>CM068374.1:414763096-415963096 GCA_034769895.1 Magicicada septendecula | reverse complement strand
TTTTTGTCATGTTTCATTCACTTCTGGTATTAAAAACACCATAATTAATTTAGAAAATTCTAAATTACACAATAACTGTAGAACTTTACGAACTTGCATTAGATAATTTACATAATGTTACAAACAAGTTTACGGTAAACCTATCTAATAAGTGAAAATGGATAATACTTATAATCATATTGTTATATGTTATAGTGGATCCTACATCCTAACTCTTCACCAAAAAATTTGTTAAGAAAGTTTTGACTTTGTACTGTACTTCCCTCTTGCGTTGTATCATCTGCTTTGTTCTCATCAGAACCCACTTTAAGAATGAACAAACTTTATGTGTGTATGTACGTATGATGCACATACGTATAATGTACGTATATGTTGACATGACTATAGAAAGATAATGTTTCTGTATTGAATGTATTTTTCTTTCTCAGTCATTGGATGTTTCTATTACTTCATGTTCAGTTTTGGTAAACAGTAATAGCATTTAATAATAGACATTCTGTTAAAGCAAAGCAATCGTGCATGGTTCTGCTGATCTTTAGTACGGTGTTGTATATGATAATATTAATACTTATGACTAATTTATCAAGTGTTTTGAGGCCACGCATTAGAATGAACATGTTCAACGTGAAGTTAAGTGTGTGATCGATTAGAAATTAACTACAGTATATACCTGGGAAACTGTGAAAAGAGAGGTTGCTAAAGTTGAACACTTGATACCAGAGTCGTCTGAACGATAAATATTTTAGTTTTTTCTATTATATATCTTTGTAATTGTGTACTGTAAATTTGATCAATCTAGATGCTTAGACAGCTGGATAATCGGGATCCTATTGTTACGAATATGGTAGGCCCTAACTTGAAGGGATATTTCAGGCACAACCATATATCACCAGTGATACATTATTATATCTTAGTCTCACCCTTTAGTGGGTTGTATATTAACAGTTGTTTCCTTTACAGTATTTTCACACGTAACCCTTTCGGTGCTCAATTCGACTACAGTTGTACAATGTTGTTATGACATTACAGAACACGCTATGTGTTTCACGGCTATTCCTAGCGGAGCCCAGCTATAATGTGTGTGTGTTGCTACTTTGAGATGAAGGACAATTACATGACACTTATCACGCGTCCGCAACAAGATTTTTCCAGACCATACCAATTCGCACATGCTGTGTTCAAGGCCACAATCAATTACGCTCAAGTGTTTTCTAGTAGACGCCTGTTGGCGTTCCATGCCAAATCAACCTGTCACTCAACCTGACCATTTCAGATTTCAATGAAACTTTCATGAATCATTCTCCCGTATGATAGAAATGAGAATATATTTTTAGATGTTTTTATCTGTTTGGGTTTTGATGTAATTAATTTTTAAAATTTAGAAAAAATACCGTTTTTCGGCTTTCACAAACTTTTTAATTCTTGAATAACTCAAGTTCTATAAGGCCTAGAGACTTGCTTGAACCATCATTTTAAGGAGAATCTTACAAGGTTTAATTTGATATGCTCCTTGACTGTTTGGTGAAATGTTTTTTTTTTGAAAATCCAAAAAACATTTACATACATTTTTGAAATGAGTGTTTTTTAAAAAATTTGAGAAAAATGTTTCTTGTAATATTATAAGCTATAGATCCTGAAACTTTTAAAGTGGGATCTTAATGGGATCAGGAGTTATGCCAAAAAACGTGACAATGTTTTAAGGCAAGGGCTAGATTGCAATCAATCTTAATTTTTTTTTAAAGGTAAAAAATATACATAGGCTCTAAGGTAACCAGTTTACAATAGGGATTATAATAGAGGTTTACTAAACCTACAAACAAATAATCAAACCATAACTTATTTAAGATCATTGTGTTTAAAATATCTGCCAATTACAGGTGTTCTGGCACAGCACAGAAAGCCTGTACAGACTTGTCTGATTCATGTTCTTACAGGAGTGTGACTCATACTCACTCTAGCTCAGTTTTTGCTTAGTTTCCTTTAAGATCTCAGTGAGTGAACAGTTAGTTGTTGGCAGTGTCACTTAAAAAGTGTTTTGCATAAAAGTATGATTTTTATACGTTATTACTTTTTTAGTGGATGTGAAAGAAGTGTTCTCCTGTGATAACAATATGGTGAACCCAGTCAAACAAAACATTTTTCAGTATATTGTTGTAATCCGTTTAAAAAGGCTGGTCATTATTACTACAAAAGAAGCTTGAAACCTGTGAATGAAAATGTTTTAAAACATAATGCCAATTTACGTGAAGGCAACAAGATATGTTGTGGTTGTCATAAAGCTGTTTTAAAGCTACCAGAAATTTGAACTGAGCAATAATTGCATTCGGACAGCTCAGAATCGCAGTATGATTTGAATGTTCCTGAAGTACAAGTTCAAAACACATGTTCAACTCCAGAGAAAGTAGAGGCAATTGAAGCTTTAAACAAAAGTCTTGCTGCCATAGATGAAACGCCAATAAAAAGAAAACGTTTAAGTGAAAAAAAAATACCCAGATGAAAAATTAAAAATGTGACTGAAGTTTTCCGAACAAAAGTTCTAAATTTAAGTGCAGGTACCTTTGACTCTGACGCCATAAAAAATAATGACAATGAAGTTATTAATCAATTAAAAGAAAAGTTCAACACTACTACAGACAAAAGTGTGAGAATGCAGATTCTAACTACACTTCCCAAAAGCTGGACTCTAAGAACATTGGACCCTGCAACAATGGCGTTAGTCAAGGACTTCTATCAAAATGGTGAAGTCAGTCGTTAAATGCCAGGTAAAAAAGACTTTGTTTCGGTAAAAAATATGGCAAACATGTACATGTGCAAAAGTATTTAATTCTAAGTACATTAAGAGAAGCATATGTACTATTCAAGGAGCGTTACCCAGATCAGAAAATTGGATTTACTAAATTTTGTGAGCTTCGTCCCAAGCATTGTGTTCTTCCTGGGTCCAGTGGGACACACACTGTGTGCATTTGCACAATACATCAGAATGCCAAATTAATGATGGCTCAGTGTAAAATACCTGAATTAACAAATGGTGAGCTCCCTATTAAAACATACAAAGATGTAACGAGCAACATAATTTGGAAAACTCCAACATGTAAATGTTATTTGCAAATTGTGTTAATTGTCCAGGAAATGACGATTTGAAGGCTAGGTTTGAAGAAGCTTTCGAGCTAAATAGCATTGAAAATGTGAGTTTCAAACAATGGATGCAGGTTGATAACAAGTGTGTCCTGGAAACTGTTACAAAACCAACAGAAGAGTTTGTGGATTATTTGTTTCAGAGTTTGCCAAAACTCTTTAAGACACTCTTTCATTGCTACTCAACAGTCTTCATACTTGCGACACTTAAAAGAAAATCTACCTCAGAACCAATGCATTGTGCTTTGTGATTTTGCTGAAAATTATGCATTTGTACTTCAAGATGCTGCACAAGGCTTTCACTGGAATAATACTCAAGCAACAATACATCCGTTTGTTATACACTACATGGATGACGAAAACAAAAAACTGGCATACCTTAGCTTAGTTATCATTTTTGATTGTATGACACACGATACCGTTGCTGTTCATTTATTTTAATGCCTCATGATTGACTTTCTTAAATAGAACCTGCCTCATAAGCCCGAAAAGCTCCATTATTTTTCAGACGGAGCAGCATCACAGTACAAAAACAAATCCAACTTCCTCAATCTCTGCCATCATGAGAACGATTTTTGAATTAAGGCTGAATGGAACTTTTTTGCATTGTCACATGGAAAGAATGCATGGGATGGCGTAGGAGGAACTGTAAAACGTTTAGCAGCATTGGCCAGTTTACGTATGGTTTACAATGAACAAATCATGACCCCTCGCCAACTTTATGATTGGGCTAAAGCCAATATTGACAACATCAGTTTTTTTGTATTCCACTAAAGACGAACATGAGGCAGAGGAACAGACCTTGAAGAGACGGTTTGAAGCAGCAACAACAATAAAGGGCACTCAGCAATTTCACAGTTACACTCCTGTGAGTGTGTGTGGCCTATGTAGAAACTATTGCAGTCATTGCAATTTAATTTGTAAACACCTGTTTTGTTATATTTGTCTATGTCTGTGTTTGTATTATTGATGTGTTTTTTGATGGTATTGGTTGTTCTGTATGCTATTTTGTATTTGTGTTTTCTGAATGTGTTGGCGATTTTGTGTGTGTAGGAGTTGTGGGCCAGACGGGAAGATCTTTTTCATCCCGTTATTCTGAACACTTAAAAGCTTTAACCAACAACAATATACACTCCGCATTTGCCACACACATACACACAGAAAACCACAGTTACACCAACATAGACACTAATCTTGAAATTTTACATTACTTACCCAAAGGTCAAAAACTCAACACAACTGAACAATACGAAATATATAAACACCACACAACACAACCAAACAACATACTTAACGATCAATTACAATATAAATCACATACACTTTTTGACACAATTATACAAAAAACAAACATTAAGTTGAATCCCTGCGCCAATCCCCTTCCTCCACACACCACCCCCACTACACCTTCCACACAACAACCGTTACTGAATGATGGCAGTCTGGCTCAAAGCTGAAGAAGGCGAATACGTACGCCAAAACGCGTTCAACAAAAAACAGTAAGTTTCACAAGAAAAAGTTCATTTTTAGATAAGTGTTAGTGCTGTGAAAGAAGAGATGAATAATCAAGACAACTACAAAAGTGAGGTTTTAACAAAAGTTGATCCTACAACAGCAACAGGAAGAGTTTATCGCCTTACAGACTTAGAAACTAAAAAGGCAAACAAGAAATTATCTGTTAAATTAAAGAAGAACTAAGATCTATTTAGGTATTTTGGTGCGATTACAAAATGACTTTGAGTGCTAACCAAGAAAACAACTTATTATTTTTCTCATGTAAAACCAGGTACGTAACCTTCCTTGTTATGATGATTGACTATGTATTAGTATGATGTAAGTAACAAAAAAATGTAGATTTTACAAATTGTCTGTTACCGTGTAAACACAAAACAAAAATTATTAGCCTATAGATGTGTTGTACATTACTTTAGGGTTTTTGTCATAACTCCTGATCCCACGGAGATCCCACTCTAAAAGTTTCAGGATTTATAGCTTATAATATTACAAGAAACATATATTTTTTCAATTTTAAAAAAAAAACACTGTCTCAAAAATGTATGTAAAAATGTTTTTTGGATTAAAAAACAAATTTCATCAAACATAGTCAAGTAGCATATCAAATTAAACCTTGTAAGATTCTCTTTAAAATGAGGGGTCAAGCAAGTCTCTAGGCCTTACAGAACTTGAGTTATTCAAGAACTAAAAAGTTTGTGAAAGCCGAAAAACAGTATTTTTTCTAAGTTTTAAAAATTAATTACATCAAAACCCAAACAGATAAAAAAAATCTAAAAATGTATCTCATTTTTATCATAAGGGAGAATGATTCCTGAAAGTTTCATTGAAATCTGAAATGGTCAGGTTGAATCTTAAAATTTTTTGGTTGGTTTGGCATGGAATGACCCTATTATGGAATATTCTGGAACCTCAGTGGGGTATAAATACAAGTACGCAGCTACACTTAGTTCAGTTTTAGTGGTGATTTATTCCAGTGCGGTTTGAAGTATTATGGTGAAGTGTTATGTGTTTTGTAATTGTGTGAGACTCTATTAGTTGACATTATTATTGCATGTGAGTAATTTTTATTTGATTTGTTGTCGGAGACTATCTTGTTGATTATGAACTGTTTAATTGCGATAATTAAAACTGGTTATTAGTGATTTCATTGGTGGGTCTTGTATTTTGTTTTCCACTGTACCATACGACGATCAAGGAGACCATTGTAACTATACAGTATAATCAACTATAGTCGAATTAGGCACTAAAAGGGTTAAGGCACTTTCTTCTGTTACTTTTGCTTTACAGTGAAATAATAATATTGCTGATATTTCTTCATTTTCAAACAATACTCTTAAACAGTATTTATTAATATTTTTCTTTCATTTGCATTCCTTACTTTATATACCCCCTTCTTAATTGTCTTTCTCCATGTTTGCTTACAGCTTTCACTGGGTTTATAAATTTGTGGCCTTCTCGTGTGTAATTATCTTGTGTGTAAAAAGTTCATGCATGTTATACTTTAATCCCTTCTGTTTTTTGTAAAGCTGTGGAAATTAATTAATTGTGTCACTCAGGTATATATCTTGTCACATTCTCTGTCAAGAAGCATACACACACAGACGCATGTGGCAGTTTTCTTCAGCAACATGGATAATATATTAATCATTATTTTAAAAAAAAGCAACAAACTAATTTTTTGTTTTGTAGTATTGGTTAATATCGGAGAACTTGGTGTGATCTAATAATTTGGTTAAAAAAAAAACTTCAGTAGGCTGAAGTATTCTGTTAACCTAGTTATCTGATAACACAGAAAATGAATGTAATGTGGTAGGAGAGTGTGGCAGTAGTGAGTTCATTCTCATGTAAGTGTTTGTTAATGGGAATTGTGTAGTCAGGAAGTGTGCCGTTTCATAACTTATGCATGATGCACGTGTTACTGAGAATTTGTTCATTGACTATTGTGATTCACAAGATAACAAAAATGGAAATGTTGTAGGCTTAGGTTTTTTGCAGTCTGTTTATGGTGACATTGTATTTACTAATATGTAATTTATAATATTTTTTCTTGTTAGACATATAGTTGAAATATGTAGTCGTACATACGTCCATATTTTGAATTTTCTTTATTTTGAATGAGATTATTTCCTTCTAATCTTCATGTCATTTTGCGCATACAATTACTTCTTATATAATTTGGATTTTGGTAACCTGAATTTGTCTGTAAGTCAAATAAAACAATGTAATGTTATTGACATTTTTTATATGAATATTAGTATTATATTTAAGTAAGATTCATGATTAAACCTTAAATTTCAGTGATCATGGCATATTTTGTTTTATTTTTTTTCATAATTTTCTTTATAAAGTTACAGAAATCATATTTTAAGGCAAAACAGTAAAAACGGTGTTTATTTGTGTGTACAGTATAGTGTATACAATATTCAATTTGTTGTAAAGTTTTGGTGAACTTTAACACAAAATTTGTTCAACTTGTACGGACGTAAAAATAAACAAAGTAATTTTATCAAAAATGTTTTTAAAACATTCATACCATAATACATTCTTAGAGAACGTTTTAAATAGAATGTGGCCGAGATTGTTTAAAATGATCAAATTAAACATTATATAGGCCTATTTAATTTAGATTTGTTTAGGTAAACATATTTGTATATTTAGTTATACATTTAATAGAATTTTTTCTCAGACCCAGCAGCTGACAAATAGATGTGCAAGTTGTCAACTCATTCCTTCTCCCTACCACTGTTGACACACAGTTGCCATCTCTGACCAAAATTCCAATACATATTTAATATAAATACTTTAAATAAGCCTCAACTTCAGATTTGATATTCTAAAATGTGAATTTGTTTCACTCCAGTTATATTCCAATTATGTAATGATTCGAGTTATGGAAGTTTATTTATGTATTTTTTGTATGCAATATTACAGTCTGTTCTAACATTGTACATTGAACCATGTATACATCTAACATTACATTGTATACAAGTCCCATGAATAAAGTGCTAGATTATGATTGTCTTCTTCTGTAACTTCCTTGTTAGGACTCTGTCCTGTTCTATAACAACGGTCCTATATGCTGTCACTCCACCTCTTCCTTGGCCGACCAATGATCCTCTTGGTGTTTGGTTGGCTATATCTTGCCTTTTTCACTAGCCTTGTGTCATCCTTTCCTAATATGTGTGCATTCCATATCCTTCTTCTTTCCGCAATCCAAGAATTAATATATGTTACATTACATGTTGCTCTTATACTAGTGTTTGCCAACCTATCGTACCTTGTCTTTCCTAGTACCCTCCGTAATATAGTCATTTCTATAGTTTGTCGTTTCCTTTGAGTTTTTGTTGTATCTGGCTTGGTCTCTGATGCATAGGATATTACTGGAGGTATCACACACACACACACACACACACACACACACACACACACACACACACACACACACACACACACACACACACACACACACAAGGGGGAGTAGGCGAGATAGGATAGTTGCTTTCAGTTGGTTTGTAACTGATCTCACTGGCATTTAGAGATTACATTGTTAGTCATATATAGATAAGAGATTGATTTTATTCCATTTCCTGTGTCACACATACACACAACTGCAAACAGTGTCGTTGTTAATAATTCTTTTTAATTGTATGATAATGTTAAAAATGGAAATAACAATCTAATGAAGTGTTGTCGAAATTAGTTGAGGTCAGAGGTGAACACAGCGCTGGTAGCAATTTGACTGTGCACTGTTTGCTCATTCAGTGGCTGTTTCACTGACTGTTAATTTTGTTGCTGTGTATACACAAGCACAGCAATACGTTTATGTTGTCGAAGAGTGTCCAAATATTACAAGATAATATAAGCAGATTATGTATAGGAAACATTATACCAGAATTGCACCGGGTTGTTAGGCTGTGATCCACAGTTGTTACTGTTGACAGATGTTTTGGCCCACCATTGGAGGCCATCATCAGTGTCTAAAGCCCCGTTCCCACGGCGCATGGCTTGACGAGTCTGCTCTGAAGTTTGCCATATCACACGCCGTGTGAACAGCTAGATCTGTGCAGGGTCGAGTAAAAACGAGCTGGCTCGGCCTTTCCCATCAAATGTCCGTAAATGCTTCCAACATCAAAGGCTTGTGGGTCGACGGACGACCTCAGTACAGCTCGGGCACCGTTCCAACGAGCTTGTCAAGCGCAGTTTTGAGTGGTTTTCGTTTGTGAAGTGTACTGTTTTTCATTATGGAGTGGAGTAATGAAGTGATTATGGAGTTTTTGGATCTGTATGAGGGAGAACTTGTCATATGGAATCCCCAAAACGAACACCATAAAGATAGGAACCAGGTGTATGATGCTTGGAAACGAATCCATACTAACATAACTATTGGGTGTTCTTTGAAAGAGGTAAAGAAGAAGAAAGAAAATCTGATGGCTACTTACAGGAAGGTGGCAGGACTTTTATTCAATGACACCATCCACCAACGTCTTTTGCATTTCAACATTTTCCTCTTCAAAAACTCACCACTTAACACTACATAACATGCTGCGACACACTCAATGTTCTCGTCACTGTCCGATTCATAAACTTTATTCATTTTTAAAAATTATTTCGATTAACCAAACAACAAACTAAACAACTCATGTCCCACTACAGTGTCGAGTTGCATCAAGTCTCCCGACGGAACCACCAGCCGCTCGAGACTTGCCAAGCCACGCGTCGTGGAAACGATTCGACTCGTAATTCTACTGACCACATATTCACCAAGTACGAACCCCCGACCCACTCGAGACTTGCCAAGCCATGCATCATGGGAACGGGGCTTTAGATAGGCACGGTGTCTGCCAAATGTGGGGGGGGGGTCGCATGGCGTCTCCGACACTGGGGACAAAATGTTTGTCAGCACCAACTATTTTGGACCATGGCCTGCCTAATAATAGCAGTTTCATCAGTGTTGAAGCCGGATCGTGAAAGCTTAAGGACTTGTGTATAAGTTAGGTTGTTCATCACCTGCACCACCACATACGAGGTGTGTTCAAAAAAAGACGGAACTTTTTGAACAACATATAAACCCGCACACAACGCGCTGCAACTTTGATCGCGCCTAGCGATAGTTTTTGACAACAAACTGCCACTTATTTTGTTCCGCTATCAGCATTAGTCTTCGATTTATATCTGATTGAGTGGGGACGTGCACACGCTTAGTGACAAAGCGATTAAGAAAGACCTCGAAGAACAACGTGTGCGTTGAAATTGTGCGGCAAAACGAGGTTAAAACTTTACAGAGACTTGTGGTTGTTGAATCAAGCATATGCGGAGGCCTGCATGAGCCGAACGATTATTTTATGAATTTTTAAAAAGAGCAAAAACAATGGTCGGTTCATATCAAATCGATGTCGAAGATCATGGGAAGAGAGTTCGTGATGTGGTAATTATAAATCATTGTTTAACTGCCGAGACTTCCTGAAAGAATGCACGTCCATATAAGATCGTAAAATTAAATTTGATAGAAAAATTTAAGTGTATCGTGTCACTGAAAAATTCTTACTTTGTTTGTTGACAGACGATGAGACAGAGACCCATCGGTTTTGAAATCGGTCAACAACTGCGTACCAATGCAAATGGTAATGACAACTTTGGAATGCAATGGAAATTGCTCTGTAAAGATTTTACGAAGTTAGCAGCAAAATTTTATACACACACATTGTGTTAAGATCTTCATTCTTACTTCGTTATAAATCCCCCGGACGGCGTGTACTCGTGCCCAGTATAGCGTGTGAAGCTCGAAGACTAATGATCGTGACGGGACGGAGAAAACGGCGTTCCGGTGTCAAACCTGTCGCTAGCAGCACTTAATTGTGCAGCTCGCTCTATGTGCAGGTTGACGTGCTACACAAATAGTTCGGTCTTTTTTTGAACACACCTCGTACTTGCAAGCAAGAATTTAGTATCGGCTGTTCTTATTTTACATGTCACAGCGCGTTCCAACGTACTGCCTACCAGCCAGGAGACAATTTGTAGTTAATAGTTCTGTGTATAAAGTACTGCCACTTCTATCTATATTCGTTGATTTTATTTGGCCTAGAAAATACTGTTTTGGTCATTTTTTTTTTATTATTAGCGGGGGTCCTACAGTCTATGCCGCATCCCGCATTTCGATCGCCATTTCTCCCTATCCTTCCAGTCTATCTTCAATAGCTCGATCTCTCATGCTTCTCCTATTCCTGTTCTCCATTGTTTTGTCAGTCTTCCTTTTCTTCTCCTGTTTTGTGGCGTGTAAGTCAATGCTTTCTTTGCCATCGCTTCTCCTCCATCCTCATTACGTGACCATACCATAGCAACTGTCTAGATTCTATTCTTTCTGCTGTTGTAAATGCGCGCCCTGTTTTCCTTCTTATATATTCGTTTCTAACATGTTGCATTCTAGAAATATTACACGCTCTTCTCAAGAAGTCCATTTCCACAGTTTCTATCATCTTTTTCTCTTTATCTGAAATTTGCCAGAATTCGCAGCCATAAGTTAAAATGGGCTCCACAATAGTTGTGTAGATTGTCAGTTTAGTTTGAAGTTTCATTTTGTTCAATCAAAGTAACGGGTTTAACAGACGAATAGCCTTTTTTCCCTGATGTAAATTTTTTGTTGTCCCATCTTCTGAAATAATGCTTTCCAAATATTTGAATTCACTACACTTTCTGATTCTATGGATTTGCAGAGCTGGGTCTTCTTCTTGCATGTCTCCTATTTTCAGATATTCTGTTTTAGTAGTGTTTATGTTTAGACCCCATTTCTCATACTCCTCTTTCAATTTTCATTTTGGTCATTTAACTTTGTTTTTAATATGTGGCCGTATTCTGGCTTGCAGCCCCTAACCGTCATCAGAACAGTGATTTCAGCTTCCTGACTTTTGTACCCACACGAGTTTCTGATCTGCTTAATTACTGTGTTCAGTAAATTACTATGTACTGTGTACTATGTAAAACTCCAATTGTGTTTGTGTTAAAGTCTTTGCAACATTCTTGTATCATACTGTGTGTAGTTTGAAACTGTGCAAATACCGTGTTAACATGCTCCAGTGATATCTAAGCCGAACATAATACTTACTCATAATACTAACCTTACTGTAATTCTTAATGATACTTAAGAAAGTCAATGGTCCAGTGGAAGATATGTTTACCTTAAGTAGATTGAACTTGGTAAAATCATAAATTATATGTAATATTTATAACTTTACCTCAAGATGTTTTTTCCTTATTTGGAACATGTTTCGGGACACTTAGTGTTCCCATCCGTAGCCTTCCTAATTTTTAATATTGTGAAGTACCTGTGTGTTGGTTGGTTGTTGTTGTACCTGTTGGCTTTTGGCACTTTAGATTGGTATTATTGTGGTGTGATGCATTGACCGATGACTTTGAATTGTCTGTGCAGTTGTGTGGCAACAATTGTACATCTTCAGTGAAGCAAAAACTCATTAAGGACCACATGAAGAGATTTCAGCCTAAGGAGAATTTTTTGTTTAATTGATTTTATTTTTATTTAATTTTTCTTTGCCATTCAACCTTTTGCTCTTTTAACTGTTTTGAAATATACTTTTAAACATAACTGATGATTAAATAAAAATGTAGGTTAACATTTTCACTTTCTCCACTGTTTTAACCAGTTTCTACATTTAAAAATAGTTGGCAGATTTTGTAATATTTGCAAGTACAGTAAAACCTGATCTAACGGCCACCTTTATTCAGCGGCCACCTTTGCAAACCGCCACGTTTTTGAGGAACAGATTCTATTTTCCGTAAGATCAATGTAAATGTCCCCTGCATTAAACGGTCATCTCCTTTGGCCAGCGGTCAACCCGTAACGGATTCTTTCACTTGCTTAAACGGTCACTTATTAGATGTTCTGTCATATGGAATACAATACAGTAAACAAAATACTTTGAATACTTTGACACTACAGATTTCTAAGAATACTCAAGTAGTGTTTATACATGACTTCAGCTAAAAGACAAAATAAACTATCTGACCGTATGTACCTGGCTACTTTTAAATTTACAAAATCTTATTTGTTGACAATAAACTGTTGAAGTCTCCATAACGTTGAACTGCCGTAAGCCTTAAGGGATCCACGCGTCCCTAAGTGTTCTTGAAATTTGTAGTGTAGTTTAAATTACAAACAAGATATTAAAACTTTATTTTTTAAAAGTATTATTTCTTTACCACGTGTTGTAATATAAGTACTTTCATTGTAAATATACTGTAAATAGGAATACAACTGCAAGAACATAATAAAATAATATAGATTATTTTCCGTACCAGTATTTAATGTACTGTATTGTTACTATCCCCTCTTGCTATTACCTCTTTATTAAACGATCACCTTTCTAAGCGGCCACATTTTATGGAGATCTGGGTGGCTGCTTAATCTGGGCTGGTTCCAATCCTAAGAGGTCTGGCTAAACAGGACTCTGCTGCACTATTAACAGTTAAAGTAATCCATTACTGACTAACAAATTATGATGATGATGATTTGTTATAGATATTGTAGGCAATGCAGATATTTAGCCATTAACTTTTCTAGATTTATAAAATTTAATATGTGTAAAATGCTTATTTTTACAAGCGCCAGATAAAATTGCAAATATTGTACAACATAAACTATGGTATATACATTTAGTAGTAAGTGTATTACAGTAGTGTTCTGATTAATCAACAGCTGGCAACAGCTAGCGTAGAATGTGTACTGAACAAAAGCAATGATGTCATATACTGCAAAGAGATGTAAGTGATCGGATAATGTGTTGAAAGTGCACAAACACATATGCACAGTTGCGAAGCATGAACCTTGGCCAGCGGTAGTTACCAGCTGGAGGTTCTTACTGTTAACAGGATAACTATTCATTTGTCTTAATTAATTATCATAATAATGTTTACTCAGCCATATAAACCCGTACTGATTAGGCAGAAGTATGTGCATGGCCATGTCTCGTTATGGTCAGTCATTAATGTGTTTGTTTTTAAGGGAGGGAGGGAGTATTACTAAAACATATATTCAGGCACATAAAATTAGTGGCATTTTGTTTGCACAGAGTGGAATGAAAGTTGTGGGATACAGTGTTTTTCAGACTAATACATTTTTCACAATTAATTGGAAGAATGTTGATATCGCCACAATTATACTGAATCACACGAACTGCTATAATTATGTAGAGATTTGTGCCTGCATGTGCATGAGTGTGACTTCCATTTACGGTTGGATTTGCAAATCACTTTGTGTTTCACCTTGTTATTGCGACCAGTTTTGGCTGGTGGCAGTAAACCTCTTTTTGGCGGTTGGAAGTGTTTAACCTTGGCTAGCTTTATTATCTGTTTCATGTGCAGAATGTGTCAGCTACCAATTACAGGTGATCAGCTGTCTGCATGTCAGTCCTCTGTGCATCTAAGAAGATGAATGTTAGCAATCATATACTGAACTGTTGGACAGTTAATGTACTGTAGTTTGAAATTCAGATTCCATGTGTATACGTTGTTACCACAAAGCTTTGCAAATATAATACACTATTCTTATTACTAATTTCAATTAATGACAATTATAATGGAACACAGTGGGGAACTCATAGTTGTTACTAACATGATGTGTAGATATGTCCTCATTATGTTTAGAAGTGACCACGTTAAGTTGTTTTTATGCAATGTGTGTACGGTAATAAACAATTTAATATTTATGTGTAAAGTTGTATTTATGAAGTTGAAGTTCTTTATGCCCCGCATTGGAAGCACCACTTTGTTACAAACGCTTTCTGTTCCTCTGTTTTTATTAATAATTTTTCTGTAACGTTTATTTATAAGTACGTGTTAAGAGTTGACTTATAGAGCCTCGCGTTTCTAGCGTCAATTTGTAATATAATGCTTCTTGCGGTCTCTTTTTAATATTTAATAATTAAATAATTGTAGATCTTGGAGTGGTTTGGAATATTTATTTTATTTTTTATTTATTTTAAAATATACTTCACACCCCGCTTTGGCGGCGGTAATGTGTGATGACTTTTTTATGAAGAAGTCCGTTATTCCTTTTATATAGGGTTTTATTCAATTTAAATTAATTGTTTTGATTTGAATTTGTTGTTAAAATTTTATTGATTAAAGAAATATTAATTATCATTTACTTTAATTAGTTCGATAAAATAAAAAAAAAAAATTCCTACAAGAAAAGCTTTGTTGATGTTGATTCGATCGTGATATTGAATTGGCTAATATAGGTTATCTGCTTAATTCCTTGTTTACGATGAAGTTCCAATCGCCAATGTGGGTTCACTCTTCTTTTATTACTCAAAAATCCTTTAACCTTAGCCTATTTTATAAATAAAACTCCTTTAAAACCAGTTGATTATATTTATTAACTTTTATTTTATTTAAATTCAGGTTGACGACTCTTAGGTCGAAATAGCTTATTGCCCATATCGACTCCTTTACTCAATTAGATTCTTAAATAATATTTTTATTTTTATAATATTATTTTGTGGGGTCTTTTAGACTGCTAGGAAAAGTCAGAAATGCATACATGAAGTACATCACAATCGTTTAAAATACATTTTTTTTTGCAGTCTCCAGATCGCTATTATGATTAAATTAAGAATTTTTTTTTTTTACCTTGTATAATACACTAGGCGATGGGACTAAATCCCCACCTTCAGGTACAGTAAAAAATTATTATTCCCCTAATACATAGGGGTCGTCGAAATGATTAAAATATTTATACATAAAAACACACGCACAAAAATCACTGAATAAATTAACAGATAACACAAATACATGAACACGTTAAAAGCGACTCGGTGCACCGGTCGACCTCCGATCGTCAACTCATTTGACGATCGGAGGTCGACCGGTGCACCGAGTCTCTTTTAACGTGTTCATGTATTTGTTTTATATGTTAATTTATTCAGTGATTTTTGTGCGTGTGTTTTTATGTATAAACATTTTAATCATTTTGACGACCCCTATGTATTAGGGGAATAATAATTTTTTACTGTACCTGAAGATGGGGATTTAGTCCCTGAAACATGTAGTATGTAAAAAACTGAGATCACCTAGTGGATTATACAAGGTAAAAAATTCTTAAGTTAATCATTTAAAACTTAATCATTAATACAAGACAGAATTAATTTGATTTAAGTGTAACAAAAAATATAAATTAATTCAAATTACCACAACAAACTGTCATGGCGTCTTTACTCAGATTCCAGATTAACTAAAACAAGATGGCCGCTTGTTGCTCACTTCACTCAATGTGAAAATTATTTGCCACCAGTTTCTTTCAAATAAATGAATTTATTCAAAAATGTTCACTGTGTTTATATTAGTTTCTTTTTAGTTTTCATTAGTGTTCTGTTTAAAAATGTCAGTTTTGTTATTCTTGGTGTTGTGTAGTTGAAAACGTGATTTTATAATAAGGTTATTTTCTCACCACTATCTAGACGAAATACCTTCACTTTTTATTTCTTTAAGATATACTCTTTACTTGTTCTTCTTTTGATTTATTATTATTAATTTATATTATCTTCATTTTGGTTTTCATTTTATTTTTATTCTGTGTTTATAATAATTTTACTTTTTTCTTTATTCAACCCAGATTTGATCCTGTGTGATACTTTTGAACTCTTGGCTACACAGAGATGACCTGTACACTTTTAAGTCTAACAATAGAATGTTGAGTTTTTCTGTTGCACTCGACTAGTTTGACCAAAATTAGCTAGATTCCCATTGGTCAAAATGCCGGGTCACTAGGTCATGTGACATAATTATTTAAAATATTTTGTTTTTACATTTTGCACTCAAAATTACTCCCTAATTAATACTTAATTGTACTTAAATTGATTTACACAGTGTTCTTCCTTATAAAAAGATAAGCATTATGATACCTCACTTGATATGTGTCAGTTTCCTAATAGGTGTTTTATCATCTTTACAAAATTTTGTTTATGGGTTTTTATACAGTTTAACATTTACAAAATCATATTCTAATTCATTAATTTATTCTAACAAGTGTTGTTACCATTATAAAAATAATGCCAATCTTATGAATTTTACTCTTTCTTATTAATTTACATTGACTTGCTAGTTTACTGACTATTCTGACATTCATTACTTTCTTTATGTTAGCATTGGCCTATGCCATGGCGTTTATTTTAGCACCATGTTTCATTTTGTATTGATTATTATTTGGCCTCTTGTTTTAAACCCTTCTGATTAATTATAGTTGTTTTCTTGTATGTTATTACATGAGATTAAAATAGTCATCATATTCTAATAAGATTAATACATTAACAAAATTTACAAACATATTAACTTACTGTTTTGCCTTCATGGCTGAGATTCCAATAAACATTAAACAAATAAATTAACTTAAAAAAGAACTGTTTAACATATAATAATATTAATTCTTTTCTCAGTCCATCATGACTTGTTAGTTGACCAATAATACCTTGTTCATATGGGCCTATTTCTTGGTATTTCTGGTACTAAGTTCTAATTTACATTTTTTAGTTACCCTATGGGCTTAATACATTTCTGGTTATTTATAATTAATCCATGAATGAAAGAATACTAACATTAATATGAAACAAACATAATTAAACAGTGTTAAAGCTTATGGTTAAAGCTTTCATTAACATTTCATAACCAGATTAGACCTTTAACCATGGTCTAGTACTAATACTACTATCAAAACTTACAATTATTCTCCTAGATTAAAAACGTGTCTGGGAATTCCTATCTAAACAATACCTATACACTTTCATTTGTTTACTTTTGTTTTTTGGTGTGTTGTTCTCACACTTTTATTGCACTGAATAAACTCAGTATCTTCACAGTCCTGTCTGTGTGATCACCTACCGTTATTTTTTACTTACTACTTCACTTTTATACTTAAACGTTGTTTACAGTTTCTTTCTTATAATCTAGAGTACATTATCTTTATTTATTATATCCTACTGTATTGTACTTCTTTGTTTTCTTCAGGGGTTTTATTTATTTTGTCTTTTTAAGTTGTGTTTTATTTTGTTACTTTTGGTTTTTATTATTTGGGCTTATCTACTTATTGGACCTCTCATATCGTTATGTTACAACGCGCACGCGCTTCTGCGTGCATGCACATGATACATAGAGTTAACCTATTTAGGAAACAGAACATTTCATTAGAAATGGAATTCAGAATTCAGAAAACAAGCAAATTCTGAATTAAGGTTGCTACAAGCAGGTTACAAAAAAATCAGTGACCAAGGAACTCGGTGAAATATTCCTTGTTTATACAAATTATTCAAAGTATTAAGTTACACACCTTTTTTTTTTAGTTATAATCATTTATATATCGTAAATTTATGTATCATATATTGTAATATCGTAATTTATAAATTGTATTGTAATTAACGTAATTTATGTATCATACAAAAATTGCCAGATTGTATTACAGTAGAACTCCATTTATCCGAACTCCAGTCATCCGAATCGTTAACAGGAAATTAAAAAAAATGCAGTTTCTAAAAAAAGTATTCAAATTGCAGTTGCCGTACTAACAAAAAAACATAGCAAATGAAATACAAATAAGACTGTGTTAGCTATGCACCATAGTTTACGTACTAATCAGTACAATGTTTTCTAGCCTACTGCTTTTATTTTTTTTGTAGTAAAAGTGAACACTTTGCAAAACACGTGTGACCTGGTTTTTATTAAGATATATTCAAGTAATAAAAATAAACAAAAGTGATTTTTGACCAATTTCCACGTTTCCTTTTACAACGTAACCTTTTTCTTATGTTTGTCTCAATTATCCGAATTTCTGCATATCCGAATTATGTCTGGGACTCATTAGTTCGGATATATGGAATTCTACTGTATAAAATACCCTGAAAGGTTTTGTATTCAGTTTTTTGCTTCTTCAAATTAGTAACATATTCTTTAACTTTTATTACCGTTATTTAAAAATCCCAGACTTTTTTATTCCGTAAACACAACATGTGAGATAATTACTCTTCTTTGGGCTGACCATAGACGTCTGGTGCCAAACATTTTATGTATTTTAAAGGATACAGTTTTTCATGTTAATCTCATATATATGGGACTAAGGGTCTATTGGAGTAATACAAATTTTGCATATTTTAGTATTGCCTAAAATATACATAATTGAGGGCTGTCTAAGAAGTTAAGTTCAAGAAAAAAATGATACAAAAATTGATTATAGAACTCGCCAAATTATTTATTTGGATTAAAAGTATAAAATTTAGTACACCATAGTACATTTTAACTGTTCAGTTCTTAAGATTTAATTTGAAAAATATATTACAATTGCAGTTCGTATACATACAGCATAATACATGGCCGGCTCTAGTAGAAGGCCGGAACATTAAACGTGGCAACGTTGCGTCTGAGGCCTATATATAAGTTTAGTGTAATAAAATAGCTAAAGTAAACACGTTATATTTTGATTTACTTTCATAGAATTACTAAAACCATGAGTAGGCCTATTTATAGCTAAATCTGAATTAAAGGTCTGTGCGCATTTAGTACTATATGTTTAACTTGAAGAAATTAGTGAATTAGTGTTAGGCCTAATGAATTAATTTTGTTCAAATTATTGAATTCATATCATATGAATGAGTTAATTATTATATTTCTTAAATAATATAACATATTTTACATAATAAACTTTTAATTTGCAAAGAGTGAAAAATTGTAAAACGGCTGTTAATTGGCAATTAAAAATGACGTGATTTGATTATTGAAATACATAAATTAAGAGATCGTCTAGTCAACATCAAAATATCAGCTGGTTCCAATGCCCGGCCATGGTACAATATAGTACAAACATGTACAGTCTGTTACATAGGCTTACCTTTTAAGATTGAAAGAAGTTTACTACAACATGCTAAAGTATACTGTTTAGAGTTTGCCTTGCTTTCTAAGGAAAGGCTAAGGCCCATTGGATTATAATGTTTATGGCTTTACTGCAAGGAACACTGAAAATGTCCAAACAGGTTATAAGTAATTTTGGACTTACAAGTGTCTGATTTATGCGAGTCCACTATAATATTTTTTCCTAACTAGGCATTTCACATTGATTAGCAGTATTTTATAATTATCTTGTTGATTCATCATCTTCGTTCACTTTATTAAATTTTATAATTTAATTATTTTTTATACTTGTGTCAGTTATATGTAATAATACATGAAATTATAATACAAATGTCCCCCCCCCAAAAAAAAAATAGTTGTGTCTAAGAAAAGGACTAACAGCATGTATGATAATTTATTAATTTTGTGTGTTCCAGAGGAATGGAGATCCGGTTGTTGGTTGCTGTTTGCGCAGTGCTGCTTAGTGTGACAATGGCGCAACAGCCTGAGAAGCTTACACAGAACCCATGTGCTGTGAAACAGACTTGTCATGAGTGTATACAGACACCCACATGTGCCTGGTGTTATCAGCCTGTAAGTCAGTTTTATTCTTCTTCTGATTAATTTGGTTTCTATCCGTCTGTTGTCTTCTCCTCCCATGTTTACTATATCCTCTAAAACACCAACCAGCCACCTCTTCTTGGTTTGTACACCATCTCCCTAATCATCTCTTCACCTCCTCTCCCTGTTTGCCCAGTCATCTTATGTCTTGGATTTTCTCCTGGAGTCATCAGTCTTTCGACTGAAATGTACCCTCCTCGCATATACCCGTGATGCGTGTTACGGAGTCTCTCACAGGTATATACTGAACGACATTGTTGGGGAAGGTTTATACTAGGCAGGATAACTCTCTCTGGTTTTCCATTGCCTTGTGAGAGGGAATGGTCTTATCTAAATCAGATGGCCCCAGTGGAACCATCGAACCCGACCGACAACATAGCAGCATTTGGGATTTAATTAATTGAAAGTTGCCTTTGTCTGACTCACATTTCGTAGTTTGACATCAGATGATATGCTGCAGTACTCTCGTTCTCTGATAAATCCATATATTTTTCAAGTCATCTGATTTTAAACGTTGTAAGCTATTTTTGTCGTAGTGTGTTGTCACCATCCTTACTCTGATTTATACGAGAGTACAAGCGTCCTAAGGAATGATATGTTGGTATGGTGGTCGGTGGTCTCTTCGGACCATCGTATTTAAACAGTTGAACACCAGAGAAATTATTAATACTAGTTTAATAACGGTTTAAATGAAGAAAACTACTCATTAACAACAATTCTTCAAGTTTATGATCACAGTAAAATACAATAACTACCATCTATGCCTAATATTGTCCTAAGGCTTTCACGGCCGGTGTCAATTGTATTTGAAATATCTACTGGGCTGTTTGGACATGGTCCAAGGTTTTCATTCAAACCAAATGTTTCAGCAGCACCACTAACTGCCATCTTCAGTAGATATTCGAGTCTACCTAATACAGGGTGTCGTACGTCAGGCCCACAGTACTGTGATGAAGGCTAAAGATGTCCCACGATGCTACCTGTACTTATAAATTCATTAAGTCCCATGTACAGATAAAATTGCACCCATCAGCGAATCAGAATAAAGAAGGTGTATGTGAGGCTTGCATCACGCTCTGCCTTAAAGTACTCAACGAAATGCTTTCACCAAGTAAAGCTTGTTGAATATCCACTGAAGATGGCAGCCAGTGGTGCTGCTGAAACGTTTGGTTTGAATGTAAGCAGCCTGGTAGATATTTCAAATACAACCATCTATGCCTAATTAATGCTGTCACAATACATAATACAACTCAGCAATTACAGAAATCCGCATACAATAATTCACAATTTTATTCTTTCACTCAGAATACCACTGTTCAGTAACACACTCTGAATCACAAATTCATGACTGATTGGCCACTTCTGAAACACAGCTACTTATAGGAGGCAAGGTTGCGAGATTGTTCCACAACAATGTACTGAACACATGGAAAAGTGTAGAAAAGTCAAGAGCTGTGTCATTGCTGCCACACAGGTTGCCTATCTTATAAGCATATGAAATATTTTACGTTTGGTGGAGAAAACTCTTGTGCAATAAATGCAGATTTTCAACACTTGGCTGTAGTCACTGGCTAATGGAATGTTGCCTGTCATTATCATTTGATTCTAATGCATACAAGTAATTATTAGCTTTGATTCATCCCATCTACCTCCAAATTATGATATGCAAGGTTTGAGAAAAAGTTTGTCCAATTTTTGGATTTCATCCGCTATAAATTTCCAAATATCACTATTACATTAACGACTCGGAACGTATTACAAGTTCCGAGTCGTTAATGTAATAGTGATATTTAGTTAAGTAACGGACACATCATGGACAACGAAATCCAAGAATAAATTTCCAATTAAAAAAATGTTTTTATGCAACGTTTGTACCCGTCTTAGACACAATCGCCTAAATGACATTTTTTCGCTATTGGACGAATAGTATAGATTTGAGAACTAATTGAGTAAGTTATGTTTTGGAGTATTTGGTGATTTTTTTTAACATTCTGCAATGCAATATTGAAAAATATGGAGTAAATTTTGTGTAAAGAATTAGATAAATTTTCTGTTGTGGAGAAAATGTTGCCGAAGGCTTTTGGCTAGCCTGCTACACATGAAGAAGCAGTTCAAATCTCTTCTAAGATTGTCGTGAACAAATTGAACATTATGATAATCATATGAAGAGTGTAATTTTGTTTTCCATTAATTTTATCATTACGTCCAATGATAAATTAAAACAAAAACATTCTGGCATTTTACGTCACACATGTGTGAAGCTATTTGTAGGAAATGGTGAAATAGAATTTGCACCAGTCATTGCTTCTTCAAGAATTTTAGGCAAAAGGAAAACATTATACTGACACTGCAACCTCCGTATTCACCATATTTGCCCCAACGCGATCTCTATTCTTCTGAATAATGAAAGGACAACGTTTCGCGATTGCTGAAGGTGTAAAAAGAAAATCGCTGAGCGAGATGAAGGCTACATAAAAAAGTGCATTCAAGAACTGTTCTTAAAACTGAAAAAAACTTTGGCACAGTCATGTTATAACCGATTGATGCTATGTGAAGGTAACATTGTAAGTATAGATGAAGCAGTGCTTAATTTTTTATATAAACAAAAATTGTACAAATTTTTCCAAAATTAATATTCAAAATAAGTCATTAGCAGCGGTTAAAACTAAATCAATAGCACAGAAGATATGGCAAAAAGAAGAAATTAAGCAATTGTATGTGAAAAAGGACAGATTAAACCGTATTTTGTATATTGCACATTTGAAAATATTAAACAGTTTGCATCCAACTATCATTAGCAGTGTTATGGAATTGATAGAAGCACAGATAAGAGAAGTAATTAAAGTCATTATATCGAAACACATTAAGAAGTTTGATAGCCTATACAAGAAACAACACACGTATAATAACATAAATTGTAAACATAACTTTTATAAACGTGTAGTAAATTATACCAATATCGAATTATCTAATGACGAGACAGAATTAATATCTAAAGGTTTAAAATATAACTTACCTAAACTTAGCAAAAACAGCCTATTACGTGGAGTTATAAACGCTGAAGCTGCTCTAAAATGCATTAAAAACCAAGAAACCCAACAAGTAACAAGATCGGTAATCAACAATAAATTGGATCGCATATTGAAAATGGATGGCTTAAGTAAAAATAAAAACCAGTTTCTAAAATACAAGAAGGAGCTCAACCTTATGAAAACAATAAAACAAAAGATTGACGTAAATAAGGCAATAGTTACCAAAGCCGATAAAGGCAGTACTGTAGTTATATTGAGTCAATCAGATTACACGCAGAAAGGTTATGAATTTATTAACAATAACATTATTAAAACACTTGAGCAGGACCCCACCAGCAAGTACACAAAGGAACTAAATTCCGCTGTGAACAAATGCATAAATTTATTTGACGCAAATGTTAGACACCATATTAAACAAATAAATGCACAAGCACCCGCATTCACAGGTTTGCCAAAAATACATAAGGACAACATGCCAATACGTCTCTTAGTTAACTACACGTCGGCACCTGGGTACAAAATCGCAAAAAAACTTCAACATATAATAAAAAACAGTATAAAGCTAGAGAATAATCATAGTATCAAGAACAATAAAGATTTCATAAACAAAATTAATTCCATCGACTTATTACCGAGTTATAAGCTGGTTTCTTTCGATATTGTCAATTTATACACAAATATACGTATACAAGAAACAATAGACATTCTCCAAAACAATTTACTTAATACGGCAATATTAAATCCACAGGAAATTAACAAATTAATCTTGATATTACGAATGGTGTTGAAACAAAATTATTTTACGTTTGACGGCAAGTTTTTTGAACAAGGAGAAGGGTTGGCCATGGGGTCTCCTTTAAGTGGATTACTGGCAGATATATACCTTAACTTTTATGAAAATAATTATCTACTATCTAACTGTAACAGTTACCATGATAAAATTATCTCATACACTCGATATGTTGACGATACGTTCATGGTTTTTAATGGCACTTGTAGACAAATGGACATGTTACTCAAATACATGAACAACATAAATAACAACATAAAATTCACCATGGAAGTAGAAAATGAAAATTGCCTAAACTTTTTAGACCTTTCTGTTCGAAGAAACGCTGATTGTATCACATATAAAATATACAGGAAACCCACCACCATGGATATAACTGTCCATGCTGATTCATTCCACCCATATACACAGAAAATGGCCTCTTTTAATGATTTCGTAAATAGACTTTTAACTATACCTATGAACCAGGAAGATTTTCAAGATGAAGTAAATATTATTAAACATATAGCTGTCAATAATGGATATAAAAGTGATATAATAGATAACTTAATACGCAAACATAGGAATAAAATGGAAAGAAAATCAAAATTAGATGATAAAAAGAACCGTTATATTTCAGTTGAATATACTAATGTGATTCCTAATATAATAAAAAATGAATTAAGAAAATTAGACATCATCATGTCCTTCAAAACTACCAATAACATATTGAACATATTAAAACCTTGAACACAAAAAACAACCGAAAACAGTTCTGGCATATATAGAATCCAGTGTAGTGAATGTGATAAATTCTACATAATGACAAACGGGCAGGAAATTTAAAGATAGATACAAAGAACATTTGTTGAAAAAGAACATCAAGTCAATCAAATCCAACTTTGCTTTACATCTGGTAAACAGCAATCACAGTTATAGTGGTTTCACAGATAACTTTACGCCCATACATATATGCAGTAAGAGCCAATACATGGATGCCATGGAAGAATATGAAATATATAAAGCGTTTTTATTTCAACCAAACCTACTGCTTAATGATCAATTAACATTTAAATCTCACTGTTTATATGGTACTGTATTGAACCATGTGATAACGCTTGTGTACACGAGCCGAATATAAAGTTTGACTACGCGGTCAGTTATAGTACGGCAGTGTGCACTGTTACGTGGACTGAGTTCTATCGTACTCATTGTGTTATGTGTTTGTGTATTGATGTGTTTTAATTATTATACTCTTGACACGTTCGTTATGAACTAGAAGAAAAAACGGTTTTACCTGATGATGGGAACGTGTTCCCGAAACATGTCGTAAGACATCAAAGACGTAGTAGCAGTACGGATAAAGAAAAAGGTATTTATTAATGACCAAAACTGCTACATATCTCTAACTAACTGACTTAACAGCCTTATGTAAAAACTTTTCCGTATATAACTGCTCGGTGTATAAAAACTGCAAAAACTAACTCTTTAGATTATAAAGCTGACAAAACTGACTAAAAACTAACTAACTCTAGATTCTGAGTCTCCCAATATATATTCTCCGTTCCTTCCACCACCAAAATTTCCATCAACTGCCAAAATCCCCACTTTAGGCAAAACTCAACTCCGATTGGTATGTCCAACCCTCTCTTATCCTAAATTTTCAATCTACTCTATATTTTCTTAGAAGATAACGCCTACCCTACATAACGCACTTGGTCATTGGGCCGAACCTTCCCCTTCTTATTGAACTGGTCTATATCGCCAATCGCCTTCTATCTATCTCCTATGGTAAAATAATAAATTCTCCAATGGCGCGTGTTCACACCTACCCTTCAAGTCCCTCATCAAACTGATTGACGTTAATGATCTCGCTAACTTACGTTACAATGCTAACTATCATAAATCTCTTAGAACAAGGGCCGTCACGTTTCTCTGCCCCCGGCTTTGTGCAAGAGTTTTAATTGGGTTCCCTGTGGTGAAACATTGTCTCTTGCAACTCTATTGTCACATCACGGGATCTGTACCATATCGAATTTTGTTTTGTATTCGTCGTGGATACTCAGTCGCCAGCACGATCGTATACTCTAAAAGAACAATACGTTTTCAAGGAAACTCTCATTTACCCCATTCACCCACCAAACGTTTTCTCTTTTCTTTTGACATTTCTTATTTAAACACTACGAGTACTTACAGGTAGTATACAATAGTATTTCCACACGTGTGCGATATACTGTATACCCCAATATAAATGTTGAGTTAACAATAACTGACAGTTTGTCTGGTAGAACAGTATGCTTATCCATCTTTTCTCAATTTGTAAGCGGACATCATGCTGTTTCAAACGGTCTTACGCTTACCCCTATAACAATATAGTTACGCTCTTATGGAGTTTCACACGCCCTTTGGAATAACTCGTGTCTAGTAACTGATTTATGGTTATAAGGTTTGACGTTTTTTTACTTCCATATTTTCAAAAATTTTCGATTGCACACCCACACTCCCCAAATTTTGGACTGTTCTTCATTAGAATTATCTTCATTGATGAGCATTCTGTCCAATCGCAGGAGGCTGCCTAACTTAGCCTATCTATCCAGCGTGAGGCTCTCACCTGGATTCACAGCAGGTGCATGATGTCTGCTATTTACATAGGATAATTTTTACTTTTTCTCGTCTTAACTTACTGTACAGTTTGGAATAATGCAGAAAAAATATGAAAATTTATAACATACTCTTGAATGTTTCTGTAGTTACTTATCATTTGTGTCTCCATTAATTATTTTTCAGAAATCAGTCCTTCCCTATTCAGATTTAGAACTATCAATATTAGCAGTGATTATAATATCACTGTCAGTGAAGTCTCAGACGTTTTTCTTCCTCTTTCATCACATGCCAAACACATTGAAATCACTTTTGCCACACCTTGTTCTGACAGCTGTTTAATAATCACTTGTAATTTGTATGAGTCCACATTGAAACATATGGTTTCAATACTTGAGTTTTGTGAGTTATAACATTATAATTTTATGTTTATATTTGAGAAAATATTTGACAGCCAATATGAAAGGAGTTTAATAAACAAAATTACAATAATTTAAAACAAGAAATTCACTCCGTCCATCCGCCCGTCTGTCTGTCTGTCTGCTGTCTATATTCTCACGTAGGCTTCCGTGACCTATTTCCATTATGTTTTTGAAATCTTCCAAGAACATGTCAGACATACGAAGAAATCAGCAGTTGAAAATTCTGCAATTGTTTAGCATTCAGCCTTAACTAATCACATGGTAAACTTCGAAGACGAATCTGTAGTAAGGTCATGCAATGGGTATTATGATAGATTGATCCTAGAAGCAATAGAAATTAATAAACACAAGGATAACATCAACAGAGAAACTGCCATGCTTAGTACGACTTAATACCCTTCACTATCTGGTTTGACTGCACGAGCGTTGACTGACCGCACAAATAATGCACACAGCGTAACGCATACAGTGCAGAGTCCACTTACCGAACTATCCACCGCCACTTCTACACTATATAACTGAGTTCGCTTGCCAGCGTTTTTGTCACTTAGACGTGAGGATACTCATTGTAATATGAGTGAAACATTGTCATACAAGACATTTTTGACGTGGTCCATACCGGGAAGAAGATTTCAAAAACATAATCTCTGTCTCCCTCTCCCTCTCTCCCTTGTGTTTATGTTCCAATCAGAAACATTAAGGGTGCTTCTGACGTAACACCCACAAAACCAGAAACTACATTGTTTTCTCTAATATCTTTGAAAGCATAGCCATGATAGGTTCAGACTTGTCTTGTTGTCACATGATCTCACGCCACACCGCTTTGACGTGTGACAGAAACTGCTAACATATGGAAAAGTGTGGACACAAAATAAGGTGAAATGATGCAAATGGATGCAAGTGGTGGTGAAAATCCTTCCACACATGTGTCGTCTTGATTTGGCAAACACATTTCCGGTTTTGGCTTCATTCACCAAATGACGATGATGTGGATGGATGTGTGCAAAGGAGGGCATCTTTATACAGTTTATTTATACACTTCCAGATTATAATGCTTCTTAATGTGTATAAAAGCATTATGTGCATAATGTGCATTATAGTTTATGTAGCAACGTGCTGAACAAAGAGAAAAACGAGGAGGGGTGTATGTATATACCTGTACTATATGTATATGCCCTCTAGTGACTCTCAGAACTGTAACGTCTTGCGCTGGAAATTGGAAGTGAAGTCTCTACAAGGTGAAAATATAACAGATATTTGCCACTTGGAAAAGAGCAGGAGGATTATTTCATAAAAACTAATTTAAAAAAAAATTTTTGAGTTTTTTAAATAAAATATAAGCCTCTTAACCTTACCATCTAGTACTACAGCTTCCGGTGAGGCTATCCAGACTTAATAAATCATACCGTATTTCCTCCTTTGAGTAGAACATCTGTCTTATTTTGTTTTTATATAGTATCCAAGTCACTTTTTCACAATAATTTAATTACCTTGTATCCGTCAGTGACTTCGTTCTAGCGTTTTTTATATAGACGCGTTTCGTGACATGTGTCACATCATCAGTAATCCTTGTCAGATGTTAAAATTCACATAAAACATAAAAACACATTTGCACATATTTACTAAATCACAATAACGACACACACACATAACACGATGTAACTTCGGCTCCGTTGGACCTGTCCGACCGCGTGTGTAGTTGCCGAGCCACTAATTAAACTAAGTCAATCCTTTTCACCAGTCATTACCATCATGCGCAATTATATTTAGGGCTGTATCATATAGTGAGTGAGATTGAAACCTTAATTGTTAGTTTACTATACTGTTATTGTTGATATTCTTGTCTTTAAATGATTTATAAATCTCAAACTCCTCGAGAGCGTCCATTAACCTACCCTTACCGCATACATGGATTGCTTTGAAATTAGTATTGAAATCTGTGTAATTATGGTTATGCATCATTAGATGGCGCACATAATTAGATTTGGTCTTGTCTAAATCATTCCTTGGTAGATGTTCTTTGTATCTTTTCAAGAAAGACCTGCCAGTTTGACCCAGATAGAAACAATCACAATCATCACATGACATCCTGTAAACACCTGTTTTCTCTTTTAGCGGGAATGGTTGTTTTATGCGTAACAAATTAGAAATATTATTATTTGTTTTAAACGCGACTTTTATATTAAATTTAGAAAACACATTGGATATAATGTTAGGTAAAAGGCTACCGTACACTGTCGTTATATACTTTTTATTATTATTTTTATTTTTGTTAACTTTATTATCATCGATGGTATTATGGTGGGATCTAGTTTTATATAAGTGTCGCTTAAGAAGTCTATCTATCATCGAACTCTTGTACCCATTCGCTATTGCTATGTGCCTTATTATATTCAATTCATCATGAAAGTCCTTTTGGTTAAGTGGAATCGTTACCAACCTATGAACAAAACTGTTGTAAGCCGCCATTTTCTAACTATTTTTTTTTGTATTTTTCAAACCTGTTTCTTGAACGTGCTTTCCAATTTTACAATTTTGAATAGCTCTTCTTTCATCTAATGCACTCACTTTTTATATTTAGTTTTTTTGTTCATATTGTCTGGAGCTGGACCATTTGCGTAACTGTCTATTCAGGTTGTATTAGGGCTGTACTACTTCTGACAACCGAACGATGTCATCTGCATATAGGTCTGAGTATTAAATGATAAACTGCAAACTGCAATTACAAATGCAAATAAATTGCCGTAAACAATAATTGCATCTTCCTCACACTTAATTTTGACATATGTACTGGTTTAATTTTGACATATGTACAGGTCAACGGTTTATAAAGTGCATCAGATCTTATCAAGTGTATGGTTTGCAGATTATTTTTTTTAAGTAGAATGTATCAGAAAATATGGAACATAACTTACAATTTACTGGTAAAATCACATAATATAAGGGCATGTCAAAAGCTAGACATTTTGTTTCAGGATTATGGAGAGAAGAAGCGGTGTTTTCAACCAAACATAAATACAGACTTACTATCACACTGTGCTGAAGAGTACATATACAATCCAGATAATGAATACAAGAGCATATTACAAAAGAAACTTCAGAAAGCCACATCGGTTTCAACATCATCATCTGTGTCAACATCTTCATCATCGTCGTCTTCATCATCATCTTCATCGTCGTCCAGTGCACACCATGAAGCTGTTCAGATCTCACCACAACATGTCTCCCTCAAACTGCGAATCAGTGAGTAACTGGGTTTATAAATCGATGTATGTAGTTGTCACGTGTGTATTGAAAGAGAGCAAGAGAGCTTAAAATTCATATAAAAAATAAAGATTTCTAAGCATTATTCAGTATTAATTGTTTGCAATAGTTGTTTGTAAGAGACAGATGTTACATAGTATGTTGTGGGAAGTGGGCTTAAATATTTTATCCAAAGCACAGTATGTATTTATGTAAGACATGGACTTCAAACATGTTGCAATAGCTTACAACCATTATCATTATTTGGTGATATTAGGAATTTTGTGCTACATGATGATACATAAAGAAGGGTATCCTGGGTTAAGAGGGGTCAAATGCCCTTAATCGCAGATTCCTAAATAAACTACATAATACTGTTTCTTAAGCCTAAACAAAAAAAAAGGTAACCCATAGACCATATCTCGGATTCTTCCCCCTCCCACCGCAGGGAATGAAAAACCCATTTTTTCATATTTTATTATTTTCTCCCGTTCTAGTCCATGAAATTTTTGAAAAAAATCAGGTACATACTTTATTAGAAGACCTTTTATATTATTTTTTAAAGGTCCATGGCCCTTATTTAGGCCCTTAAAAAAATTCAAGAATAGTTAAAATCAAAAAATCTCTGAAAACAGCCCGTGTAACAAAAGTTTTCTTTTTGTGATTTTGTGAAACTTTCAGTTATTTAACTCCATGAATTTTTCAGATTTTTTGGAATGGTGGTTTGTGGTCAAAAACACTTTTTTTTACATTTTTAGCAATTTTTACCCATTTTTTGCAAACATTTTACGATTACCTTGACACACACCCTTTTTTTATTGAATATTGGTCGAAAGTTACTTGACAGTGTCATAAAACGTCAATATTTTAGTTGAAAAACAACATAAGTTCAAAAAAGTACATAAATAATCATAATTTTCAAATCTCTTTTAGTCCAGTCTTATTAGATTATGAGCTCATATAAAATTGAAGAAGGAAGCGACCTTTTTTTAAATATTTACATATAGGACATTATTTTACAAAACTTTTCACCTCAGCCTAGTATCAAACCACCCCAAAATAACCCCTAAATTTTGGAAAATCTGGTTTTTAATTATAACTTTTAAATGATTTGTGTATTGTGAAAGTAAAAAATATGAGCGTTAAGTAGAGAAAACTTCAGATAAAAATGTCTTCGTAGTTTTTTTACAAAATTGAAAAGTTTTCTCAAAAAATTATTGAAGCGTAAACATGTACCTGATTATTAGGTCTTCTAATCAAGTATGTACCTAATTTTTTCATGGACTAGAATGGGAGAAAAATATATGACAAAATGGCTTTTTCATCCCCTAGGGGTGGAAGGGGGAAGAATCCGAGATATGGTCTGTGGGTTACCTTTTTTTAGGTGCAAGAAACAGTATTATATAGTTTATTTCGGAATACATGATTAAGGGCATTTTGACCCCTCTTAACCCAGGATACCCTGGGTTAATATGTTTTAAATTTAAAATATTACTAGATCTAAACTATAGTCTTGAACTAAGTGTGAAATTAATAATTAACTACAGTAGAGGTCAGTTATCCAAACTCATTGGGACTGAACATAGTTCGATTATAAGAAAATTAAAATATTCAAACCACAAAAAATTGTATTGTGATACATGATCTTACAGGTTAGGTGATATATGGAATTTAAACGATACTAAGGTCATGTAAATCGTTGTAGGTAACCTACCCACCGTATACCTGCGATTTTTATCTCGCTTAATATTCCAGGTTCCCTATAGAGCTACTGCAGATAAATATTTCCATTTATTCTCCACACTCCATTCTCCATAACTGGTCCATATATTTTTCTTTTGTAAGGTTAACAGCCCTAACTTGGAAAAAATAGGGTTGTTTACTGAAATTAAGGAATACTAAACAGAAAATCTTCACAAGTTGAGGGATGTAGTCAAGAGAAAACAACCAGCTGTGAGCGAGTGGTGAATGGCACCTTCACTGTGACAATGCAACTGCACAGTTTTTGCACCTGGTATAGAATTCCTTGGCAAAATATAACGTCACACAGTTGGTTAGTCACCCTGCTGTCCTTTCAAAGCTGAAAGAGACAAGATTGTCGGTGGTGGATGAGATTCAGGAAATTGCAAATCCGGATTTTTACAAATACAAATCAATACAAAACATGACACAATTTTCAAAGCACTCAACATCGAAAATACACAAAATACTAATACATACACCACAATCACACACAATAATACCAATTTAAAGTACCAGAAGCCAACAGGTGCAGCCACAATAATAACCAGCCAACACACATGTACTTCACCAGACACAAAATCCGGAAGGCTGAGGATGGTACACAATGGTACCCGAAACATGTTCCTAATAAGGAAAGAAATATCTTGAGGTAAATTCATTATAAAAAATGAAATATAAAATATAATTGTGTAAACCTATTGTAATTAGGAAAAGAGAATGCAATAAATTTCTTTCTTATATACAGAAAACTATGGTTTTTTGGTAATGTTTTTACTTCCACATTCCGTAAGGAAATGGAAGTATGGTGATGGCAAAAAAAATCGTGTTCGAGATTAGGGCTGATTCTGATTGTACTTCCCTCAAAACATGAAGAAAAGTCATTTTTCAAAAAGTGTGTGTGTGCGCGCGCGCGCGCGCGCGCGTGTGTGTGTGTGTGTGTGGAATTTGTTCTATGGCAAACAATAACAGCTGCACATTCAAACAGAATCAAATAATTTTTTTGCATACGTCCCTGAGTTGTAGATGACTCGTAACGATCGGTTAAGGGGAAGGGGTAGTTTACCTGCAACGTTTTGTGTTTTAACAAGGGTAATTTTTTTTATGACAAACGATAACTGCCACACATTAGAGTAATTTTTTTATGACGAACGATAACTGCCGTAAATTCAAACAGACTCAAATAATTTGTATATATGTGCCTGGGTTGTAGAGGACTCAAGGCCTATTGATTTTGGTGAAGATTGGTTATGGGGAAAGGCTAGTTTACCTGCAACGTATGTTTTAACAACAGTAAAGTACTTGAATAAAATATCCTGAAAAGAAGATGATAATAATCCACTGTAGAAACGTAGATGAAATATCTATAAATGAAGAGGCTAGTTGAAGGTGTGGGGGTAATTTTTCTATAAATGAAAATGATAGTTGAAGGGGGAGGGTATAATTTTTATTATTTATGTCATGTGTACTACGTTATCGGGAACAAAGAAGTAGTTTGTTGTTAAAATTCCTTCCTGGGCTATTTGGCGTGGTCCAATGTTTTCTACAAAACCAGACGTTTCGGCAGTGCCATCGACTGCCATCATCAGTGAAAATCGAATGCGGTAAAGTGAGATGGTATATGTTAGTGAGCACAGTAATGTGGTTAAGGCTGAAGAAAGAATTAGTGTTTCTATGGAAATATTTCATGTCGCAAATGATTTTAAATATAAATCTTAGAACATGGAAGTCATGTATGGTTCTCCATACCGATATTTTACTTCTAACTCAGTGGAATCTTCATTTGGTAACTTTGATGGGTACTAGTCACTTACTTGTGATTTTTTTGTGATAGTTGTGGATATTTTATATCCATCTCCAGTTATTTATTTTTCAGGCTCATAATTTGCCATCATTGGAGCTACAGGAGCAACAAATTGGAGAGAATAACATATTACAGAAGTTATGGGTCGTTTGAAAAATGCAGTCATCAGTAACATAGCTTAATTATAATTTTTCTTCAAAACAAAGATGTTACTAAAATTTCACAGAATGTATCAAGTTCACTAGATGTAATGGGTTTTTTGTAGAAATCAGTAACTAATTTTGTGTTGAACAGACAAGAGATTAAACTTTGCTTTGCTTTTATTTGATTTCTCATCTAAAATGGTTTAATTGTCAGATTTTTTTAAACATGCATCCTTATGATATTAATGGCTGTTAATAAATAAATAATAAATAAAGAAAGTTGTAGTGAGGATTGGTCACTTAATAGTTTTAAAATATTTGTCAGTGACAATTTATTGTCATTTTTCAGTTATATTTTTGAGTTATATCAACTTGTCTACAATCGTATTAAAAGGTTTTCAAAACATCAACCATAAACATTTTAAGATTGTGACTAGTTAATTGACTGAACCCCACTGAACCTTTTATCATTTTTATCCCTTCTGAAAAATATTCGAGATAATTTTGATGTTCCTGTTTAGTGTATTCCATCAAAATTAAATATTATACTTTGTTATTATCTCATTTGTAGATGAAGCATCTCGTATGACGTTGGCATACGCACAAGCTGAAGACTATCCAGTCGACCTGTATTACCTTATGGACTTGTCGAAGTCTATGGAAGACGATAAAGACAAGTTGTCCAGTCTTGGTGACGAGTTAGCACATAGAATGAAGAATATTACGTCAAACTTTAGGTTAGGTTTTGGCAGTTTCGTTGATAAAGTTGTCATGCCTTATGTCAGCACTGTACCAAAAAAGTAAGTTGTTTGTGTTTGTAGTTTTTATAACTATTTGTGTAATGGTAAACTCGGTCGTGATAATGATACAGGTCTAACATGTTTTAAAACCAGTTTGTTGAATATTGTGTTTAGTAGGTGTAGGGAGTTTTTTATAATTTGTAAGTTTAAGTAGATAAACATGTATAAGTGAAAGTTGCTGTGATAATAAAATTATATTGAGTCCTTGCTTTATGTTGTCCCAGTTAATGTTGGTTTGCACCAGCCCCTGTTGTAAGGTGCAGTTGTTTTTGCCATAACATTGATGTTCCAACACCTTAAATAAATATTCAGGAAGTGGTGACTATTTTTGTAAGAACTGTACATTATGTATGAAAATAATAAGAGCACAACAAAGTTGTCAGCTTTCCTTCACCACATTTAGCAGTTGAAGCTCTAAACAGATGAATGTGGTGGTAGAAAGTGACCTAAGTATGACCTTCCTCAAGAATTCACATACCTTGCACAATTATTATTACGAGGGCTGTCCAGAAAGTAACTTACGTTTTAGAATAAACAAAATAAAAAAAACGAAAGAAAATTTTTTAATTTACACAGTTGAAAACTACTTTCTTAGGAAAATATTTTTCCACATAGTCTCCATTCAAGTTCAAACACTTATCGTAACGGTTTACGAGTTTTTGAAAGCCCTCATCGTAAAAATCTGCCACCTGCGATTTCAGCCATTTATTAACGCCTGCCTTCAGCTCTTCGTTGTCTTCAAAGCGCTGTGTTGCCAGCCACTTTTTCATACGCATGAACAGGTGATAATCGCTCAGTGCCAGATCAGGGCTGTATGGGGGATGATTGAAAATCTCCCATCCAAACTTTCCCAGAAGTTCTTGCGTTCGTGCTGCTGTATGCGGTTGGGCGTTGTCGTGGAAGAACAATACCTTGGAGCTCAACTTACCGCGTCGCTTGCTTTGGATTGCTCTCCGCAGCTTTTTTAAGATTTCACAGTAAACCTCGGAGTTGATTGTGGTACCCCGTTCCATAAACTCTACCAAGAGAACCCCTTTTCTGTCCCAAAAAACTGTCACCATCATTTTCCTTGCTGACAAGGTCTGCAATCACATATCGGTTTTTTGGGCAAGCGAGTATGGCCCCATTCCATGGATTGATTTTTTTGTTTCACAATTAATGTACCTAACCCAGGTTTCATCCCCCATTACAATATGGCCCAGTAGAGAATCCCCATCCTTGGCATAGGCATTAAGAAATGACAATGCTGATGCCATCCTCTTTTTGTGCATTTCTGTAAGCAGTTTTGGGCACAAAACTTATGGTAACCAAGCTTTATTGTGACAACTTCATGAAGCAAACTGTGTGAAATTTGAGAAAACTCATGTGATAGCTTAGTAATCATAAAGTGGCGATTTTCATGGATTTTTTTATTGATTTTCTCCACCAATTTGTCAGTAAGAACACTCGGCCGGCCACTCCGCTCATCATCATGCACATTTGTGCGGCCATTTTTATACATAAGACACCACTGCCTTACTACTCCCTCACTCATAACATTCTTCCCATACACCTCACACAGTCGCCGATGTGTCTGCAGTTTTCTGCTTGCAGAAATCGTATTACTGAGCGCACTTCACAGCTCGCAGGATTTTCAATCACAGCACTCATTTTAAAAATTATTAGTGAAGCACAGAAACACAACACAGACCTATACCGGCCCCAGCTGGATGCGTACTGAGTCACGCCACCCGGTGTCTCCAAGATGGCGGCGCTAGCCCCACCCCATCGCCCCCACACTGAAACGCAAGTTACTTTCTGGACAGCCCTCGTATACTATATGTCTCAGTCACAATATATTATGAGGGCTATTCTAAAAATAACCTGTTTGGCTGATATACACAGTCTGGTTATCATAGGAACACATTAGCGACTAGTATACTTTAACATTATTACGCACAAATTTGTGGTCCAGTTTGTGTATCTATTTGAGTAGTGGTTGTTGACATAACACAGAACCTGTCAATGCCTCTCCCACCAGCTAGAAGATGCATGGTGATATTTGTTCAAACATCCCATTATCTGCTTGGTACATTCAAGATTAGGTCCTGAACTGCTGGATGGCATCAGGCGACAAGGCTCTCAATCACCGGGAAGGTGGAAGTGAAACTGTCCTGTGTTGCCAGGGTCATGCAGGACCTGCTCCAGACGACTCAGTATGAACAGAGGATGCCCTGGTTATAAGGTGATGCTGAGTGATGTGACCATCAGGCCGTCGACCCCATTCACTGGGGAACTGCTAGAACGGACCAGAGAGCAGACTCTGCATACTTGAAAGGTTTCGACTACAGGTAAGTTTACAGATGGGAATAGTGGATGATGGACCATGTTCCATGCCATTGGTCAAATTGGTACACTGCCAAACTGAGTCTGGGAAGGGTTGTGATTGTGTCATGAAGATGACACCAATGTGATTGTGTCATAGGGCAATGGTGTAAACTCTTGGCCAGGTACGTTGGAGGCACATTTTTCAACAACAATCTGGATAATCTGGTGCAGTAATATAATAATTGTGTGTATGTAGGTGGTGATTTGATGAAAATGTAATGTAGATAAGTACATACTTTTTGTGTATAGTAAAATATTTTTCTATATTTTAGTTTTTATTTACTTGTCAATCGGATGTTAATTTTAGGATAGCCGTTATAAATATGAGGCATATTTTTTAATTAAAGTCTGTTTTGAAATAAGAAGACATTAAATGATGAAATCAGTTTATTATAGCCAAGAAAATCTATTGACGTCCTTTATTTTTCCACATAAATCACAATTGACTTCCACAAAGTTTTCACATCTTATCAAAAGCTTCTTTATTCCATTGTCATATAAGTGTGTCACTAGTGTCTTGAACCATCTAGTAACACCATTTTGCAATTCATTGGCATTTTTGTACCACTGTAGTAAACTAAGCATTTTCTTTATAGGAAAACCAGGTTCCGTCTCCACTATAGTACGGGACTTAGCATAATAAGCTTCGAGGTTACCCAATAGTAACAGCTCTTCCCCGCCCCTCGCCCAACAGCGTTGTCGCACGTTACGCTTGGTTATGTGTAGGCAAAGGTGGGGAGGGCGGGGAGTGAAGCGACATGGCAATACCGCAGTTGCCTCGAAGCTTATTTTGATATGTCTCACATAATAACAATGTATTAAAACAGCTCTTTCCCTCCATTTTCAAAACACTAGAAAAACGTTTGAAACGAAGCCAGACATTACTACTTGTAATGTACCACTTAACAGGTTAGACACAGTTTTTTGTTACCAGTTTTCTTTGTCACAGTGTCATACATTACTGGTCACGAAACATTAGGAAATTTAATAGAGAATTCCAAAACACAAATTGTTGATCTTCATGAATTTTTGATTCACTCCTTGCACTGAACCTTTTGTCATCACTATTGGGCAACTGCTACATTCTTCGTTGTGAATATTCATTTGTCCTGTATATCCTGAATATTCAAATTTACTGTAACTCAAATTCTTGGTCTATAAAACTCATATAAGTTGCCCTTGAGTCTCGACAGCACTAACATTTTTTCTAACATTCAAGATGTTAAAGGGCAAGACGTAACAGGTGGCAGCATTGATCGTAGCACTCATTGTGAAATCGCTCACATAACAAAACAATTGTGTATCTCATGGCAAAAAAAAAAAATTACCTGAGAATTGTGTCATATTACAATACGATGTAATGCAGGATTCCGCTTTGTTGCCATAGTCAGGACGAATGGACCTTACTTAAAAGTGTCTCATATTTTACTTCAAAAAAATCATGTCCATGATAAAACCTTTTTTTTAGAACATAACCTCACATTGGCTATTGTTTCGAATCTCACTTTATTCCATTTCAGTTAATGTTTTGAATCTCACTAAACCTCAACATTTAGTGAAGACTGCTATATTTACTATTACATAAGAATTTTTTTTTTTGTATTGGCCATCTAAGGACAACATGCCAATTTCAGTTCTTTATTCTTTGTTGGTTTCTTTTTCTCCAATATTCTTTTATCTTTTCACTGTGTCTCTTCTTCGTGTCTTCAGTCCACTTCGAACCTACGTTTTTCTCTCTCCTACCCTGGACTTCGTCCATTTTTAACACTTTTGCCCGAAAAACTTCTCTTTCAAATGCTTCTTCTGCGTGTATATTATTTTTTCTAAATCCTTTTGGATTTCTTTAATCCACCTTGATGTTGACTTCTTCCCCCACAGGTATTTGAAGATCTGCTTTGTTAACCTATTGACGTCTATTCTATATAAATGTCCAAAAAATAATAGTCTTCTTTTTCTCAGTGTTTCAGTTATATTTTCTATACTTTGATATATTTCATCATTACTTCTTAATTTCCAACCTTCTGAAGTTTTTTGTGGGCCCAATATTTTCCTAATAATTTGTCTTTCGAATATATCTAGTTTGTCTAAATTATAATTCAATGCTAGAGACATTCATTTGCAAATGGGCATTCTGGCTTCACTACTGTACTGTAATGCCTTATTTTCGCATTTTTAGATATTGCCTTTTTATTGTAAATATCTTTAGTTATACCATATGCCCTTTCCATCTTATGTATCCTTTCTTCTGTAGCAGATTTTCCTAAACCATTCTCTTGAATGTTAATTAATATTAGAGAACATTTTTAATTTGCTTAAAATAGAAATATATTTTTCATCATCAAAATTAAATGTTACATTTACAAAATATAAAAAACAAAATCTTTTGGAGGAATTCTATAGAGTGAGTATTGTGTTGTGAAAGTCCATAAGTAGAGTTAGAGTAAAAAGTTTAACTTCTGTGTTATTTTATTTGTGTGTGTGTGTGTGTGTGTGTGTGTGTGTGTGTGTGTGTGTGTTTTTAATGACCATCTATTGTAATACTAATGCATTGTTATCAGTAAGTTTGCAATAAGAAGCTGTTTGTTGTACACAGACTAAAGGAGCCGTGTGACAATTGCGAAGCACCATACGGTTTCCGCAACCACATGCAGCTAAGTCTCGATACCAAGAGATTCTCTGTAAGTGTGCTGGTTTTCTACTACTGCATAAATGCAAGCTCTTGTCGATGTCATCAATGTTGTTGTTGTTGTTGTTGTCATTGTTATGTTTTGCAGCACAGCTTTTAAGTCTTTTTTTATTTCTTTATTTTCTAGGTGTAAACATTTATTTTATTTGGTGTAACGGTTTGTATTCATCATTAATTTTGGTGCAGCCATAGTAAATTGAAAAATCAGAAGGGTTTGTAATATATGTAAACATAATTATATAAAAATTACACTAGGCGATAATTTTCATTTTATTTTCTAGATAAGGCAAAAAAAGCTCTTGTTATTAAAACTTTAAACTCTGATTACAAACATTTTGCGACAAAAAATAAGTGCACATATGGATTTTTTGGTATAACTTGTTGTATAATAAAAGTATCACATTAAATAGAAGGGACCTATTTCCTGTAAGGTATTTTTATTTTTCAATATAGCAAACTTTGATGGTTAAGACAACAAATTGACTAGAAAATTCAAAATATTGAGATGAAGGGGCAAAAATAGCAATAAGAAACTGGTCTGTCAGCCAAATATTCACCTCCCACAAGGTAAGCAATATTTTCTTATCATGGTTGGCTCCTGCAGACCATGGTATCTCTCCCCTGTAATCTCAGAGTCTCACTGTTCTTACTCAGTATTCATTTTATACAATTTTTTTTAAACATCTGTGAATTTAAAAAGTAGATTTTTAATGATGTTCTATAAGCCAAATTTTCTGTAGTTTTTGCTTCCGTGTTCTATAAGGAAATGGAAGTATGGTGATGGCAAAAGAAATCGTGTTCGAGATAATTGCAGATTCTGATTGTACTACCCTCAAAACATGAAAAAAAGTCATTTTTCAAAAAGTGTGTGTGTGTGTGTGTGTGTGTGTGTGTGTGTGTGTGTGTGTGTGTGTGTGTGTGTGTGTGTGTGTGTGTGTGTGTGTGTTTCTGTAGATTTTTGTCTATGGCAAACGATAACAGCCGCAAATTCAAACAGAATCAAATAATTTTTTGCATACAGCCCTGAATTGTAGAGTACTCAAGACCTATTGTTTTTGGTGAAGATCGGTTAAGGGGAAGGGGTAGTTTACCTGCAACGTTTTTTTTATCAAGGGTAATTTTTTTTCTATGGCAAACTATAACAGCCGTAAATTCAAACAGAATCAAATAGTTTTTTGCACACCTTCCTGAATTATATAGTACTCAAGGTCTGTTGATTTTGGTGAAGATTGGTTAAGTGAAAAGGGTAGTTTACCTGCAACGTTTTATGTTTTAAAAGGGTAATTATATTTTTATGACGAATGATAACTGCCGCATATTCAAAGAAAATCAAATAATTTTTTGCATACATTCCTGAAGTTTTAAGTACTCAGGGTCTGTTGATTTTGGTGAAGATCGGTTAAGGGAATGGGATAGTTTACCTGCAACGTTTTATGTTTTAACAAGGGTAATTTTTTCTATGACGAACGATAACTGCCGTAAATTCAAAGAGAATCAAATAATGTTTTTTATGCATCCCTGAATTGTAGAGGACTCAAGACCTATTGATTGTGGTGAAGATCAGTTACGAGAAAGGGGTAGCTTACCTGCAACATTTTATGTGATAACAAGAGAAATTTTTTCATGACTAATGATAACTGCCGTAAATTCAAACAGAATCAAATAATTTTTTACATATGTGCCTGAGTTGTAGAGGACTCAAGGCCTATTGATTTTGGTGAAGATCGGTCACGGGGAAAGGGCAGTTTACCTGAAACATTTTTTGTTGTAACAAGAGTAAAGTACTTAATTTTGATAAATAAAGTATCCTGATAAGAAGATCTTAATAATCCACTGTAGAAACGTAGATGAATTTATCTATGAAGAGGCTAGTTGAACGGGGTGGGGGTAATTTACTTTAAATGAAAATTATAGTTGAAGGGGGAGGGGATAATGTTTATATGTGTACTATGTTATCGGCAACAATGTAGTAGTTTGTTGTTAAATTTCTTTCCTGTGGATGTTTGGCCGTAGTCCAGTGTTTTCTGTAAAACCAGACGTTTCTGCAGTGCCGTCGACTGCCATCATCAGTGAAAATCGAGTGCGATAACGTGTGGTGGTATACGTTAGTGACCACAGTACTGTGGTTAAGGCTGAAGCAATAAGTGGAAAGAAGTAGTTTCTATGGAAACATTTCATTTTGTAAATGATTGTAAATATAAATCTTAGAATGTGGAAGTCATGTATGGTTGTAAATATAAATCTTAGAATGTGGAAGTCATGTATGGTTCTCCATACCGATATTTGCTATCTTAATTTGGTTTTGTAAGAAAACTTTCAGCCCATACATAAAAGACATCAATCCTCAGAGTTATATCAAGAAAGAAAGATAAACAAGAGTTTTTTTTGTAAACTTTTGCTATGTGAAACTGACGAGTGAGCTATTGGTAAATTAGGGCACTTTTTAATGATTCTTCTGTGTTGTGAGTCTTCGGAGTAGCTTCTTTTGTAGGATAGTGGGAAAAAAGGGAACTTTGTCCCTTTCTATCATTCATTCAAATTGACATTCATATTATTCATTATATAAAAACCTCTGAAGATAGAGAATAATTTTTTGAAATGTGCATCAGGTGAAAATACAATAAATTTTACTCGCAAAAGTGTTTATTATTTGAAGACATATTCATTACGTAGAAAACCTGCAAGAAACTCGGTGAGTTATTTTCAAAGGAATTTATTTTGTTTGTATTAAATTTAAAAATTCGCACAAAATCAGTGATGTATAAAAACCGAAGAATGAAAAAGAATGTATACTTAGCATGCAAGAGGCTGGCTGTTGGTTATACATAGTTGTATTGCGGTCAAGGTAGCCATCTTCAGCAACGTGCAGATGTTTGTACTTACTTATACATAATTATTTTGTTTATATATAATTCAATAAATTTGTCTGTTATCTGATTGTATCAATGTGTTTGTTCTCAGTCTGCTCGAGCCTTGTACTGGTTGCCATGCCCCATATGGTTTTCAGAATATCATGTCCTTAAGTACTGACACGAGTAAATTCGCTGTAAGTTGTGAGAAATAATATTTTACATCAGCATACAAAAACACAGGGAACAAACGGTTTGTGGTTTACGAATTTGTTGAAATTGTGCTATCAAGCATTTGCTCTTGAGAGACTGTAGCAAATGTTCTTTTATTCTTGTTTTTTATATTATTTTAAAATAATATAATAATACATTTTTGTAGAACTTCATACGTGCGTACTTTTGAACACATACCAGTAGCATAGCAAGGATTTTCCACGGTGGGGGGGGGAGTACTGACCAGAATTCTCTGTGAGGAGGGGATATTGACCAGAATTTTTCTATAGGGAAGTTAATGATAATAAACGGGAATAGAGATGATGATAGCAGGAGATTTGCCAGTTATAACTTACTGTATGCGTTACATCATGTTCGCTAGTGAGCTGGTGCTGACCCCCTGCATATTTTTCTTACAAGACCTTATCAGTGAATTAACCAATGTTGGTGATTAACTCCTCGCTAACTCTTTCTTGCCTACACCACTAGATAGTACTCACCACAATTCAAATTTATAAAGTTGGAAGACAGCGAAGATAACTTTTTCTGACTTTTTAGAGGAGGTAGCACGTATGCACACTATTAGAGTAAAGCATTCTTGGGTGGTTTTAGTCGTTCTTCATTAACAGAGTTGAAGGTACAGCAGACCACATCAGCACAATTATGCAGAAAAATGATGTAGAAACCAAATTCAGTCAACGCCAACCAGAAACTAAGCAACATTATCAGGACATTGAAACAAACGAAAGCCTGGGACTATAAAAAATACCCCCATTTGACTGTAGTAGTTTGTGTGTGGCTGACACTAATCAGATGGCAACAGAGAAAGAAAGGTTACAACAATTCAGCAGTAGTACAACAAAGAGTCCTAGAAAGAGGCTAGAAAACCAGAAAAGCCTTGGAGATGGAAAAGTATCCACCCTGCCTAAACGTAGGCAATGATGGTTACAACATATCTATGCAACAAATCGGTAATCGAAGCGCCAGCCGAAGAAACGCTGAAAACACAGAAGAGCTTCAAACATCTAGTAATGGAAGAAATGAGTATAAGCAAAAAATTGGTACCATCAACAAAGCCAGTGAATACACTAGACTATGTTGAATTTGACATAAATCTTGAGTTGATACATCTATCAATAAAACTAAAGATCTTCCTTCTATAGTCAACCAGATAGCAATTGAAACCGTAAACACGTTATATCCTAATGAAAGATTGACCAGAATTTACACAGATGGATCAAAGCTAAATGGAGAGACAGGAGCAGGCATATATAGTGAATTTTTCTCCCACTATTTTGCACTAAATTCAGATGCTACAGTGTTTAAAGCAGAGTTGTTTGCAATTGATGAACCTGTGAGACCTTGGCTGAGAAAGGATTCTGTGATTGTGGTAGGCTCAAAATCAGCTATACAGGCTATTGCAAATAATGACTCGTCCAAGAGCATCATAATACAGTCCATCAGAGATAAGTACAAGACAGTTAAAAATAGTATTAGCAGAGTGGTAATACAGTGGATGCCGTCACACAGAGGACTGAAGGGCAATGAAGCAGCAGACGAGTTGGATAAAAAGGACACCTCTATAAAACAGAAACATTCAAGATTTAGTACAATAGACAGAAGGATTAAACAACTTAAACAGCATTGCCAGACTTCCTTCCATCACAGAACCAAAGAAGACTTGAAAGGCAAACTATATGAAAATATATCTCTACACTGAGAACAAAGAACTTCCAAGATCTTCCTTTGCAAGAACTTCGGTTTCCAATTTCCGCATGGGCAGAAGACACGACTGCTTAGCCGGCCACCTCAACAGAATCAACATCCTCACTTCTGGGATGTGCACTCTTTGCAAATGCCCTGGAAACAACATGGACAAGGACCACCTCCTGGTCTGCAAAAAACTGGATAAAGAAAGACAGAATAGAAAAGACCTACCTGGTTACTGGGAAGCTAGATCAAGAATGGCGTGAGCCAATGGAAACAACATATCTATGCAATGAAAATATGTGTACAGTATATGTTGAGGACACAGACCAGTGAGAAGTCTCAGTAGATCTCATCAACCAAAAAATAAAGAATAATTTGTATTCTTATGTGTTTTATATTATTTTAAATTAGATTTTTGTAGAACTTCATACGTGTTTAATCTTGAAACACATACCAGTAGCATAGCAAGGATTTTTCCATGGTGGGTGGTTACTGACCAGAAAGAATCTTTAAGTAGACATATGAGGAGGAGGATGTTGAAAAGTTGAAGCAGGCAAAGGGAAGTCTAAGGCAACAAATAAAGACATTAAAATGTAGAAACACAAGAACACCAATAAATTCAGATCTGAAATGTCTTTGGTTATCAAAATAATGTATTGATATGAGCACAAGAAGACTAGGTAAATTATGGGACTGTATCAGTAACAAATTTGTATGTTTTGTAATTTTTTTTATTCTAGATATAAAAGTGTAAATGTGTAAAAGTATTGAGAAAGTAGATTTTTTTTTAAATTGTGTTTGCAACTATAAATTGGTAGTGTTTCTTAATATATTTGTTCTTTATACAATTTACCTGGTCAAACAATAAATGTATTCTTTGTATTTGAAATAGTAAATTACATTTGAATTTGATGTAATTTCATAGAAATGTTAAATATTAGTTATCAATCCAGCATTTACAGAACTATAACATATTTAAAGAATACTGTAGTATTTTATGTTTATGATGAATATTACACATACAGGAAAATTTTTTATTCAAAAGGTTAGTTCAAATGTTTATTTGAGTTACTAAATAAATATGTGGCTATAGCCACTTATTTTAGAAGATGCTTAGGTCTTAAAATTACAAGTCAACCATTTTTTACATTCACTTTGTACATTCAGTTTTGTCCAGGGCGGATAGTAGCCGCAGTCTGCTGTAATATAATGCAGACTTGGTCATAAAGTGTTGTTCTTTGGTGCATTCAACCAAGAAACTTTGTATTCTTTCCTCAACAAACTTTAACAACATTGCTGAGTGTGAATCTGCATCACACAAGCTCTCTGGCAGGGGGGGGGGATTAACAAAATGTGAGTTGTATACTCTGCATAAATAACTGTTACTTAAAAAAACAAAGGTAATATGAAAAACTATTCTTATAAAATGAATTTAAATGTATTATATGTCAAGTGTTTTTACATCATACATTCATAAACAATTTCAACAAGTTCATAACACAAATTGTATCCGTTAACAATTCTTTGGTGTCTCACCACATGACACCAGTTTTGTTTTGTCTTTCAACCCTTCCTTCACAAATTAACACAAAAAGAACATACAGTTTTTATTTGTATTTTTTTTTCAATCAAGTAACACGATTTTTTTGGTGAGAATTTGCTTTTTTAACAGTGCAGCTAAATATTTAAAAATGTCACTTTTTCGTTTTTATACTCTGTACAGCAACCGAAAATTTCTGTAAAATTACATGCAGTTTGAAGCCCATCATAACATTTCTCACATTAACAAGTAATTCTGGTAATAAATATTCAGAGCTAAAGGTTTGATTTACAATTGTTTCTAGTTTGTTGCATCTTGTGTGCTCTGCTTCGTGCTTTTGTCGTTAACGTGCTAAATTATGTGTATTATTTTGCATGATGCTTTGCTAAAAAAAATTGCTTTTGCATGGTTTAACTGTTTCAGGCCAGGGCTTAATTTGACCAGATTGTGATGACATTTAATTCTGTTCTGTTTGTTCTGTTGTATGTTTAATTTCTGTTAAGGTAAATCTAAGCAATATAATATTTAACACTAAACTTTAAAGTTAGTAAACAGTACATATGGTTTAAAAATATTAGTACAGTGGTTCTGAGGTACATTACTAAGCAAAATATATTGTAAGGAGACTTCGTCATGAAGGTCTATTCGTGATAATCAAATTGACTTTTGCTTGTCAGTCAGTTACATTTATTTTAAAGCCCATCTGAGGTAGGCTTAAAATGTTTTCCTTCTGAAAGCTAATCACATAAAGCATACTGTGAACCTAATTTATCTATATTAGATCATACATTTTACTTTTGAAAACATACTAAATATTCACATTAGTCTTCGGTCTTTTAGGTTTAGTATGAGCACTGTTACAAAACAAACACTGGATTTTTAAATCCAGTCTTTAACATGTTTTGGAACAAAGTTAAATGCACTTAAATATAAAAAATATGCACTTATAGAAAATCAGATTTAAAAGTTTGTGTTTTTTCAAACTCATATTCACTGCACACGTTTTCCTTTTTCACATATTTCTCCCATTTTAGCTGCCTTTCTCCGCTCTGCTCACCTTTATAGACTTATTTGCTCCTAGAATCCGTGTTTCATTAAAAAAAACTTTCTAATATTGAAATGTTTACATTATATAGGTAGACCAATGCATTAATGGGTGAGATCACGTGAAGAAAACTGTAATATCATATTTGAGAAATATTTGGCAGTACAAAGAATATGACAATTTAAACAGAAAAAAAAATTTTTTTTAAACTAAAAACTAAATTTCAAATTTTACATGATGAAGTCATTCCCTTGAACACACACTAGTCTGAAATATTTCACTGACACAAAAGACTCCATGAGTCATGGAGAAATACAAAGGTCATGGATGAGTACACTTTAGTGGTCATCATTATCAATTGTTCAGAATGAGTGCATTTATTTTTTAATTAAATCAAAATGTGTATCAGGAGAAAATTAACGATACTGTAACAAAGTTCTGTAGTTAGTTTTTGTATCACAGTATCACTTCGTTTTGTCACATTAATTTGTCAGAAGTTTGCAACAAAATTAATATTTGTGTTTAACTATGTATACTGTGCATGTAAAAGTTTGCATGTAACTGTAGCTTGCATGTTGGCAGTGTTTTTAAATATTCTGTGTTTCCTTTAAGTAAATTTTAGGAATTAGGTAAGTTATGAGAAAAAATAGTTGTCTTGTAAAATAAAATGTTACAGAGGTTTTATTATAAAATAACATAAATATTATTTGATACAACACCACAACATTTTGAGGTAGTAAACTGTCTGATTGTTTAGTTAAGTAAGTGTGAGATAGAATAGAAAAATAGTATTCATATTAGCTGTAAACCACGTGTATAATAGTGATGTTTGACTACGAGTCTGCAGACAGGCAGAACAAAACAATTGTTATAACACGTTCTATAGTGTTGCTCCATTACGATTCGTAGAAGTTGTATCATATTGTCACTTTCAACACAATTTTTAGCAGTATTTTAGAAAATTGTAACAACTCTTTATGGTTTTACAAAACTGTACAGTGTACATGCAGTTTATATAAGTTAAGCTCCAGATTCTTTAAATAATGATGACATGTGTATGTTTTTCATAAATTACTTCTGAAAAATAACGTTATGTCAGAACAAAACTGTATGCAAACTACGACACTAATAAATGATACATCATCATCATCCGCAAGGTTTAAACCAAGAATGGTTTGTCCCGGTCTCAAATGGGCAAATATTACAGCTGGTCACTCCAGCGCTTCCTCGGACGTCCCACACCTCTCTGTCCCCTAGGCTTATAGTTCCATAGTTGTTTGGGGATGCGGCAGTCATCCATTCGGCAAAGATGTTCCCACCAATTCAGCCAATACTGGGCGATCCTGTTGAGTATACTCATAATATTCAGTTCCTGCCGTATATCTGTGTTTCTTCTATGAACATGAAGAGTATACCCTCCTACATGCTTGAGAAATCTCATTTCAGCTGCTTGGATGGGACTGGCCTAGGCTTTCATTAAAGTTCAATTCTCAGACCCATAAAGAAGTGTGGGAAGAGCCATCACTTATAGAATTTTAGGCATGTTCCTTTACTTGCTGACTTAAGGGTTCACCTGATGGTCCTGCACATAAGGTTGAACTTACCCAACTTATGCACCACATCATTGCTGTGAAGTTATTTACTTAATACACATTTACAAAAACAATATAATTCTCCCACTTACCTTAAATTTGGGTCCAGGGTACTCGCACGAACTGTGAATGTAAATGTGATTTGAGGTTGTTAAAATAACACTGTGTAATAGAACTCAGATTTTATTTCATTTTATATGCCTTTAAATTCTGTAATTACTCATCTTTTCTCTCCAAAATAACATATTACTGTCTGTTAAAAATATGAATAACACACAAAGCATTTATTTCAACATTTAGTTTACTCTGCTTTTACATGTACTTAAGAGTTCATTTTCATCTAAAATTTTATTCCTGTGGTTTTGCTTATTTTTGTTTGGAAATACAAAAACATTATTTTTACATGATAGGCATCCTAATCACTAGTTCTCCTTAAGGTAAACTTCTTAAATTATACTAAAACAACCCAGCTTGCTACACACGCTCAGTCATACCATTTTAATTTCCCATAATTTAATTTAGAGCGCTCTTTTGTTGAAAGGTTATTTAAATTACTAAGAGATTGAAATTTTGCTGATTACTTATCCGTCTTTGTTCGCATCACGTGTGTCGCTGACTGCATGTCCGAAAGTTTTCGTTTGCCATTTTTTTTTTCTTTATTTTTGCACCGCACTTACTTCATTTTGTGACACTGGTTCACTATTTACGTCGGTTTTTTTAAAAGTTAAACAATTTACTTGTGATCCACGAGTTCTTCTATGCTCCCGGCCGGGAGAGCGTGGTTAGTTGAACTGATATTTTCACATTTTTACTTCCATATTTCCTTAAGGAATGGAAGTATGGTGATGGCAAAAAAAATCGTGTTCGAGATTATTGCAGATTCTGATTCTACTACACTCAAAACATGAAAAAAAGTCGTTTTCCGAAAAGTGTGTGTGTGTGTGTGTGTGTGTGTGTGTGTGTGTGTGTGTGTGTAGATTTTTTTTCTATGGCAAACGATAACTGCCGCAAATTCAAACAGAATCAAATAATTTTTTGCATACAGCCCTGATTTGTAGAGGACTCGCGACCTATTGTTTTTGGTGAAGATCGGTTGATGGAAAGGGGTAGTTTAGCTGCAACGGTTTTTTTTTATCAAGGGAAATTTTTTTTTTTGGCAAACGATAACAGCCGCAAATTCAAACAGAATCAAATAATGTTTCGTATACAGCCCTGAATTGTAGAGTTCTCAAGACCTTTTGTTTTTGGTGAAGATCGGTTAAGGGAAAGGGGTAGTTTACTTGTAACGTTTTATGTTTTAACAAGCGTATTTCTTATGGCAAACGATAACAGCCGCAAATTCAAACAGAATCAAAAGATTATTTACATACAGCCCTAAATTGTAGAGTTCTCAAGACCTATTGTTTTTGGTGAAGATCGGTTAAGGGAAAGGGGTAGTTTACCTACAACGTTTTTTTAACAAGGGTATTTTCTATGGCAAACGATAACAGCCGCAAATTCAAACAGAATCAAATAATTTTCTGCATACAGCCCTGATTTGTAGAGTACTCAAGACCTATTGTTTTTGGTGAAGATCGGTTGAGCGGAAGGGGTAGTTTACTAGCAACGTTTTTTATCAAGCGTATTTTCTATGGCAAACGATAACTGCCGCAAATTCAAACAGAATCAAATAATTTTTTGCATACAGCCCTGATTTGTAGAGTACTCGCGACCTATTGTTTTTGGTGAAGATCGGTTAAGGGGAAGGGGTAGTTTACCTGCAACGGTTTTTTTTATCAAGGGAAATTTTTTTTTTGGCAAACGATAACAGCCGCAAATTCAAACAGACTTAAATAATGTTTCGTATACAGCCCTGAATTGTAGAGTTTTCACGACCTATTGTTTTTGGTGAAGATCGGTTAAGGGAAAGGGGTAGTTTACCTGTAACGTTTTATGTTTTAACAAGGGTATTTCCTATGGCAAACGATAACAGCCGCAAATTCAAACAGAATCAAACGATTATTTGCATACAGCCCTAAATTGTAGAGTTCTCAAGACCTATTGTTTTTGGTGAAGATCGGTTGAGGGAAAGGGGTAGTTTACTTGCAACATTTTTTTAACAAGGGTATTTTCTATGGCAAACGATAACAGCCGCAAATTCAAACAGAATCAAATAATGTTTTGCATACAGCCCTGATTTGTAGAGTACTCAAGACCTATTGTTTTTGGTGAAGATCGGTTGAGGGAAAGGGGTAGTTTACCTGCAACGGTTTTTTTTATCAAGGGAAATTTTTTTTTTGGCAAACGATAACAGCCGCAAATTCAAACAGACTTAAATAATGTTTCGTATACAGCCCTGAATTGTAGAGTTTTCACGACCTATTGTTTTTGGTGAAGATCGGTTAAGGGAAAGGGGTAGTTTACCTGTAACGTTTTATGTTTTAACAAGGGTATTTCCTATGGCAAACGATAACAGCCGCAAATTCAAACAGAATCAAACGATTATTTGCATACAGCCCTAAATTGTAGAGTTCTCAAGACCTATTGTTTTTGGTGAAGATCGGTTGAGGGAAAGGGGTAGTTTACTTGCAACATTTTTTTAACAAGGGTATTTTCTATGGCAAACGATAACAGCCGCAAATTCAAACAGAATCAAATAATGTTTCGTATACAGCCCTGAATTGTAGAGTTCTCAAGACCTTTTGTTTTTGGTGAAGATCGGTTAAGGGAAAGGGGTAGTTTACTTGTAACGTTTTATGTTTTAACAAGGGTATTTCCTATGGCAAACGATAACAGCCGCAAATTCAAACAGAATCAAAAGATTATTTGCATACAGCCCTAAATTGTAGAGTTCTCAAGACCTATTGTTTTGGTGAAGATCGGTTAAGGGAAAGGGGTAGTTTACCTACAACGTTTTTTTAACAAGGGTATTTTCTATGGCAAACGATAACAGCCGCAAATTCAAACAGAATCAAATAATTTTCTGCATACAGCCCTGCTTTGTAGAGTACTCAAGACCTATTCTTTTTGGTGAAGATCAGTTGAGGGGAAGGGGTAGTTTACCTGCAACGTTTTTTATCAAGCGTATTTTCTATGGCAAACGATAACTGCCGCAAATTCAAACAGAATCAAATAATTTTTTGCATACAGCCCTGATTTGTAGAGTACTCGCGACCTATTCTTTTTGGTAAAGATCAGTTGAGGGGAAGGGGTAGTTTACCTGCAACGTTTTTTATCAAGCGTATTTTCTATGGCAAACGATAACTGCCGCAAATTCAAACAGAATCAAATAATTTTTTGCATACAGCCCTGATTTGTAGAGTACTCGCGAATTATTGTTTTTGGTGAAGATCAGTTGAGGGGAAGGGGTAGTTTACCTGCAACGTTTTTTATCAAGCGTATTTTCTATGGCAAACGATAACTGCCGCAAATTCAAACAGAATCAAATAATTTTTTGCATACAGCCCTAAATTGTAGAGTTCTCAAGACCTATTGTTTTTGGTGAAGATCGGTTGAGGGAAAGGGGTAGTTTACTTGCAACGTTTTTTTAACAAGGGTATTTTCTATGGCAAACGATAACAGCCACAAATTCGAACAGAATCAAATAATTTTTTGCATACATCCCTGAATTGTAGAGGTCTCAAGGACGTTCGATTTTGGTGAAGATCGGTTAAGGGGAAGGGGTAGTTTACCAGCAACCTTTTACGTTTTAACAAGAGTAAAGTACTTGCAAATTTATTTAAACTTTTTGAAACAATGGTAATTGTTAAAAATAAAATAATTTTGTTGCCAGGCAATAAAATTAAAATTTTTTAATTTTAATGTAATATAATATTTTTCATTTAATACGGCAATAAAAAGGCAGGTAAGACACAAACACACAATTCACGTTATTTCTGGCCTCACTCATGTTTATTTTCTTACGTTTGCACGCTTTTTAAATGGAAAGTGCCGAAACCCACACCAAGATAACGCGTGCAAGCCGAAAAAATGGACATCAATTTGCTTACTGGCGAAGCTAGTAGTTAATGAATGGGTAGGCAAAAATCTTATCTTAAATTTTTTTTAAGGAATCACTAAAAGGACGGTGGGTCAAATCGGACGCTGAGGTAGAGTTTGCTGTAACCGAATGGTTCCACAAACAGCCGTAAGAATTTTACTAGCAGGGAATCTACAGGTTAGCGCAACAGTGGAGCTCATGTCTTAATGTTATTGGAGACTTCTTTTAAAATCGTTGAATAAAAATTGCTTTACAGCTCTATACGTGTGTCTATTGAACAATCCTTGTATTAGTCATACACGATAATACAACTGATTAAACTTCAAATTTTTAAACTTGGTTAGTTTCTATATATATGTTTAATGTTACAAATAATTCAAATAACAATCTTGATCATCTGTTAGTTCAGCGGAATAACAGTGACACTTTTAATAACCGCATAAAATAAACACTTAGAAACAACACAGGCGCTTTAACTTAACTGTTTGGACCACAGAAGTGAGGCATGCCTCAACGCTCTATGTGTACAGCGCGGGACAATCCCCCCTCCCTACACTTCCCTATCACACCACTACATTGCTTACATACGATGTATACAAAAAACGCTGAGGCAAGTTCAGGTTGCCTCATTCGCTTTAAACGAACTATGCCGAATCTCACCTGTCACCATCTAGCGGTCGCTCAATAAAGCACGTTTCGGTTTAATAAATTTGACAGTCACAGTAACAATGTATAATCTTTACGTTATGTAGTTCATACGTATTTATAATTTGTATTCTACAGAATTTGTTAGGGTAGGCATTGCCTCAATTGCCTCCATGTAACTTCGCCACTGATATATATGTGTACAACGTTATCGGCAACAAAGAAGTAGTTTTTGTTAAAATTCCTTCCCGGGATATTTGGCCGTAGTCCAATGTTTTCTACAAAACCAGACATTTCGGCAATGCCATCGACTTCCATCATCAGTGAAAATCGAGTGCGATAACGTGAGGTGGTATACGTTAGTGACCACAGTACTGTGGTTAAGGCTGAAGCAGTAAGTAGAAAGAAGTAGTTTCTATGGTAATATTTCATTTCGAAAATGATTTTAAATATAAATCTTAGAATATGGAAGTCATGTTTGGTTCTCCATACCGATATTTTTATAATGTTTTCGCCCGACCGGGGACACGCATCACTACTCGCGTCCGATATGTTTAGTTGTTTTTCGTCGACTCCTGTACCGAGAGTATCAACCAACTCCCACCACGTCAGATTGCTGGTCAGGAAACCAATGCCTCCTTCTGTTAAATTGTTCGTCACCGTACACAAAGTATGGGTTGTGAGTACTCCCAAAGGGCCGATGATATTTTGAAGCCACTAGTCATGTCACTCAAGTGGGTGTGGTTTGTGTCATACTTCCGTCAGCATACCACCACGTGGCAAGAAATTTAACAAACTAGCCATGTTTGTTTGGGTTGGCTCCAGGCTGCGTAGCGTCGTCTGTGTGCCCCGCTGGTGTTCGCGCGTTTTAGTGCGTCACACAACACTAGAATTCTAGGAATTATACTGCGTTCTACGGTCACACCTTGCAAAACTATGTTACTGCGTGCTTTGTCTGACTGAAACCGTTTTATGTAGGGGACTTGCTACCGTATTTATACATGGGAGTTACCATTGACAATGAAATAAATTTAATAAAATAAAATACCCCATTCTGCCCCATTACAATACCCCCCCCCCCAATGAGAGGTCTTTTGTCGACACAGAAGAACTCTCATTGCTAAACCCCTAAGAGGATCGGTGAGGATGTGGTGCCAACAAACCCCCCATTAATTCTTAACGCATCATGGGTAAACTACCCCCCTAGCTCGGCAACTATGGCTGCACCTGAACGAGATTACTGGACTTCTCTATCCGAGATCCCAATACCATAACATCGGGCAGATACGCACCATAGTACACTAACCTCCTATCATTCTGCCCAAAATTCCAAACCCTGGTCTTATACCATACCAGATCCTCAACCGATATGTTTCCCCTTACACGCATACTGGGTTGCCTTCAGCAAGTACTGGGTGCGTACACATACTCATTAATACCTTCTAAACAAACTCCTTATTTAAAATTCATAAAATATTTATCTTTAAATTCAAAAATTCATTTAAGTTCAAAATCAAACTGTTATATTACCATTATTTTCATCAAAATCCTAAAACTCTTTTACATGAATCTATCAACCCTATCAATTTTCTTCACTACTACTAGCAATCATAAAAAAAAAAACACAACTTGAACATCTTATTAAATCATAAACTCACTTATTCTAATATTTTTTTATAACACATATATACTAAACAATATAATTCAATAAACACACTGGGAATACATGTAAACAATAATATACTTGAAACTCAAAACATCAAAACAAATACGGCAGGCATATAATAAATTTTTTTTTTTTTCAAAAAATTGTATTTCCCAAAATATTTCTTTTATCAATCTCAAAATAAAGTCATTTAAGTTAATTAAGTAACACATGGTGTGAATTAATCATCAGAAAATGGTTCTGTCTCAGTGGCGGCTCGTGAGTACATCTACAGGGGGTTCACAATTAATAATTTCCAGTTTTTCAGATACACTGTGTCAAACACTTTTGTGTTGCTTGCAATATTCGTATAATTTAGGCGCTGCTATACCTTGATGTAATGTATTAATTTTGAAACGAAATGTTATTATAGATATTACTGTACTTTAACTATTTCACAACTTAATAATAAAGGATTACTTTATTGATCATACTTGTTATAATATGCTAATTGTTCTTTTTTACTAAAACAATTATTTTCATTTAATTTTAAAGTAGTAAAATAAACGCAAAACAGAAAGCTTGTTTTAAGTGTTAAATATTTAGATAGTTAGTCACAAGGCCTCATGCTCTCAATTATTAGATTAGATTATTAAACACACAGAAAAAGGAAAATAATCAAAGCTGCTGCATATGATGGTAAGGTCTAGTATTTACTTACACAAATTTACTTGGATGGTAGCTTAGACAAATATTTTCTTTAAGTACAGTTTTTGTAAACAAAGTCCATCCTTCTATCTTTTCTTGACACAAAAACATCAATAACTCTTTCATTGAAATTATGGATGTTAGAAATCATTTCCTTCTCGATTGCAAGCATGGCTAAAGCTGTAAGCCTCTCTTGACACATCGTAGACCGCAAAAATGTCTTTATCCGTTTTAGGGTTGAAAAACACCTTTCAGCTTCAGCAGTCGCCATTGGTATTGTTGCAATAATTAATAACAGTTTATAACTTTCAGAAAATGATGACAATAAGTTGTTTTCAATAAAAAACTGTAAAAGACTAACAGCACCACGCATGTTTCTGAAATCAGTTCTTTTGTAAATGATTTCAAGCTCTGTCTTGAGGCGATTTTTTTCAAGAAATGAATACACATTTACTGTATCTTCAAGCAATTTCTTGGGGAATTTCTGTTCAAACTCTTCAAACTTTTGTGATTAAAAAAGAGATACAGCCGAGCATGATGTTGTGAATGAAAATCTCGTTTTATTTGCGTTGTAATAATGTCACAGGTTTCCTTGGCAGCCACTGTTCTACTTAAGTAAAAATCTTCTTCACGCCTCGATCGTTTAGGTGCATTTTCTGGGTACTGATTAACCAGCTCTGTCACTTTGTCCATGTTAGCTCTTTCCTTATCAATGGCTTTGACGAAGTGGTCAACATTGGCTTTAGTTCTCACAGCATCAGTGTAAGTTAGCTGTAATTGGTTGTACAAAATATCCACATGTGGCATTAATCTGTGAAAAATAGAAAGCCAAAATATAAACTTATTATCTCTAAGGAGACGAGCTAGAGCACCAGCTTTAATTATGGTGGTTGGTTGCTTAGAGGTTGATTGGATTTCCTCCATACATTCAATTAATTCCTCTCTGTACTCAGAAACAGTATTAACAGTTCTGCTCTTAAAATTCCACCTTGTAGCTGACACCCGAGGTATTCGTTTGCCAACTATCTTGTCCGAAACAGCCACTCTCTGAGGGGAATTCGAAAAAAAGTTTGCTATATCACAAGTCCGAAAAAAAAATTCTGACATCTTGGTTTTGGCTTGTTGCTTGAGCTACAATCAAGTTCAACTGATGAGCGTAACAGTGAATGAAAAAAGCATGTTTATAGGTTTGTTGCACTATGGTCTGCACGCCAGCATGGTGCCCACTCATTACATTCGCACCGTCATAGCTTTGAGATATGAGTTTTTCTGGATTTTGCACAACATAATCTAAACTGGTACAAATACATTTGGCTATATATTCTGCGTCGTGCCCTTCAGGGTTATCAAATTTCCAAAATCTTTCAACTGGTTGGCCATTAGCTAAAACATAGCGGAAAACTATAACTAACTGAAATACAGATGAGATGTCTGATGTTTCGTCCACAATCAAAGAAACATACTGTGCAGTTTTTATTTCTTCTATTATGTTTTCTTGACATACAAAAAAAAAAGCATACAATCTAACAATTCATTTTGAATTTCTTTCGAGGTACCTTTAAAGACAGTAGCGGTACTCAAGTGTTCTTTCAAAGATGAGTCAAGTTCTGCAGAAAAGTTTACAAGCCCTTTAAATATGCCAGGATTTAAGGAATCGTCATCCTCACGATGACCTCGAAGGGCCAACTCAAATGCACCGCAAAATTTAATACAGTCTATAAGCTTAGAAAGGACATACCTATTTTTAGTCACTTGTTCATTGTGCTTTTTAATATTTTGTCGATAAGCACTGTCAAGCTGCTGACGAACGTCAACCTTTCCCAGCAAATTAAAATCCAATGTAGCACTTATGTGTCCATGAGAACTTTCGTGTTTTTTAATTTTTTGATTCAAATGAGCTAAGTCACAAACGCCGTTTTTCACCCAAGCAAGATCGCCCTTTTCACGGGAAAATAACAAACAAGGAAAACAAAATATTTTGTTTGTTTGTTCACAACCACAAAGCCAAGGAATTTTTTCGTATAGCTCTTCTTTAAATTCTCTTTTAAAAGTTATAGATTTTGATGTCGATGTTTGACTTATATTAAGTCGGGGCGTTGGCCTACCACTCTCTTTTATTGCTATTTTAACTTCTATGGGTAAATTGGCAAACGCTACTTCATTTAAATTACTAACTGAGTACTTACAGGTACTTTCCATTATTGTACAGTAAATAAAAACAACAGTTCACTAGTTACACTATAATAGATAAACTGTAATTTCAACTAAAACTTTATCACTAAAAAATAATCGAAACTGCAAAACACAAATGTAACTTGCGCGCGCACCAAGGTAATGAGCATCCACCGTCAACTACAGCCGTGGAACCTGAGCTGAGCTGTGTCAGAGGCAGCTCATCAATATTCTCCGTTAAGCCGCTTGTAAACATGTTTCCCCCCCTACCTCGAGCAAATGGACTCGCCCGACTGTCGTATATCCCGTGTGTACAGCATCGAGAGCGGCGCATTCAGTCCGCTCCCAGCCACTGGCGCGTCATTACACTTAACTTCACTTGGCGCGCTCTACGCTGTTTTTCATTGTCCGCTCTTTTAAACTTACTGAAGATAAGCCATTTTAGTACTGCGTCAATAAAGATGTATAATTTATATCGTATAATTATTTTTATAGGGGGTTCACGTGCTCTTGTGCTCTTATGGACGAGCCGCCACTGTTCTGTCTCTAACATCAGTCATCAGCTGATCTCTCTGGGTCAAGTGAACGACCTTGACATATATACTCTACACAAAGCTACAGTGTAAAATACATGAAACATCTTTAAAATGTTTTATCTTCGAACATAATACAACATAATAAAATAGAACATTCGAAATTAACATGGTTATTATTATCTTACAATAAACAATAAAATTTACATTTAAACTGATCAAAATTACACACTTTACAGCTTTAATTTATTTTCAGATTCTAGTACAATCTGTCTCTTTTTTCAATTATTACTACATTTTTACTATGACTTTCTTTCTTTTTTCATTCTCAATTAGTTTAAGTGACTTAATTATTCATAATACTTTGATTTACTAACTGGGCATTCATATATAATCTTACCCCACTTATGACTCTAACACTCACTTAACAGACTTTATCTAGTATGACACCCGTCTATCAAAACATCTACCACTCATTCTCTGCCTCTAACTCACTACTCTAACTCATTTCGAATCATTCTACCCTTATAACAAAATACTCTCTACCCCTTGTGTACTCAGGATGTGTGTTCCCTTCCCAATACTCATTCCCTTATTTGGTTCCCGGACCCTCCCTTTCCGGCGCATATCGGTTCCCCTCCCGCCACAACTCTTTTCGTTGAGGACTTCTTATCACACTACCCCCCTTACAAAATCACCTATCAACTAATTACTCTCCCATTACATCACAAAATATCCCCATCTCTTTACTACCTAAATCTCTCACTCTCATTACTCTACATATTTTCCCCATAGCTACTGTGTCACTCTTACTTCTCAATTCTACATTACTTTTACTCCCACAATCTTATTTTGTTCAACGCCCCTTTAAACCTAACTTGGACTGATTTAAATGTACTAACTCAATAATAATCACCCAAATTCTAACATTTACCACATTTCACATTACATTAAGCATTGAAAATTCAAAACTATCTCAAATACATCTCCATCACTTACTTAAAACATTACAAGTTTATTATTGACATCTTTAGTTATTGAAAAATCTGCAAATCATTTATAAGTGACATATTACATATATAACCCCAGCAATCGGCTGATGTTCTTGGTCAGGTGAATGACCTTTCTCTAAATACATTTCAAAATTTATACCAAATACACATGTTCATAATTCTTACCTCTAACATACTGCATACAATTAACACAAATATAAAAAATTATACAGTCATCATAAAACATTGTTGGATTTAGAATCCTTAACATTAAACATACTACTCAAAATCGTTTCGCTCTCATAGGGATATACATCGCTACTCATTGAGTCATAGTCATAGCAACAGTTACTGAACAGCTCTTTGGATTGTCAACCCCCAACTCTCTCTATAGAGTCGTGTTATAAGCTGACCGCCCGCTGTTTACAGAGATCGTCACCCTCTCACTGAATTTTCAGCTACCCTCCTACTTCATCATTTATTTAAAGTCCCCCTTATACCCCTGGCTTGTAACTGCTAGCTCCTTTTCCACACACACACACTATTGTTTCCTGGTGTTGGACTGTGGCGTCCATTTGCTTCCCCAAGAACTGAAGTTACATAAATATGGTATAGACACTGACTATACCGTTCTTGGTTCAGCGTTATATAAAAATTCGGTATTACTGATGTCCGAGGACACCAGTAATCCTACTAAAATGATTCACACACCCTTATTACGGCAGTATCGACACCTTCGATGATAGCCGCTGTTCCATAGTTATGTAGTTTCCCCGGTTTTACCCCCCGGTTCAATTTCAATGTTCACCAATTTTGTATCTACTTACATAAATCCACGGCCAGGGTCTGGTGAAACCGTGACCGCCCGAAATGTGGGGAAACTACCAAAAGACATATAAGGCTCACGCTGACACCGTTACTGCAATTCATGGAAGGTCAACTCTTATATGTTTGGTTATACTTTTACTTAATTTTTTCTTTTGTATTCATTCAACATCTCTAAGATTCATATATACTTTACATTTGCACATCAAACACTTTGCTTTATATAAATTGCATTATAAAATTCATACTTACAGTACCTCATTCAAAACATGATTCCTGTTATTGACACAAAATATAAACAACTGTTACCACCATGTATACAACTCCATTTATCTTCTGAAACATTTTAACATTCATAAGATTCCATAACTAAGTACATTTTATATTTATTTTTATTAGTTATTATAAAGTTTAAATCTCATACAAATAATTTAAATTCATCATCAAAATTTCTTTATATAGCATTTTAAATTAATCAAAAATATTTAAACATCTCAAATTATTTAAATTCCATCAATTCTTGAAAACACAAGTTATTTTAATTACTTTACTCCAACACAATTACAATTCATTTATTACCTTCATACTATTCTTGTTATTTATTTAGTCTGCCAAAATATTATTATTATTCTTTAAACAATTTCTACTACATACACATATTGTTTACATCAAACACCTGTTCAATACAAACACAATTAATTTCACTATAAATTTATTTACAAATCTTTGTCATTTTTCAGTTTTCCACACCTCATTTCCTAATTCAGCAAGGTCATAACCACAAATTAAAATATTTAAAACGTCCATTCATTGAGTTTATATTTAGCTTCCATCATCTTATAAATATCTAACATATTTAAAACATAAATCATTTTTATCGATCTTCGATTTGTTATTTTTCTTATTATAATAACTATCTGTGTTCTCAAATGTTTCCATCATCCAGTAACAATGTTTTATAGGCTTACCCCACATTATTATTATCTCATACAACCTGTCTACATTTGGAATTCTGGTCTTGTCACCGTCGTTATCTTTGTTCAACATAAGGTAAGTTATTTTATCATCATATTCATTTACTCCATCAATCACAACATCAGGTAAGTTATTATCATTTATAAAGGTATCATCAAAATATTCATCTCTCTCTATTTCATAATGTAAGTCACTTTTTTCATCTCTCTCAATATCTAAACTCTGCACTAACATTTCATAACTTCTATTAACCTCAAAAATGTCTATTTCTCTCATTCTCTCTCTCTCTCTCATAACCCCCCTGAACTATCTCATTCCACGCAAAGGGCACAACAAACTTACTATACATCTTGGCACTTCCAAGACCATCACAAAAAATAAAGGGACCATCTGAAGACACCTCGTCTTCCATACAACTACAGAAGGAAACTCTGTCCTCATACAACATTTGTGAAACCTCTGTTTCACCATAAACTTGGGGAAAACTTGCCCTTTGCCCCTCTAAACTTTCATCACACTCTCTCACACTTTCATCAGCACTCGCTAACAACACTTCGTTACTAAATTCTATTTCAACAAAATCTTCCTTATCACTCTCAACATTAATCACCTTACTCTCTAATACCACGTTTTTACACATATTATAATTCTCACTTGTTTTACAGTCATCACTTACATTGTTATTAATTATTTGAGTTGCTTTACTTTTAATTTGTTCCTCTACCGACTCTACCACTCTCTCAACACTCTGTTCTAATCTGTTAAAGTTAGTTTCTAATATTTCATTGTTTTTTCCAAAATGCTTATTAATTTCATTAATCTGGTTTTTCAACTCATCAAATTTATTATTCTGTTCATCAAATTTTCTATCAAAGTCATTGCTTAATTTATCAAATTTACTATTTTGTTCGTCAAATTTGGCATTGAAATTACTATTATTAACATCAAATGTATTATTAATAAGATTAAATAAGTCATTTAATGACAACTCTTTTTCTCTTATTTTAGTTGCTACGGGAGTGGAATTTGCTCCCGCCTCACTAATTATTACGGATTCATCTGTCAGGTTTGGAGTTGTCTCCATTCCTGAATCGTTAGCGTCAACATTTACTGAGCTCTCTGTTTCAGCGTCAGTTAAGCTGACGTCTTCCTTGTTATTTTTGTTAGTATTCATTTTTTATATAACTTATTATATTTTCCTCGATATAAAATTCAATCTTAAATATACACAGTATTATTCCTATAACATAACATAAGTAACATAGTATGGGTCTAACTTACTAACTTTTATACGTCGTTAGTGCGCATGTTACCCAACCTCCAATCACGTTATTCACTGTAGGTGCGGAATTTTAATTTCAAAAAATTAAAACTCGTTCCAAGTTCATGGCGCCATTGTGAAGTTATTTACTTAATACACATTTACAAAAACAAAATATTTCTCCCACTTACCTTAAATTTGGGTCCAGGGTACTCGCACGAACTGTGAATGTAAACGTGAGGTTGTTAAAATAACACACTCGACTCTCATTGATGTAATAGAACTTAGATTTTATTTCATTTTATATGCCTTTAATTACTCATCTTTTCTCTCCAAAATAACATATTACTGTCTGTTAAAAATATGAATAACACACAAAGCATTTACTATTTCTTTTATGAATTTGCTAACTGCTATAATTTTTTATTGTTCGACTAAGCTTTTCGTCATTACTGACAACTTCAGGTCTTAAACAACGTCTATCAACCTAGACATTGATATCAACCGTCCTTCGTTGATAGATGTTGTTTAAGACCTGAAGATGTCAGTAATGATGAAAAGCTTAGTCGAACAATAAAAAATTATAGCAGTTAGCAAATTCATAAAAGAAATAGTAAGGATGGCTGCTAATTTAAACAATACGAAGAGCACAAAGCATTTATTTCAACATTTAGTTACTCTACTTTTACGTGTACTTAAGAGTTCATTTTCATCTAAAATTTTATTCCTGTGGTTTTGCTTATTTTTGTTTGGAAATACAAAAACATTATTTTTACATGATAGGCATCCTAATCACTAGTTCTCCTTAAGGTAAACTTCTTAAATTATACTAAAACAACCCAGCTTGCTACACACGCTCAGTCATACCATTTTAATTTCCCATAATTTAATTTAGAGCGCTCTTTTGTTGAAAGGTTATTTAAATTACTAAGAGATTGAAATTTTGCTGATTACTTATCCGTCTTTGTTCGCATCACGTGTGTCGCTGTCCGCATGTCCGAAAGTTTTCGTTTGCCATTTCTTTCTTTTCTTTCTTTTTGCACCGCACTTACTTCATTTTGTGACACTGGTTCACTATTTACGTCGGTTTTTTTAAAAGTTAAACAATTTACTTGTGATCCAAGAGTTCTTCTATGCTCCCGGCCGGGACAGCGTGGTTAGTTGAACTGATATTTTCACATTTTTTCATAAAGTTTTCGCCCGACCGGGGACACGCGCCACTACTCGCGTCCGATACGTTTAGTTGTTTTTCGTCGACTCCTGTACCGAGAGTATCAACCAACTCCCACCACGTCGGATTGCTGGTCAGGAAACCAATGCCTCCTTCTGTTAAATTGTTCGTCACCGTACACAAAGTATGGGTTGTGAGTACTCCCAAAGGGCCAAAGATATTTTGAAGCCACTAGTCATGTCACTCAAGTGGGTGTGGTTTGTGTCATACTTCCGTCAGCATACTACCACGTGGCAAGAAATTTAACAAACTAGCCATGTTTGTTTGGCTTGGCTCCAGGCTGCATAGCGTCGTGTGTGTGTGTGTGTGTGTGTGTGTCATGCGTGTGTGTAGAATTCTAGGAATTATACTGCGTTCTACGGTCACACCTTGCAAAACTATGTTACTGCGTGCGTTGTCTGACTGAAACCGTTTTATGTAGGGGACTTGCTACCGTATTTATACATGGGAGTTACCATTGACAATGAAATAAATTTAATAAAATAAAATACCCCATTCTGCCCCATTACATTGCTGGCATTATAAATGATACAGTTACGGAAATTGTTTTGACTGCATAATAGCATGTTTAATTTTTTACTAAAAAAAAAATAATTGTTACCTAATGAACGACCTAACAAGGTGGTTCAGTGGCTCGTGTACCACTCTGAAACATAAATAAATGATACAAATCCAAAAACCTTTGGGTAACACAAACTTTGTTAAATACAATATTTTTGAAAAATTATGTTTTTTATTTTTGATAATAATTATCCATGAGCTGTGGATACATGCCAAAATAAACCGCATCTGAAGATTTGTTAGATTTGTAGGCGATTCCTGTATCATAGTCGTCCAACTGATTATAAAGATTCTTGAATATATGACATTATGTTTGCATTTAAACACTACGTATCTAGCACAAACAAAAGCTGAATATGATATTTCACTTAGTATGTGGAAATCATCTACCAAAAAAATTTCAAATTAAGCTATAAATCTGTGTAGATGATGAATTTGCAGCATAGAACAGATCTTGTTATGATAGCTTACGAGTCAGGTTACCCATAAAAATTAGTTCATGCCCATATGATGTACAGCCTTTGTTCACCACGTTGTATTGAAAGTGTTAATAGAGTTGTAGATATGTGTTCCTAGCATTTAGTATAGCTATTCATACTATTTTAAATGCTCTAGCACTGTAGTTTTAGTTTTGTGTATTGTACTGTATATAACAACATGTGCAAGCCAATCTTGATGAGCATGTATACATCTTGACATTCTTCAGATGTATCAGTGACATATATGCCTTTTTCAGATACAGTAAACCACCCAGTACCTTTCTTATAAATATCCTGTATATTTTATAGGTTTCCTGTTCTCATAAATAAGGTAGGAGTTTATTCTGTAGATAAAATTGAGAAAATTCTGTAGGAGAGAACATCGCAATCAATTGTGTAGTAATTAAATCGCAACATCCAGGGCTGTTTGTTTTGTTTTGTGAAGAAGCCGTATTCAGTTCCTTTTAAATGAAAGAACGTACTTACTTACTTTGACTTAAGTCTTTAAATTCCTAGGTGGAACATAGGGACTCGACAAAAATTTTCCAGCGTGTTCTGTCCATTGCCAGGGCCTTCACCTTCACCTCCCTCCATGTCTTGTTGACACCGGCCAGCTCTCTTTCCATAGTCTTCTTCCAGGTGTTCCTCGGTCTTCCACGTGTTCGGCTACTTTGTGGATTCCAATTCAGTGTCTGTCTAGTGATATTTTCTTGTGGTCTTCTCAGGGTGTGACCGATCCACCTCCATTTTTTTATCTTTATCTGTAGTTGGATGGTACTCTGACTTGTGGCCTCCCATAGATCTCTGTTCGAGATGGTCTTGTGGCCACCAAATTCTCATTATTCCTTAGGCAATGGTTTATGAATGTCTGTAACCATGTGGTAATGACTTTTGTCACTTTTCAGGTCTCACATCCATACAGCAACACCAATTTGACATTTGAGTCAAATATACTGAGTTTTGTCTTCATGCGTATATGGGGTGATCTCCATACTGGTCTTAACTGTACAAATGCTCCGTTGGCTTTATTTATATGACTTAGCACATCCCTAAGAGCACCTCCATCCTGACTAACCATGATACCCAAAATTCCTCAACCCTTTTTAAATGAAAGAAGGAAAGATAAAATACTGTAATAAATATATAGGTAGATTTTAATTGGAAAACGGGAAACACTTTAATCATAAGTAATGTCTTTTGTAGTGAAGTATGTTTTATATTGAATTGTTTAGTGTACCGAAACATATTCAGTAGTACTAGTAATTTCACAAATTTATCCATCCATCCATACTGTGGGAGTAATTGTACAGCTACTGTTGTCTCTCGCATTCTTCTCGCAAGAGGTTTCTTTCTTTCCCTCTCTTCTTGTTGTAATCCTTTTTTCCCATCTCATCGTAGATATTCTGATTCTACAATCTCCTGGGGTTATCTCTTTTATTTTTCTATCTGAAACCCAGTTTGACGTTTTGGGTTAACAGTCATCAGGCATATGTTCCATGTAGTACAGTGCGAGCCACTTAAAATTAGCAGTAGCTATTAATTGTCTTGTCTAAATGCGTTTGTCACATATTCTTGTTTCATTGCATTTCTGATGTGGTGAAGCTTGAATACTCCACAAGATCTTCTCTAGAAGTCTGTCTTCGCTGCTTGGGGCTTTCCAGGAGTTTCTTTGATGTATCTTCCAAGTTTCAAGGTTCCAAGTTTCTAGGGTATTTTACTACTCCAAAGCACTGAATTCACTGGCCTATCTTCAATTGGTTTATTTTGATGCTAATATCATAATCACTATAACGTGTCAATGTGACATCAAGTTACTTATGTAAATGTGTTGTCATTGTGTGTATTGGCTCGTCCACTTCCAGTAACCAGTTGTTTCATTTTTTGAAATTAATGTTGAATCCTAAGATTTATAATCTTCATTTGCCAATACCGGCTACAACTTCCGGACTTATATATTCATATGGAGAAGCGTGATTGTCTGGAGTAAAGAGAGGTGGATATGTGTAAACTAGCACTATGTGAGGTCTAAGTGAGCGTATGTCTAGAGGTGGATATTTCTAGCAATTCTGCAGAAATAGCAAAATTAGCCAATTTTAGAGCTTTCGTTTTATTTCTATACGTTATGTGTAGATATGTTCTTCCTTTTTTTCTAGTAACTGTTATTTAGTTGTGTCCAGGTTTTGTCTAAGTACTGTTTTGGTGTACGTCTTCGTACCTACATCATATGCTCACAGGGTTTGACAGTCTTGACTGGAATAGTTGTCATTTCAGTTGTTGATATGAGCTGGCCTGGCTTTCCTGAACAGTAATCTGCGCTTACCCAATGCATGAATTACCCCCACTTTCAAGTATAGCTACGTTATCTTGAGAGGAGAGAGGGGAGACGGCGCTATAACATTCACTGTCTCGCTTCCATATTATTTCCCTTTCTGTCACACACGTGCTTCCGTTGTTCTTGCCAGTCTTGTTGCATGAAACACTCCACAAATCTGTTCTGCGCATGTGCGAAGTGAATGGAAATTTTGTTAGCCTTGCAACGAGGTGGTTGTCTACTGCGCTTTGAGACCCCAGTGTTAAATTTACATCGTCCTACCTCTACTATCAAAAATGTGATCATTATTCACAAACTAATTTTTGCAATGCCTACATCACCATATTCGTTCCATTTAAACCTGTCACAGATATTTGAAGTCTCGTCACTTAAATCTAAACATCATGTGTCTTGTCAGCAGTTACATTCTCCACTTTTTATGATATGGCGTCTCTTCTTGTTCAGAATGTCACAAAAACTGAAATTCTCATAAAAATTACTTCATTACTAATATACAATTAATTTTTCCTATAGTAATTCATAATAAATATACAAGTTAAGCAACAGTAATTTAACTTCAGAAAAATCCTACTCTGTTTGTATGTTATATAGCTTACAGTAAGTTCTCTTAAAAAGTGTATATAAAGCACTATTTATATACTATCATCATTAAATTTGTCTATGTTATCTTTATGTATGTACTAACTTATTTGTCTTTAATGATCAGTGTTAATATAACACTGTTTACTAATATTTTTTGTAAGTCAGACATTGTATGTAATTCTTCTTACTTCTTTTCAAGCCATTCAATTGATTTTGTAATTTGTGTATGTACAGAATATGTGTGTCTTATTCTTGATTATGTACATCAGTTAGAAGTACGGGATGCTGCGGTATCCGGAAACTTGGATGCACCTGAAGGCGGATTTGACGCCATCATGCAGGCAGTCGTGTGCCGAGAACAGATAGGGTGGCGTGCTAAAGCCAGAAGACTCCTTGTGTTTTCAACTGACGCCGGTTTCCATTATGCTGGAGATGGAAAGGTGTGTATAGAGTAGAACATGTATAAGAGTGTTTAGTGTTAAAACCTGTTTACTTTGCACTGACCTTTGTGAAATATCCTGCAGCTCAGAAGCTAATCTTCATGTTGATTTTTGTGAACTTTGAGTCACAGCTAAACAAACCCACAATTCATTTTCTTCTGTTTGGGCTGTTCTTGGGTGGCCAGATCTTGGTGCATCTGTAACAGATCCATGTTTTCAAATTTATCTTGTAAGTTGTACAAGGCTTGTCTAGATGGTGGATTTGAATCGATATGTTCATTCCACTCATTGATAACTTCACAAGCACCACTTTTATCAAAAGTTTTTAGAGTGAAAATTGTTTCTTCTTTTGTTAACATTGTAACTACGTAACACAGATAATCAACTCGTATTCAGTAGAATTACTCACTATTCAGCTCGAACTTGTAAGTAACATCACAACCTTAGAAGTTAAAATGTGACGCCTGTTCTATAGCTTGTAACTTGACCACTATCAAAGTAGACAGGCATTTACCCTTTGAAAACAGTTACTTTCTTCTCGGATATTTTTGAACTGTTAACTTACGCTTATGGATCAGTGGCTGCATTACATATTATAGATGATCCTGCAAAATTATCTGGTCATCTGTAAACAAGATTCTGTGTTGGGGTTAATTTTGTTATTGATGAACAGGAATATTTCATAGGGCATTCTGAGATATTTTGGATGGTGAGATTATGCGAAACATATTAGCGTTTTTTTTTTTTAATGGTTATAAGCATATTAAAATTAATATAATTTTATTCATCTTGTTTTGTACATTGATTAACTATGAATATTCTCTAGAACACCCCCTTTTAAGGTTCAATTCTCCAGAAAATTTGCTTGTCTGGAAAAATGCTGTAATTTAGTATTCCAGATAATCGACACTCTTCTGTATTTTGTAATAACATTGTGTCAAAGATTATATTATATGTTACTTCAATTAAGGTTGTTATTTATTACAGCTTGGAGGCATTGTGAAGCCAAATGATGGAATATGTCATCTGAACAGTAGAGGGGAGTACACTCATTCAACATTACAGGATTACCCTTCAATATCACAGGTAAATTAAAGTAATTTGTCATCATTTAATTGTTGGTTGTGAACAATAGGTAAACAGTAATTTTTGTTGTACTCATGAAGTTTATTCATTAGTCCTTTGTAAGTACGGTAAAATTGAAAGTTGAGGGCATACGCGCAGAAACCAATTTATGGATAGACGAGTCCACTTTGAAATTGTGAATGGCGGGAGGGTGACGGAGAATCAGCTGGTATGAAAGTGTAGATGTTGCCAACTTGCATGTGATGTTTTAGTTACCCGTACATTGTTAGTTACTGTGACGTACTATCTCAATCTTGCATTTGTTATTATTATTTCAATTTATTATTAATTGTATCATTGTTTTACAGTCACTCATTTTTGTCAGTTATTTAATTTTGTAGTTAATTTCTATTGGTAGTTTTTATTCTGTAATTATGTATTATTGTAATTATTTGTGTTATCATCCAGTAATAAGATTTGTTAAAATTGATACTTCTCCTTCAACTAGCAATGACAGGAAAGTTATTCATAGTCAAGCGTGGGAAGTAATAATAAACAGTTTGTTGTTGTTCAGGATTAAAAAGATTCTTGCAATTACATTAATACGAAGAATGGGTTCCTTTATGTAATGATAAACTGTAGAGATATCGAGTGTAATTAAGGAGTGGAAGTGTACAGTTTACAAATTCCATCGCGATAAGAATGGTCAGAAAGGCTGTAGTTTTTTACGTCTCAGCAGTACACAATGACAGAACCAAACACACTGAGATATGTTTATAAAACATTCTGATATGTAACAGCAACAAATTCCGATACGTGTGAACAGTACATATCATTTGCTTAATTTGTATAGTAATACAATTACAATATTATTACTATTATTATTATTATTTGATTTACGTCGGAAACAATAAACGTATAATTCTTTTTTTTGAAGCCAACTGTGTGAGTGTTGGCACACACACACACACACACACACACACGCGTGCGCACACGCGTGCGCACACACACACACAGAGATAGTCATGGTGACACATTTACAAACAAACCTTAACAGTAGCAAGTTTTTGTTACTATTGGAATTGATATTCATAGGTTGACTGCACCTTTGCTGATAACAACAATTCTCTTCTCACATCTTGTAGCGACTCCCTCCACATCGCCTTTCCCCTCTGACCGTAAGCATTTCGCGCATTTCCATGCCCTTACCTTTCAATTTTACTATAACTTGCTGAGTTTCCTGCAGGTCTCGTATGTAATATCTTCAAATAAATACACTGCAAGTAGGTTTATTTGCATACAATTACAATTCAGACAACCTCTGAAGATACAGAATAATCTATGTGCGACGTGTATCAGGTGAAAACAAACCTACTTGCAGTATATTTATTTGAAGATATTTCATGAAGTTTATGTGTTGTTCATATGCATGTGTACAAATATAAATGTCAGCTATTATAGGTCAGGACATGGAGTAACCAGCTATTGTAACACCTGTAATTTGATTGTAGGCAGGCTGTACCGTCTGATCCATATACTTTATGCTGATGATATTGGGATAGGGATACAAGGGGAGGCAATAAACATGAGTCGGAGTATGCAGATGACATTGCTGTAATGACAGAAAGCTAAGCAGATCTTACGGCTATAACGGAAATGGATACAATATGAAGGATAAACTAAGGTAATGGTTTGTGGCAAAGAAGGGGACTTTGTAGGACAGATAATAGTGAATGGATATGATCTGGATGATGTAGAAGAATTCAAGTATGTAGGAAGCAGAGTCACCAAAGGTGGAAGAAGCAAGCAGGAAATAAAATGCAGGATCGTTCAAGCAAAAATAGCATTAACAATAAGAAACATTTGTTTACAACTAATAATATCAACTGGATAAAAAGGAGAAATTGTTGGAGGTATTTGTGTGGAGTGCTGCCTTGTACAGATGTGAAACCTGGATATTATGAAAAGAAGAAGAAAAGAGATTAATATCATTTGCCAACATGGTGCCATAGAAAAGTCATGAGGATTAATTGGAGAGGCAGAGTGACAAAGAAATTTTTCAAAGATAAGGAGAATATAATGCCTTGTGAACAAATATAAAATGTAGGAGGGATGGAGTAGTTGTACATATTCTAAGACACAAAAGTTTACTCAGATGAACACTAAAAGGATAGAGGTACTGAGATATACCCTTTTCACAATGTGTCCAGCAAATCATGAAAGATGTTGGTGTGGGTGTTATGTTGATGTGAAGATGAGGGCAGAGAAGCAAGCCACCTGGAGAACTGCTGCAGATCAGTGGATAGATTGACTACCCACGAACAAGAATCTGATAATATGCTGTGATGGCGAGGCAGACATCTGCTTCCCGGTACCAGCAGAGAGGTCGCCGTGAACACCTGGCGGCACGTGGCATCTGACGAGCTTACAGCGAGCCAATCAGAGATCAGCAGCACTCTGATAGACTCATGGCACTCATCCTGTCAGGGCATAAAAAGAGCACCGCTAGAATATTTTGGCGCACTCCATCGCCACTCCTATATCGGACGAGATCGAAGCCAGACAGAAGGAACATGAAGAAGAGAAGAATGGACGTTCTTTGCACTCTTCGCCCTGTGACGAACCAGCGATAGACATCGACTGGACGGCAGCAGGTGGAGAGGACTGCAGTACGCCACGAACAGCGGGCATAGCCGCCGAACATCTCAGCGTGGCTCGGGCGGAACATACATCACAGCGTTTTCGCCACGTGGCCCTTCTAAGAGTCACCAAAAAATGAAGAGGTGTACGATTGGCACCATTTGTCCTGTGACAATGCATATGACATGATCTCCTGGTTTCTTTTTTAGTGAAATCTGTTTGGCAGATCGGGTTAGCAAGTAGATTGGAGGTAGGATCTGGCCAAAGCAGTGTGGAATTATCTTGACAGGAAGGTCTACAACAGTAACGTAGTAGGAAACCATATCTTTTTTATGTGACTGCACACATAAGCATGTAACAGAGCAGAAAATGATGTAAGAAAAGCTACTCTGGTATTAAATTTTGTGAAACAGTGGGCTAGATTTTTTGTGGTATACCAACACGTTGTTCATACCTAGTTTACTCTCTGCTGGTGGGGACAATTGTAGCAGACATAAATGGAGAGAGGGAGGTGTGTGTGTGTGTGTGTGTGTGTGTGTGTGTGTGTGTGTGTGTGTGTGTGTGTGTGTGTGTGTACAGCATACTTGTAAGTTTGGAAGCAACAAATTGTATAGATGGGAGTTCTCAACATCAGTGTTGTCAGTTAAGCAGAAGATGCAGTCTTAATATCCGACAATATAAGATAACACCTACATCAGTTTAGTAGATATCATACATAACTTTCAGCCTGGACATATGTTCGTGCACCAATGCCACACCACTGAATTGTTGACGTTGTGTTTTACATTTCCTTGTTTTCACTAACAATATGTATTGTCACCCATTTTGAGCAGCCGCAGCATTCCAGCCAGCAGATTCAGAATGTAGATCCACATATTTACTGCCAGCTGGATTGACTCACTGCCTTTTAGCATCTGTTCTGTCTGGAGGTTGAACAGTGACCAATTTTTTAGCTTTTCGTCCCACATCTTACACTTTACATCAGCTAGTTCTTTCTAATTTAGCATGAGAATTATGAAAACCTCAAAGTCCTATTTATCTGACACAGCACTCCTGAGGTTATGAATTTACGTGTTGGATATGTACACGTGCTATGAAACATGCACTTTCCTGGGCCCGAGTAAACAAATGTTACATTTTATCACAATGTTATGTTTTATCACACTTTCAATCACACTGCATAAAACAGCCTGTAACATGCTGAACTGCTCGCTGCTGTATGTGCTGAAAGAGACCTTTCAGTGACACTAAAAGGCCTCCTTCAGAATGCCACAGGAGCTAAGGAGCTAGCAGCTCAGCAACAAAGTGTGACAAAGTTGAAGTGATGAAGACCCTACTGATACCAAAAAAAAAACTAAATTAGAAGAAAAATGAGTTGTAGAAACAGAGTGATTAATGAGGAGGCATTGAGAAGTGTAAGATGATTCTGGCAATAAAAAACAGGAATACAAAGAGGAAGGGCACATATTATACCTATGAGTCATAATTATACCTAGGTAACAATAATTCCTAGGTTATGATCAATAAATGAACAATAAATAGGTTATGATCACCACTTGAAAGAAAACCAGGAAACCTGAACAGTTTGAAATCGAACCCAAAAAACCTGGAAATAGTTAATCAGTTTAAATATTTGGGATGTTGGACGGCAGAAGACAATGAAGAAATAAATGAAATAAGGAAATGGATACAGTCCCCAAATAGAGCATATGCTTTGTTGACATCTATATTCAAGACAAGAAATATCCACCATCAGTCCAAGGTCACATTATATAAAGTTATGATTAGACTGGTGATAGCATATGGCAATGAGACTTGGACTCTGAACAAACAAGCCACTAACATAGTCAATACTTTTGAAAGGAGAATTTTGAGGAGAATATATGGACCAGTACAAGTCAATGGGATATGGAGAATGCGTCACAGTTAGGAGCTATACAAGCTATATAAAGACAATGATATGGCCACCATCATCTGACCGTATGGGTATACATTTATTAAATGGAATCTGCAAAGACTCTGGATTGCAGATATCCACAATTAAAACCAAGGTGATGGCTTTTTGTGGAACTGATCCCGTACGGGCAAAAATTGTTATAGACGGTACCGTCCTGAAACATCATCATCATCAGTGGCACAACAACCCATTACTGAGTCAAGGCCTCCTTTAACAGCCTCCGCCAGTTGTTCCGGTCAAGTGCAGCTGCTCTCCAGTTCCGGGTCCCAAGGATGTGGCACGCATCATAGCTCACACCGTCTTCCCAATGCAGTTTGGGTCTACCAACTCTCGTGGTGCCATAGATCTGTTCTGTGAGTGCCTTTCGTGGACTGTCCTGGAACAAGTTAGTAGTTTTGAATACATGGGCTACAGTGCGTCGTATAATGCAAGCAACGACGTGGTGAACAAGTTGCACAAGTTCAACCTTATATGTGGGACCATCAGGCGAACCCTTAAGTCAGCAAGTAAAGAAACACGCCTAAAATTCTATAAAGTGATGGCTCTTCCCACACTTCTTTATAGGTCTGAGAATTGGACTTTAATGAAAGGCCAGGCCAGTTGCATCCAAGTGGCTGAAATAAGTTTTCTCAGGAACGTGGCAGGGTATACTCTCCATAATCATAGAAGAAACACTGATGTACAGCAGGAACTGAATATTATGAGTATACTCGACAGGATCGCCCAGTATCGGCTGAATTGGTGGGAATATCTTTGCCGAATGGATGACTGCTGCATCCCCAAACAACTATGGAACTATAAGCCGACGGGACGAAGAGGTGTGGGACGTCCGAGGAAGCGCTGGAGTGACAGCTGTAATATTTGCCTATTTGAGACCTGAACAAACCATTCTTGGTTTAAACCTTGAGGATGATGATCATCATCTGACTGTATAGATTGCAATGGGCAGGACACATCATTAGGGTGGAAGGCAACCGAATACCTAGGAAGGTACTGTTTAGTCAAATCAAGGGTAGAAGGCCTGTCAGAAGACCCAAGACACGCTGAATTGATGCAGTGGCAAGGGATGCTGATAATTTACTTAAAATAAAATGATGGACATCAATCGCCAAGGACAGGGAAAAATGGAGGTGGATGATTATGGAGGCTAAGCTTCGACTTCGAACTGTGACGCCATAGTAGAAGAAGAAGAACAACAACAACAATAATTCAGGAAAAGATTGAAGGGTAGAGAGGCAGAGGAAGTAAGAAGAGGGGAATGTTAGAAGATTGGCAATATAGGGAGTTGATGGACAAGGGAGACACAGAGTCTGCTATTCTTGTTGGTAGACAGTTCCAGTGAATGAGAAGAATCAAAAAAAAAAAAAAAGATTAAGTGTAGAAGATAAACAAAAACTACATCTCCAATGAAAATGGAAGATAATATACCTAAGGATACATTGGATCAATCTATTATGCAGAGTGATATGGTTAGCTGAAGAAGAATTCTGAAAAGAAGAAATATGTATTGAAACTTAATAGGAGAACCAAGACCTAACAAGGATGTAGGATGGAGGAGAAAGATCAAGTGATATTGTGTATAATGTACATTTTAAAGTGGACAATAATCTTCCCAATTGTAAAAAGTAAACTTACTACCATTAATCATATTTCAGCAAGCATCTAGTGTTAACAGATTTGTCTTTTTTTCAGATTAATGTTAAGGTGAAACAGAATTCAATCAACGTAATATTTGCAGTAACGGCAGAACAGAAAAGCGTTTATGAAAAGCTGGGTGTACACATTGAAGGGTCGTCTTCTGGAACGCTGTTAGGTGATTCTGGAAACATTGTCAACCTTGTACAAGAACAGTACAATGTGAGTACCATGCTTATAATTGTTTTAGTGATATCTGTTTGCAACAGAGTATCAAATAAGCATAAACTTTTTGAACATAAAGTACAGTATTATTAAATAAAGTTACTGTACTTACATATGTATTATTATTTAAATAGAAGTTTTGGTTTATCCGAAATGGGCGCAGTCCCATCAAATTCGGATAAACAAGTTTTTAGTGTACCACACAGAGAGAAGGAAAAATTGCTGTAGAAGGAGTTATCGTTATGAAGTCCATTTAGAATACACTATAATAATCCTTCTCATTCTTCTGATTATAAATATCTCATAATCGACAACATTTGAATTTGACAAAGACAGAGTACAACCATACCTCCTCCTCCTATGGCGCTACAGCCCAAGTCGGGCCCTGGCCTCCACCAATCTCCGCCTCCAATCCACTCTATCCACTGCAACCCTCCTCCAGTTTCTTATCCCCTTGTCCCTCGCGTCCTCTGCATCGCCATCTTCCCACCTCTTCGTCGGTCTGCCTCTAGGTCTCGTTCCCTCCCATGTACCCAGCAAAGCCCTCTTGGGGTTCCTGCCATCCTCCATTCTCATAACATGTCCAGCCCAACGCAATCTTTGTATTCTTATAAATTTTGAGACCGGTTTCTCTTTATATATTTGATGCAGTTCATTGTTGTATCTCAGTCTCCGTGAGCCATTTTCTTGTATTGGGCCTATAATGCGTCTGAGGATTTTCCTTTCAAAGGTGTCTACTATGTCGGCTGTTTTCTGTGTGATTGTCCATGCCTCACACCCGTAGCATAGCACCGGTCTGATGACAGTCCTATATATTTTCATTTTTGTTTCCTTGTGCACATCCCCAGACCTAAATGATGGCAGCAATGCGAAGTATGCCTTGTTAGCCATGGTGGTCCGTCTTTGGATCTCCGGCTCCTCTGATCCTGTCTTTGCTAGGTTCACTCCGAGATATGTGAAATTGTCCACCACTTCAATTGTGTCCTCCTCTATCTCAATGTTGTTATGAACCTGGTCCCTTCTTGTTTGGATAAGCATTTTTGTTTTATACGTATTTATGGCTAGCCCAACTTCCTTGGCTTTGTTTTTAAGCTTGTCACAGGACAAAAGGCTTGCCGCATGACAAATGGCGCCAATTGTACACTCTAGTGTTTTTGGTGGCCCTAAAAAGGACCTGGTGGCGAGACAGCTGATGTTGGTCGTGCCGCGCTGAGATGTTCGGTGGCTGCGCCCGCTGTTCGTGGTGTACTGCAGTCCTCCTCTTCTTTCGGCACCGGTTGTAGAGTCAGATGCCGGCCCAGCCAAATCCATCGCTGGCGCGTAACTGGAGGGCGAAGCCGCAAGAACACCGGTTCTAATCTTCGGCCGTTTCTTCCGGCTGACTCCGTGCCGATGTCATCCGAGAGAGGAGAGGAGATGAAGTGTGTCCGATGGCGTGGCGATGAAGAATGCGCAAAATTTTCTGCCGGTCCGGGTTTTATGCACTAACCGGGATCGCTGATTGGCTCGCCTCGTATTCTTCAGGTGTCATGCGCTGTGTCGCTGGTACCGGAGAGCAGACGTAATGAATCGCTGTTGCCACAAGCTCTATAAATATTTCTTTAGCTGCCGTGATCCGTCTTGACATGATGTTAATGTCATCTGCATATGCGACTATCTGTACAATTTTATTTGTTAACAGATTGGAGCTATTTATTGATAAGCCTCTAATTACATATTCCAGTGGAATATTAAATAGTGTTGGGGCTAACCCATCTCCTTGCTTTAGTCCTCGTGTAATATTTATGGGTTCAGTTAGTTGATTATCCACCTTTACTTGGGCTTCAGTCTGCTGCATGGTCACTTGCGTTAATCTTACCAGCTTGCATGGTATTCCAAATTCATGCAGTATGGTGTAGAGTTTGTCTCTATTAATAGAATCATACGCTTGCCTGAAGTCCACAAAGATTTGTTACACATCAATATCACGTTCCCATCCGCATCTTAATATCTGTTTTACCGAGAAGAGTTGGTCGATTGTAGACCTTCCAGGTCAGAATCCAGCTTGGTATTCCTGTATTATATTTTCTGTGAGGGGTCTCAGCCTTTGGTAAGCACAACCAGTACAACCATACAGAAAATTAAAACTAAGAGTGTTTATGGGCAGTGCTGTTCAGCCTGCATACTGTTATTTAGAGTCCAAAACGCATATTAAGTCACATTTTCTTCTGTTTGATTGGGTCATTTTTCACATTAGACAGAGAACTATGATATTCACAACATTAGGTATATTTTACTGTTCTTAACACTGTTCAACTTTACAGTACTGGCTTTGAAAAATTCAAAAATTACCATCTGTATAACATTGTTTCTCCCAAAGACAGAAGCACATAAAGATCTTATTGCATCAAGAGTCAATAAGCGATTCTCTGAAACACACAGTAAACTCAAAAGGAAAAAACTCAGAATATTTCATTGTTAGAAGGGATTATTGTTGTATTAATAATGTTTGTATTCAGATTTTACTTTATTATTTTTACTGGATATGTGCAGCATATACTTATAAAAATAAAAGTTATGTGAACATCACTTTTTGCGCCCAGTTGTTGCAAATCGTAATGTACTTTTTAAGTACTATCTTACTAATGTAATGTTACAAATATTAATTATTGTGAGTTGAAGTATAAACTTTTGTTGTCAGACCTTTTAACATATTATCTGCTGGCATTTTTGTCCAGATAATTCTGTCCTCCTACGCCAAACAGTTTTTTTTTTTAGAAAAGTTGTTAAAAGTTGGTCGGCTGTGGTCTAAAGTTGTTAGCTGCAGACGTTTCGGCCGTACCTTTGATGGTCATCTTCAGTGCATAGATTTGTAGCAAAAGGCTGTAACACTGACCAAGTTGTCGCAGTCAGTAGACATGAACAGCGGTTATAGGGGACCCGTATTTATAAACTTCTGGAGTCCACACAAAGATGTTGTTTGAAACCACTGGCCAGTGAGAAGAAGGCAAAATGTTATTGGTTCGCCATGACTCGAGTCCAAAGAGTACTTAATGAGAGAGAGACATCCTGCCGATTCATTGCAATCGCTGCATGTTTTTGAATCTGGACGACTCCATTTGCATTCAAGGGAAATACGCACTCACCGACGACAAGTCTAGTCTCGTCTCGTCTCTACAGTGGTCAGCATTGGCAAGTGCGTGCTCATCAAATTGGACATGGATACTGTGTTTCGTAGTACCAATGTACAACTGACCACACGAGCAAGGAACTCCGTACACTCGACATGACGAGAGCGGGTCCCTGACGTCCTTCACCAGTCTCTGAAACTGGTGGATTGTCTTGGTCAGCTTGAAGATTGTAATCCAGAACCAGCAGTTTCTGGAATGTCTGCAACTAACAACTTTAGATCATGGGCTTACAGCTCGATAAACCAAAATTGTAACATTGACACCGGCCGTGAAAGCCTTGTACAGGTTTTTTTTTTGCACACAATATAATGGGATTAAGACATATGGTTCAGCACATTTTTGGTCATTTTAACAGATGCTGCAAAGAATGTGTTAACAACAGCAGTTTTATGGTTGACAAGCATGTTTTTTTGATATTATTATTATTATTATTATTATTATTACCAGATATTTCACCCATTCTGTGACCTGCAATCCTCTGTGATAAAATTGAGACTGATGCTCAGAATATCATAGTGTGCTACTTATGTTTAGAGTGTTTCAGATAAACCATATTATCAATACGTCTGAACACTTTTTTAAATGAGATATAAATTTTAAATAAGATAATTTTGACCCCCCCCCCGAACATTAGTAAACAGAAAAATGGCCAGAAACAAAAAAAAACATTGTGATGTACTTTCCTAGCTTAGGAGAATAGTATTGGTGTCAGTTTGTGATTACTTAATAATAGAAATAATCAGTCAGCTTCGGTCTTCATCTATCCTTCTCTCTGTGGCATAAGGTAGTTTGAAGTCTTTTACTTTTATACAGACTTGCTTCCAGGGTTGTGCTGTAAAGAATTATGACGAGTGATTTCGAATTTAAAAGAGGAAAAAAAATCAAACTCTAAGCATACCTCCAGCATTTCTTGCATGAAGGCAAAGCTCTCTGTGTAAAGCAGCTTGGATACAAATTTTGTCCAGTTTGTCTAAGACACACTGATTGTCCAATATACTGAAATCAAGAATAATACCATCTCATACTAAAATATGAGGGGTGTTTGATAAGTTGGTGCAAAGTCAAGAGATGGCGCTCGCAGTACGTAAATGACACCATTTTTAGTTTCCTGCATCTCTGCTAGGAGCGTACACCACATTTCAGTCACATACAAAGGCAAAACCGCACAGGAAACAATTCAAGCTGGATAAGTAGTATAGTGAGTCGGCTCTGTCGACTAGAACAGTTTACAAATGGTTTTGTTTATCATAGTGGTCACATGAACACAAATGACACTGAACGTTCCGAATGCCCTGTTGAGGTTACAACTGCAGAAAATCTTGAAACATCCATGATATGGTCATGGAGGGCAGAAGATTGGAATGTGTGATATTGCTAAGACAATAGGCATCTCAAATGAACGGGTGCACCATTTTTTACACGAACGTTTACATTTCCAAAAACTGTCCGCAACATGGCCACTACGTTTGCTCACAATCGATCAAAACCGTGAACGAGTAAACATTTCTGAAGACGGATTGGAGCTGTTTCAATGCAATTTTTGAGGCATTTTGTAACAGTTGATGAAACTTGGTTACATCACTACCAACCTGAAACCAAGGAACAGTCAAAACAGTGGGTTGCAATAGGAGAATGTGCTAAAAAAAAAGCAAAAACCGTCAGCAGGTAAGGTGATGGCCACTGTCTTTTAGATACTCGTGGCATAATCTTAATTGACTTTCTGGAGAAGGATAAAACAATAACTGGGCAACATTGTGCATCTCTGCTGGATTGTCTGAACAGGAAAGTAAAGAAAAACTACCACATCTGACAAAAAAGAAGGTTCTTTTTCACCAAGACAATGCACCTGCTCATTCTTCTGCTATTGTGACAGCAAAATTGTTTGAATCACTCTATAAAATTCGTCCGCATCCTCCCTACTCGCCAGACTTAACACTTTCAGACTATTATCTGTTTTGAAATTTGAAGAAGTGGCTTGCTGGAAAGAGATTTACGCGAAATGATGAAGTTATTGCCGAAACATCTGCGTATTTTGAAAACTTCGATAAATCATACTATAAGGATGGGATGGAAATGCTTGAGCATCATTGGACTAAGTGTATAGTCTTGAAAGGAGATTATGTTGAGAAATAAAAACGATTTTTATCGAAAAGTTGCGTCTTCTTTATTTTTGCACGGAGTTATCAAACACCCCTCATAAAACCACCAAGGTTATCTAACTGTGTGACTGCATGTAAGGTATATGGGTAGCAACATACAGATTTGGGGGAGATGGAAATATCATGTATGAAAAGCTAAGTTCTGTCCCCTTGACACTCTGTAATGTAGGGAGAAAATAAGGTTGACATTTTTAACAGGCCTTGTACATGTTTAAAAAACTATCCAGTGCACTGTTTACATTTTGTAAACTTATGTTGATCAGAAACCTCCTTTTTCTTGCAAAGTCCCTGCAGGCCAAACCACATCAAGCTTTCCTTCTCCAGGTGATTCCAGTCATCTGTCTGCACTACTTCTTGAATATGAACTTTCAGAACACACACACACACACACACACACACACACACACACACACACACACACACACACACACACACACACACACACACACACACACACACACACAATACACGTACTCACTCAAATGTGAAAACTTGTAAAAATGTCTTATTTATGTTTTAACTGTTAGAAGTTGTCTAAGTTCCTAATTACTCTTGTATATTTAGTCTCTGTAATTACTTGTAATTACCAAATGTGGCTAGGCTTATCAACTACTACAGATAAAATTTGTTTACTTTGATTTATGTATTAAGAAAATTAAAGCATGGTTTACATGTTTTAGTACATTGTGAACTGTCTGAAGAATTAAGTGTTAAAAAGAATGGTTTATGGTTTAGAAAATTTCTTCGTCAGTCGAAATGAAAGACACCGCATCAAGCGCTGTGAAAGTAACATACTATTCCAAATGTCTGAACGAGAATGGAACATTGGTACAAACAAACAAATGTGATGGACTTAAAGTTGGTACTGAAGTGAAATTCCAAGCTGAGGTTGAAGTGAAAGCTTGTCCAGAAAATCCAGCCGAATGGAAACAGCAATTCCAAATCTATCCCGTTGGACTAAATGAATCTCTTGTTGTCGATCTGGAAATGCTCTGTGATTGCCCTTGTGAACATCTAGGACATCCGGTGAGTACAGGAACATTTTTGTCACAGGGATTTCATAAAGTATTTTGTCCTTCACAAGATACAAAAACTTTTAATGCAATTTTTGGAAGTGCTTGTACATTGTTTAAAAGAGATTTTAATGTTATCCCTTTGTTAAAGTTTTCACAAAAGTATTATTTTATCATCCGAAAACAAAAATAAAACATATCAAAGATTGAATATTAAATTTAATTACATATTTGTAAAGTATTTTTCATATAAACACGTTCATAACACTCATGGTTTGGTTTATTTGTAGAGCTACAAAGAAAAAGCACAAGAGTGTTCAGGATCGGGCACATACAAGTGCGGCATCTGTGAGTGCGACGTTTCACACTTTGGTCGTATCTGCGAGTGCGGCGACAGTGATAGTACAAAACACGGGGAAGGCGAGGACATTACGGCTGGCTGCAGACCGGACAATACTACCCTCATTGACTGTTCAGGACGTGGTGCCTGTGTCTGCGGACAGTGCGAGTGTGAGACGAGACCGAATCCGGAAGAGGTATAAACCCACTATTTTTTGTACAAAGCTATGTATGCTGAGGTGGATTTTTTAAAAGTAAATTCCATTTTGAAATAAAAACAAAAATAAAAAACAGTAACATAAAAAAAAAAGTTTTCTCAAATAAAATGTACAACGTGTAGTATTTTCAACAAAGTTGCCAGATACTTCAACCCATTTCAAACTGTTCTGCCAGTTTCTTTATTCTATATTCAGAATATCGGTATGGAGAACCATACATGACTTCCATGTTCTAAGATTTATATTTAAAATCATTTTTGAAATGAAATATTTCTATAGAAACTACTTCTTTCTTCAGCCTTAACCACAGTACTGTGGTCACTAACGTATACCACCTCACATTATCGCACTCGATTTTCATGGGCGATGGAAGTCGATGGCACTGCCGAAACGTCTGGTTTTGCAGAAAACATTGGTCTACGGCCAAACAGCCCGGGAAGGAATTTTAACAAAAAACTACTTCTTTGTTGCCGATAACGTAGTACATATATAAAAAAAATTATCCTCTCCCCCTTCAACTATAATTTCCAATTATAGAAAATTACCCCCACCCCCTTCAACTAGCCTCTTCATTTATAGAATTTCATCTATGTTTATACAGTGGATTATTATGACCTTTTTTTCAGGATACTTTATCAAAATTAAGTACTTTACTCTTGTTAAAACATAAAACGTTGCAGGTAAACTACCCTTTTCCCGTAACCAATCTTCACCAAAATCAGTAGACCTTGAGTCCTCTGCAACTCAGGCACATACGCAAAAATTATTTGATTCTGTTTGAATTTATGGCAGTTATCGTTCGTCATAGAAAATATCGGTATGGAGAACCATACATGACCTCCATGTTCTAAGATTTATATTTAAAATCATTTACAAAATGAAATGTTTCCATAGAAACTACTTCTTTCCACTTATTGCTTCAGGCTTAACCACAGTACTGTGGTCACTAACGTATACCACCACACGTTATCGAACTCGATTTTTACTGATGATGGCAGTCGACGGCACTGCCGAAATGTCTGGTTTTGCAGAAAAGATTGGACTACGGTCAAACAGCCTGGGAAGGAATTTTAACAACAAACTACTACACTTTGTTGCCGATAACGTAGTACACATATAAAAATTATCCCCTCCCCCTTCAAATATAATTTTCATTTATAGAAAATTACCCCCACCCCGTTCAACTAGCCTCTTCATTTATAGATATTTCATCTACGTTTCTACAGTGGATTATTAAGATCTTCTTATTAGGATACTTTATTTATCAAAATTAAGTACTTTACTCTTGTTACAACAAAAAATGTTTCAGGTAAACTGCCCTTTCCCCGTAACCGATTTTCACCAAAATCAATAGGCCTTGAGTCTTCTACAACTAAGGCATATATTTAAAAAATTATTTGATTATGTTAGAATTTATGGCAGTTATCGTTCGTCATAGAAAAAATTAACGTTGTTATCACATAAAACGTTGCAGATAAACTACCCCTTTCTCTTAACTGAGCTTCACCAAAATCAATAGGTCTTGAGTCCTCTATAATTCAGGGATGCATGCAAAACATTATTTGATTCTGTTTGAATGTGTGGCTGTTATCGTTCGTCATAGAAACAATTACTCTTGTTAAAACATTAAAGGTGGCAGGTAAACTACCCCTTTCCCTTAACCGATCTTCACCAAAATCAACATACCTTGAGTCCTCTATAATTCAGGAAGGTATGCAAAAAATTATTTGATTCTGTTTGAATTTACGGCAGTTATCATTTGTCATAGGAGTTATCACTGGCAAAAATAACCACCAATCCACTTCTCTGGGATCTGGCGCATAGAGTTTACAAGAGACATCAAGAGATCGGCGCTTCGGGGCTGGAAACTCGCTAACCTTATTTGATTCTCTTTGAATTTACGGCAGGTATCGTTCGTCATAGAAAAAATTACCCTTGTTAAAACATAAAATGTTGCAGGTAAACTACCCCTTTCCCTTAACCGATCTTCACCAAATACAATAGGTCTTGAGAATTCTACAATTCAGGAAGGTATGCAAAAAAGTATTTGATTCTCTTTGACTTTACAGCAGTTATCGTTCGTCATAGAAAAAATTACCCTTGTTAAAACATAAAACGTGGCAGGTAAACCACCCCTTTTCCTTAACCGATCTTCACCAAAAACAATAAGACTTGAGAACTCTACAATTCAGGAACGTATGCAAAAAATTATTTGATTGTCTTAGAATGTGCGGCAGGTATCATTCGTCATAAAATATCCACATTACTGTGGTCACTAACGTATACCACCTCATGTTATCGCACTCGATTTTCACTGGTGATGGAAGTCGATGGCACTGCCGAAACGTCTGGTTTTGCAGAAAACATTGGTCTACGGCCAAACAGCCCGGGAAGTAATTTTAACAAAAAACTACTTCTTTGTTGCCGATAACGTAGTACATATATACAAAAAATTATCCCCTCCCCTTCAACTATAATTTTCTTTTATAGAAAATTACCCCCACCCCGTTCAACTAGCCTCTTCATTTATAGATATTTCATTTACGTTTCTACAGTGGATATTAAGATCTTCTTATCAGGATACTTTATTTATCAAAATTAAGTACTTTACTCTTGTTACAAGAAAAAATGTTTCAGGTAAACTACCCTTTCCCCATAACCGATCTTCACCAAAATCAGTATGCCTTCATTTCTTTACAATTCAGGAACGTACACAAAAAAAAAAAATTTGATTCTGTTTGACTGTGCGGCAGTTATCGTTCATCATAGAAAAAATTACCGTTGTTAAAACATAAAATGTTGCAGGTAAACTACCCCTTTCCCTTAACCGATCTTCACCAAAATGAACAGACCTTGAGTACTTAACAATTCAGGAAGTATGCAAAAAAATATTTGATTCTGTTTGAATGTGCGGCAGTTATCATTCGTCATAAGAAAAATTACCCTTGTTAAAACATAAAATGTTCCCGGTAAACTACCCCTTTCCCTTAACCGATCTTCACCAAAAACAACAGGTCTTGAGTACTCTACAATTCAGTGCTGTATGCAAAAAATTATTCGATTCTGTTTGAATTTGCGGCTGTTATCGTTCGTCATAGAAAATAATTATACCAACTTCTGGTAAACTTCTGGTTCATTCAGATATGCCAAGTTCCCTGTATATTATAACTGAATATTACATGAGCTCTTGTAGAGGTAGACATTCTGTGAGTTTTGCTTATATCTACACTATACATTATTTATATGGTTATTATTTCACATCAATATACTCCTCTCACTCCCCATCAAGATCTATAATACTTTTTGTTACTTTGAACAGTCTATTTTTCTTAATATCAAGAATTTAGCTGTCCATCCTGCTTTTGCAGGTGATGCTCTTATTATTTACCTTATGGTTAAATTATTAGTGCAAATTATGGTTTGGTTTATTACCATTAGTTACTTCATTTATTACTTTTACTATTAGTAATACTGATATGCACTGATCATTGTTATTTTAGTAGCTTTATAAAGTACCAGATAAGTGCTTTTTATTACATCTGATTTTATCATGTTATTTATATTACTGACAACGATTACAACATCTTGTTCTCATAAAATTCTCATAAAATTTCAGAACTTTCTTTAAGTGATCTAGTTTCATACAAAATCAACATACACTAGATTTGCATCAATTTTATATTATCTTTTGTCATTATAATAGTGATTTTTTACTGCTGGTTAGGTTATGTTGTTTTTACTAGTTACTCTATTCACATTTGATTACTTAAGTATAGTCATATTTACTATTCATACTTTTGGTTATAATTATCCAATTTTTTCATATCATTTTGATTATATTTTTAATTAACAATCATTCTTTCTGATATTCAATGATTTTCCGTAACTGGTATTGTTACTTAATAAAATACAAGGTTATTTTCTTATATTATATCTTATCCCACTAATTACCATCATGTTGTTATTATCTCACTCTCCTAATCTAGTTGGGTATGTGTCAGTTAAGTCTATGTCATTTTTACTGACATTTTATTCAGTATGCCTAGTTTGTTATTGGGTACTTATTTCCTTTACATTGAACTCATAGTCTTCTCTTTCTTTATTCTATATTTCACCTAATTCTTCGTCATAGTGATTGAGTTGGTTTAAGGTATGCAAACAATTATTTGATTCTGTTTGAATTTACAGCAGTTATCGTTCGTCATAGAAATATCGGTATGGAGAACCATACATGACTTCCATGTTCTAAGATTTATATTTAAAATCATATTCGAAATGAAATATTTCCATAGAAACTACTTCTTTCTATTTATTGCTTCAGCCTTAACCACAGTACTGTGGTGACTAACGTATACCACCTCACGTTTTCGCACTCGATTTTCACTGATGATGGCACTGCCGAAACGTCTGGTTTTGCAGAAAACATTGAACTACGGCTAAACAGCCCGGGAAGGAATTTTAACAAAAAACTACTTCTTTGTTGCCGATAACGTAGTACACATATAACAAATTCTTCCCTCCCTCTTCAAATATAATTTTCATTAATAGAAAATTACCCCACCCCGTTCACCTAACCTCTTAATTTATAGATATTTCATCTACATTTCTACAGTGGATTATTATGAGCTTCTTATCAGCATACTTTATTTATCAAAATTAAGTACTTCACTTTTGTTAAAACATGAAAAGTGGCTGATAAATTACCCCTTTCCCTTAACCGATCTTCACCAAAATCAACAGGCCTTCACTTCTTTACAATTCAGGACCGCATGCAAAAAAGTATTTGATTCTTTTTGAATTTACGGCAGTTATCGTTCGTCACAAGAAAAATTACCCTTGTTAAAACATAAAACGTTGCTGGTAACCTACACCTTTCCCCTAACCGATCTTCAACAAAATCAACAGACCTTGAATACTCTATAATTCAAAAAGGTATGCAAAAAGTAGTTGATTCTGTTTGAATTTACGGCAGTTATCGTTCATCATAGAAAAAATTACCCTTGCTAAAACATAAAATGTTGCAGGTAAACTACCCCTTTCCCTTAACCGATCTTCACCAACACCAACAGGTCTTGAGAACTCTACAATTCAGGGCTGTATGCAAAACATTATACGATTCTGTTTGAATGTGTGGCTCTTATCGTTTGCCATAAAAACAATTACCCTTGATAAAAAAAAAGTTGCAGGTAAACTACCCCTTTACCTTAACCGATCTTCACCAAACACAACAGGTCTTGAGTACTCTACAGTTCAGGGTTGCATGCAAAAAAGTATTTGATTCTGTTTCAATTTGCGGCTCTTATTGTTTGCCATAGAAAATACCCTTGTTAAAACATAAAACGTTTCTGGTAAACTACCCCTTTCCCCTAACCGATCTTCAACAAAATCAACAGGCCTTGAATACTCTATAATTCAAAAAGGTATGCAAAACATTAACCACCAAAACAATAGGATTTATTCCATTTAAATCAAAATGCAAAACATTATTTGATTCTCTTTGAATTTACGGCAGTTATCATTCGTCATAGAAAAATATCGGTATGGAGAACCATACATGACTTCCATATTCTAAGATTTATATTTAAAATCATTTTCGAAATGAAATATTACCATAGAAACTACTTCTTTCTACTTACTGCTTCAGCCTTAACCACAGTACTGTGGTCACTAATGTATATCACCTCACGTTATCGCACTCGATTTTCACTGATGATGGAAGTCGATGGCATTGCCAAAACGTCTGGTTTTGTAGAAAACATTGGACTACGGCCAAATATCCCGGGAAGGAATTTTAACAAAAACCACTTCTTTGTTGCTGATAACGTTGTACACATATATATAAAAAATATGCATACAATTAATGGCTTGTATAAGTTAATGATTGATCTCCATTAAGTAGTGCTCAAGTTTCCAAAGTTTTAATATTATGATGTCCGCAATTAAAACATCAGAGCAGGTTTAGTGTGAATGAGGGTACACTATGGACAAACATTTTCAACATTTCCTATTGAGCGTTGCTTAGAATAAAGCTGCGAATCTACAGTGTATGTTTCACAGAACAAACATGCGAAAAAGAAGGAGCGCTCCGAAGTCACTCATGGACCCTCAGCATCTTGCAGAGGGTTCATTCCCTAAAGACGAAAAGTCTGTCTATGAATTGTTCCTCTGTAAACACGTGCAGTTACACTGCCCAGAGATCCACAGGAAGCAAATTGATGTCCATTTTTTTGGCTTGTACGCGTTATGTTGGTGTGGGTTTCGGCACTTTCCATTTTAAAGGCGTGCAAATGTAAGAAAATAAACATGAGTGAGGCCAGAAATAACGTGAATTGTGTGTGTGTGTGTGTGTGTGTGTGTGTGTGTGTGTGTGTGTGTGTGTGTGTGTGTGTGTGTGTGTGTGTGTGTGTCTTACCTGCCTTTTTATTGCTGTAGGCATAATAATAAAATGGAAACGTAAACATTACATAACTGAGATATGCTTACCTGCCACGAACGATATATTATTTTATACATGGAGGAGTTCAGTGACATACACACGTACAGAAGAATTATATATATAAAGATATTAACTCATACATAATTTACATTAAAATGAAAAAATTATAATTTTATTCCCTGGCAACAAAATTATTTTATTTTTAACAATTACCATTGTTTGAAAAAGTTTAAATGAATTTTCAAGTACTTTACTGTAGTTAAAACGTAAAAGGTTGCAGGTAAACTACCCCTTCCACTTAAACGATCTTCACCAAAATCTAAAGTCCTTGAGATCTCTACAATTCAGGGACGTATGCAAAAAATTATTTGATTCCTTTTGAATTTGCGGCTGTTATCGTTTGCCATAGAAAATACGCTTGATAAAAAAACGTTGCAGGTAAACTACCCCTTCCCCTTAACCGATCTTCACCGAAAACAATAGGTCTTGAGTACTCTACAAATCAGGACTGTATGCAAAACATTATTTGATTCTGTTTGAATTTGCGGCTGTTATCGTTTGCCATAGAAAAAAATCCACACACACACACACACACACACACACACACACACATACACTTTTTGGAAAACGACTTTTTTTCACTGTTTTGAGTGTAGTACAATTAGAATCTGCAATAATCTCGAACACGATTTTTTTTGCCATCACCATACTTCCATTTCCTTAAGGAATATGGAAGTAAAATTACCCTTGTTAAAACATAAAATGATCTCCACCAAAAACAATAGGTCTTGAGTACTCTACAAATCAGGGCGTATGCAAAAAATTATTTGATTCCGTTTGAATTTGCGGTTGTTGTAGTTTTCCATAGACAATACCCTTGTTAAAACATAAAATGTTGCAGGTAAACTACCCCTTTCTCTTAACCGATCTTCACCAAAAACAATAGGTCTTGAGAACTCTGTAATTCAGGGCTGTATGCGAAACATTATTTGATTTTGTTTGAATTTGTGGCTGGTATCGTTTGCCATAGAAAAAAAATTACCCTTGATAAAAAATATGTTTCTAGTAAACTACCCCTTTCCCTTAACCGATCTCCACCAAAAACAATAGGTCTTGAGTACTCTAGAAATCAGGGCTGTATGCAAAAAATTATTTGATTCTGTTTGAATTTGCGGCTGTTATCGTTTGCCATAGAAAAAAATCTACAGATAGACACACGGACAGACACACACACACACTTTTCGAAAAATGACTTTTTTCATGTTTTGAGTGTAGTACAATCAGAATCTGCAATAATCTCAAACACGATTTTTTTTGCCATCACCATACTTCCATTTCCTTACGGAACATGGAAGTAAAAATTACCCTTTTTTAAACATAAAACGTTGCAGGTAAGCTACCCCTTTCCCTTAACCGATATTCACCAAAATCAATAGGCCTTGAGTCCTCTACAATTCAGTGAAGTATGCAAAACATTATTTGATTCTATTTGAATGTGCGGCAGTTATCGTTCGTCATAGAAAAATTACCCTTGTTAAAACATAAAACTTTGCAGGTAAACTACTACCCCTTCTCCTTAACCGATCTTCACCAAAATCAACAGGCCTTCACTTCTTTACAATTCAGGACCGCATGCAAAAAAGTATTTGATTCTCTTTGAATTTACGGCAGTTATCGTTCGTCACAAAACAAATTACCCTTGTTAAAACATAAAACGTTGCTGGTAAACTACCCCTTTCACCAAAATCAATAGGCCTTAAGTCCTCTACAATTCAGTGAAGTATGCAAAACATTATTTGATTCTATTTGAATGTGCGGCAGTTATCGTTCATCATAGAAAAATTTCCCTTCTTAAAACTTAAAACTTTGCAGGTAAACTACCCCTTCTCCTTAACCGATCTTTACCAAAAGCAATAGGCTTTGAGTCCTCTTCAGTTCAGGGAAGTATGCAAACAATTATTTGATGATTCTGTTTGAATTTGCGGCTGTTATCGTTTGCCATAAAAACAATTCTACACACAGACACTTTTCGAAAAATGACTTTTCTTCATGTTTTGAGGGTAGTACAATCAGAATCAGCCCGTATCTCGAACAGATTTTTTCGCCATCACCATACTTCCATTTCCTTATGGAACATGGATGTAAAAATTCTACCACCATTGGTTTAAACCATTCAGTAGTTTAGTTTGGTTCTTCACCACTCTAAATACAACCTCTGTGATGCAACCATTGTCTAAAATGTAAAATGTAATAGTCACTTAGGAACGATTTGGGCTAAAGGTTCGATGGTCAAAGATTTTTCACCAAAATTACTGCAACTCTTTCTGCAGTTGAGGGTGTTGATAAGCAAACTTAATCGAAATAAATAAATAAAATAAAACTGCCAGAAACTTACCTGCGATCTTTTCACGTACTTACCTTGTATAAATTTCAATCAGAAGCCCAGAGTTGCCACGATGTTTTAGGCTATACATCGAAACCTTACACTCTACCTTAATAAACAAAAGGGACAATTCTGCAATCTGACTACCCCCCAATAAAATTTCAGAAGAAACCCGGAATCATTAGACGAACCTTTCAGCACAGAATACTAGGAAATGGTTATGGCGCAATAACTACAACTAACACATTTTATCTTATGGAGCCAGTAGGTTTACTATTCAACTTTCTTTTCTTCGATATTACACAAAATAGAAAACAGAAACTCAAATAGAAAATTTACACAAAAACCAAATAGAAGAAATACAGTCACTCATTATGTGAATTGATATGAATTATAAAACGTATGCAGATATGTTCATAAAGGCTGCCCAGTAATTGCGTACACACACTTCATTCACACATATATAAATTGCCCCCTTAATCTAGAGCGCTCTATTACATTTAGGATAATTATAATAAAAATGGGTCGCCGCCTACTTAACCTTCCTCTTCCTACTTCACCTCGTGCCGCACTGTGTACATGTCCGAATGTTTTGTCTGTTCACCACTTTTTCTTCACTCCACTTACGTTATTCTGCGATATGGTTCACTATTTTTTGAATATTTAAGTTTTTACAATTGAAATAATTTATTTGGGGCAACTGAGTCTTAGCGTGCGTCCAGCCGACGCAGCGGCATTAGGTCGACTGCCGTTACATGCGGGCGGAAGTCGCTGCCTTTCCGGCTACCAAATTTCGTCGCTGTTCATAGCCTTCATGTGTCAAATTGTTACTAGTGGCACCGGGAACATGGTTTGTGAGTGCTCCCAAAGCATTGACGAAATTACACTGCCTCTCTGCACGTCACACAAATGGGCGTGTTCTTAATTCTTCTGCCCGCTTCTGAACACATGGCACACAAAATTCACAATCAAGCCATGTAGTTTTTAGCTTCTCGGCGTCATTTGCGTGCCCCGCTGGTGTTTGTGCGATTGTGTGTGTCACACAGTACTAAAGTTCTGAGAATTGTATTGCGTTGTCTCATACATGCCGCATTCCATTGTACAACTACACCTCACTGTCCCTTTGTTTGACGAAACTTTTCTTTAACATGGGACTGGCCACGCAGGTGGGAAACAAATTTATATTAATAAAATAAAATAAAGCCCTCTCCCTGTTAGCCCTGTTACAAGGGAATTGTGTGAGCAAGTGTTTGTTGTACAAACAACATCCCACTGGACAGCATCCCACACCTTTTGTTTGAGTAGCTTAGGTTTTGTAGAGTTTTGCAGTGCACATAACATGTATAGTATATCAACAGTAAAAAAATAAGGAGTGTTCTCTTGACAGGCTTCGGATCACAGACTGAATGGTTCTTGGTAAAACTTCTCAGGCCTTGGAGATGACAAAGACTTCAGGTCTCATCTCTAGTCATTCTGTAATTAAACGCGTCATATCCATCATTCTATAATTCTACTTACATTTTTTAACGGTACATTTTCCATCCAAAACACACATCATTGTAACCCAGTTTTAAGTTAAATTATCATAAATCGGTGACCATGTTGTAACTTTTATCTTTAAGTAATATAGATATTTATTGTTTACTTACATTCAACTTCATACTTACCGTTTAGCAATGATCTGGCCGGATCGCATAGTGTGGACTAACCCATTTCGTTCGACGAACTCTGACGATACATATAACGAAATAAGGCATTGAAAGAATTTAACTCTCAATTGTATGGAAGAGAAGTAATATTTATTATTATTTAATCTTGACTGCTTGTAAACTCATTAAAATTCATTGAGATACATTACTGCAAAGTGATGCAACACCAACATAACACTTAGGAATTACAGCTTACCTTATTATTTCACAAGACACAAATGCAAATATCAAATAAAAACACAAATATACACAAAAAGCCGCCCAGCTTTGCCACACACTCTATCACACCAATTAAACCCCTTCACATTCTATACAAAATCAGAAACCCCCTAACACATCTTCATATGATAAAGCTCCCACATCGACCACGCGGTCATCGCGCCCGTGCCAAGTCCCCTTTCAAATGTCCGAAAGAGAAACGAAACTATTACTTCATTTATGCTCACTCATTACTGTTGTTATTTCACTTGTACACTGTTGATTAACGTTCCAAATTTTAACTGTGAGGTCGGCCGACCTAAAGAAAAAACTGTTAATGAAATTTAGACGAACCGCATGCGGTCGGTTGGTAAGAGGAACTGGGTAGAAGTTTTTTCTCTGTCCACTCTCCGCAGTTTTCAACACTGGAACTCACTGCCTTGGGCGTCGTCGCCGAAGCTTCAGCCCATGCCATGCATGTTGTTTTTTTGATTCAATGTCGCATATGATCTTCTACAGGCATTGGCTGACGTCATTTAAGTAGGCTTGGTCTGAACGACACTTCCGTAGAGAAACCAAATGAATGATGAAAATTTCATTCTCTGGCCATCTTGGTTTTTTGCCAACGCTTGGGTAGGCGCCCATGCTTGGTGTGCGCATGGGAGCGCAATGCCACACTCTCGCATAGTTCTTGGAATTTTGGTGGAGGTGCAAATGCTCTGCCGCATTCCTCAACCACAACTGCGTCTTATAGCGTTGTTTCACTGTTCTGTTACATTGCACAATAATGCAGCTTTACCATACTTTATACCAGTCCGCCCGAAAACGAAATAAATAAAAATATAAATATATGCCCCAAACGGTTAAAATAAACACACACAAAATTTGACCCGCTACAATACCCCCTCGATGAGAATTCTGCTGTCCACGACAGAAGAAATCTCATCGATAACCCCGAAGAGGATCGGTGAGGAACTGGTGCCAACAACCCCCTGGTTCTTAATCTGCACGGGTACACGACCCCCCCCGGGCTCAGTGACCATGGACTCATCTGAACGAGATCACTGGACTTCTCCGTAAGAGATCCCAACACCGAGAAATCGATCAGACTCGCACCACAGCGCGCCTCGCCTTCTAACATACTACCCCCAAAAATCCTCAATCCCTGGCTAAAATCATTCCAGCTCCTCCGCCGATATGGATCCCCTTTTTGCAAGCTGGGCTGCCTTTGGCAAATACTGGGCTCACACACTCTAACATTACATATTACCATAACACATAAGAATAAAACTTTCTTTTAAAATTTATCAAAAATTTAAAAAATTCAAAATTCAAAAAATAATCGTTTATCAAAAAATTCTCTTCCTCTTTTTTCTAATTTTTGTTTCAATGACTTAACCTAAACATTCCTATTAATATAAACATTTCTATTCTAACATGGAGAATCACTTATAGTCTACCAATATGAAGCAATACAATAAAAGAAACATCATTAATACATACACAATAACATAATCATTACTCAACATATTCACTCGCTGGCAGGCGAAAAATCAAAAAAAAAATTTTTTTTTTTTTTTTTTCAAACAAAATTTAAAATTTTCAAAATTTTAAAATTCAAAAAAAATTATTCATTAAATATTTATTAAATTTATTTATTAAATAACATTTATTAAAATTATTCAAATATTGGTTTGAATTAATTAAACAAACAAATCACAATCGGCTTCCTACTATACACAAGCTTAGTAGGTGTATGAACTCATCAGCTGATCATAACTAGGTCAAGTCCAAAACCCTTGACCTACATATGTTATGTATGATTTCTGAAAACACATTGACATCTGTAATATCCTAACTTGAAATACAAAACATAATAACATAAAATATTTAAAACAAACAAAATATTAATATAAATAATAAACAGATTGACATTTAAATTATTTAAAACAAACAATTCTTGACTTTACATTATTTTCAAATTTTATCAAAATTCTGTCACTGGTGAAAAAAAATAAACAATTGCATATTCTTTATCATGAATCTCTCTTTCTTTTCAACAATCTTACTTTAATATACTGTGGGTGATGTAAATTCTTTATTCTCGTTTTTCTGCATTAGATTTCTATACCTATATAAACTTTCTCCCTCTGACTCTAATATTCATCAACTCAATTATCATGACACCCATCTCTATCAAAATATCTACTAATCAGGACATTCTAAACCCCAACTTATCATTTAACACACAACGCCACCTTCTCTACATATATGAAAAAATACTCTCTAACCCTTTGTACATAGGATACGTGTTTCCTTCCCAAAACTCATTCCCTTATGTTGGTCCCTGGACTCCCCCTAGGTAACCCTTTCCGGCGCCAATCGGTCCCTATCCCGTCCCAACCCTTGTTGCGGACTCCCCAAATACACTACCCCCTAATACAAAATTGCCATCCCCAAAATTCTCAATCTCATTTCATTACTACAAATACACAAAATAACCTCATTAACTATAAAAACAACCATATATCATTCAAAATCTACATAAAGTCTCCATTACCACTGTGTCAACATCTATATTTCACAAAATCCTGTTATATCACATCAACTCAAAAACAGCATTACATTATATTCATCTCCATCATTTCACATTCAACTTTTAATTCAACTTGGACAGGTCTACATGTCCCATAAAACACTTATCACCCATGAATTATCTTTTATTAATTTGCATACTCTTTTTATCTTTACTTCAAAATATCTGTAGTACACTAAACATTAATTACTTGTAACATTTATAAACCAATATACCAGTGACATGGTATTGTTGATCAGCTGATATCCTAACATAATTAAAACACCATGGATACCTTTCAAAATTGAACAGTTACATGTAATACATTATCAACACTTACTTCTATTATGTTGATTGCCTGCCAGGCGTCTAATGATTGGCTTAGAAAAAAAATTACACACATAATGAAAATACATTTTATCAACAACTATATCTAACACACAACAATAAAATGATACCTTTAAAATTATAGTATGAACCTTATTTTACGAGTCTGAGCATATAATTATGTGGACAGAGCACAAGCATTTTTGATTGGATTAAACCTTGAATAAGCAAAACTTTTACGTCATAAAATTTTAAATTCGTGACTCCTTTACGTCACCTCCCAGCCACACACACTATTTCAGATTATGGAGGACTGTCCCGCCCTTTCGCTTCCACAGAGACGGTATATTTTGGAGCAGGTTTTTTCCTCTCCGTGTCTCTGCTTCCGCTGTTAAGTTTAAAATTTGTGAACATCAACATGTTCTTGTTAATAATCATGCACCCTTAAACGGATCTACCACCTGGCTCTGCTGTTCCTACTCGAACAGAGTGGCAGCCGCTGTTCCATAGTTTGGTGATTCCCCTTTTTATTACCCCCCATCAATTTCAAAATACACCTTTACAACGATAACAGCTATGGCCAGTTATGGTCAGCGCGTAATCGTAATGTGCCCCAACCATAGCTGTTAAAGCTAAACCAATTCCACGGTCAGGGTTCGGTGAGGCCGTGACCGCCCGAAAATTTGGGGAATCACAAGTAAAGTATCTTTCGTAATATTAAATTTACGAATTTATATTTAGATGACAATATTAATTTAAATGGGGTTTTAACCCACTTTATATGGAAGCTTAACCATTATTAACATAAAATAATTAATACAAAATCTACAACCTTCCCCCATAACAGTTCCACACTACACTGTTATGTCACTTCATTGAGCACCAAACTACCCCCCAAAATTATCCTCACATCTTGTATTGATAACAAGTTCTTATATTACTACACATTTCTTCAAAACGTTCCTATACCCACTAATACTAAAATCTAACAATTATATTTGGTCACCTAATGCTAAAAAATTTAGAAGAAAAAAATTATATCTTAAATTTAAAATCATACACATCCAAAAATTTTTTTTTTTTTTTTTTTTTTTTTTTTTTTTTTTTTTTTTTTTTTTTTTTTTTCAAAAATCTATTTACACTGGAGGCTGACTACCATCCTTATGATAAGTGGTAGTAAGGCAGTAATCACCTGAAAAGTCGGGTTTCGCTGCAAAACGGATCGGCACTAGGTAGATATACTACGTGAATTCACGTCCCCCCTCTGAAACACACTACTTCCCCTCTCTTACCATTTCTTCTACCCCGCTTTCTACCGTGCGCCCATCCCTCTTGCCCCAAAACTCGTCGTTTCGGGCCAATCAGAAAATATTGTCAAAGGCTCCATTTTAATTTTGCCCTTGACACCAAAAAATTTAATTTGAAATGCACTGCCTTTTATTTAATGCAGCCTCCATTATATACAAACACTCTAAGGCAGTGCAGGCACGTGACAGGCACACCAAAACCGCTGCACCATGAGTGTATTAAAAAATTTTAAGTCGAGTCACGTACCTGTTGGGGTCCCCCTCCCCGTTCAAATATATGTGGTTAAATTTCTATTTTGTACCAATTTTGGTGGAGCCGGACCATCGTTGTTTTCACTGCCCGAAGGAAGATCCTGCCAACCATGGCCCGCCTCCGCTTTCCGAATTCCACGGCCAGGACTGGTAAGATCGTGGCCGCCCGAAAATGGGGGAGGAGCCCTTCTAAAAACATAAAAGAATAATTAAATAACATTCATACCTTTACAAATTAACAAAATACTTATGCTGACCAAAATAATTTCAAATTTGTGGCGTTGTGCGTACCCACTATCTCCCTGGTTTCTCTATTCTGTAACACATATGAATTTTTCATTTTTATTTCCACTACCTCGTACGGCCCCTCGTACAATAGGAAAAACTTCTTGATCTCCTTGTCTTGTGCACTTGATAAGTCATGTCGTCGTATCAATACCAGCTGTCCAACCTCATACTTCGTCCACTTACCTTTCCTATCATGGCGCTGTTTTCTCCGCTCTCCCTTCGTCAACAAACTCTCATTCGCTAGTCTAAGTTTAACATCGTTGCTAATAGTGTTGGTTTCCGGTGGATATTCAATTAATTGTTCCAAAATCCGCTGTGGGCGCTTTCCTCGTATCAACTCGTAAGGCGTGAACCCCGTCGACTCGTGGGTGGTGCAGTTTAGCCAGTTTTCAATCTTCTGCACATAGAGTGGCCACTCACTATGTTTGGCATGGCAGTATGTTCGAAAAATTCTGCCCAACTCCCTCATGACTCTCTCAGCTTGATTCGACTGTGGATGATATACGGCAGTGTGCTTTGGGATAATACCTTCCCATCCAAGAGTCTGGCGCCATCTTCCGCTGATGAACTGCGGACCGTGGTCGGATAATATCACCTTCGGCTTTCCCACGTTGATCATATAGTCGCGTGTGATTTTCTCGCTCAGCACCTTACTTGTGGCTCGCTTTACACTATATAGCCTGACATATTTAGAAAAAGTATCAAGTACAACAAAAATATGCATCACTCCACCCCTACCTTTCGGCAGTGGGCCGTACAAATCTACAGCTACTAAATCAAATGGTTTTTCTACTTTAATATAATTTAGTTCTCCCTCTAACCTATAATTTACAACTTTGGATTTCTGACATAACTCACAAACTCTAAGTATTCTTCGGACTCGTTTCTCCATGTTCTTAAATAAACAAGATTCCTTTAATACATTCACACACTTCCGTGCCCCAAAATGCCCGTATCTAAAATGACAGTCCCACACTATTTTCTCTATCAACCCTTCAGGTATGACTAACCTCCAATCTCTCTCTCTCCCCTCTACTTTTTTAAACAAACTCCCTTTGAACACTTGAAAATATTGCTTATACCCAAACTCATCTACATCTGATTCTATACTAGTAATTATTTTATTTAATTTATTATCAGCTCTTTGCATTACATTTATATCTTTTAATTCCTCCCCAAAAAGTTTATCTTCCCGGGATAGTCTATAAATTTCTATCTCTTTAATATCTCTACCTGTTCTATTTCTGTCTGTGTCTATTCGTGATAGTGTGTCTGGCACCCTGTTCTCTACACCCTTGATATATTCCCAAGAAAAATTATACTCTTGAAGAGCTAACACCCACCTGGTAATCCGGCTGTGTGTGAGTTTACAAGTATTCAGGAATGACAGCGCTCTATGGTCCGTCCTAATGATAGTTCTGTTACCCAGCAGATACGTTCGGAACTTCCTCACAGCGAACACTATACTGAGGAGCTCCTTTTCGGTGGTAGTGTAATTGCGCTCTGCGGCCAGCAACGTCCGGCTGGCGAAGGCGATGGTTTTATGCTCTTTTGCCTCGTCCTCTTGGTAAAGCTCCGCTCCCAATGCTATATTACTAGCGTCTGTCTGCAAATAAAATTTTTCATTAAAATTGGGATGGTTCATTAGTATCATATCTGTGAACTTAATTTTGATGTCATTAAACGTCGCTCTTTCGTTATCGCCCCATCTCCATTGCTTGTTCTTCTGTAACACTGCGCTGAGTCGGGCCGTCGTCTGGGCGTAGTTCCGCTGAAACTTCCTGTAAAAATTACAAAGACCAAGAAAACTTTGCAACTGCTTTATATTTTTTGGCTCTGGGAATGTCAAGATGGATTCTACTTTATCCGGGTTAGCACGTATTCCTGTAGGTGTTATTATAAAACCTAAAAAATGTATCTCAGTTTGCAAAAATTTCGATTTGTCCCAATTCACTGTCAAACCTCCCTGATATAACTTCCCCAAAACATATTCCAAATGCTCTACATGCTCTTCAAATGTTCTGGATGCTATTAAAATGTCATCAACGTAAATAGTTAAAAAATCTAAGTTGTGTGGTTGCAAAATTTCGTCAAGACACTTGATAAAGCTAGCTACACTTGTGTTCAAACCGAACGGTAGTCTCTTAAATTGGTAATTCTTTCCATTGAATAAAAAAGCTGTATATTTTCGACTATTTGCTGCCAATGGAACTTGCCAATACCCGGCGGTTAGGTCTAAAGAAGTCATATATTGTACGCCGCTAAACTTCTGAAATATTTCTTCAATAGCTTCGGGTGACTCCCTATCTGGAATAATTATTTGATTGATTTTGCGGGCATCTAAACATAACCTAACTCTACCATCTTTTTTAATCACGACTACTAAGGGGTTGGAATATGGTGACACAGATCGCTCAATTATATCTCCGTCTAACATTTTCTCTAACTCAAACTGGACCGCTCTTCTCTTCGCATAGGGCACCGGATAACTTCTTTGCACATAGGGTGCGTGTTCCCTTACCTTTAACTCGCATTCATAGTTTCTTGCCCTCCCTGGTACATCGGCAAACACTTCTCTAAAATTCTCTACTACCCGCCACAACGATTCACGTTGAGAACTCCCTATCACGCCACCCTCACTACAAAATTTCAGTGCTCTTTCATTCCATAAGTGATCCCCATTCTCCTCATACTCTATCTTACTCTCACTACACACATTCATACTAATTTCCATGTCTCGTTTATCATTCCGATTGTGTATCACCCTTACCCCTGAAATTCTTACCGCATCTAACACCCGTTCAAAATTAATACGGACTGGTTCCCCTTCATTATTTAATTCTAATACCCGTTTATGAAAATCAATCAACGCCTTATGTTTAATCAGAAAATCATTTCCCAGTATAACCTCAAGATTTAGACCCCGTACAACTAGAAATGTATTATCATACCCTACCCCGTTAATTATCATGTTTAAATGTACTTGTTTCGTGACTCTCTTACTTCTAACTCCCGTAATACCTACAATCGTCACCCCAGCTACTGGTAAAGACGGAATATTTTTATTTATTTCTTTTAATTCATCTAATACATGTTCAGAAATAACAGAGATTTCGCTACCCGTATCGATTAAAGTTTTAATCTCCTTACCTTCTATGTTGATTTTCACCTCAGTCAGTCCATTCTCCCGTCTCACTGCTTCGAAGTCTTCCTCCTCCAATAATTCCTCCGATAAATCTGTAATCACAATGTTGTTTTGGTATCTATCATCCATTTGGACCCCAGAAACTTCCGGCGACAACGGTCGGGTCCGGTGTTCCATTGTCCCTCTTAGTTTCCCGCAGAGGTGCTCGCCACTGCCTGGTTGTATCCTCGCTCGTGCTGATTTCCTCGCGGTTCATGAGTTTGGCCTCTCTGTGCTCCTCCTGGGCCCTCTCCCCTTCGTTGGTATGCCTGCTGGTTCTGAGCGGGTGGTGGTCCCTGTCGCTGACCCGGTCTCGCTCTCCTGCATCTAAAACAAAAATTTTGTGTCGCATAATTCTCTTGTGAACACGCTGGACAAGTCCACATGGGTCCTCGATTATTTTGTTCTCGTCTAGGGTATGCCGGTCCATTTGTAGGTCCCCTCGGCGGTCCCTGATTACCTCCATTATTTCCATTCTGCTGGTTCTGACGGCGACTCAATTCTTGGTCCCGGATATTCTGAAACACATCTAAAATATTCTCTAGTTCGCTAATATTAGCTACCTCCCTTGTCATAAGTGTTATTTGCACTTCCCTCGGCAAATGCTTGCTGATATGCCTCACAAAGGATCTAAATGGCAATGGCGGTTCTAAGTATTTCGCCTCGTTAAATATTTTCATCACATACCCTGTTATATTATTATTGGGCCCCCCAAAATTCCCGGTTCCCATAATCCTACTTCGTAACACTTCTTGATCTTCTTCAGACCAATATTTATTTATAAATGCAGACTCGAAACTTTCAAAGCACTCCCATTCCGTTTTATGTACTTCGGCCCATATCTCCGAACTACCTTTGAAGCATTTTAAAATTTTTAATAATTGGACTTCCCAGTTATTAGTACTGAACTTATTGAACTCTCTCACTCTGCTTATGAACTGCATAGGGTGTACTTTTTTGTTATCACAACTGAATGTCTCTAACTCAACTTCACTGCTTACGTCACGAGTCATGATTACTCGCTCGGTAACAGTGTTAACTTGTTGGCTGATGGCCTTGCTCAATTCATTTTTAACATTCATTAGTTTAAGGTTATTATCACATTCAAGGTCACTTATTGTATCATGTATGGTCTTAAATTCAATCTTATAATTATGTTCTATTTCTCTTATTCTACTATTATTATTTTCAATCTGGCTCATAGCATAACCAACCTTACATTCAGTATTGGTTTTACACTCACTTATTTGACTCTCAACAATTGTGTTTATGACACTATATTGTTCCGTGATCTGTTTCTCTACTTTATTAGTTATATTATTGGTAATATCAGAAACACGGCACTCTAATTGCTCAGTTAATGACTCTGACAGGTGTAGTTTCATACTTTCACAACGTTCATCAATATGTTTGTCTAATACACTGCTCAAATTATCAAATTGCATATTAATATTCTGCTGAAACTGAATATTCTGTTCTTTAATTTCATTAAAAATAATATCGTTTTTAATATTCTGCTGTTCGCATTTAATTTTCTGCTCTTTGAATTCGTTACTTAAAATTTCAAATTTGGTCTCAAAATTATTATTCATTCTTTCGAATTGACTGAGCATAACACTCATCATATTTGTTTCCTCTGCTTGTTTACTTTTATTAGTTGAAACGGGGGTCAATTGAATCCCCGAATCAACGTCTATTTCATTTGGTTGTGGTTGAGACGCAATCGGAGTGGAATGAACTATTACATTACTGCCGCCAGCTGTTTCCGTAACAGCACCCGTCTCCCCCCTCAACATACCACTTTCATCCAGCGATTACGACTCAAGGCCACTTTCACTCATAATTGAATTTATTATACTACTTTTTTCTGTATTCTCGGACATTTTTACTTTATCTATTTTTGCTTACGTAACAACTGTCAATTTGTAATTTTATTTCAAAACTGATATTTTACCAAATCAATTTGCTTTCATAACCCTACTTCGCTATGCATCGTCAGATGTAGGCCGGTGTTAAAATAACCCCTCTTCAGTTATATTAAATCCTCGTCACGCCGCACCAATTGTAACTTTTATCTTTAAGTAATATAGATATTTATTGTTTACTTACATTCAACTTCATACTTACCGTTTAGCAATGATCTGGCCGGATCGCATAGTGTGGACTAACCCATTTCGTTCGACGAACTCTGCCGATACATATAACGAAATAAGGCATTGAAAGAATTTAACTCTCAATTGTATGGAAGAGAAGTAATATTTATTATTATTTAATCTTGACTGCTTGTAAACTCATTAAAATTCATTGAGATACATTACTGCAAAGTGATGCAACACCAACATAACACTTAGGAATTACAGCTTACCTTATTATTTCACAAGACACAAATGCAAATATCAAATAAAAACACAAATATACACAAAAAGCCGCCCAGCTTTGCCACACACTCTATCACACCAATTAAACCCCTTCACATTCTATACAAAATCAGAAACCCCCTAACACATCTTCATATGATAAAGCTCCCACATCGACCACGCGGTCATCGCGCCCGTGCCAAGTCCCCTTTCAAATGTCCGAAAGAGAAACGAAACTATTACTTCATTTATGCTCACTCATTACTGTTGTTATTTCACTTGTACACTGTTGATTAACGTTCCAAATTTTAACTGTGAGGTCGGCCGACCTAAAGAAAAAACTGTTAATGAAATTTAGACGAACCGCATGCGGTCGGTTGGTAAGAGGAACTGGGTAGAAGTTTTTTCTCTGTCCACTCTCCGCAGTTTTCAACACTGGAACTCACTGCCTTGGGCGTCGTCGCCGAAGCTTCAGCCCATGCCATGCATGTTGTTTTTTTGATTCAATGTCGCATATGATCTTCTACAGGCATTGGCTGACGTCATTTAAGTAGGCTTGGTCTGAACGACACTTCCGTAGAGAAACCAAATGAATGATGAAAATTTCACTCTCTGGCCATCTTGGTTTTTTGCCAACGCTTGGGTAGGCGCCCATGCTTGGTGTGCGCATGGGAGCGCAATGCCACACTCTCGCATAGTTCTTGGAATTTTGGTGGAGGTGCAAATGCTCTGCCGCATTCCTCAACCACAACTGCGTCTTATAGCGTTGTTTCACTGTTCTGTTACATTGCACAATAATGCAGCTTTACCATACTTTATACCAGTCCGCCCGAAAACGAAATAAATAAAAATAAAAATATATGCCCCAAACGGTTAAAATAAACACACACAAAATTTGACCCGCTACAATGTGTCTTCTGGAAATGTAATTGATAATTCTGAAACTATAAGCATCAGTTTTTGTCTTTTTTTTTCACTTTTTCAATTAATCATCTGTGATTATTGTTGCATTACCTCTACTTTACACTGATCAAATGGTCGCTCGGCACTTGGTAGAACATTTTACTAAGACTTCAATTTAATAAACAAACACTTGAAAACAGATGATTTTATTTTCTTGACAATGGTTTCACCAGTTACGGCAGCTTCACCATAACAGGTGAAACAATTGTCAGGAAAATAAATTCATCTGTAGAACTCACCAAGTGTTTGTTTATTAAATTAAAGCACCTCTACTTTCTTATGAATATTCATACTCGCTTCATGAAACAATTGATATGGTAGTTAAACGTTAACATCACTCATAACATTTGTAACTTTTGTTTATTTTTTTTTTACTTTTTATTTACTTACCATTTTACACCCCAAACAGCTGTCCGTGTACGTATTTTGTAACATTCAGTTACATTTTATTATTACTGAATTTGATTGCAACTTCCACTTACCTTTTGCTTCTTGATCTGGCCTGATCTCTAAGTGGAACGAACCCCGTTCGTACGGCGAACTTGACAGCACAGCAAATGAAATAAGGTGTTTGAAATGACTTTGCTTACCAAAGTATATCATTTAAAAGATAATGGTTTTTATTTTACGATTATTAGACATCTTTTCCATGTATAAAATATAAAAAAATGTTACTCTCTCCACATGGTGTTTTAACTTTTGAAGTACAGCGTTAGAAATTTTTTTACATGATAGATATCTTACCTTATTCTAGTACATAAAAACACAGCCCAGCCTGCCATTCTCTCATTCATTCAATTTAGTTCAGTAAACCCTCCCCTGATCATTTTTATTAACCCTTAAACATGTTGTGAAATACTCCCGGCCGGCAACGTGGTTTTCGTTCGAGCTCACTGTTTCGCGTTTTAATTGATACTTGTGTCCGAAAATAACTGTATATGCTCTTCACTGAATGATATTAACCACAGTCACATGGTTTTAAACTGTTAATTCACTTTTTACTGGTAATTCTAAAGTTTTGAAAAGAGCCCACTTGGCTCTGTACCTGTGCAGGTACCGTCTATAATCAGACTGCTCAGAGCGGCTTAGCGTTCACTGCTAACTCGATTGCGTCTTTCTAGGTGGAAACCAAGGCCTCATGGTTCTTCGTCGCTTGTTAATTTACATTTAACCCATGCAAGTGTTTGTGTGTGGATCATAGCAGATATGTGTTCCGCAGTGGCTGACGGCACAGAAGGTTTGGCCTTAGGACTCACATCCGGCAACTTCGTCAAGGAAGCAAACAGCGATTCTTCTCTTAGCCATTTTTTGTGTTTCATAAGTCGGTGTGGGTCCGCGCACATGGTTGTCGGGTGCGATTGGGCGCACGACCACACACTCGCAAAGTTCTTAGAAAATGATGCTTAGTACATTCCTTCATACAGATTGCACAATAGCTAAGGCGTATTGTTCCTTTGTTACACCACTGTTTCAATTCACCACGTGTTCTGGTCACAGTTGGAAATTATGTCCATGAATATTTTTTTTTTATAAAGCCCCAAAAATTTTAATAAAATAAAATAACCCTCAAATTCGGCACGTTACAATACCCCCCCAATGAGAGATCTTCTGTCGGAACAGAAGAAATCTCATTGCTAAAACCCCTAAGAGGGCCGGTGAAGAACTGGTGCCAACAACCCCCTTTTAGATCTTATACTTCATGGGTAAACGACCCCCCTGGCTCGGCGACTATGGACGCATCTGAACGAGATCACTGGACTTCTCTGTACGAGATCCCAACATCGAAAACTCGAACAAATACGCACCACAGCGCACCTCACCTTCTAACATGCAAACCCAAAAATCCAAATCCCTGGCTTATATCAGGCCAGATCCTCAACCGATATGTTCCCCCTTACCTGCAAACTGGGCTGCCTTTAGCAGTTACTGGGCTCACACACACTTATACTACATACTATCAAAATTGAAACATTCTGTAAAATTTATTTAAGTTAAAAATCAACAGCTATCTTTTTTAAAATCAAAACACAAATCTTTCGTCTAAATTGAATAATTCTCTTCATTATATATATATATATATATATATATATATATATATATATATATTTTTTTTTTTTATTAGAAAACAAACAAGTTGAACATTTCTTAAAATAGGAACATCCTGATTCTAACATGTGACTGACTATACATATGCCCTAACAATACAATCCATTAAAAACACTAATAATACACACAAACCATAGTATAATCAAAATTCAAAGACATCCATTAGTTGGCAGGCGCAAAATCAGGAAATATGTATATATATATATTTTTTTTCAAAAAATTTTGAATTCAAAAATTTTAATTTATTAAAATATTTTTCTTTTTTCAATCTTGAAAGTATTTAAAATTATTCAAATTAATTAAAAGCAAAATTGGCTTTACTTCCTTGTTAAACGTGTCTAGTATAGGGTATCACCTATCAGCGGATCAAAACTGGGTCAAGTCAAGAACCTTGACCTACATAAGTTCTACACAAGTTACATCTGAAAACACATTGCACCTCTTTAAAAGTCTATCTTTAAACACAAAACAAAATAAAATAAAACATTTAAAATAACAAAATATTATTATAATTGACAATCAAATTGATATTTAAATTACTCAAAACATAAACATTTTACGACTTTACATTTCCAAATTCTATCAAAAATTGTCACTGGTTTCAATCAAAATTTTATATTTTTACTATGAACCTCTTTTCTTTAATAATCGCATTCTCCATTACTTTGGGTGATTCAATTATCTATACTAACTTGTTTTGCCACTTGGCATTTATACATATATAATCTTTCTCACTCTGACGCTAATACCACTAACAACTTCAACTAACAGGACACCCATCTCTATCAAAACATCTATCAGACAATCTCTACACCCAGCTTCCTATTAAACTCAATTCGCCACATTCTCTCGATATATAAAAAATATTCTCTAACCCTTTGTACTTAGGATAAGTGTTCCCCCCCCAAAAAGCTCATTCCCTTATGTTGGTTCCTGGATTCTACCTAAGGTAACCCTTTCTGGTGTCAAACGGTCCCTTCCCGTCCCAACCCTTTTGTTGCGGACTCCTACATTACACTATCCCATCTTACAAAATTACCATCCCCAAATCTCATTCTTATTACCTCACTTCAACTACAAAATAACATGATCATTTATAAACATCAATATATCAATCAATACTCTACATATATTCCCCATAACTACTGTGTCAACATCAATGCTTCTCCAATTCTATTACATTATCTCACAACAACATTACATTAATTCAAAACTGTATTATTCTCTCTACTACCACTTTAACTTTAACTTGGACTGATCTACATGTCCCCACAAAATATTAATCACCCAAAATCTGTCTCTTATTATTTTTCACAAATTATTTAAAATCTTAACTTTACCAAATTACTTCCTCATTATTTGGAATAGCATCTTTAACACATTAAACATTATTTTTAACAGTAATTACCTTGGACATTAATAAACAATTTCACAGTGACATTTTACTACTGATCAGCTGACCTTCCTAGCAAGGTGAATAACATTACCGCCAACACATTTCAAAATTATGCAAATTACATGAAATACATCTTTTTATCAATCCTTATATCTAACCTACTACAATAAAATAACACATTGCTAAAATAGTATGAACACAGTGTATACTGAATGTATGAACCCCTATTTATCAAGGCAGAATACAAGCGTTTAAGTCGTGCAAAATTGATTTATCATTTTTAATTTATGAAATTTAAATTCGTTGCTCGCCGGAGCAACCTCCCAATCCACACACACTATTGTATTTTATGTTGGACTGTGACGCCCATTTACGTTCACAAGGACTGCATAGTTGGAGGAATTGAACATCTCCGTGTCCTTGCTTCGGCTTTACATTTTAAAAATTTTAGGTATCGACATACCATCGTTTTATATTTACAAGCCCTTAAAATGGGTCTACCACCTGTCTATGCTGTCCCTACTCGGACAGAGTGGCAGCCGCGCTGTTCCATAATTCCGGGGATTTCCCCTAGTTTCACCCCCCTGTTAATTTCTACTATCAACCAATTTCAAGCCAGCTATGGTCAAGGGACTTGATTATGGCCATAGCTGACCGCTAGCCAAAACCACGATTAGTGCTGGTAAGGCAGTAATCGCCCGAAAAGTCGGGGAAATCAAACTTTACTTTCATGCCTGTTCTACTCGTCATTACTATGTACGGCACGAAAGTCTATCATGGTACAAATTAAAATTGTACAAAAAAGGTGTGCCGTACATTTTCGCCATTTCGGCCTCCGATGGAGGTAACACTCACTGTTACCCCCAACCCATTCCACTATCTACTGGGGCACAGGCCACCCCAGCAATAGCACATTAATAGCTAAAATAAAATTTCATATAAAACATTATAACATGACATTTTCATTAACCATTTTATCCATCATCATTTAAATCATTCATCACTTTCTACAATTAGATTACTTAAACTTTTCAAATTTATTATTAACATTTATTTTATATTACCTTTCAGTTATTATTAATTTTTTAAATTATTATCTCAAATTATTTTCATTATTGAAGTTAAAATTCTTTCAATTGAGTAACCTGTAAACATTTTATTATAGCTGACTGGTATTATAAATTTTATACTTACAATCCATTATTCACATACTGACATACACAAAATATATACACCATACACACCAATATCTCCAAGTAACCTCTGAAACATTTAACAACAGTGTTATTTCAAGTCACACAATTTAACAGTTAATTACCAAATTCACATCTCGTAAAATAATTTAAATCCATTAGAAAATTCAATTATATAACATTCAAATAATCAATCAAAAATATTTAAACATTGCAAATTATTTTAATTAAATTAATTATTGAAAATACAAGGTCCATTGCTATCAAAACAATTACAATTCGCTAACTACTGTCTTCGAAATTAATTTTGTTATTTATTTAGATTGCAAATCTTTAATATTATTATTATCACAACCATTGCTACTACATATACACATTGTTTACCTGACATCCTACAATACACACAATTAAATTCACTACACTTATTTACAAATCTTCATCGTTATTGCTTAGTTATATCACACTTCAATGTCCAAGGTTGTGAGGTCAAAACCACAAAACAAAGCATTTAAAATTGTCCATTGATTGTTTTATAGTCTACCCTCCATCGTCAAAAATTAGTCTTTGTTTCAAATAACACTTTTCAATTTCAGTTACACACATATTGCTATTTTGTGTGTCATAACCATGCAAATCAAATTCATCCGTTTTATCACAATAACCCTGAACCAAGTCAATGTTAAGTATTTCTGTCAAGTCTCCAGTAGTAATTATATTCCTTATTGGGTCAATTACTTCTTTATTATAAATTAAATCATTATTGTTTAGACACACTTCTAACATTTCTTTCCATTCACCATAATCTCTCTTTAATTCATACAATTCTGTCTCTCTCTCAACACACCATTCTCTATCTAAATTTCTCTCATCATAACACCATCTCATACTTATAAAATCATTCCACACAGAGGGTATAAACTTATACAAAACTGGGAAACAAAAATCATCTATTAACATGGGACTCTTGCCCTTCAAAAACAACACTTGTGAACACATTGAATCATCATAAATATAGGGAAAATTTACCCTCTGCCCCCATTCTACCACTATACTATCTTTCCACTTTCTCTCTGACTCATAAACACACATTAACATTTCATTATTACATTCCACAACTTCATCAGTACTCCCATTATTTATTTTCAACACATCACTCTCTGATACTACCTCTTCAATTACATTACTATTCTCAATATTATTTTTATTATTTTCGACATCATCATCATCGTTTGTTAACTCTTTATCTAGTACCACATTGTTACACATGTCATTATAATCTTCATTTACTTTACTCTTTTCTGTATTCATCACACTCACTCCCATTCTCTCAGTACTCTGTTCTAATTTATTCAAACTATTTTTTATTATCTCATTGGTATTTTTACAACGTTCATCAATACGTTTACATAATTCATTACTCATCAAATCAAACTTTAAACTTATATTCTGCTCCAACTCAATATTTAGTGCTTTAAGTTCTTTAAAATTAATGTCATTTTGAATATTCTGCTGTTCGCATTTTATTTTCTGTTCTTTAATGTCGTTACTCAATTGGTCAAATTTGGTCTCAAATTTTTCGTCATTTGCATCAAAACGACTTTCAAACTTACTCTTCATTTTTCCTAAAAAGCTTATTATATCATTGTCATCAGACTGTTTACTTTTATTTGTTAAGACTGGGGTTAATTGAATCCCAGAATCAACAGCTGTTTCACTTAGTTGTATTTGAGCAGCAATTGGGGTAGAATGAATGATTACATTGCCGCCAACAGCTGTTTCTGTAACAGCGCTGGGATCAGCTGTCCGCATATCACTTTCATTCAGTGACTGTGGTTCAAGGTCACTTTCACTTATTTCTACGTTAGTTATATTGCTTTGTTTAGTATGCTCAGACATTTTTGTCTGGTTTATAACTTATTTTTACTTAAGTGTTAACTACAATTGATTAATCTTCCCTTCCAAAACATTATACTACAGCATATATAAAATAAACCTTACACCATAATTACGTACATTTCACGTAACTAAAATTTCGCTTTCATAACCGTATTTCATTCAATGTACTGTCAAAATATAGGCCGGTGTAATACAACTTTCAATTATATTACATCCTGCAGTCACGGCACCAATTGTAACATTCGGTTACATTTTATTATTAAACGTTAACATCACTCATAACATTTGTAACTTTTGTTTATTTTTTTTTTACTTTTTATTTACTTACCATTTTACACCCCAAACAGCTGTCCGTGTACGTATTTTGTAACATTCAGTTACATTTTATTATTACTGAATTTGATTGCAACTTCCACTTACCTTTTGCTTCTTGATCTGGCCTGATCTCTAAGTGGAACGAACCCCGTTCGTACGGCGAACTTGACAGCACAGCAAATGAAATAAGGTGTTTGAAATGACTTTGCTTACCAAAGTATATCATTTAAAAGATAATGGTTTTTATTTTACGATTATTAGACATCTTTTCCATGTATAAAATATAAAAAAATGTTACTCTCTCCACATGGTGTTTTAACTTTTGAAGTACAGCGTTAGAAATTTTTTTACATGATAGATATCTTACCTTATTCTAGTACATAAAAACACAGCCCAGCCTGCCATTCTCTCATTCATTCAATTTAGTTCAGTAAACCCTCCCCTGATCATTTTTATTAACCCTTAAACATGTTGTGAAATACTCCCGGCCGGCAACGTGGTTTTCGTTCGAGCTCACTGTTTCGCGTTTTAATTGATACTTGTGTCCGAAAATAACTGTATATGCTCTTCACTGAATGATATTAACCACAGTCACATGGTTTTAAACTGTTAATTCACTTTTTACTGGTAATTCTAAAGTTTTGAAAAGAGCCCACTTGGCTCTGTACCTGTGCAGGTACCATCTATAATCAGACTGCTCAGAGCGGCTTAGCGTTCACTGCTAACTCGATTGCGTCTTTCTAGGTGGAAACCAAGGCCTCATGGTTCTTCGTCGCTTGTTAATTTACATTTAACCCATGCAAGTGTTTGTGTGTGGATCATAGCAGATATTTGTTCCGCAGTGGCTGACGTCACAGAAGGTTTGGCCTTAGGACTCACATCCGGCAACTTCGTCAAGGAAGCAAACAGCGATTCTTCTCTTAGCCATTTTTTGTGTTTCATAAGTCGGTGTGGGTCCGCGCGCATGGTTGTCGGGTGCGATTGGGCGCACGACCACACACTCGCAAAGTTCTTAGAAAATGATGCTTAGTACATTCCTTCATACAGATTGCACAATAGCTAAGGCGTATTGTTCCTTTGTTACACCACTGTTTCAATTCACCACGTGTTCTGGTCACAGTTGGAAATTATGTCCACGAATATTTTTTTTTTATAAATCTCCAAAAATTTTAATAAAATAAAATAACCCTCAAATTCGGCACGTTACAATTTCGTGGACGCCATTTTACCAAAAATGACTTCCATACCACCAAGGTCAAACCAGAGTTTCGTTTAAGCGTGTTATTGGAGAACAGAATTGAGGTTATATGAAATGAATGATTTGAGTCTACTTGTTTTCAAATGAATTTAGTTTTATTTGTTATATCATTACTTTAACTCTGCATATTGTAACATAAGAAAATGTTACCTAACCTAAATGTATGTTATCAGATTTTACTAAGTTTTACACGGGATTTTCCCTAAATAAATCCGTGTGGCGCCCACTAACAACCAAGGCAATCTAACCTTGCAACTAAAGTAAGTTGGTGTTTGTAAACTGAGTTGACAGCTTATACTAGAACTTCTAGAAAACACGACCAGGTACGTGAAAGTATATTTTGTTTATTATATTGTCCAGACATTATGAGACGTAACGTACTTAGACTATCAGCAACCTGGAGGAGAAGTTTCACGGTCAGCATCAACAAGACGACCATCATCTTCAAGCGACCAACTATTGTACTTTATTTTTAAATCTAAGCAAACTTAGTATTTAAATATTATCAACCCAACTATTTTATTTATTTCATATAAGGGAATTCTTTTCAGACAAGTATAATTACACAACTGTAAACACACTGTGAGTAACCTTGAATGTTACATTTTAAATCGCTTTACAAAGTTAGTAACCTTCAACGATTACAACATCTAAATGATATTTCACACATAATTAGATTTTATTTAATCACGACCTTTAATATTTTAAACATAAACATAATTTTAAATAACAACAGCAACACTTTTATTTTATTACAAGCTAACTCGTACACCGTGTGGCAGATTAATACACACCGTATTTCGTTTACTTACAATATTCAAAACAAATTAAATTGATTTACTTTCCATTATAAACAAAAATATTCTTTCTCCCTCTTCTACACGTGTTACCATTTAAACAATAAAACGACACATTGGTTAATTAGAAATTTACCCTTCTTTTATATGAGGTTACATAAATTCAAAATAGTTAAAAAAAAACAGATATTGAAAACACAAATTAAATTTACTGAATGCAAACCAGTGCTTTTTATATTCATTACATAATTTTCACACACACACACACACACACACACACACACCAGGTCTTTATAAGTTCTCCATTTTTGCTGATTGTAATATTTCCCCTCAATAAGACTCTAAATGTGTTTAATTTTGTTTTAACTTTCCGGAAAATAATTTGTTTTGCCCCCGTTCGGTTACTTATCTTTACATTGTCCAGCAGGCTCCAACTGTACCCGCACTTTTGATCACTCCTTACAATTTTACTTCCACCGTTTTTTCTTTATTCATCGTAAAACCCGAAACTGTTAGTTCATTTTGTACTCTTTAAATAAAACTGATTTCTTTCACACTTTTACGTTTTTGTTTAATGGGGCGCGCCCGTAATTTTGTCCGCGGACCTGATACGGCCGCACAGCACGAGAGTATAATTTTAACTGGAAGAGCAAACTTGGTCAAAAGCCTTAGCTGGAGGGGCGATCACGTGGTCTCGTTCTTTTGTTTGATTTCTGTTATGTAGCCAGATTTTAAGGCGTTGCTGACCCCGACACACATTCCAGAGTGAAATCATCGGGTGCGGCTCATGATGTCGTGTGGTGTGACTCAAAATGCACAAAGTTCAAAGTTCGTGTTTCTAAAATAACTGCCTTCAGCTACTAGATCGACGACCTTGATGCTAATTTGTGTACTGCTTATCCCCAATACAATTTACAAATAAAATCATTTATATTCACCATATGTCTCGGGACGGTAATATTTGTACCATTACACATTTGGTCCACACTTATGATTTGTTTGTGAATTTTAACAGTAATATCGTTTTTCACCACACAGAACCAAGTTACTGCTCGTAATTCATACATAGCAGAATTATTCATTTAATGTTTATTTGAAATCAGTTTCATAGAGCACTTATCAAGAATATCAGTAAACTATTTTTGCCAAGAAATAACTGCTGATATACATACCCATTGTGTTTCCCAAAAATAAATTGTCAGTAAAAATAGAGGTTCCTAAAAAAAGTACACCTCTTGACAGTTATTAATCACAACTTGTTAAATTGTACTGAAAAATCAGTATATTGTGATACACAAGACTGTTTAATCAGATGGCATTTTACTGTCCGATATTGACACGTCATTGATTAAAGTGAACTTGTCTTTATTCATGGAAAAGTTTGTCTGATGTAAATTTTTTTTTTTTTGAAATCTTGAATTCCAAATCTTCATTTTTTATCACCTTTCACCTCAATCAGTATTTTCGCACAACATTGATAACTTAACATTGCAAATACCTCACAATGTTATAAACTGAATTTCCTTTGTTTTATTTTTTGTTTTAGAAGATAACAGGTCAGTACTGTGACTGTGACAACTTCTCGTGTGACAGACATAATGGCCTCCTGTGTGCAGGACCTGACCATGGTACTTGTACTTGTGGAAAGTGTGTGTGCACTCCAGGCTGGACGGGTAGCGCATGCGATTGCCGAGCCAGTAATGACACGTGCATCCCTCCTGGCGGTGGTGAGATATGTTCCGGCCACGGAGACTGTGAGTGTGGCATCTGTAAATGTGATGTAGAAGAGGAAGGCAGATACTCCGGACGCTACTGTGACAAGTGCCCAGTCAGTATACATTTACATGTTACTGTTAACATAATTTATGTTGCTATTGCTATCACATATGAATTAGATAAATTCTGAATTTTACAAAGTAGGAAGGCCCTATGTTTGTGCCTGTACTATAATGAATAACAGAATTAATTACTTGCCTAAAATAAACATAGTCTTTATACAGGACTTAATTTCCAGCAAAAAGCGTTAAGAACTCGTGACTTTTGCTTCCAAAAAATAAGTATGTACTATAACTTATCTAATTCAAACTGACATATCTTCAGTTTGAATTAGATAAGCTGTGCACACAGGTTCAGAATATAATATGTGATACGTGTCTTGTCTTGTGATACATAAGAAGAATAAATTATGTGTCATATATAGATATAGAAACAAAATTCGAAGGAAAAAAGAAGGTTTAAATAGCAATTGTATACAAAGTGTGTCTAGTTTCTTACAAGTTGAATTTTAGGGAAATTTTGAGAGAAGTAATTAGGTGTGCGATTTCAAAAAAGTAGTAAGGGAGAAAGTTTTAGACACAAGATAAAATTGTAATTTGCCGTTTCAAAAACGTTTTTTCTGAAATGTTCTCTGCTGATTGTGTCATAATAATGAGCTAGTCATGAAGTAGAATTTTGAGCGCACTGCTCAGACATTTTAAGTTTTTTACATAATTGTCTTAGCCATAGTACGTGTATAAATACAGTAATTAAAAATTATAAACAGCTGTTATAGTTACACAGTTTAACTAACCAAACTATGTAATTATTGAATTTAATTAGCAATAAAAATAAAAGAAGAAATGAAGTCCCGTTACTATTTTTACATACCTTACTTACCTTCAGAAGATTCCAAAAACACCAAAAGCCCCAGGGTCACCACCACATTTTTACTATTTATGTTTTATACAGTATATCGTCCTGTATATGGTACCTATCTAAACAGTTACTGCCTGTGGTGCAATCACCAAAACTACATTGTAATTATTAATAACAACATGGTATTAGCTAAATACATACAAATGTTAAATCAAATTATAAAATAAAGTCAGTACTTTTCTTTATACTCTCTCTCTCTCTCTCTCTCTCTCTCTCTCTCTCTCTCTCTCTCTCTCTCTCTCTCTCTCTCTCTCTCTCTCTCTCTCTCTCTCTCTCTCTCTCTCTCTCTCTCTCTCTCTCTCTCGCGCCAATTTTTTTTTCTTCCAAAAACATCACTTCTTTGAAAAGCAATTTCAGGGAAAATAACCAACGCAATGGCATACAGTATACACCATTTTAAAGAAGACACTTAGATCTTCATAAAAACGTAGGTAGCATATTTTTTTACCATATAGTTTAGAAGATACAACATTTTAAATATATGCAAAAATGGCCCGGAATGGGCGAAGGACCACCATGTTAAGGGTCAAAGTGTTAAGTAATTTAGTATTGACAAAGGAGGATTTCATTGCTTTGCCCAGGTAATTGGATACATAGTAATTATATGGTCCTTGTTACCTCTTCAGCCGGTTAGCAGTAACCTTTCTAAATTGTGTGTTTAATTTACTATTTCTTGTTTTGTGTTTTACAGACGTGCCCTGGCAAATGCGAAGAACTGAAGCACTGTGTACAGTGTCAAGTGTACAAAACTGGCCCACTGACTGAGGAAGAGTGCGCGACAAACTGTACTTTTGTACCCGCCATTGTAGACGTAGTCCAAGGTAAAGAGTCAGTAGCAGCTCTGAGAACTATAATCTAAATTCTCAGCCAACGCAATGAATTGTCATCCTTCAATGTTTGAACAGTTGTGTAACCAAGGTGTAGAGTACAAAGACAATGTATAAATACCCCCCTTCACGCACACACACTTTGATGTATTACATTTATTACCAAATCTATAATTAAACTTGGGTCTTATTTAATGTTTGCATTAAAAAATTCTAATCGAAGATTTCATCAAAAAATACTGAAGAAACATGCTCACCATAATCATATTTGTCCTGTAACCTCTTCTACCTGCACAATCGAAAGCAGTGATTCTTCTTCAGGGTAACAGCTAATTCATTATTCCATGTTTTTCTTGGACACCTGTATCTTCTTATGCTTCTTATTTCTATATTCCAAACCACTTACGGAGTTCTGATTTCATCCATCCTCCCCTCATGAGGAAACCATCTCAGCTTCTGTGTCGTAACTTTTCTAACACACTGAACACTCCAGACATCACCCAATTATCCCTTTCCCTGCTGCATATCCCTACTCCAAGTACCTCATCCCAAAATTATACATTTTCTTAATCTCTTCAGTCTTCTTAGTCTCTTCACTCTCATCTCACTTGCCTTCATCCACTTCTCAACTCACAACCATACGTGGAAACCATACATGCTGTAGAACTGACTTGTAAATGTTGTAACGTCTCCATGTCTAACCGGCGTATTTGTCGTCTAGATGCGTTACGTCTTTTTTATACTCTGATAGTGTTATTTTTACTTTGGAGTGTGTAATTCTTTAGTATTGACAAATAAACCAAGATATCCGTTGTTGTATTATATCTTCTTACAGGTATTACCATTCCGTTGTTTGTGAGAGGGTAGGAGAAAGAGAGAGCGAGGGAATTCCTCTGTTTGAGTATGATTTGATCGTTTGATTTTTACGCGTGTTGCATCAGCTGTTTTCAATTTGCTAACCAATTACAGGTTATGTTGTCCGTCGTACTTCATAAGTTATGATGTCAGAGTTAACTTTCTTACTCTTCTCTATTCACCTGTTTCCTGTAACAAATCTGCTATCTACAAGCAAAAATACAAAGTCAATTCCCTAAAAGAAAGGTATTTATTGATTGAATTTGGTTTATTTTCTAGAAATTATTACATCCAGTTAATCGGTTTACAAATCGATTATTTTTTTGAAATCACAACATTTTTTCGATATAAGTTTTTTTTATGTAACACAACAGATGTACCGGTATTCAATTACAGTCATTAGTAAAATTAATAAATTATGTATCTCAGGGTTATTTGAGGATTCTTTGAACTATAAGAAAGTCAGAAATGCTTAGTTAATAGTATGATACTTTACAATAATTAATATTTTTATTCTTAAAGTCTGATTCAATAAGTTCATTTTTTAAACGCCAGAGCACAGACTACGTATTCACACTGAAGGCATGGAAAGAAAGATGGCTGCTGTAGATTGCTAATGAACCCACGTTTTTACTGTTTTTGGTTAAATAAAGAAAGTTTTAAATGTTCACACTAAGTTTTCTTATAAGTTGAATGATGTTGTACTGTTTATAGTGTTCGTTACTTGTTGGTGATGTGTAATTTTTTAGTTTATTAAGGTAGGCGTTCTCACCAATGTAGTGATAGTTCACATTTTTTAGGCCATCAGATGGTTGGATTAATTTTCAATGTTCTTCGATATTCTTGCATCAATTATGGTGGTTCAATGGATGTCTCAGGCGTAGTTGCTTGTGCTGAATCGTTTCATTAATTTAGAATAGTGTTTTTTCCGAATTGTAGTTACTAATTTTTAAAATTTGCTGGACATTATTTTTGGTCATCTACTCTCTTGAAATCCAATTTAACAATTACCCATCTTGTTAATTCGATTACTCTTAGTAACCAAGAAATTGATGAGTTTTTATTGGCTAACCTAGGTACAGTTTTAGTAAATAGGCTAGTATTAATTATTATTAGTTCTTCCTTTTTTAGGAAAAATACTCCTTTATAATTACATAAACTTTACACAAACTTAGATACTTGTATTTTATAATTTAGTGGTTTTTAACGTGGTTTATTTCAGACTTATACTTCTGTAAATGTATTATTGCCCTAGGTACTATTTTATTTTCCACCATCTCTTTACTTTATTTTAATTAGCAATTATTAATTTTTTTATGTAACCCTGGATCCTTCAAACATAAACAAAATAATCTTTGAATTACATTGATATTGCCTTTGTGGCGTAACCAAACTAAACTACAACAACGTATTACTAAACTTATAGTTTATTACTATAGTCCTGTATCTTCATTATTTGTGATTGATGTCTTTTTCAGTTTAAAATTTACACATATCATACTATGTTGCACTTTGTACACACCGCACTTTTATGGTAACACTTAGTACACTGTTGTTTAATTGCTAAAGTGTTTTATTGTACAAATGTTTCATAGTATGATACATAATCATTCATTTCTGACTTTTGGAATGGGGTAACTACTGACTTTTTTATTATTATTATTTTACAAATAATAATAATAGGTACTTCTTTATTTTTATCAGTATTGAGCACTGATTATGTAATGTTACACTGTTTATGTTTGTTTATTTATTTACTTCCTTGTTAATGAAGAATGTCTTATAAAGATTCTATACGATTCCAATACTTTACCTATTTTATTTGTCTCGTGTTCTAACCCATTTCTGTGGATAATTGCAACCAGTATGATGTTTCTGTTTAGCAAACACAATTCTAATATTTTGACAACTCTAATAGTCAATTCTAATAGTTTTTCCCAGTTCACCAGTCAGAATTGGATTCCTTCATAGTGAGTACACAGACGTCTTTCGAGTGGATCTTTCATTCAAAATTTAGCAATAGACATACCAGATTATTTTGTACAGAAATGTTATGTAGCGTATTCATTAATCCAAGCATCCATAAAATGTCACTTTGTTAAAACATGGCCTAGAATTTGCTAACCATGTACCTTTACATAATTTCTTTATGATGGATTTTTTTTTAATATACAGGGTGGTGCAAATGTTACTTGACACTTGTTTAAAGAAACCCCTACTGAATTTATTTATACCAGCAAAATGTGAAACATAATTTTTGCCTATAATGTTGGCACCACAAAATTAATAGACATAACTGCACTTACTGGTATACTGATAATCAACATTTTTCGTTAGAGAAACAACTCAATCAACCACGTGTGAGTGTTTGGGGGACAAAATCGTTTTTTGGCATACTCGGATCGTACTTTTTTGAAGGAACAGTACCAGGAGATAATTGTTTGGACATGTTTAAAAATGATGTGGTACCAGGACTCGTGACGCATGTTGAAAACGTTCAAGAAATTTACATCCAGCATGATGGCGCTCCACCACGTTTCGCCACTGCAGTCCACAGTTATTTGAACGAAGTTTTCGGCAGAAGAGTGATTGGTCATTGGGCAGATATTGACATGCCTCCACGTTCGCCAGATATTACGCCAATGGATTTTTTCATGTGGGGTATTGTTAAGGACTGTTTATTCTAAAAAGCCTCAGACCATTGAACAACTGAAATATTACATAGAGGAAGCATTCCATGATTTGGACAGTAATCAAAGACTATGCCATAGAGTATGACAAAGTGTTCCAGAAAGACTTCAAAAATGTATTCTGAAGTTGCCTGGCTATAAATATAAGTTCAGTACGCTTTTTTGAATTCTAATGTCAAGTAACTTTTGCACCACCCTTTATTGCCACCAGTCGGTCTACTTTGTCATTCGCCAACATTAGCATATAATCTTAATAAAAAATTGACTGATACACAAAAATAGATATAAAAAAGTAGACAAATTTATAAATGCATATGGTTTCTAAATAAGACCATAGATTTTTGTCAGATTCTCCTTGCCTGTAAGTAAAGATTTTACAACATATTTTCCCTCATACATTGGTATCATCATATCATAGAATTTTTTAAAATTTCTCTTTCCATTTCCTGATGCCCTATAGGGTATGGTTCCCATATCCATTTCCCTCATGTTCCGCAAACTTCTTTCCTCTGTAACCACTACATTTTTTGTTTTTTGACTTCCCATTTCCAAAATGCTTTGGGAAATTCTGTTCTGATCCATTCTAGCAACATGTCTGTACAATTCTAACATTGCCTGTTCTCATTAATCACAGTTCTGATATTTTAGTTCTTTACATGATCCCGTTTTGTCTTACCCACTATTTTTTGTAAAATCATAAACCTCAATTTTGTCTGTTTTTTTCATAAAAATTTTCTTAACACATTTGAAAAGTGTGTGTGAAAAGTTTTTACAAAATCATCTTGTATGATGTTGAAAAATGCAGGACCAGAAGAAATTTATTATTTTGTTGATACATGGAGCAATCTGTTTTACACTAAATTTCTAGAAAGCTGCAAACAATGTAATTTTTCGAAATCATATCTATAGGGCATACAAAACAGTATTTGAAAAACTAAAATTAATTTTTAATAATCTCAAAGACAGGCCATGATTAATTTATAGACGTAACATCAACAGATGTCAAAATAATAGTCTCTGACAATATAATTCTATCATGGCAGGAGAGGGTAGGGCAGCAATCGGCAAACCCTGCACCCGAGGGCGCAAGTGCACCAGTTGATAAGGTTTGTCACGCCCGTGAACCAATTTGTAATTATATTTTCTTTTGAATGCATTGTACCTGCTTCAAAATACTGTATTATAAAATAATACGAGCCATTTCAAATTTTACTTTTTCTAATACAATAATTACTGCGAGTTAGTTTTTCAAGAAAATGAACTGAAACCTTCATTTATATTTTAAATGTGATTTTTTCAAATTTTACATTTCTGTGCACATTATGAAAATAAATAGTATTATTGTGGTAAGTTCTTTTGTGATAGTACAATCTATTGGATACATTAACTTTGTCGCTAGTCCGGATGTCAACTGTGATAGTTCAAACACTTACCCACATTATTATTAATAAAACATCATAAACTTACCTTTACGGGCCAAAGTTCTTCACACGAACTTGTGAATTATAAATGTGACTTAGGGTTGCATAACTCAATGACTACGTTCAATTGTTAGTTAACTAATTCAACTTTTATTAAACATGTTATTTGATAGTCTATCTTTCTTTCGAAAATGATGACAAAATCATTCTGTATCCATTAGGATTTAAGCCTGACAAATGTTAATGTCGAGATACATACTCAATTTTATTAAGACAAAACAAAATTCACAGTTTACTTAACCTATTTGAAATAAACAGTTCATTAAATTATATTAAATAAAGGCGACCCAGCATTTGCACACGCTCACATTCATTCCTTTAGAGCTCTTGAAAATTAAAATTTTTATATTTATTTGATATTGAGTGGATAGTATACTGTTACGTCTTAACGGCGTTCCTGCTGACCACGTGCTGCTTCCACATTTTTCTTACTAATTGTCCAAAAAATATTACACTGTTTTGAATTTTGAAAAGTTCTGTTGATTGCCTTTACTCACTGCATCAAAAATGTTATACTTTTCACTGTTTATTTTATACTGTGACACATATTTTAAGTGTTGTGAATTTTTTCGGCCTGCGAGCCTATTGTATTCAACCGGCCGGCTGTATGTTTGGTAGTCGACTGTCTTTGTTCTCTGCGCACACAGCGCTGAGGAATGTATTCGAACGTGACCAAATGCCTGAGAATGTTGGCCGCCTGTGCACGCACTTGTGGGCGAATACGCACCCTCATTAAAAGGCTGCATTCCAATGCCAAGTCACACCTGCCTCGAAGATATAGTTGGTCCACAACATTTATTTGGTTGAACAAAATTGGAAATATTAAAATTACAAAATCTCATGGGTTTGTACCGTTACAATACCCCCCTAATGAGAGGTTTTCTGCCAAAACAGAAAAACTCTCATTGCTAAACCCTAAGAGGATCAGTGAGGATATGGCGCCAACAACCCCCCTTTAATTCTTAACACATCATGGGTAAACTACCCCCCTAGCTCGGCGACTATGGCTGCACCTGAATGAGATTACTGGACTTCTCTAGGCGAGATCCCAACACCGTAAAGTCGGACAGGTACTCACCATAGTACCCCTAGCCTTGTAACATTCCACATAAATCAACAACTAGTCTTATACCATACCTGATCCTCAACCGATATATCTCCCCTTACATACATACTGGGTTGCCTTTAGTAAGTACTGGGTGCGTACACATACTCATTATTATATTCAACACAACATCCTACTTCTTGATCTAAAAATCACAGAAATATTTTATATTTTAAATTCAATTCCATTTCTCAACTTTTAATCGTTGCCTTACGTTATTATTTCAAATCAAATTAAAGTGTTCAAATTTTGTTCAAATAATGCAATTAACCCAAGTCCCTTATCAAAGATTCCCTTTTAAGATAATTCATATTATCTCCTTCAATTAATTAATTTAATCATAACAAAATTCTTCAAATGAATTTATTTTATATCTCCCCTTATCTAGATACTAACAAACAAAACAAAAACAAACAACTTCTTTCTATTATAAATGCCCTGATCACTACATCTGTTTACAAACATATAATATGAATACTACGAATCACTTAATATATTATCAATACACAGAATTAGCAATATATCTTGAACATGAAAACACAACAGACTGTACCTCAAAACAAATCAAAAAAATTTGTTTTTTATATGTAATAAAATGTAATAATATTTTATTAAACGTATATTGTGATAATTAATAGAAAGCAAAATTATAAAATAAAATTACATAGTTTGTTAAAAGAACATATGAATTGGTTACATTTACCAATATACAGTTCACACCAGTCATCAGCTGATGTCTTACTAACAGGTGAATGACCTTTCTCTAGACACACTGCATACAACTAACACAAATACAGAAAATTATAGTCACAATCATAAATGTTCTTGTAGATTAAAATCATTACAATTGAACCTAGCACTTAAAATCGTTTGTTCTCATAAGTGAAATATATCACTAATCATTGAATCATAGTTATAGTAACTGTTACTGAACAGGAACTGGGTCACCAACCACCAACTCTCTCTTTAGAGTAAGTGAAATCGATCGGCTCGCTGTTTACAGAGGTAACGCGTTACCTTTTCACTGATTGCTCAGTTACCACCCCTACTACATCATTTTCTTAATTCCCCCCTTTATACCCAGTTACAATTAGGTAACCACCCGCCGGATAAACCGGATCGAGCATTTGTCTTATGCACAGATGCGGTATCTGTGCCCCTGGCTTGTAACGGCCAGCTCCTTTTCCACACACACTATTGTTTCCTGATGGTGGACTGTAGCGCCCATTTGCATCCCCAAGAACTGAAGTTTATATATATATATATATATACTGTTAATGATTTCGAGAGAGATCATTATGTTATATATATATATTACTATAATACTTATAACATGAATAACTGAGAATCACCCAAACCAATTGATGATGAAAATGATTAATAGAAATTCATAATTGAAGTGTAATAATAAAATGTAAGGAGATAAAGAATTAATAGAATTTGAAACTAAACCTAAAATTGAAATGTTTGTAATTTTTATTCAGATGCAAATTAAATGTTTATTTTAATGGAAGGAGAGAAGAGTAAATTCCTTTTATTAAATTGTAAATTAAATTGTGATTGAAGATTTAATCGTGAGTTGGTGATAGATTGTATAAATAGGAATAGATTAGTTTAGGTGAGCAAGTAAATATTTTGTTGTACTCACTATTTTATGTTAATGAAAGTCAAAGTAGGGAAAGTTAAGAAAGAAAATGTATGGTGTTAGAACACATAACCAAGACTAGGAACGTCATGTAATGAGAACTGTAAATGTTAAATTTGAATATATCAAAATCGTTGAATTTATCATTAAATAACGAATAAAATGCTGCCATTTTATGTTGTGGTGGGTGGTCAGAATGTACCATTTATTGGAACATCTGTTATGTTATTTAACAGAATGTACAAAATACCCCTAAACAAACAAGAAACTGACAAAGAAAGAAATATAATATACCAAATTGGTTATGCAAATGGATACAATAAAAATACTATGATCAAAATAGAAAATAAAATCAAATACAAAATAAAAACTGAACAATTAAGAAATAATCAAACTGAACAACACATAAATAATAACAACAACAAGAAATGGGCCACATTCACATATATAAATAATAAAATGACAAAACTAACAAAACTATTTAAAAACACAGATATAAAAATAGCATACAAAACTAATAAAAATAAATTACAAAATCTAAATAGCTCACACAACAAAGATAATACAACAACCAACGGTATATACAAAATTGAATGCCAAGATTGCAATAAATGTTATATAGGACAAACAAAAAAACAGCTGAAAAAACGTTATTTTGAACACCTAAATGCATACAAAAAACCAAATATATATAAATCCAATTTAGCCACACATGCAATAAACACAGGACATGAATTCCCAGACATAACCAATGTAAAACTAATAAAACATATACCACACAAAGGCACCATAATGAACATTTGGGAAAATTTACAGATTTACAAACATAAAACACAAAACAAATTAATACCAGAACAAATACAAATCAATACAAAACATGACACAATATTCAAAGCACTCAACATCGAAAATACACAAAATACAAAAACAGATACCACAATCACACACAATAATGCAACATTGAAGGACCAAAGACCAACAAACCACCTTAATAACATCCAGAAGCCAACACACAAATACTGCACCAGAAACAAGATGGCGAAGGCTGAAGATGGGAGAACAGGATCTCCCGAAACATGTTCCTAAAGGAAAAAATATATCTTGAGGTAAATTAGTTATAAGTATTATAGTATTATATACATCAAGAAACGGACTGTAGCAGAAAGTGATTGAAATATATATATATATATATATATTTTGTGGTTTTCAATTTGTTTCTTCTGCAAGTAGATAATTTTTTTTTTTTTTTTTTTTTTTTTTTTAATATACAATATTATTATTATTTTATTATATTATACAATATTATTATATTATTTTAAAAGAATATACAATATTATCTACTTGCAGAAGAAACAAATTGAAAACATCACAAATTATATAATTACTGCAAGAAACATCGAGTTACTTATATAGAAAATGATATATATATATATATATATATATATATATATATATATAGAGAGAGAGAGAGAGAGAGAGAGAGAGAGAGAGAGAGAGGGAGGGAGGGAGGGTATAGACGCTGCCTATACCGTTCTTGGTTCAGCGTTATATAAAATATTCGGTATTACTGATGTCCGAGGACACCAGTAATCCTACTAAATATGATTTACACACCCTTAACACGGCACTATCACCCCCTACGATGATAGCCGCTGTTCCATAGTTCGGTGATTCCCCTACATTACCCCCCGGTTAATTTCTAAATTCACCAATTTTGAAAATAATAAGTATGGCTAGGATACAATCTGCCCAACCACACTTGCTACCAATAATCCAAATCCACGGTCAGGGTTCGGTGACTCCGTGACCGCCCGAAACTTGGGGAATCACAAGTAAAATATATATGTTTGATATATTCAAATTTAACATTTACAGTTCTCATTACATGACGTTCCTAATCTTGGTTATGTGTTCTAACACCATACATTTTCTTTCTTAACTTTCCCTACTTTGACTTTCATTAACATAAAATAGTGAGTACAACAAAATATTTACTTGCTCACCTAAACTAATCTATTCCTATTTATACAATCTATCACCAACTCACGATTAAATCTTCAATCACAATTTAATTTACAATTTAATAAAAGGAATTTACTCTTCTCTCCTTCCATTAAAATAAACATTTAATTTGCATCTGAATAAAAATTACAAACATTTCAATTTTAGGTTTAGTTTCAAATTCTATTAATTCTTTATCTCCTTACATTTTATTATTACACTTCAATTATCAATTTCTATTAATCATTTTCATCATCAATTGGTTTGGGTGATTCTCAGTTATTCATGATGATTCGATTTATTAACTGGGTATTTAAATATAACCTTACCCCCCTTCTTCCCTTCTAACCACCATTTACAGATTTGCATAGGGTGACACCAATCTCACGAAATATTTACCTCAATTAACTTCTCTAACTCAACTTAAATCATTCTCCTCTTATTACTAAATATACCTGATACCCTCTTTGTACTTATGATGTGTGTTCCCTCCCTTATACTCATTTCCATATTAGTTCCTGGCCCTTCCAGGTAACTCCGCCAACGCTCATTTAAAACTATTCATCTCCTGCCACAACGTATTGCATTGAGGACTCCTTACCACACCTCCCTCACTACAAAATCTCCCCATCACCTACTTACTCTACATCACTCACTTTCTCTACACATATGCACTCCCACTACTGTGTCCCTACTACTACCCTGTTTATGTATTACTTGTATTCCAAAATTCGTATTTTCTCTAACACCCATTAAAATTACCTTTGACTAACTCAAAGCCTTATTGAAATAATTATTATCACCCAAACTCCAACTTTTACAACATTTTACATCACTTTAATCATTGAAAAAATATTCAGAACTACCTCAAATTAATTTCTTTATTTAATTTGAACCTTTGAAACTCATTTGAAATTTATTACTCAAACCTTTTACTCTATTTCAATTGTATTATAAAATTCATACTTACATTACATCATTCAATTGAATAAACACATGATTCCTGTCATAGGCACAAAATTATGAACATTCATTACCACAAACATCACGTACAACCATATGTACCTTCTGAAACATAACAATCGTATGACTCCACAACTTAACACATTTTACATTTATTCATTTATTATTTATTATCAAGTTCAAATATCAGAAACACCATTTAAATTCATTGTCAAAATTTACCTCTACCACATTTAAATCAATAATTCCTCTACAATTTATTTTAATTCAATCAGTTATTTAAAACACAAGTTATTTAATTACCTTCTTCCAAAACAATTACAATTCATTTATTACAAACTCATTATTTATTTAGTCTGCTAAAATATTATTATTATTATTATTAAATCAATTTCTCCTACATACATACATTGTTTACATAAAATACATAGCAACACAAACACAATTAATTTCACTATAAATTTATTTACAATTCTTCGTCATTAATTTTCTGTTTACCACACCTCATTTCATAAGTTAGCTAGGTCATCACCATAAACTAAAATAATTAAAATGTCCATTCACTGTTTATTTCTAACCCCCATCATCGTACAATAGTCTTATTTTTATATAACAATTATCATCTTTAATTACACTCCTTACAGCATTGTTATTTATATAATAACCCGTTAATATTTCAAATTGTTCCGTAAAACCCACATAATAATCTACTGGATTATCCCACATTATTATTAAATCATATAACCTGTCTACATAATTAATTTTGGTCTTGTCACCGTCTGTATTTTTTGTTAACATAAGGTACGTTCTATCATATTCCTTCACTATATTCATCACATCATAAGGTAAGTGTCTATCATCTACAATGGTATCATCAAAATTATCATCTATATCTATTTCACAAGGTAAGCATTTCATATCGTCTATTTTTTCCAATTCTAACCTCTCTTTTAACTCTTTATAACTCCTACTTAACGTGAATATCTCTATCTCCCTATCTATAAACAACTCTCTCTCTCTAAATATCTCTCATCATCATAACACCTGTCACAACCCCATTGACATATTTCATACCACGCAAAGGGCACCACAAACTTACTATATTTCTTGGCACTTCCAAGAACACCACAAAAAATTAAAGGACTATTTGAAGACACCTCGTCTTCCACATAACTTCTGGAGGAAACTCTGTCCTCATAAAACGCATGTGAAAATTCTGTTTCACCATATACTTGGGGAAAATCTGCCCTTTGCCCACCTAACCTTTCATCACACTCTCACAACCTCATCAGCACTCACTAACACTTTGTTATTAAATTCTACTCCAACAAAATCTTCGTTATCACTCTCAAGATTAACCACCTTACTCTCTAGTACCACATTTTTAATTGTATTATTGTTATTCTCACTTTTTACCTCAATATTAGACTCACTACCGTAATTACCACTTACCTTGTTATTAATTTCTTCACTATTTGTTGTCATATTACCACTGTCACTTACCTTCTTATTCATTATCTGATTTATTTTGCTGTCTAATCTTTTATTCATCTAGTTAATTTTCTCCTTGCTATTATTGCTTATCGATTCTAATATCTGTTCTTTAATACCATCACAACGTGTATTAATTTCCTTAATATGCTGATTAAAATCAAAACTCTGTTGTTTAATTTCATCTCTGATCTCATTCAATTTTTCAGTAAAATTATTCTTAATCTTATCATTGTACTATTTTATATTTATTGATATTAATTAAACCTAAGGGAATTTACTTTTGACTCAGTTACTTTCTAAATAACTTCTTCGGGCGCCATGTTGTATTGCCAACTGTAAGGAAAACTTACCAAGGTTCGAATCAGCGAACCGGGAAGTGCAGAACTGGTTATTTAAGAAAGTACAACTGAATTACCATCACACCTATTTTAATTCATTTTCACACTACAAAAGAAAACATGAAAATATAGCCCTTAACCTAATTTCAAATGTTATATAGACAAATGTTCCCCTTCCCTTCTCCTACTTTTTGCGATCTTATAGAAAAACAATAACAACATTTATTATGCATGATTCTCTCTTTAGAATAGAAATAAACACATATTATAAACCTAGGATTAGTTTTGAAAGCGGAAACCAGCACTTCATATTTTACTATATAATTAAACAAAACCCCCACACTCGCTCACATACTACCCATTTTAGATTTTCCCCTTAAACTCCCATTTTATTTAATTTGCCCCATCTGTTTTGGATTTCTGAAAAATATAATAAATTTTGATAATTCTGTGTATATCCTGGTAAAACTTATCTGCCTCGGGTCCGAATTCTAGTCCAGACGACGTCACATCACTTTCCGTGTGCACTTTCACTTTAATTCATAATTACCGAATTGTTATATTGTAAAGAAAACTGTTAATCACATTTTTAATAAGAATTTTGCTTTTTAAGTCATATTTTAAAATATATTATTCACATTCTTTAAGGTGCGGGCGCGAAAACTTCGCCTAAACCCGGCGAGCCGGCGGACGCACAAAACGACTCGCGTCCGACACTTGTAGTTGTTATTGGCCGACTGGCTTTGTTCTGTGAGTGTGACAAAGCTGCTGGCGTTGACACACCTCATTCTTCGTTATGTAAGGCGCTGACGTAACATCGCCTGACGCTCAATTATATAACTTGTTGATGCTGTTTTGTGTCATTGGTTGACCTTGGCACAATTCCAGCTTATTAATTCTGTCACTTCAATAATTCACATACAATATTTTCAATCAGTCGTACCACCTTCGCTACCACTGTCGCTAACAATAAATTTACCTTTGTTTATGTTTGTCCCTATCATAGTAAAAAAATGTTATTTGTTTTATAAAAAAAAATACAAATTTCGTTATTACCCCAAAATAGGCCCAAAATGCCCCGTTACAATACCCCCTCAATGAGATATTTTATGCCGAAGCATAAAAAATCTCATTGACACATTCATACTTGCTAAAGGGATCAGCAGGATATGTCGCCACAACCCCCTGTATGGTTTACAAAATTATAATCAACTCACCCTTGGTCCGGTGACTGTGACCGCACCTGAATGACAATACTGGACTTCTCTCTCTCGAGATCCCAACACCGTAGAGTCAGACAGATACTTAACGCCCCTGCTCTGACGCGCTGGCCAGCTCAGGTCTGCCGCCACAGCATCACCAAACACTGAAACAACAAATCAAATATCAAATAGTGGCCTTATACAACACCATATCCCCAACTGATCTGTTTCCCCTTAGTGGTGCTGGTTTGCGTTAAGAAGCACTGTTTTTTTGCTTCTAACATATATCAGAATACCTAACAACAACATGATACCCATTTTAAAATTCCATAATCTCATTCTATCTACTTTCTCTTGTTAACTTTTATCCCAAAATTCAAAATTATTGCCCTGATTCCCATCAGAATTTAAATAAACATTTCCCATTACCATATCACCTTTCTCTCATCCCCAATTTGCATTTAAAATATTTAAATTTATAAAATTCTCTTACACTAACAAACACAATATAACATAAGAAAACATAGTACATTCATAATTCACATGGTTATTATTATCTTAAAATAAACAATTTGTATTTAAAAATTTACACACTTTACATAATTAAATTTGCATATAAAATCATAAAATTACCTTTTAATCTCAATTGACTTTTATTAATTCTCTTTCAAAAAAAAAAAATTATTATATATATATATATTTTTTTTCCATAACATTGCAATTATTATTCCATTTCATTCATTTGGGTGATTCTCAGTTATTCATCATAATTCACTTTATCAACTTGGCATTTACCCATAATCTTCCCCTTTTATGACTCTAACGCTCCCTTACAAAAATCTTTAACTAGTATGACACCCCACTATCAAAAAAATCTACTAACCCTTCTCTACACCCAACTTACCCTTAAACTCAATTCGCCACCTTCTCTCAATATATAAAAAAAAATACTCTCTAACCCTTTGTACTTAGGATACGTGTTCCCCCCCCCCAAAAACTCAATTCCCTTATATGGCCCCTGGATTCTACCTAAGGCGGCCCCTCCTCACTAAAATCTATCCCTATCCCGTCCCAACTTATCATTATGTTGCGGACTCCCACATTACACTACCCCCTACTACAAAATTGCCATCCCCAAAAAATCTCAATCTTATTACCTTACTACAACTACAACAAAATAACATCATTAATTATAAACAATAATATATCACTCAAAATTCTACATATATTCTCCACAACTACTGTGTCTCTACTTATACTCAAATTCTCTATTACTTGTATTTCATTTTTTATTCTCTTTAATACCCCAATATTTTTCAACTTGGACTGACTCAAACGTTTTACTCAAACAATTACTATCACCCACTTCTATCTTTTGCAACCCATTGAAAATTTTAACTATCACAACTTTATTTCATTTTGTTTTAAAATCTATAAACACATTGAAAACGTATTATTATATTTTTATAATCCTTATTCCTAACATACAACATGCAATTAACACAATAAGACATAATAAACACAATATAGGAAGTATGTATTGCATCTATTTTTCAAATCAAAACAAAATTATCTAGTAGCGAGTCATCATTATTAAAATATAACAAATTTCTAATTCGTTACCCCCCTGGGTAACCTCCCTGCCACACACACTATGACCCCCCCTGGACTGTGGCGTCCAGTTGCGTCCACAAGGACTGAAATTTGGAGGAATTTGACATCTCCGTGTCCTTGCTTCTGCGTTACATTATAAAAGGGTTAGATATCAACATATCTTTGTTCTATAGTTATGCGCCCTTCATGCGGGTCTACCACCTGGCTTTGCTGTTCCTCCGCGAACAGAGTGGCAGCCGCTGTTCCATAGTGCCAGGATTTCCCCTAGTTTCACCCCCCATTAATTTCTAATATATACCAATTTCAAGCCAGCTATGGTCAAGGGACTTGATATGGCCATAGCTGACCGCTAGCCAAAGCCACGATTAGTGCTGGTAAGGCAGTAATCGCCCGAAAAGTCGGGGAAATCATCTCTTCCTTCAAGCATGTATTCGTCATCATTATTTTGCACGGCACGGCAATTTATCAAGTTACAATTTAAAATTGTACAAAAGGGTGTGCCGTGCATTTTCGCCATGTTGGCCTCCGATGGAGGTAACACTCTCTGTTACCCCCAACACTTTCCGCTATCTACTGGGGCACATGCCACCCCAGCAATAGCAACTTACTAACTAATTAATTAAAATTGAAAACTAAACTTTCAACCTTTGCAGTTCCACACTCCACTGTTCTATCACTTTTTTGAGCACCAATCTACCCCCCAAAATTACCCACACATCTTGTATCATAACACAACAAACAAATAGAAATTAACCTGGATTATTAGCGTACATTAAACTAACAATTCTCCTTTAAATAATTTATATAAAAACTTATAAACATTCTTATTTAAAATTTTTTCATTAACTCTTTTATATATCCTCTTTTCATTATTTATCCTGTGCTGCAATTAGGTTCCTCACAATTTCCAAATTTATTATTAATCTATTTATTTCAACATTATGTTATTCCACAAAATAAACCATTTAACATTTATTTATTTATTAATTGTCATCAAATTGAAATCTCATCAAACAATTTAAATTCAAACATATAACATTCAATCACAATATTGAAACATCTCAATTTATTTACTTCAATTGATTATTAAAACACAACATATTTCAATTATTATCAAAATTTTACAAATCATTAATTATTGTCTTCATAATTATTTTTATTATATTTAGACTGCAAACTATTAATAATATTACTATTATTATCACAACATTTTTCTACTACATATACACCTAACATTTCATAATACACACAATTAAATTCACTACCTTATTTACAAATTATTCGTCAATAACTGTTCAATTGTTTCACACTTCATATGTCCAAATCTGCAAGGTCATTACCAAAATTTACAATATTTAAATTGTCCATTCACTGATTTTTATTTCAACCTCCATCATCGTATATATAACGAACATATGTATGACATACATCATTGCTATCTACACACCATTTATTATTATTATTATTATTATTATTATTATTATTATAATCCATCAACTTTATTTCATTCATTATGCCATTATAATTTATAGGGTTATTCCCTATTAATATTTCATAAACCTTGTCAACATAAGTTATTATTGTCCAGTCTCCATCAGTATTATTGGTCAACGTCAGGTAAGTTGTTTCATCATTTTTATGTTCCTCTACCATTACGTCAGGTAAGTCATTATCGTTTATAAAGATATTATCAAAATAATTCTCTATCTCTCTTTCCACAGGTAAGTATTTTATATGGTTCATCTTCACCCCTTCTAATCCTTTTCTCAATTCATCATAATTTCTTTTTAACTTATATAATTCTATCTCTCTCTCAATACACAACTCTCTCTCTTCATAACACCACATCATACTCTCACAATTATTACAGACAGAGGGTAGAACATTATACAACATCAATATACACTTCAATTCATCTACCAATACGGGTCTCTTGCCCTCCAAAAACAACATTTTTGAACACCTTGGTTCATCATAAATAAGGGGAAAATTTACCCTCTGCCCCACATACTCATCTACTCTCTCTTTCCACTTTCTCTCTAACTCATTAACACACATTAACATTTCATAGTCACATTCTACACATTCATCAGTGTTTTCATTACTTATTTTCATCGTATCGACCTCCGATACTAATTCTTCAAATACATTACAATTATTCTCATTATTTTCAACACTATCGTTATCACTTGTTATCTTACTTTCTACTACTACGTTTTTACCCATATCATTATAATTATCCGCTGTTTTACATTCAAAGTTTTCAATTACCTTTTGTCTTTGTTTATCAAATTTTTCCCCCACATTACTCTCTATTTTGTCAACTCTGTTATTTATATTTTTTAATGACTGACTCAACGTTTCATTTAATTCATGTTTCAATTTGTTATAGTTACTCTCACAACTGATTTGTACTTTATTAATTTCAGTTCTAAGTTCATCAAAACGACTCTCAAATTTTTTGTCAATTACATCAAACTTGTCATTCTGTATATCTAATTTCTCATTTATCTCGTTTTTCTGTTCATTGAATTTAATATTGAAATCACTATTGTTCATATCAAATCTATTGTTAATGAGATTAAATAAATCACTTAATGACAACTCTTTTTCTCTTGTATTTATTTTACTTGGTACGGGAGTAGAAATCGCTCCCGGCGAACTAATTACAGATATTTCCACATTCTGCTCGTCTATTGACCCCGCTTCTGTTTGAATACCAGAGTCGGTCTGACTGTCAGAGAGGCTGATCTCATTATTATCTGCCATTTTTTATAAATCTTTTCGATATATAATTCTTTGCAAAATATTACTATATGTAACACATACTTATAAAAAAAAAATATTCTACTCACCCATACTACACATAATCACGACATAACCTTACTACTTATGTTTACACATTTTTTAGTTACCTTAAACAACCATTCTGCTCTCCCAAGTAGGCTGTATTTATATAATTATATTATATAAATGTCCCTGTTCACAAGCCAATTGTACTATTTTATATTTATTGATATTAATTAAACCTAAGGGAATTTACTTTTGACTCAGTTACTTTCTAAATAACTTCTTCGGGCGCCATGTTGTATTGCCAACTGTAAGGAAAACTTACCAAGGTTCGAATCAGCGAACCGGGAAGTGCAGAACTGGTTATTTAAGAAAGTACAACTGAATTACCATCACACCTATTTTAATTCATTTTCACACTACAAAAGAAAACATGAAAATATAGCCCTTAACCTAATTTCAAATGTTATATAGACAAATGTTCCCCTTCCCTTCTCCTACTTTTTGCGATCTTATAGAAAAACAATAACAACATTTATTATGCATGATTCTCTCTTTAGAATAGAAATAAACACATATTATAAACCTAGGATTAGTTTTGAAAGCGGAAACCAGCACTTCATATTTTACTATATAATTAAACAAAACCCCCACACTCGCTCACATACTACCCATTTTAGATTTTCCCCTTAAACTCCCATTTTATTTAATTTGCCCCATCTGTTTTGGATTTCTGAAAAATATAATAAATTTTGATAATTCTGTGTATATCCTGGTAAAACTTATCTGCCTCGGGTCGGAATTCTAGTCCAGACGACGTCACATCGCTTTCTGTGTGCACTTTCACTTTAATTCATAATTACCGAATTGTTATATTGTAAAGAAAACTGTTAATCACATTTTTAATAAGAATTTTGCTTTTTAAGTCATATTTTAAAATATATTATTCACATTCTTTAAGGTGCGGGCGCGAAAACTTCGCCTAAACCCGGCGAGCCGGCGGACGCACAAAACGACTTGCGTCCGACACTTGTAGTTGTTATTGGCCGACTGGCTTTGTTCTGTGAGTGTGACAAAGCTGCTGGCGTTGACACACCTACATTCTTCGTTATGTAAGGCGCTGACGTAACATCGCCTGACGCTCAATTATATAACTTGTTGATGCTGTTTTGTGTGTCATTGGTTGACCTTGGCACAATTCCAGCTTATTAATTCTGTCGCTTCAATAATTCACATACAATATTTTCAATCAGTCGTACCACCTTCGCTACCACTGTCGCTAACAATAAATTTACCTTTGTTTACGTTTGTCCCTATCATAGTAAAAAAATGTTATTTGTTTTATAAAAAAAAATACAAATTTCGTTATTACCCCAAAATAGGCCCAAAATGCCCCGTTACATCATTCTGTTCATCAAATTTGCTATTTATTTTATTGAATTTATTGTTTACTTCTTTAAATCTACTTTCGCTTTTAACGTCTTGAGCTTTCATAAAATTAAATATGTCATCTAATGACAATTCTTTTTCTTTTACATTTGTTACCTCGGGAATCGATTTTGCTCCCGTCTCACTATTTATATTTTCATTTGGTTTCTTATTTTTACTATCTAATTTCGGGGTTAATTGAATTCCCGAATCATTCGTGACATTTATTTCATTTGTAATATTACATTCGTTTATCTTATTGTCTTGACCCACATTTGGAGTCGAATAGACTTCAAGGCCGCTCATGACAGCTGATCCATTAAAACTAATTATTTCCTCTATATTATTTTCGTTATTTCCTGCCATTTTTTAAATTATGAAATTATCATCTATTTTAACAATCCTTATTTTACATTCATTAAGTATTATTCACTAGTATAGGTATTACTTACGTATAACCTACTCTAACATGACATCGTTTTTTTCATAATTTTTTATGCACTCCTAAATCACGCTTATATTCACTTGTAGGTGTGGTTTAAGTACAAAATTATTTAATTTGCAAAAACTGTCCGAGTTCGTGGTGCCAACTGTGATAGTACAATCTATTGGATACATTAACGTTGTCCCTGTTCGGGCGCCAACTGTGATAGTACAATCTATTGGATACATTAACTTTGTCCCTAGTTCGGACGTCAACTGTGATAGTTCACTTACCCACACTATTATTAATAAAACATCATAAACTTACCTTTACGGGCCAAAGTTCTTCACACGAACTTGTGAATTATAAACGTGACTTAGGGTTGCATAACTCAATGACTACGTTCAATTGTTAGTTAACTAATTTCAGCTTTTATTAAACATGTTATTTGATAGTCTATCTTTCTTTCGAAAATGATGACAAAATCATTCTGTATCCATTAGGATTTAAGCCTGACAAATGTTAGTGTCAAGATACATACTCAGTTTTATTAAGACAAAACAAAATTCACAGTTTACTTAACCTATTTGAAATAAACAGTTCATTAAATTATATTAAATAAAGGCGACCCAGCATTTGCACACGCTCACATTCATTCCTTTAGAGCTCTTGAAAATTAAAATTTTTATATTTATTTGATATTGAGTGGATAGTATACTGTTACGTCTTAACGGCGTTCCTGCTGACCACGTGCTGCTTCCACATTTTTCTTACTAATTGTCCAAAAAATATTACACTGTTTTGAATTTTGAAAAGTTCTGTTGATTGCCTTTACTCACTGCATCAAAAATGTTATACTTTTCACTGTTTATTTTATACTGTGACACATATTTTAAGTGTTGTGAATTTTTTCGGCACGCGAGCCTATTGTATTCAACCGGCCGGCTGTATGTTTGGTAGTCGACTGTCTTTGTTCTCTGCACACACAGTGCTGAGGAATGTATTCAAACATAACCAAACGCCTGAGAACATTGGCCGCCTGTGCGCGCACTTGTGGGCGAATACGCACCCTCGTTAAAAGTCTGCATTCCAATTCCAAGTCACACCCGCCTCGAAGATATAGTTGGTCCACAACATTTATTTGGTTGAACAAAATTGGAAATATTAAAATTACAAAATCTCATGGGTTTGTACCGTTACACTTTAATTTATTTTTATTAAAATATGTTCTTGTTTTAACCATTTTTGTTGTTTCAAGTTTTGTTAGTTTCAACGTGCGTGTGCAAGATGACAAGACTGTTGATGGCCTACTCCTAATGTGAAAAAATTTCACAAATTTATATAAAAAATATTGCAAAGCTTTTTTTGATTTGGTGTTTCACGCTACTAAATATAAGAGCAAGAGTTTTATAAACCGACAGTTAATGTTAATAATGTCTGGCTATAGAACTCCGCACCTTCTACTTCTATTTCCCATTGATGGTGTGGGGAGGGGTGCATCCATCGAACTAGTCCTTGGTTATATATGTGCCCCCTTAAATTCAAAGGTTGCCTACGACTGGGCTAGGGGATTGAATATGGATTGAAGAAGGTATAAAGATGCCAAACGCTTTGTTAACAAAGAATGATATAGTGACTTCTGCACATTTGTTCATCATATTGCTATAGTTTGTGCAAGTCAGTTGTCCTATGCCTATTCCGTAGTTTAAGCTCTATGGAATGAACATTGTTTATTACAGTATTTTACTACACATGTTATAGAGCTGTGGGTGGCAGACTTCTTTGTAAAGGAGCTAGATATTAGTTATGTTTAGACTTAGTGGGGCAAGAGAAAAATAGAGGTCGGTCTAGATATAGTTACTAAAACAAATTGGCAAAGAATAATACGTCAACAAATTAGTGTGTTTGTATTTCAGTAAATTTTTTTTGGCACAAAAATTGAATGCGTTATCATTTTAAGTATGTTATAAGAAACTGTTTTCACATTGTAGGACTGCAGAAATGATTGAACTTGCAGGTTGTATGAGATCATGTGTTAACACTTTCGAGACTGGGCCCTCCCGGGTGTAGCTAACAACCAGAAACTGCACATTTTTTGGTTATTTCTAACTTCACTGTTGAAAAACTGTTCAATGTAACTTGTATGGAAGATAATCTTTTTGTAGAGGAGAATGTCTTCTTTAATTTGGTATATTGCACAACTTATCCAACGTTTTTATAGTTTTTACATGTTTAGTTATATATCTACATGTTTTGCATTTAAGAAAAAAATTCTGTTAGCACATACACACCACTAGCCACATTGTACGGTAAAATTATGTCCCTAAATCTGTTTATTTACATCCCTAAAATACTAACAAATACTGCGCAGCTATTCAGAAAAGTAAAAAACATATTTATAAATTACTAGCTGTTACCCCCGGCTTTGCAAGCGAATATTTGACTTTTAATAAGTACAGTGGAACACATTTAACATGAACTGACGGGGACCAGCTGTTTTTTTCGTGTTAACCGATATTTCGTTGAGCCGCTCATCGCCCATGACATCACAACAATTTTTAAACTTTCCAAAACTGACAACCGAAAAATAAATTTCAAAAAACCACAACTTACCTTGATGACCGGCTCACCATTTCACTGAACTAGGAGGGACCTCCTAGTGGAAGAATATCCGCATGCTGGATAACCTTTGGGTAATTGGATGAATGAGGTGACCTCAGTTTTAAAACTTCAAAAAATAACAAGTTTATTGAGGCTATCTTTTTTTTTCTTTTGTGACAATGAAATAGCATACAAAAAACACAAGCTGTAAGTTATTCCATTAGAATTATGGAAAATGTGTAAATATTTAAACTATGACAGGGTATTCAAAATTTAACAGGTAAAAGTATTCAATATTCAAGAAATATTCCATGCAAATTATACAAAATATATAAAACATTTAAAATCTCTGGCATGCCATACTGAAACTATGCAAAATATATAAAACATTTAAAAACTCTTACAGGCCATACCGAAACTATTAACATGCTGCTTTCAATAATATAACCAACTTTCTAAACCCTTTCACAAGCAATTCTATCATACAACATCATTAAAGCCACAACAATTTAAACAATTATATTGCATAACAACATGCGCCCTCTGAAATCTAAATCAAACGCTAGAAGGGCGAATCTTCAAATTAATAAATTATCATGCAACCAAGGATAGATCATTATACTCTTGTGTGGAACTCACAAGTGCAGGAGCTCACCTTGCCCTAACTTGCATAAAGTGGTGTAGCACCATAGCTCACAGATTTCAGAGTGCGCAATCATATAAAAACTCAGATAATCAGTACATACAGTTATGAAAGTAATAGAATAACAGTTTCCAATAGATTTTTGCAAATAGTTCTTAACGGGTTCACAGTTTTAAAATATATTACAATTTTCAACATATTTATTAAAAATAAATAAATTTTACTAAATAAAGTATATATCAACAATTCATAATAATTTAAATATTATAAAAAATCACAATGTTTGTTTAATGTAAAACTCCCAAGTTTTTTTTTCTTTTTTTTTGTTGTATGGACTTTTATTTTATGAAACAATATCATTATTCATTGAGATGTAATGGTATTATAATCTATGCCATATTATAAATCTGTGGCAACACAGGAATTACTGTTATAGCACAAGGGAATGTGTTGTTACAGCAGTAGGTGGACTGAAACTCTTTTCACAAGCAACTTTACACCTTCCGATTAAAACAGCCACCAATATAAGTTCCACACAGATTACAAGGAAAATTGTACTCAATATTGCATGCGTATATGGAACACCACCCAATTACATGCACACACGGAATAAGAGCATTTAAGTAACTCAGCTGAATTTTTGTCCCACCAGGCCAAATGAACACCTTGGCCAATAACTAACACATTTTCTTAAGTTTTATTTTTGTGTTTTTTTTGTTTTCTTTTTTTTTGTAGGAAAAAAAAATTTTTTCTATTTTTTGTAGTGTTAAAAAATCAGCCAGACACCCCACTCGACCCATAAAGTCCCAGGGCCAAATTTAATAAATTTTATTTCTCCATACCTGTTCATAGTGCGTGCATAATCACGCGTGCTGTGTCCCTCAATACTTACACACGTATATCACACAATTTAACATCCCGGTCTTCACATGATCACAGACGCCGGCCGCCCAGGGACCCCCTTGGCACACTGTTCCCTCAGCCTGACATGATCATTTCGAAAAAAACGCCGGCATAAAAAAAAAAAAAAAACTTTTCAGCTCTATACAATGAGCCCAACACGTGGTCGTCATCAGCTCCCGATCAGAACAGCTGACCGGAACCAACCCATCGAGTCAAAAACGCAACTCTCCACTCAACGAAAAGAAAACCACAGGCCAACCTACTACTTGAGTCCGAAACAGTCTCACTCCACAGCACACAGATTTCCCAAAGGCGCCTACAAATCACGACGAAGTACAGCAGACTCCATCTAGCAGACGGAACGAAAGATACCGTAGTTCGAAGTTACCGTAACGTCTCCCAGATGGGGTAAGATTCGAAATAACAAACAGTCGCCGTAACGTCTCACAGATAGCGAAGTGACACTGTCTGAGGCGAACTACCCAAATGCATGAAAATATCGCCCGGAATCCGTATAATCACTACTTGCCGTACACCAAGGTACGGCACACCCCCACAACAAAAGGAGTCCAACGGGTTGGACGACACCGGGACTGCCACCCCTGGCGGAAAAGCGGGGACTGACTAAAACCCAATAAAAAGATAAAACCAGGCGGAAGTTGAAAACGAAAGGACACCAGAAGGAAGGACAAGGTGTGTATGTGTGTGTAGCTGAGTGTGTGTAATTGTAGAAGATACGGGGAGTGTGAGCGGCCGCGGCCTAAAGCAATAGAAAGAAGAAAGGAAAGGAAAGGAGCTAAAATACCGATAAAACTTTAAAACAATAAAACGCTAAAAAGTAAAACCATAAAACACAATCCCTCCAGCGAAGCCCCCCGAAAACCAAACCGAGGACCCTAACTAAATCTAACTGGGGTGAACAACATGGCCATTTAATAACAAAGTTCAATCAGCTGATGCACCAACCAGGTCGACTGTGAATTGACAATCAAACCTAGAACCGATACAAGAGACAAGGACAGGTTTATCAGATTGCGCAAACGACAACAAGAACATTCCACCCTGCAGCCGGCTATCAACAGCTCATAGTCCAACTCGCCCAGATAACAGTTTTACAACAATACAGCTGGTTACAAGTTACTCTGTCAATGTCTAGACTCCGGATACAATGACAAACAACGTATTTTTGCACTTATACACCACACAACCTACCCCTGACAATATCTCGTATCCCCATAAAACAACAAATTTAGTAGACATGGGTCGAGTGGGGGGTCTGGCTGATTTTTTAACACTACAAAAAAATAGAAAAAAATTTTTTTTTCCTACAAAAAAAAGAAAACAAAAAAAAACACAAAAATAAAACTTAAGAAAATGTGTTAGTTATTGGCCAAGGTGTTCATTTGGCCGAGTGAAGCAAAGTTCAGCCGAGTTCCTTTAATGCTCATATTCAGTGTGTTCATATAAATGTCTTGTGTGTTAATTGTGGAAGCATGTAATTTCTAGTATACCTTTTACTATAATCTGTGTGGAACTTATCTTGTGGCAGCCTTTTATTGGAACTTGTAAATCTGATTATGAAAGAGTTGCAGATCACCTACAATTGTAACAATTGCCCTGTACTAGAACTGTAATTCAGGAGCATTCAGCCTATTAATAAAAATGACTGAACTGCTGTACAAGATGAAATTTTCACTATTTATATATTTATAAGAATTGTAGATTTATATGCTCATAGTATTGTTAATTCTTTATCAATGTACAGTGACCTTTTAAAATCTTTGGTAGATGTATATACTCATATTTAATTTCATTCGCTATCCATTTACAGTCACTGTGAAAATTCTTTTGTATATGTATAGGCTCATAATTACATGCACACACGGAAGAAGAGCATTTAAGTAACTCAGCTGAATTTTTGTCCCACCAGGCCAAATGAACACCTTGGCCAATAACTAACACATTTTCTTAAGTTTTATTTTTGTGTTTTTTTTTGTTTTCTTTTTTTTTGTAGGAAAAAAAAATTTTTCTATTTTTTTGTAGTGTTAAAAAATCAGCCAGACACCCCACTCGACCCATAAAGTCCCAGGGCCAAATTTAATAAATTTTATTTCTCCATACCTGTTCATAGTGCGTGCATAATCACGCGTGCTGTGTCCCTCAATACTTACACACGTATATCACACAATTTAACATCCCGGTCTTCACATGATCACGGACGCCGGCCCCCCAGGGACCCCCTTGGCACACTGTTCCCTCAGCCTGACATGATCATTTCGAAAAAAACGCCGGCATAAAAAAAAAACAAAACTTTTCAGCTCTATACAATGAGCCCCACACGTGGTCGTCATCAGCTCCCGATCAGAACAGCTGACCGGAACCAACCCATCGAGTCAAAAACGCAACTCTCCACTCAACGAAAAGAAAACCACAGGCCAACCTACTACTTGAGTCCGAAACAGTCTCACTCCACAGCACACAGATTTCCCAAAGGCGCCTACAAATCACGACGAAGTACAGCAGACTCCATCTAGCAGACGGAACGAAAGATACCGTAGTTCGAAGTTACCGTAACGTCTCCCAGATGGGGTAAGATTCGAAATAACAAACAGTCGCCGTAACGTCTCACAGATAGTGAAGTGACACTGTCCGAGGCGAACTACCCAAATGCATGAAAATATCGCCCGGAATCCGTATAACCACTACTTGCCGTACACCAAGGTACGGCACATCGTGTTAACGGACAAAAAGTGAAACAAAATGAGGTACAGAAGTACTGTACTGTAAATGGTCAAATACTGAAGAGATTACTTACTGAATTGTGTAGTAAAATAAATAAATAAAGAATATTCAAAAGGTACTTACATATTGTAACGAACTTTAATTATAATGTTGTGTTCGTTACTTCTTTATTTCCTTCAAGTCTCACTTTGGATTCGTCAATTTGTAACACTCTATTTGTGTTGCGGGCACTTAAATTATATACGCCGCCCGTTGGAAACGTCAATTAGTAACAAATATATATATGTATTAACTACCTTCAACCACACTGTTGTTGTTGTAATAATGTTACTGTTAATAATATATGTTGAACGGCGAATGATTTTGTAATCTGCCGCTCGCTCCCACTATACGTACCGTTTCGATGACGTCACCCACCGTTGCCAACCGTTGTGGTGTCCGCTGTGCTCTGTGAACTTATTTTTTAAATGGAACAGCAATAATAACAACGCAAATATAACAACAAACATATATCCTTATAGAAATCATTTATTCAATTCATTTATTCAATAAACATGGGTTAACTGTTTCTCGTTTCTTTTATGATAATCACAATCGTGGCAAAAATTATGTGTCTCCTTTACCAGTTGGTACTGTAGTTGTAATTCTTATTGCATTCAGACCAAAATAAAGCGTTGGTTATTATTTCTATTAAAATAGATCATCTCAGGGCGTATATGGTTCGGGGATTACAATTAAACAAAACGTTATTCTACAAATCAAAGTACAAATTTTACAGTTCAAGGATATTACAATGTTTAGAGTGTAATGTGCACACATGCAGTTGAATCGTGGCTGCTAGTTATTATAGGTTATGTCCAGTTCATGTGTTTATTAATTATTATTGAAATCAAAGTTCTTGTGGTGTTTAAAAAAGGTGTCAATCTCAATTCGTGTTATTAGTGAGTGTTCTTAGTGTTGGTGTGATATGGTGTCTGTAGTTTAGTTGCTTACTTTTTAAAAAGTCGTGTATACAAAAGTTGGTGTTGATGCATAATATAATAAAAATGTCAAAGTCACCAAATCCTCTTCTTTATATGGTTCTTGGTCGAAGATAGGGCCCACGTCTGCTTCGGTCCTCCTCCCTGGTTCTTGATTCTTCTGTCTCCAATGCTAGTTGTTCCTCACTTGGTTGCAATAACTCGTATTATGTGTATCTATTGGTATTAATATGTCTGGAACGTGTTTTCACAATTTATAGTTAATTATGTAAGACGTTTTGCAAACGCGTCTGTACGCTATGACCGTTGTTAAAGAAGTCTCTTTTTATTTATCCGAAATTTCTGGTTGCTATGGGTAAACTTGGATTCTGGTTGGTTGATTCGGATATACATTGTCATGTAATTTCATTATTTCAATGTCAGAATTTGTTCAAAACCTTTAAATTAGTATAACTTTTCTATACTGATTGGGAATTTAAAACTATTATCAACCTTATTTTGGTCTTTACATTTGACACACATAGACACTAAACATGCCTACTTTTACTTGAGAAATACAGCTGTTACAATTTTGTTATTTGAATTTTTCATAGATAGCTTAAAACGAATTATTTTGTTTCTAGATTTGTAGTGTATGCTATTAACTCTAAATCGGTTCATCCTTCAATATTTGCTCATAAAATTCCTAACAGTATTATTTAAAATTTACAAAAGTTGGTTTTACCTGGCCTATGTACTGGTGTTATCTTCATCACCATGTTTACAAACATTTTACCTTAATGTCATTTTCCATGACTGATATCTTAGTAAACCTTTAACAGTTAAATTAACTTTTAACAACCATAAAAACTGTTTAACATATAACACTATCTTAACAAAACAAAAAGGATATACTATCCTATTAGTTTAATCTCATGCCCACATGGCTATGATTCTACTGAACATTTAAACAAATAAACTGCTTTTTACTTAATCCATACAATTGTTTAACTCTTAAATTTATAACCTTAACATAACTTTAACATAGCTTTAATATAACTTTCATGTAGGCTTCATCACCACTCAACAAAATATGACTTACTCTTAGTGCTTATTTTAACAATTATAACCTTTTGCACCGTTCTATAACATTAACATTACCATCTCCTCTGCTTTCTTTATGCTATCATAACATTGCTTATAAACATTTACTATATAAACTTACTATTTAAACATTCATAACAATAACATCCTTAATAACATTAGAGGATTTTTATCCTGAATACAACTATACTATTAAGCTACTATCAATTCTTACTATAATAACAATATTTTGGTTACTCTTCATTTTTTACTACTATTTTTTACTACTACTTCATTTGCTTATTCTATTTTTTGGTACTTTTCACCCTTAAACAAAGTCATATTCCTATAGGTTTAAGGAATTGGGAATATAAACAAATATTCTCTCAATTGTCATCTAGGTATATCCTTAACACTAGCACTTGACTGGTGATGCTTGTGCAAAAAACACTTTGTTTATTATTTTATCACTGGTTAGTATTGCACTGTTTGGATTCTATTTGTCACGCTTATAAATAATTAATCCATCTAGTTTTTACTGTTTGATTAATTATTTGTTACCTTCTCATGTAAGTATTATTTCCACTTTTGTCATGTAATCTTACATATAGTATTTTCTTAAAATTAATGTACATTAGTTTATTTATTAACTGTATTGTACTTCAGTATCATTTTAGAATGGTTTTGTTTTTATATTTATTCTTATTGGTTTTTATGGGTTTTTACATTTTATTGTCCACTCTCACTTTTATAGGCCTACGAGTTCTGATTTATAATTCTTGTGGTTTATCTCTATTTTGGGTTAAACTTGCACTTTGTACCTTTTCACTGTACTTTGGTGTTAATAGTGGTTATTTCATAATATTTATTTCTTTTATTCATTTCACTTTGGTGTACCCACCCTTATTAAATTGTCACTTGGTAAATCACTTACTAACTACTATTATGCACTCTTATTATAAAATTTTACTGTGAATAAATTATTATGTGTTTTTTCTAGACAACCTTATGATCATTATTTATTACAATTAGTGGTATGGTTCATTGTATCTATAATAAGGTTTGTTATATTTTCATTACATCATTCAAATCAATCACTTACTACTATTTCTCTTTACATAGTATTGTATGTTTGGGCCTATTATCCCTCAATTTGATTTTGATTACCTTGATATTATGATACATTGAATGGAACCATTTGTTTCCTTATAGCATTGATACATAATCCGTCAGTCTTTATAATACTTATTTTATCCTTATTTAAAGTTCATGTCTTAATCGGGGTTGGATGTATTTTGCATCACTTTGCCTGAATCATTAATTTGGGTACGGTCAGTTGTATTACTAGTCAGTCTGAAATATTTATTCGTTCCTCTTCACTATCATCCTGAAAGATATACTTCTTCTTGTTTAGCTTCTTATCCATTGTCTTTAATAAATCGGGTACGATATTAAGTGGTTCCAAATGTAATGTTACAATATGAACGTTTTATTTATCCTCCTGGACTATTATACAGTAATTAATTTTTCTTAAAATGTAAAGTTATTGTAGTGACAATTTTCAATTCTTTTTAAAATAGTCCGTTATTTTCTTTTGTACAGAATTCTGCACTACTTGATTGTTATGTTTTATTTATGTTTATAAATTTATTAATAGATTTTGTTTACGTTTACACTTGCGGCTCGTGTCGCCGCCATTTTGTATAGTACCACTTAATTTTTTCACTTACCGTGTCCAGGATTCAAATTAGACTTGTTGAAAACAATATGGTTGCTTTGAAATGATTTACTCAACAACTTATTAGTTTCCATGAATTATTTATTAATTTTATAGCACGTTATTTCTTTCCATTTACTTCATTATCTTTAGAACATTGGTTGTAGCCATATTTATAATTATTCAATGCTATAATTTTCCCATATATATCTAAGTTTAACATTTAAAAGAAGAAACAATTAAAACGAAACCATGGTATTTATTCAATTAATTTACTACCTATATTGAGCAAACCAGCGCTCCTTATTTATTACGTACTCTCATTCACGCCGTCTTACATTCCCCCATGCCCATATGAGATCTCATTTGTATAGTGTTTAAAAAATTGGTTTCATCATAAAATTTATATCTGATTTTTGATGTTAGATGACAATTGAAGGTTACTTAGCTGATATTTGAGTCCAGAAGAACTGCCCCGTACTTTCGGTCATTTCGGACACTTTTGTGGCTTTCACTATATAACGCCAACCGGTGATTACATTAAAAACTGTTGTTCACATTATTTACATATAAATTTTGATTTGTAGCACATTTTCGAACTGCGGGCGAGACGAAAACTACGCCCAGCCGGCGGACGCACGGACTGCTTGCGTCTGTACTTATTGGATGTTCATAGCCGACTGACTTGTTCTCCAAGCGTTTAACGAACTGCTAGCATTGACACACCTACATTCCAGCGTGACGTATTGGACTGACGTAAATCGTATGACTGCTGAGTTACATAATTTGCTTGTCACGTATCTAAAAATAACTGTTCTGCTTGTGTCTAGAGCTGACCTTGACACAAATCCACTCAATGCTTGCTGCGTCGTTTTAAAACTTTACAATTTGTTTATTCTTCCCATAATTATTATTTATATTTTCATGTTTCCCAAAATTACCCCAGGTAGGCCTAAATGTCCCGTTACAATACCCCCTCAATGAGAGGTTTTATGCCGAAGCATTAAAAACTCATTGACACACTCATACTTCCTAAAGGGATCAGCTAGGATATGTCGCCACAACCCCCTTTATGGTTTATTTACAAAAAATTTTAACTTATCCCTTGGTATAGTGACTGTGACCGCACCTGAATGATCTTACTGGACTTCTCTTTCGAGATCCCAACACCGCAAGGCCAGTCAGGCACTTTACACTCCTGCTCTGACTCGCTGACCAGCTCAGGACCGCTGCCACAGTATCACCAGATTCTGAAACATCAAATCAAAATATCAAATAGTGGCCCTGTATAATGCCATATCCCTAACTGATCTGGTTCCCCTTAGCTGTGCTGGTTTGCGCTAAGAAGCAGTGGTTTTTGTTAACTCTTAACACACATGTATATATTGTAATTGCACGATGTCCATCTAATTGTAAGCGGGTAATAGTGTAATTGGTATAATGTGTACTCTCGTGTCTTACCAATCCGTCGTTGCTCTGGAATGGGACTCACGCAGATTGCGTCCGTTGCGAACGTACAAATAACCAGTATCGAAGTATTTACCTGTTCTGTGTTGTATTTTGTAATTCCCGAAAGGCGCCAAATTGTTTTTTATAAAACAATTAAAATTTTCGCAGTTAGATTGTCTCCTGGAAACTGTAAATAATAATTTGAATTGCCTCGCTAACTGACGGGAATTCAACTTTCGCTCGTTGTTGTGATGTGTTGCCAACATAAAATTTGCGTAACGAAATCTACTCTCCGCTAAAGCACATAACATACATAATAATATTCAAATAAGTACACGACAGTTAAAGGTTCGTACTGATTTAATTGTTTCAAGAATTCATTAATTTTTTAAATAATAATCATAGAATAAATGTAATTATAACAAAGTTTATGCCTCGGCTGTAAATTAGTTCAGTCAGCGGATAGCTAAGGTGGCAGCGCCTCAAACGTAGGAAGCTATAATGTTTATCGTCTCTTATTTATACAATTTATTCTGCCATGTGAATTCTTTTGAATACGAAAAAGGTTTATAACAAGATGTTTAAATAAAGTACACCACTTTATAATCGTGGTACTTATATACTAACAAGATTTACATGGAAACTCAACTGTTTTGTGTTAAAGGTGTGTGCGTCGGTTTTACCAGTTTGACATAGGTTATAATTATGTTACATACAGTGTTATTTAATTCGAATCATCAATCCTTGAAAGAAATTAGTGTTTAAATTTTTGAGTGAGAGTTATTTATTAGTAAATTGGTGAATCAATTTGGTTCGTTATTATTTGTAATTTATTTTATACTTAACAACCACACGTTCTGGTTATAGATCGTCAAGTGTCTTCGCCAGTGAATTGTTTCTTTAGTTTATTTCCAACGATATGGGTACCGTCTGCTTCTTAATTCATCCAGTTTTTATTTAATTGCAGTTTAATATTTGATTATTGTCCCTTCATGTGTTACTGGACTATGGTAGACATTAGTTACTCATTTGGTTTTCATAACAGTTCGATTTTCTTCGTTATTTTTCCTTCCAATGGTCGGCATCAATATAGCGTCTGTTTCTCTGGGCCGTTAATAATGGAACTCCTTTTCGTAACCATCAATTTCATAATAACGTACTGTAGTCATGACAACTGGCTTAGCTCTGATTGGCTAAGTACTTTTGAAACTATTGTTACAAATTCTGGTTTTTTCTTTAATTTGAATAAATATTTTATAATGGCTATATTTACTTGGGGATAATTTCAATGGTTGTAATCTTTACATAGATGTTCCTATTTTCTTTCAAAGATTAGTTTGATATCTTACAAGATTGGTCTAAGCCATGTATTAATGTTTTAGTTCAAAATTGATAATACTATGTTAATACATAATTTACTTATTTCTATGTTTTAATATAATTCTACCATGTTATTTTTGTTAGTTGTTGGTAATTACATAATTTACCTTGTTTTGTTATTTAAATATAGTCTTCAATTGTTTACAACTGGGTTTCTTAACTTAGGCAGCTATGATCTGTATGGGCATAAGTTGTTACCGTATTTTCTCGCATAATTAACGCCCCCGCATAATTTACGCATCCCATTTCTGGGGGGTTCAAAGTGGGAAAAAAGAAATATTCGCGTATTTGACGCACCCACTTTCTCGATGATTTCATCACGCAGTTCCGGGTGCGTTTCGAAATAAAGATGTCAAGTAGTAGCTTTCCTATTGCGCAACCTAGCATTTCAAACCCTCGTGCAACTTCCTGTTATTACTCACTGCGGTATTCAGTCCGGTGAGTGAATCAGCGAAGACGTGATTAGTGACGATTTATTCCAGTCTGGTAGAAACTCATTTTACGAGTGTTTCGGGTACACGGATGTTTTGTGATCTCAAAGTCGTTCATTAATCCACAATGAGCAAGTATTCGAGTAATACTGCGTCATATAAACTTGCGGTGATCGCTTACGCCGAAACACACGGGAATAGGGCAGCAGGCCGCAAATATTCTGTGTCCGAGTGTAACGTGCGGTACTGGCGAAAACAGAAAATTGCCCTTCAAGAGACCAACAAGTCTCGTAAAGCATTTCACGGTCCAAAAAGTGGCAAGTTTCCGCAAGTAGAGGAGCATCTTCTGAAATACGTGATTTCGTTATGCAATGATGGATATGCCGTTTCTTACGAAATGCTGTATTTTAAAGGATGAGAAATAGCTGCAGCACATGGGATCAGTGTCTTGTAACGTGACGAATTTTGAGGAATTTTTTTTTATTAATTTATGGGACTTGTTAACAAATATTCATAAATTTAATTTCCATCTGTGACCAGTCCACGTGTCTGAATAAAACATTGCGCTAACAAAGGAACAGTACGCAGTATCCGTTGTGTAACCGTTACAAAAGAATGTACTAGGGCGTCAATTCTAAGAACTCTACATTTGTGTGACGTCCGCGCCCGAATGCACCATACGAGCAGGTGCGCAGACCGACGCGGAATTGTAAAACTTAAAATGGCTATGAGACGAAAGTTTGGACGCACATGCTATCAGAACGACGGATGTAAGTCTAAGCCCAGCCTCTTTTGTGACGTCAACCAGTGCTGACCAAATGTCATCCACAACAAACACACAAAACACCAAGTGTGTTGAATGGGACACAACAGTGGCGAAGAAATAGCAGGCATTGTTTTCCACCTTGTGAGACGCAATCTAGTTGATAGTGAGCGTAGAGACGCTCCCCCCAGTTCGCTTACAGACTGTGCCTGGCCAGGTACTAGCCCCAAGGGGCTCTTTCAAAATTTCTAAGTTTCAAGTAAAAGTGAGTAAATAAGTTAACAGTAATGCGACAGTGGTGTTCGGGTCAACCAAAGGACACAAAATTATAATTTTGACATCCAAGAAGTTATCAATGAGTGGCTACTAGTGGAAGATGACGCCTCGTGTCGGCAAGGGGTATCTGTATCAATTTAATTAATAATGGGGCGCATTTCTATTTAAAAGGGGTAAATTAGTGTGAATGAGAGAGAGAGCAGGCTGGGCGGCCTACATAAATATAAGATGTTTTATGTTAATTGGTATGTATACTTTAATATTATGGTCTTAATGATAAACAAGTAAATATTTTTTACTCTTGTTAAAATATAGAATGAAATAATTAATTCTGTTTATTTTGGTAGTAACATGTTGATAAAACTTTAAATTGGAAATATTTTAATTGATTGCACAACTACGCCACATGGCAAGGCGCATGTAAAAATGTGGGTGTAATTGGGAGTAACAGCAATTTTAAGAAAATAAAACAAAAATTTCTTTCTTTTCACTGCATATGTTGTTAGAATAATTATTTTGTAACCTCACACTGTTTCTGACCTCGCTTATGAAAGAACCCTAGGACCCAAGGAATAGCGAAATAATGGTAAGTACGAGATATGAAATATAATTATTAACAACCAATATAAAATAAATTAATATGTTTTTATACAGTCTCGAATTTTAAGGTTAGCCGAGGCTGGGTGATTAAATTTATGAAGAGAAATGGACTCTCTCTTCGAAGAAGAACATCGTTATGTCAAAGAATGCCGAATGATTTCAACCAAAAAGTCATTGATTTTCATCGCTTCGTGATTAGGAAACGGAAAGCGAAGAAATATTTGCTTTCCCAGATAGGAAACGCAGATCAGATGCCCATCAGTTTCGATATGCCACAAAGTCGAACAATCGATACGAAAGGAACATCGAGTGTTATTGTGCGCACTACTGGAAGTGAAAAACAACGGTGTACAGTAATGCTTGCTGTAACAGCTGATGGCAGAAAGCTTGCACCGTACGTTGTCCTGAAGCGAAAAACAATGCCGAAAGTAAAATTTCCACGTGGGATCCACGTTCGTGTCCAAGAAAAAGGGTGGATGGACACGTCACTCGTAGAAGACTGGATACGAACGGTTTGGGGAAATAGAGCGGGGTCTCTCCTTCGGTGCCCGGCTCTTCTCGTGTTGGACAGTTTTCGTGGCCATCTGACGGAAAACACTAAAAAATTATTGGAAACCATGAAAACCGATTTGGCAATTCCTGGTGGACTGACATCAGTACTTCAACCCTTGGACGTTTCAATAAATAAACCATTCAAGGACAATGTGCGAAAACTCTATCAGTGCTGGATGGCGGAAAATGTGCACGAACTTACTCCAACAGGCAAAATTCGGAAACCATCTGTGGAACTCCTTTGTGAGTGGATATTGCGCGCTTGGGACATGATTTCTTCGAAGGTGATTGGATAGAGCTTCAAAAAGACGGGAATCTCGAATGCGTTAGACGGGACTGAAGATGACTACTTATGGAGAGATGTGAGCAGTGATAGTAGCACCAATTCTTCCTGCAGTTCCAGTGGCGACGACCAACTCGGTAGCCTATAAAAGGTAAGATTATTTTTCTTCCTTTTTAGCAGGTATGTCATTATTACTTACGTCGTTAGTACTTTCGTTAATTCATATTTATTTTGCTTCAGGTCGTACTATCAGCTCGTGACGGGAAGAATATTTTCCGGTGTCCGTACTTGAAACTGTGTGTCCAACTTGCCTAATGTACTCTACTTGATTGTTCAGAAGAAAACAACCGTAATTTTATGCCAAATGACGATTAACTTCAATGAGTTGAACTGATTTTGTGTATAATATATTTAATGTATCTTTTAAATGTCAATAAATTTCAAATGAAATTTGGGTATACAGTACAACCTGTCACATCCGGACCTGTGATATCCGGACGTATCTCCAAACTACGTAATTTTTCAATTTTGGTTAGCGAAATGGTTAGGGATGGAAAAGTGAAAGTTGCAGCTGGAATGTTGTTTGCGCGCCTAGTCTATTCCGAGCGGGGCTGTGGCCTTGACTCAGTCAATGGCTCTTTCCCGGAAACCCATTCCTTTATTCTCAACCTCGGCTGCCGTCTGCCTGCCACTTGCTACCCGCAGTCTGTGTTTGCGTGTCTTTTTAAAGAGTATAGTGTACAAATGTTAAACCAATAGAAACATCTAAAAAAACACGTTCTTCTGTGTATCTTCTGTAATTGTTAATTATATTAATTGAGATTTTGGCTACTTATAGAGCTTTAATTACTGAACACAATGCAGTTTTCAGAATTGCTGTATATTTATTGGTTTTGAAGTTATCGCAAGTTGAACTGCAAAAATGAATTGAGTAAAATTCACGTCTGATCGGACCGCGTGCTTCACTGTGACGAAGTTAGAGTGAGATAGTTGCTTATTATACGCTCTCTGTCTTGCTTACGGCACACAGCCTGTCCCTTTCATGTAATGCTCAAATATGACGACTTATTATGAATCGTTATATATACCCCTCCTCGGTATTAAAAAATTGATTATTTATTAGTTTGCTCTATCTTATTATTAACATCATTAACTCCAAATTGCCTAATGTACTCTATTTGATTGTTCAGAAGAAAACTCAACCGTAATTTTACGCCAAATGACGATAACTTCAATGAGTTGAACTGATTTTGTGTATAATACAGTACAGTATATTTAATGTATCTTTTAAATGTCAATAAATATCAAATGAAATTTGGGTATATCTGAAATCCTTGAATAATTTACGCACCCGAAATTTTCGCCGGTATTTTTCGTCAAAAAAGTGCATTAATTATGCGAGAAAATATGGTACATCTTATAATTTCTTATTTTATACACTACTTTCAATTTATATTATTATTATTATTGTGCTGTTTTGTTAAATTTATGTCATTACTATTTTTATCCCTACTCCCATTTCTCACCCACATCTTTAACACTTACATCTATTAATAAAACATAACATATAATTAAATTAATGGTCTGTACATAGTTCAGCCATGTTTCTTTTCATTACACATAATTATTATATTTTGCCTGTTATTTCTTATAAAGGTATTGCTATTATTTTCTTTATAAATTCCTTACTTACTTAAAACATACTAACATATTACCGTGAAACTATTTCTTCTGGTATTTATTGCCTTAAACATTAAACCAATAACTTCTTTCTTTAAATTAAAAAATGAACAAATTTGGTGAGTTTTATACCCACACAATCTCTTCTATAACAATAATCAACCTGGTGATTCTTATACTGACATAATATTTTTTCTATTTTTTACATTCACAATTATTCTGTGTCTTTCAGTCTAATATACTTAACTTAATTGCTCATTTATCATGTGCTTATGTTTTGGGTTTGTCACACTTGTTTAACTCTTTTTTCTTAAGATTATATGTTGTTTATTTTATTACACTTATCACTTCACTGTTTATCTTTATCACTCCCTACCTATCTCTCACTCTTGGTTTCAAGGTTATTTTAGATGTACATTTACAACTATTCTTTAACATAATGAGCCTTATTTTCTTATTATTATAAGGTCTTTATCAATATACTTTATTTAACAATAATTGTCTCATTTATTTTGTGGTTAGTGTACTTTATTTACTACCGTTTTATTCATTATTAATTACATATTTTCGTTACTTATTTGTGTCTCTTATCATTGATTTGTCTTCTTAATCTCTATGAATATCCTCATCTTTTTCGGTCTTTATCTGGCTAAATTCTACATTTATAAATCGACAAATAATTATAAACTACTTGGTGTACCTATTGAATTGAGCAGTTTTTGGTTTTGGGATAGGGCTACTATTGTGTTGCATTACAATATATATTTAACATATATGAAACGTTTCAAAATTTTCTATCAACATTCTGTATGTCCCTCTCTTGTTAACTCTTCTTCCAAATTCAAAATATTTCCCTGATTCCAATCAGAATTTAAATAACCACCTCCCATTGCATCATTACAAATATCTCTCATCACCCAAATTACATCTAAAAATATTTAAATTCATTATTAAAATTCTCTTAAACACATTTAAATCAACTACATAATAACAACTTATTTACTTATATCTTTCTCAACTTTGTTAACCATCTCCATCAAAACATCTCAAATCAACACAAATACACAAAATTATATAATTACAATCATAAATGTTCTTGTAGATTAAGATCATTACAATTGAATCTAGTACTTAAAATCGTTTGTTCTCATCTTAAACACATTTAAATCAACTACATAATAACAACTTATTTACTTATATCTTTCTCAACTTTGTTAACCATCTCCATCAAAACATCTCAAATCAACACAAATACACAAAATTATATAATTACAATCATAAATGTTCTTGTAGATTAAGATCATTACAATTGAATCTAGTACTTAAAATCGTTTGTTCTCATAAGTGAAATACATCACTAATCATCGAATCATAGTTATAGCAACTGTTACTGAACAGGAACTGGGTCACCAACCACCAACTCTCTCGTTAGAGTAAGTGAAATTGAATGTCCCGCTGTTTACAGAGGTCGTTACCTTCTCACTGATTGCTCAGTTACTACTTCTACTACATCATTTTTCTAATTTCTTCCCTTTTACCCAGTTACAATTAGGTAACCACCCGCCGGATAAACCGGATCGAGCGTTTGCCTTATGCACAGATGCGTTATCTGTGCCCCTGGCTTGTAACGGCCAGCTCCTTTTCCACACACACACTATTGTTTCCTGATGGTGTACTGTAGCGCCCATTTGGATCCACAAGAACTGCAATTTAATTAGGGTGTAGACGCTGCCTACCCCGTTCTTGCTTCAGCGTTATATAAAAATTCGGTATTACTGATGTCCGAGTAATCCTACTATAATGATTCATACACCCTTAACATGGCACTACCACCCCTTCGATGAAAGCCGCTGTTCCATGGTTATATGGATTCCCCATATATAAAACCCCCGTTGATTTCTAAGTTATACCAATTTCACAGGCAACCAGCTATGGTCAGTTTCACAATAATTCTGCCCACAGCTGATTGTCATCCAAAACCACGGTCTGGGCTGGTAAGGCCGGGACCACCCGAAAGTGGGGAATCTATTTAAAACATGTTATACATAAATACAATTCATGTTTAAGATTCCTACATGCTAACATAATAAACATAATATACTCATAGTTAACATTGCGATTATTACATTAAAATAAACAATTCACATTTAAGTTTGACCAACAATTACACACCTTACACCTTTACTTTAGTTTCAGATTCTATTAACTCTTTAACTTGTTACATTTATTATTACATTTCAACTATGATTTTCTATTTAACATTTTCATTATCAATTAGTTTGGGTGATTCTCCGTTATTCACAATGATTTGATTTATTGAATAGGCATTTATATATATAACCTTACTCAACTTCTTCCTTCTAACAACCACTAACAGATTTACATAGGGTGACACCAATCTCTCAATAATAACCCCCTTCAACACTAATTCCACTTATACCATTCTCCTCTTAGAATAAAATACCTAATACCCTCTTTGTACCTAGGATGTGTGTTCCCTAACCTGGCAATTCCATTCATATCCTTTTGCCCTTCCCATAATCTCGGCAAACACTCTTCGACCCTTCACAATTACCTGCCCAACGACTCACGTTGATCACTCCCTACACCGGACCCTCACTACAAAATATCACCATCACCTATTTACTCACCATTTACATTACTCACTTTCTCTACATATATGCACTCCCACTACTGTGTCCCTACTACTACCCTGTTTCTGTATTATTTTTATTCCAAAATTCTTATTTTCTCTAACACCCATTTAAAGTTAACTCTGACTAACTCAAATGCCTTATTTAAATAGTCATCACCCAAACTCCATCTTTTGCAACATTTTACATTAATTACTACCTCAAATTAATTTCATCATTTCATTTAAAACCCTTTAAACATATTTAAAATTTATTATTCAAACATTAAACATTTTACTTTATTTAAATTGCATTATAAAATTCATACTTACGTTACCTCACTCAATTGAATGTAATCCAGTAATCCGGTCGATTGACTCGTTACGCCTTCATTATTCTCGATTCAGTCTCACTTAATTCGCTAGTTATTTGGCTCTCAGTTTGACTATCAGTGAAGCTGACCTCCTTGTTACTACTTTCATTTTTATACTATTTACATTTTTACTTATTTATAATACATCTATTTCAATAACATTGTAACATAACCATATCTGACACTCTCGTCATCTAAGTTTATTCCTACGTACATACCCATTTACTTATTTCACAAAACCATATTGTTCCTCAAACAGGTCCACATTTGCATAATTTTATTTATGCAAATGGTCCAGCTGCTTCGGGCGCCATTTGTTATGTTTTATTTATGTTTATAAATTTATTAATAGATTTTGTTTATGTTTACACTTGCGGCTCGTATCGCCGCCATTTTGTATAGTACCACTCAATTTTTTCACTTACCGTGTCCAGGATTCGAATTAGACTTGTTGAAAACAATATGGTTGCTTTGAAATGATTTACTATCGCCGCCATTTTGTATAGTACCACTCAATTTTTTCACTTACCGTGTCCAGGATTCGAATTAGACTTGTTGAAAACAATATGGTTGCTTTGAAATGATTTACTCAACAACTTATTAGTTTCCATGAATTATTTATTAATTTTATAGCATGTTATTTCTTTCCATTTACTTCATTATCTTTAGAACATTGGTTGGTAGCCATATTTATAATTATTCAATGCTATAATTTTCCCATATATATCTAAGTTTAACATTTAAAAGAAGAAACAATTAAAACGAAACCATGGTATTTATTCAATTAATTTACTACCTATATTGAGCAAACCAGCGCTCCTTATTTATTACGTACTCTCATTCACTCCGTCTTACATTCCCCCATGCCCATATGAGATCTCAATTGTTTAGTGTTTAAAAAATTGGTTTCATCATAAAATTTATATCTGATTTTTGATGTTAGATGACAATTGAAGGTTACTTAGCTGATATTTGAGTCCAGAAGAACTGTCCCTTACTTTCGGTCATTTCGTACACTTTTGTGGCTTTGACTATATAACGCCAACCGGTGATTACATTAGAAACTGTTGTTCACATTATTTACATATAAATTTTGATTTGTAGCACATTTTCGAACTGCGGGGAGACAAAAACTATGTCCAGCCGGCGGACGCGCGGACTGCTTGCGTCTGTACTTATTGGATGTTCATTTCCGACTGACTTGTTCTCCAAGCGTTTAACGAACTGCTAGCGTTGACACACCTACATTCCAGCGTGACGTATTGGACTGACGTAACATCATATGACTGCTGAGTTACATAATTTGCTTGTCACGTATCTAAAAATAACTGTTCTGCTTGCATCTGGAGCTTACCTTGACACAAATCCACTCAATGCTTGCTGCGTCATTTTAAAACTTTACAATTTGATTATTCTTCCCATAATTATTATTTATATTTTCATGTTTCCCAAAATTACCCCAGGTAGGCCTAAATGTCCCGTTAAATGATTTTCAATAAATCATATGTTTATCGATGTGCTCAAACATATCACCTTCCGAGTTGGCTTCTAAAAATCGACGAACATGTCTCAGCAACGAAAATGTATCGGAAGCGGTAGGAACTCCTGTCATATCATTTTCCGTGTCAAGTTCGTCGGCACTCTCATCATTTTCACAGTTTTCAGCTTGCACTATTTCTACGATATCACTGTCTGTTAATACGGGAGCCGTAGTTACGTTCTCGTCGACAGACATCTACTCATTTAGAGAAACTGAAACGTGATGAATGCTGATGATACGTGATTAAACATTTCAGACAGGGTAGGCCCAATTTCATTTTCTTCACTTTCGGTTTGTTTAATCTCTGAATTCAAAATAAATCTTGCATGAGTGAAACAATTTTCAATAGTTTTAGGTGTCATGAGGTTCCATGCTGTTCGCAGCAAATTACATAGAAGTAAACTGCGTCCAGTAAATTTATACAGAAATTGTTTTTCGCCTCTATAGCGGCCAAGTATTTCCTCAGAAGTAATTTTCTATACTGGAATTTTAAATTCTGAATAATACCTTGATCGCAAGGTTGTAGGACACTAGTCGTGCTCGATGGTAGAAAAATAAGTTTAACTGCCGTCAGTTCTACGTCACTCGAGTGGGCAGGACAGTTATCAATAATTAACACAACTTTTCTCTTCTGAGAAGCGAAATGTTTTTCTAACAAAACTAGCCAGTCGGTAAATATTGTAGATGTCATCCACGCTCGTTTGTTACCTGTATATTCTACTGGTAACTTTTTAACAATTTTAAAACAGCAAGGCTTTAAACTTTTACCTATAACAAGTAACGGAAGTTTTTCTGACCCATCAGCATTGCAGCCTACCATCACAGTCACTCTCTTTGGACATTTTACCGCCAATGCATTGTTCACCTTTAAATGAAAGTGTTTTATCGGGCATGCAAAATAGTCCTGTTTCATCCCCATTGAAAAGATCTTTTCGTGGGTAGTCATTTAATATTGCAGGTAGCATAGATTGCAACCAAAATGATGTCATTTCTTGTGATACCTCTCTTGACTCGCCACAGATGTTTTTGTACGTTATACCGTTTCGTTTTTACTTCCATGTTCCTTAAGGAAATGGAAGTATGGTGATTGCAAAAAAAAATCGTGTTCGAGATTATTGCAGATTCTGATTGTACTACACTCAAAACATGAAAAAAAGTCATTTTTCGAAAAGTGTCTGTGTGTCTGTAGATTTTTTTTCTATGGCAAACGATAACAGCCGCAAATTCAAACTGAATCAAATCGTTTTTTGCATACAGCCCTGATTTGTAGAGTACTCACGACCTATTGTTTTTGGTGAAGATCGGTTGAGGGAAAGGGGTAGTTTACCTGCAACGGTTTTTTTTTAATCAAGGGCAATTGTTTTCTATGACAAACGATAATAGCCGCAAATTGAAACAGAATCAACTACTCTTTTGCATACAGCCCTGAATTGTTGAGTTCTCAAGACCTATTGTTTTTGGTGAAGATCGGTTAAGGGAAAGGGGTAGTTTACCTGCAACGTTTTATGTTTTAACAAGGGTATTTTATATGGATAACAGCCGCAAATTCAAACAGAATCAAATGATTATTTGCATACAGCCCTGATCTGTAGAGTACTCAAGACCTATTGTTTTTGGTGAAGATCGGTTAAGGGAAAGGGGTAGTTTACCTGCAACATTTTATGTTTTAACAAGGGTATTTTATATGGCAAACGATAAGAGCCGCAAATTCAAACAGAATCAAATAATGTTTTGCATACAGCCCTGATCTGTAGAGTACTCAAGACCTATTGTTTTTGGTGAAGATCGGTTAAGGGAAAGGGGTAGTTTACCTGCAACGGTTTTTTTAAAATAAGTAATTTTTTTCTATGGCATACGATAACAGCTGCAAATTCAATCAGAATCAACTACTCTTTTGAATACAGCCCTGAATTATGGAGTTCTCAAGACCTATTGGTTTTGGTGAAGATCGGTTAAGGGGAAGGGGTAGTTTACCTGCAATGTTTTTTTATCAGGGGTAATTTTTTCTATGGCAAACGATAACAGCCGCAAATTCAAACAGAATCAAATAATGTTTTGCATACAGCCCTGAATTGTAGAGTTCTCAAGTTCTCTTGTTTTAGGTGAAGATCGGTTAAGGGAAAGGGGTAGTTTACCTGCAACGTTTTATGTTTTAACAAGTGTATTTTATATGGATAACAGCCTCAAATTCAAACAGAATCAAATGCTTATTTGCATACAGCCCTAAATTGTAGAGTTCTCAAGACCTATTGATTTTGGTGAAGATTGGTTAAGAGAAAGGGGTAGTTTACCTGCTACGTTTTATGTTTTAAAAGGGTATTTTCTATGGCAAACGATAAGAGCCGCAAATTCAAACAGAATCAAATAATGTTTTGCATACAGCCCTGATCTGTACAGTACTCAAGACCTATTGTTTTAGGTGAAGATCGGTTAAGGGAAAGGGGTAGTTTACCTGCAACGGTTTTTTTTTAAACAAGTAATTTTTTTCTATGGCAAACGATAACAGCCGCAAATTCAAACAGAATCAATTACTCTTTTGCATACAGCCGTGAATTATGGAGTTCTCAAGATCTATTGGTTTTGGTAAAGATCGGTTAGGGGGAAGGGGTAGTTTACCTGCAACATTTTTTTATCGGGGGTAATTTTTTTTCTATGGCAAACGATAACAGCCGCAAATTCAAACAGAATCAAATAATGTTTTGCATACAGCCCTGAATTGTAGAGTTCTCAAGTCCTGTTGGTGTTGGTGAAGATCGGTTAAGGGAAAGGGGTAGTTTACCTGCAAAATTTTATGTTTTAACAAGGGTAATTTTTTATATAAGACGAACGATAACTGCCGCAAATTCAAACAGAATCGACTACGTTTTTGCATACCTTTTTGAAATAAAGAGAACTCAAGGTCTGTTGATTTTGTTGAAGATCGGTTAAGGGAAAGGGGTAGTTTACCAGCAACATTTTATGTTTTAAGAAGGGTAATTTTTTTTGCGCAAGATAACTGCCGCAAATTCAAACAGAATCAAATAATGTTCTGCATACACCCCTGAATTGTAGAGTTCACAAGATCTGTTGTTTTTGGTGAAGATCGGCTAAGTGAGAGGGGTAGTTTACCTGCAATGTTTTATGTTTTAACAAGGGTAATTGTTTATATGACGAACGATAACTGTCGCACATAGATAACGTCGAGTTTGGTATACCGAATTTTTTACACATCTCTGTTTTAGATAGAATACCCTCATTAACAGCTTGAAGGAGTTCAATTTTCATTTTTAATGATATGGAATTTTGTTTACGTACTTTCTTATCCATTTTTTACACTTAGATACTGAAGAATCACACTTAGAAATTTACAGAATCGTAATCTCACTTAGCACCTGTATGTACACGTAGTCCAAACATCACTTATAACTTAATACTGTACTGAAGACCGTAAAAGACTAAAAATAAAGGCATAAACAGCTACTGTAAATCTTACAGCTGAGTAAATTTTTTCACAAAACGTTATCCGTAAAGTACTGCGAACACCACCACACACACAGAATACTGTAAGTGGACTGAACTCACTAACTTCGCAACAAACTGCACCCTGTAATGTAACGGAATGGCAGTGTATTCAGGGAAATGAACAACACATTTGGTACGGAGGTAAACAACTTGGTATGTACTGTATACAATAGCAGGTATGAAGATGTAACATACCAATCAGCTGTTTATTCTTTACTCCTACACTTAGCCTTTACATTGGGACATTGCATACACGTTTCAGGGTGTGCATGTATGGATTTATTTATTATGCATTTGTGACAATTTATTTCAATTGAAAACTCTACTTTACTTTATTATTGAACTTTATTTACAATATTAGTTTCGACTCTGTTGGCAGCCATCTTTGCTGACTACCAACATCGTGACTATTACTTACCAGGTCCAGAGTTATTTGAGCGTACTTTGGAGAACAGATATGGTTTATTCAAATAAATGATTCAACTCTACTTGTTTTTTAAATGAACTTAGTTTTATTCAACACATTATTTTAAATTCTGTATAGTCAAATGAACCCATTTAATTGACTTACTTTGCATTATTACTAACAATACTTTATCTCCCTCTTCTACACGTCTACTATGTGAACACTAACTTGGTACATTAGTTAGTTAAAATTTACACTTCTTTTATGAGGTTGCAAACGTTAAATTCATCAAAACACAAGAAAACAGACATTGAAAACATAGACTAAATTTTCTTAACACTAACCAGTGCTGTTAATTACATAATTTTCACTCGCACATATGTACACATACTCCCCGCAGTACATAATTTAGATTCCCCTTTAGAGCTCATTTTATTTTTATTTCTTAATTTGGCATAATTTACTTCATTTAATTTGTAATTTTGTGTAATTTACTTCCCTTAGTTAGTCCTTGGATGTACGTCCATAAGATGTCTCCTCGTGCACGCGCACTACATTGTTGTCTCCCTGTTCTCACTGTTTACCTTCTAGCCGAAACTGTCACTCCAATTTAAACTTGTCACTACCTTTACATGGTTATTCAAAATACTGGTTGTCTTTAAAATTCACATTTTGGTGTGCGGGCGAGACGAAAAACTGTACTCAGCCGGCGGGCGAGTGAACGGCCCACGTCCGTAGTTGTTAGATGTTCATTGCCGACTGGCTTTGTTCTCAGCCCAGAACGTTGTTGACGCTCTGTCCACGCCTTACATTCCAAGTGATGTATTGCTAGGTTCGGCCCTGACGTCATATGTTATGATCTCGTTTTACAAAGTTCAAATGTCATGCAGCTAAAAATAACTGCTTTGCTTGCGTTCTGCTTCATTGACCTTGACACTAATTCGCTCACATTGCATACGTGATTTATAATTTCAAATAAAATTCACAATTATTATTTCTCCCCAAATTACCCCGGGTGGGCCTAACTGTACTGTTACAATACCCCCTCAATGAGAGGTTTTATGCCGAAGCATAAAAACTCTCATTGACACTCTCATACTTCCTAAAGGGATCAGCCTGGATGTCGCCACAACCCCCTTTATATTTTATTAAAATCGTGGTTAACTTACCCCCTGGTCCAGTGACCGTGACCGCACCTGAATGACCTTACTGGACTTCTCTCTAGAGATCCCAACACCGCAAGGCCAGACAGGCACTTGACGCACCGGTCAGCACAGGACCGCCGCCACAGCATCACCAGACACTGAAACATGAAATCAAAATATCAAATAGTGGCCTTGTATAATACCATATCCCTAACTGATCTGGTCCCCCTTAGCTGTGCGCTGGTTTGCGTTAAGAAGCACTGGTGTTGCTCTTAACCTCTAACATATATTGATGAATACTTAACATGATACATATTTTAAAATTCCATACTAACATTCTGTATACCCTTCTCTCATTAACTCTTATCCCAAAATTCAAAATATTTCCCTGATTCCCATCAGAATTTAAATAAACATTTCCCGTTACAACATTACAAATACCTTCCATTATATAATTCACATTTCAACATAATTAGATTCATTAATAAAATTCTTATATAGAATAAAACACATTTAAATCAACTACATCATAACAAATTATTTACTTAAACCTCGTTAAGCATTTCCATAATAATCCTCAAATTACCTAAAAATCATTTAGTTACATGTCGTGTTTTATTATTTTTTTAAATAATTAATTAAATAATCACAAACTCCCACTTACCTTTAATTTGTCAACTCTCTGGCGAGATCGTCTAGTGGTGTAAACCCTATTTCGTATAGCGAATTTACCAGCACAGAAAATGAAATCATGTACTTGAAATGATTATTCACACACACATATATCAAGTGAAATAAAATATTAATTTATTATTTGATGTTGTAACATTCTTTGTTCTCCTCTCTCTTCATTTTCTTCTACATAATTTTTGACTCTACTCTAAAAGTTATTAAAACCCATGTGGCTATGCCACTTATACAATTATAACAATATGTATATTTATTCATATTTTAATTAGATTATATAAGGCAGCCCAGTTTTCTCACTCTCTGATCCACACATTTAAATTTTCCCCTTTTTATAGAGATCTCTTTATAATTATAATTTTCATTATTATATTGGTTTAAATTATACGGTTACTTCTCTGGTTGTGTCCGTGAAGACCACGTGTTGCAATCAGCACATTTTAGTTCACTTTCCGTCCAAATTAAGTTCTCGCTATTAATTTTGATTTCACTGGTTACTTAATGTCTCACTATTTGGTCATGTTGATCTACTATTTTGTTAAACTCACTTTTAAGATTTTTTAATAAATTTTTTGACTCGCGTGTCTTGGTGTACGCCTGGCCAGACGTATGTTGTGAAGTCGACTGAGGCTGTTTCCTGCGCACACACAGCGAAAGAATGTACTAGTGCGTGACCAAACCATGGGAAATTTAGCCGCCTGAGTATGAAGGTGAAAGCGCACCCCTTGTTGAAAATCTGCATTCCAATGACACAACGCGACAGTTTCTACGCTACAGTCTATTCACCGTATATACTTGGTTGATTATAAAATTGAAAGGATTTAACTTACAAAGCCCTATCGGTATGTACCGTTACAATACCCCCCCAATGAGAGGTTTTCTGCCGAAACAGAAAAACTTTCATTGCTAAACCCTAAGAGGATCAGTGAGGATATGGTGCCAACAACCCCCCTTTAATTTCTTAACACATCATGGGTAAACTACCCCCCTAGCTATGCGAGTATGGCTGCACCTGAACGAGATTACTGGACTTCTCTGTACGAGATCCCAACACCATAAAATCGGACAGGTACTCACCATAATACCACCTAACCCTGTATCATTTCACCAAAAAAAAATCAAAACTGGCCTTATACCATACCAGATCCTCAACCGATATGTTCCCCCTTACATGCATACTGGGTTGCCTTTAGCAAATACTGGGTGCGTACACATACTCATGATTTTATTGAAGATAATATCTATATACTACTTTGTTGATCTTAAATTCATAAAATATTTTATATTTTAACTTCAATTCCTTTTCTCAATATTTTTATTGGTTTGACGTTACGGTTTCACATAAATGGCAATTTCTGTCACAAAAAAATAATCAACAACTCCAACTAAATCATTTAAATTTTGTTCACCTAGAGAAATTAATCTAAGTCCAATATCAAAGATTCATATTACCGTTAATTTGATCATCTCTTTCTATTTATTTTCAAAATTTCAAAATCCTTTAAATGAATTTACAACTCTTCTTAATTAGCTGCTAACAATCATAATAAACAAAATAAAATGAACACCTTATTTTATCCTAAATTCCCTTATCATTACATTTATTTACCACATATAATATGAACCATATAACTCATTTGCCATATTAGCAATACACAGAATCACAATATTAATTTGTTAGTCACATTAATTTTGGCTCGTTTTATTTAATAGAATAAAACTATTATTTGTTCGTGAATAACTGCCAATTATAAGTTTTTTTTTTGTTTTTTTTTAAATATATATATTCCATCCACGAACTTTAGGGGTCCCCCTCCCCGTTCAACAACAAAATTAAATTTCTACTTGCACCAATTTGTGGAGTAGGACCATCGTTGCTTTCACCCCTTGTTGAGGTTACCTCCAACCATGGTCCGCCTCCAAACAGTCAGAATCCACGGTCAGGGATGGCGAAGCCGTGACCGCCCGAAAATGGGGGAGAGTCCTTTCTGAAAACATAAAATAATATATTACAATTCAAACGTTTATTGTGACCGATACAACTTCAAGTTCGTCGCATTTTGTGTACCTACTATCTCCTGCGTTGCTTGGTTTTATAACATGTACGCATTATTCATCTTTACTTCTACAATTTCATATGGACCCTCATATAATAGAAAAAACTTCTTTATCTCTTTATCTTGTGCGCTAGACAAATCGTGTCTCCTTACCAGTACCAACTGTCCTACCTCATATGTAGTCCACTTACCTTTGGCATCATGCCTCTGCTTTCTCCTTTCCCCTTTGGTGAGTAAATTTTCATTCGCTAGTCGGATATTCATATTCACGTCTATAGTTTGATTTTCTGGTGGATACTCAAAAAGTTGTTCCAATATTCTAGGTGGCCTTGTTCCCTTTATTAATTCATACGGCGTAAACCCGGTGGATTCGTGGGTGGTACTATTCAACCATTCTTCTACTTTCTTAACGTAGAATGGCCATTCTGTATGCTTGGCGTGACAATATGCCCGAAATATCCTACCAATCTCTCTCATCACCCGTTCCGCCTGGTTGGATTGTGGATGGTACACTGCCGTATGCTTGGGTATGATGCCTTCCCATCCAAGAGTTTGTCTCCACCTACTGCTTATAAATTGGGGTCCATGATCGGATAAAATTACCTTTGGCTTACCTACATTTACCATATAATCTCTTGTTATTTTTTCACTCAGCACCCTGCTCGTCGCTATCTTCACACTATATAACCTAACAAACTTAGAAAAAGTGTCTAAAACAACAAAAACATACATTACTCCACCCCTACCCTTGGGCAATGGCCCGTACAAATCTACAGCCACTAAGTCAAACGGTTTTTCCACTTTAATATAATTTCTACTCTATAATTCACTACTTTTGACCTCTGACACAAATCGCATACCTTTAACACTCTTCTAACGCGCCTCTCCATATTCTTAAAAACACAAGATTCTTTTAACACATTCGTACACTTTTTCGCCCCAAAATGCTCATATCTTACATGACAATCCCAAATAATTTTATCTATCAATTCTTCAGGTATAACCAACCTCCAATCACGTTCACTCCCCTCTACTTTCTTGAACAGAATTCCCTGATATATTTGGAAATGTGTGTTATATTCTGACCCATCTACATCGGCTTCTAAACTAGCGATTATTTTACCCAATTTATTCTCTGATCTTTGTATGTTTTTAATCTCCCTTAACTCCTCCCCAAAAATTCTATCTTCCCTTGTTAACCGAAAAATCTCTGTTTCCTTAAGATCCCTTCCTGTTTTGTTTTCTATGACATCTACCCTGGAAAGAGTGTCTGGTACTTTGTTATCTGTCCCCTTAATATATTCCCATGAAAAGTGATATTCTTGTAATGCTAACACCCACCTGGTTAATCTGCTATGAGTCAATTTGCAAGTGTTTAAAAACGATAATGCCTTGTGATCTGTCCTGATGATGGTCTGGTTCCCTAGGAGGTATGTACGGAATTTTTTCACTGCAAAAACGATACTTAACAGCTCCTTCTCTGTGGTTGTATAGTTCCTCTCCGCTGCTAACAAAGTCCAGCTGGCAAAAGCGATCATCCGGTGTTCCTTATCCTCACCCTCCTGGTATAGTTCTGCACCGAGGGCTATGTTGCTGGCATCCGTCTGTAAATAAAATTTTTGTTGAAAATCTGGATGGTTCATCATTATCATATCTATAAACTTCTCTTTAATTTCGTTAAAAGTAATTCTTTCCGCCTCTCCCCATCTCCATTGTTTATTCTTTTGTAATGCCGCACTTAATTTAGAGGTCACGTGTGCATAATTTCTCTGAAATTTCTTATAAAAGTTACATAAGCCTAAAAAACTTTGCAATTGTTTAATATTTTTAGGTTCCGGGAATCTCATTATTGCTTCTACTTTTTCGGGGTTAGCTCGAATTTCGTCAGGTGAAATAATGAAACCCAAAAAATGTATTTCTCGCTGCAAAAATTTTGATTTCTCCCAGTTTACGGTTAAACCCCCTCTTTGTAACCTATCTAGTACATATTCCAAAAGTTCTGTATGTTCTGATAAAGTTCTTGACCCTATTAAAATGTCATCTACGTACACAGTTAAAAACTCTTAAGTCCCTCGGTTGCAAAATCTCATCTAAACATTTTATAAAGCTAGCCACACTAGTGTTGAGTCCGAAAGGTAGTCGCTTGAATTGGTATTTTTACCATTAAACAAAAAAGCAGTGTATTTCCTACTCTCTGTCTCTAACGGGACCTGCCAGTAACCCGCGGTTAAGTCTAATGAAGTCATATATTTAACCCCGCTGAATTTCTGAAAAATTTCGTCCATGGGTTCGGGTGACTCCCGATCAGGAATAATAATCTGATTTATTCTGCGTGCATCTAAACATAGCCGCACTTTACCATCTTTTTTAATAACAACTAAAGGGTTTGAATAGGGTGACACTGATCTCTCTATTATATCCCCCTCCATCATTCGGTCTAATTCTATCTGAACTGCTTTCCGCTTAGAAAAAGGCACTGGATAACTTCTCTGCACAAAAGGCGTGTGTTCCCGTACTTTCAACTCACATTCATAGTTTCTTGCCCTCCCTGGTACATCGGCAAACACTCCTCTAAAATTCTCTACTACCCGCCACAACGATTCACGTTGAGAACTACGCCACCCTCACTACAAAATTTAAGTGCCCTCTCAGCCCACTTGCTCTACACTTTCATCACCCTCTATTTCACTCTCATTACATACATTCATACTAATTTCCACTTCTTGTTTATTAACCCGATTATGTATCACCCTTACACCCGAAATTCTTACCGCATCTACTACCCACTCAAAATTAACCCGAACTGGTTCTATTACCCGTTTCTGAAAATCAATCACCGCCTTATGTTTAATCAAAAAATCATTCCCCAAAATAACCTCAAGGTTTAATCCACGTACTACAAGAATGTATTATCGTAATCTACCCCGTTAATTATCATATTCAAATGTACTTGTTTAGTAACTCTTTTACTCCTGGCACCCGTAATACCTACAATAGTCACTCCCGCAACTGGCAAAGAAGGAATATTTTTGTTTAATTCTTTCAATTCATCTAATGTGTTTTCGGAAATAACCGAGACTTCACTACGAGTATCTATTAAAGTTTTTATCTCCTTACCTTCAATGTTGATCTTCACCTCTGTTAATCCATTCTCCTGTCTAATTGCTTCGACATCGTCTTCCTCCATTAACTCCTCAGACAAATCTGTTATAATGATGTTGTTTTGGTATCTGACATTTACTTGGACCCCAGAATCCTCCGTCGACAACGGTCGGGTCCGGTTCTCCATTGTCTCTCTTAGTTTACCACGGACGTACTCGCCACACTTGGGTTGTACCCACCTCTGCTCCGGTTCACCTGTTCGTTACCTCTCGGCGCTCCTACTTGGCCATCTCCTCTTTGTTGGTATGTTTGGTTGTTATGTTCGGGTGGTGTTCCATGTCGCTGACCCGGTCTCTCTCTCCTGCATCTAAAACAGAAACTCTGAGTTGCATATTTCTCGTTTGAACACCCCGTACACCTCCACATGCTACCTTGATTATTTGGTTCTCGTCTGGGGTATGCCTGTCCACATGTTGCGGCCCTTTCTGCTGTGCATGGTTCCCTTCCTGGTTTGTACTCTTTTGGTTATGACGCCGGCTCATTTCCCGCTCTCTTATGCTCTGAAACACCTCTAAAATGTTTTCTAACTCGCTAATAGTGGCTACCTCCCGCGTAATCAATGTTATTTGCACCTCCCTTAGCAAGTGCTTACTTATATGCCTCACAAAGGACCTGAATGGCAATGGCAGTTCTAGGTATTTCGCCTCACTAAATATTTTCATTACATACCCCGTTATGTTATTGTTGGGTCCCCCAAAATTCCCAGTTCCCATAATTCTGCTACGCAACACTTCTTGGTCTTCTTCAGACCAATATTTATTTCTGAAAGCGGCTTCGAAACTTTCGAAACACCCCCACTCTGTTTTGTGTACCTCGGCCCATATCTCCGAACTACCCTTGAAACATTTTAAAATCTTTAACAGCTGTACTTCCCAACTACTGGTATTAAATTTGTTAAACTCCATCACTCTATTTAGGAATTGCATTGGGTGTACTCTCCTATTATCACAACTAAAAGGTTCTAATTCGACTTCACTGCTTACGTCGCGAGTCATAATTACTCGTTCGGTAACAGTATTTACTTGTTGGCTGATGGCCATACTTAATTCATCTTTTACATTCACAATACTCTTTTCAACATTCGTAAATCTATTGTGATTATGAGATTCAAGGTTACTTATTATATTTTGTATTGTTTTAAATTCAAGTTTACAACTATTTTTTCTACCTCACTTATTTTACGGTTATTATTTTCTATTGTATTAATAGCACAATTAACTTTATATTCACTGCTAGCGTTACATTCATTTATTTTGGTCTCAACATTCTCTGTTATCTCATATATTTGTTTGTTAATTTTCTGTCATTCTATCCTCTATTTCATTGATTTTAATATCTATATTCTTGATTGAACTATCTAGCTTGGTATCTAATTCGTTAAACTTATTGGCAAACTCTTCATTAGTACTTTCACAACGCTTATTAATTTCATTAATATCGTTTTTTAATTCATTATTTTGCTTTTTTAATTCAGTGAAATTTCCTTCACATTTTAATTTTTGTTCATGTAATTCGCTTCTTAACTCATCAAATTTGTTATTCTGTACTTCGGAACTACTCTTTATTTCTTTAATTTCATTATTCAATTTGTCAAACTTATTATCAAATTTTTCGTCATTAGCATCAAAACGACAATTTATTCTATCGAATTTTTCATTAAAATCATTACTTTGTTTATTGAAATTACTATTTACTTTACTGAAATTGGCTTTCATAAAATCAAATATGTCATCTAATGACAATTCTTTTTCTTTTATATTTGTTTTTATCACTATCGGAGTAGATTTTTCTTCTGCATTACTGATTATAATTGACTCGGTTAGGTCAGCGTTAGTTACTGATTGAATGCTCAAGTCAGCTGTTGGCATTGGCTGACTTAATTCACTCACACTCGGGTGACGGGTTCATTGACCCAAGGCCACTCTCACTCATAACCGAGTCTATAAAATTAATATCTTTTTCGTTATCGGACATTCTTATTGTTCTATTTTACTGTTCTATTAAATACTTATTAAATTTTACTTGTAATCTAACATGCACAATTGATCAACACCTCAATTTTATTTTGCGTATGTTACGTAAATTTTACGTAAGTTATTTTCGGCTTCCGCCAATCCTATTCCATTCTCTGTGCTTTAAAATAGGCCAATTTGGAATAAATACACTATTTATTCCAAATCCTGGTCATGCTGCACCATTTGTCATGTTTTATTTATTATTTTTTAAATAATTAATTAAATAATCACAAACTCCCACTTACCTTTAATTTGTCAACTCTCTGGCGAGATCGTCTAGTGGTGTAAACCCTATTTCGTATAGCGAATTTACCAGCACAGAAAATGAAATCAGGTACTTGAAATGATTATTCACACACACATATATCAAGTGAAATAAAATATTAATTTATTATTTGATGTTGTAACATTCTTTGTTCTCCTCTCTCTTCATTTTCTTCTACATCATTTTTGACTCTACTCTAAAAGTTATTAAAACCCATGTGGCTATGCCACTTATACAATTATAACAATATGTATATTTATTCATATTTTAATTAGATTATATAAGGCAGCCCAGTTTTCTCACTCTCTGATCCACACATTTAAATTTTCCCCTTTTTATAGAGATCTCTTTATAATTATAATTTTCATTATTATATTGGTTTAAATTATACGGTTACTTCTCTGGTTGTGTCCGTGAAGACCACATGTTGCAATCAGCACATTTTAGTTCACTTTCCGTCCAAATTAAGTTCTCGCTATTAATTTTGATTTCACTGGTTACTTAATGTCTCACTATTTGGTCATGTTGATCTACTATTTTGTTAAACTAACTTTTAAGATTTTTTAATAAATTTTTTGACTCGCAAGTCTTGGTGTACGCCTGGCCAGACGTATGTTGTGAAGTCGACTGAGGCTGTTTCCTGCGCACACACAGCGAAAGAACGTACTAGTGCATGACCAAACCATGGGAAACTTAAGCCGCCTGAGTATGAAGGTGAAAGCGCACCCCTCGTTGAAAATCTGCATTCCAATGACACAACGCGACAGTTTCTGTGCTACAGTCTATTCACCGTATATACTTGGTTGATTATAAAATTGAAAGGATTTAACTTACAAAGCCCTATCGGTCTGTACCGTTACATACATCATAAAATCAACTACACATTCTACATCATTGACATAACTCCTTTTAATATTCAATAACTGATTACTAACAATTTAGTAACCTCCTTCTCCATCATTATCTAATATCCCCCCATACTTACACAATCAATATAATAGACGTTAAAATTGACCATTTACATTATTACATTAAAATAAACAATTCTCCTTGAAATTTGCATATAAAATTATAAACATTACAACTTGAACTTTCTATTGAATCTTTTAATAATCAACCGTCAATTATTCATCATTTCTTATACCACGAAATTCTCCAAAGTTTTAAAATTTATTACCAACATTTCATTTTATATACATTTCATTTATTAGCTCCTTTCAAATTAATTCAACTATTTCATCAAACACATTTTAATTACTTTAACAAAATTCACAAAGTTGAGTATACTTCACCTTGCTACATCATTACATTTAACATCAACACAAAAGTATATACAATATACATTATTATTCGTTATTGTTTACCACAAATCATTTCATAATATAGTCCATTTCAGAACCCCCTACTCACATAATTAATGCTTATACATAATAAATGTTTAACCACCATCATCGAATAATAATCTTGTCTTATGTCTACACAATTCATTTATAAGTAAAGACATTTTGTTATTACTATTATAATAACTATTTGTTTTTTCAAATGGTTCCATTACCTCGTAACAATGTTCTAAAGGATTACCCCACATTACTATCAAATCATATAACCTGTCTGGTCATACAATCATACATCAGTAATTCTGGTCTTGTCACCGTCAGTATTATTATCTGTCACCCTTAAACATTTTATCCTCTCCTTATTTACAGAGTCATCTACTATTAATATCTCACGTCTATGTACAGGTAAGTATTCAATGTAATTATCAATGTTATCATCATCTATTGCTGCACCAACCACATCGCAAGGTAAGAATTCCATATAATCATCAACTCTCTCTCTCACTCTTTATTCTCCCTATGAATTCTTTATAACTTCTACTAATCTCAAACAATTCTATCTCTCTGTGTCTCTCAAAATACCTCTCATCATAACACCATTTCACATTTTCTCTCTATCCATACAGAGGGTACTGCTACATTAAAACACCTCCTGGCTCTTCCAGGAACACCACAAAAACTCGGGGAACAATTTGAAAACACGTCGTTTTCCAGGAAGGGACTCTTGCCCTTCAAAAACACTTGTAAACCTCTTGGTTCACAGTAAACCCGTGGAAAATTTACACTCTGCCCCATATCCACAAAATAACTCTCTTCATATTCTCTCTCTAACTTACAAACACTGATTTCTACCCCTTCACAAACCCCTACTCCCATTACTCTCTCACTCGATCTTACTATCTCTATATTCTTATCATCACTATTAATTTTCATTGTATCACCATTAGGTACCTCGTTTTCAACTATCTTACCACTACTACTCGTTAATTCATTTTTATAATTATCACTTACCTCGTTAATTATTTCTTCATTATTATTCATAATTATCTCCCCATTATAATTAACAACATTATTACCACTTACCTGTTGTAATTCGACTTCTGTATTCTCTTTTAATTTACGTCTATCTCCCTCCCACTTCTTGTCTCGTTTATTCATCTTTGTGTTTAACTCATCAAAATCTTTATTCATCATATCAAAACCCTTATTCATCAGTTCCTTCCTTTCTTTAATTTGTTCTTTCAATTCATTAAAGTGTTTTAGTAAAAAACTCATTACATCATTTTCAAATTTGCTATTACATTGAACTCCCGGTTCCCCCATGTCAGCTGACTCGCTCACTTCAATCTCACCCTCTTGTTTATCCATTTTTTCAAGTTGTTTGGATTGTATAAATCCGTCAAAATTATTACCATACACAATATATATGTGTAACACGTAACAAAATATTTTGATTATCCCTTAATCATAACCTTATGCGTAACCTTATAATTTTCGTCTATTTAGATGTAATTAAAATTTATGTATTTACCTTAAGCAACCCGCTCCGCTCTCCTTATTTATGCAAAAGTCCCAGCTTCGGGCGCCATTGTGACAATTTTATTTCAATTCCAAAACTCTACTTCATTTTATTATTGAACCTTATTTACATTTTAGTTTTCGACTCTGTTGGCCGCCATCTTTGCTGACTACCAACATTGTAGAATTTACTTACCAGGTCCAGAGTTCGTTGAGCGTATTTTGGAGAACAGAAATGGTTTACTCAAATAAATGATTCAACTCTCCTTGTTTTTTAAAATGAACTTGGTTTTATTCAACACATTATTTTAGATTCTGTATGGTCAAAGGAACCCATTAAATTGACTTACTTTGTATTATTACGAACAATATTTTCTCTCCCTCTTCTACACGTTTACTATGTGAACACTAACTTGGTACATTATTTATTAAAATGTACTCTTCTTTTATGAGGTTACAAAAATTAAATTCATTAAGACACAAGAAAACAGACTTTAAAAACATTAGACTAAATTCTCTTAACGCTAACCAGTGCTATTAATTACGTAATTTCCACTCGCCCATACATACACACACTCCCCCCCAGTACATAATTTAGATTCCCCTTTAGAGCTCATTTTATTTTTATTTCTTAATTTGGCATAATTTACTTCATTTAATTTATAATTTTGTGTAATTTACTTTCCTTAGTTAGTCCTTGGATGTATGTCCATAAGATGTCTCCTTGTGCACGCGCACTACATTGTTGTCTCCCTGTTCTCACTGTTTACCTTCTAGCCGAAACTGTCACTCCAATTTAAACTTGTTACTACCTTTACATGGTTATTCAAAATACTGGTTGTGTTTAAAATTCACATTTTGGTGTGCGGGCGAGCGAACGGCCCACGTCCGTAGTTGTTAGATGTTCATTGCCGTCTGGCTTTGTTCTCAGCGCAGAACGTTGTCGACGCTCCATCCACGCCTTACATTCCAAGTGACGTATTGCTAGGTTCGGCCCTGACGTCATATGTTATGATCTCGTTTTACAAAGTTCAAATGTGATGCAGCTAAAAATAACTGCTTCACTTGCGTTCTGCTTCACTGACCTTGACACTGATTCGCTCACATTGCATACGTGATTTATAATTTCAAATAAAATTCACTATTATTATTTCTCCCCAAATTACCCCTGGTGGGCCTAACTGTACTGTTACACAGCTAATGAAAAGCCAGCAAAAAGTTCGTGTTAAGCGATATTTCGTAGGTTAAACCTTCGTGTTAACCATACAAACTGTAACAGAAAAGTACATACAGAGATCGGGACCTGAGTCACATTTCGTGTTAAACGTGTTCCACTGTATTTTAATATAATTTTTATTGTCTTATGTTTATTTAGCGTTCTGTCAGCTCGTATAACAATTTTGTATTCATTAGTCAAATTCTCTCCAAAGCTGTTTTCAACACTTTTACTGTTTTAACTTGTACTAAATTATTATGTTGGTACAACAGCCTTTGTAGATTTAAAAGTATCCGTTTATAAAGCCTTTGGAGGTATTTATAAAGTACCTGTGAAATCAAAAACGCTAAATTCTTTAAGTGTTACTGTGTTAGGAGCATTGTATAACACATTAAACGTTATGTTTTCCTCAACCATGGCTTTTATTTATTTCAGAAATAAACTAAAAACCAAAAACCATTGTCACCTAATCTCACAAATGAAAACAACACTTATTTTCACTTTGCATTAAGTAATAGTTCAATTTACAATTAGTACAGTTCTTCTTTTCCACATCGTAATATATCGATACAATCGCATATGATATAAAACGTTGAAAATGTACTGCAGGAATGGATAAATGTACAGTTCTGATGCCACTAAATATCATTTGTTTATTTACTTGTTACTATGGTAATTCTGGTCTCCATGGTGTTGTTGACATCTTTATACACGTCAACGAAAAGGCACAATTAAAAGGGCCTAAATCGTGCGAATGGGGCAAAATATCAAATTCCAAGTTAGACAGTATTTTGCGCCTTGTGTCAAAGATTACCTGTGCAAAATTTGGTGTGACGGTGTGGATTTGTATTCAGTGGCCATAAATCCTCAGACTTTTGAGTTTTATATATATATAGATAATTTATTTTAGTATATGCAAAGGAGGCTGGCCGTCTGTTACATCCCTTTCAGAAGGAGGTTTCAGAGTATTGTGGATCAAATGTACAGGTAGTTCTTTGTGCATATTTGACACATCACCACTAACATCTACATCAGAATCGTCATCGTCAATTCCATATACAAATTCATTATCTAAATCACTGTTGTCCATTTCAGAACCAGATTCGTTTGCTACTGTTCCAAGTTCCTGAATGATCAGATATTGGTCCCTTGAAACCATTATAATAATACAAACTTAAACACTAATAAAATTAAAATATAACACAAAACATAAGAACACCCAAAAATTGTCTAAAAGGTTGAGAAAACAATGATTAATATGCCACAAAATTGTACAAAGGTTAGCTGGAAGCATGACCTAATTACGGCTGAGAATCACGAACATCTGTCTTGTAACGTCTGTAGAAAATATCGTTTCTGTCTTGAAATGTGCACTAAATTCTCATTTCATAATGCCGGTGCCATCTGTAAATCTTTTGTGACTAAGAGCATTGTATGGTCCTATTACAGTCGTTCATGGCCAACTATATTTTGTTGCTTAAGAAATACAAGCATTGAAACATAAAAATGTGTTAACTCTTCATCAAGTAAGGCATTTTTTTGATGGACGAGTTAAATGTCCATCGCCTCGAAAGTGTTATAGTTTGGGTCATAGGCAGTAGTTTGCAATCCCAGTATAGAGTAAGTAGTCAAATTTTTCACTCTGCGTCTCTCTAACATAAAATGTAGTCAACCTTCAAAAATTACAGGTCCCAATCTTTTCATCTCTGTAACATTTACCACTAAATTATAGTAATGTGTACAGTGTATAAAAAATTGTTGCATTGCACTATGTGTATGTGTGTAACGATTGAATGTAATTTAAGTGTTGGTTCTTGTTCTCCAGCTAATGAAGAAAACGATGAAAATTTGTGTGCATATTATGACGACGATGACTGTAGATTTGCTTATGTTTATTCATATGACACACAAGGCAAGGTCGTTGTCCGTGCTCAAGAGGAGAGAGAATGTCCAGCACAGGTATACATCCTAGGTAAGTCTGCTCTCACCATATTACTATCTATCACTAAGTTTACTGTGCACTGTGCTTTCCCTTGTCTCTTTACTTTTATTACAGATCAATTCGTGTAGAGATTTCGTTTCTTTGTAATCTCTATATATAATTATCAATAATAGTGTCTAAATTTATTACACTTTTTTATCCTCCAATTTCCTAAAAATATATATGTTTCCAGTATACATATGTTCAGTATTATGTTAATTCTTAAAATTTATAATTTTAAACTAGTATATTTAAATCATATATTAATATAACATCTCTTGTATTCTTGATATAATTTATGAGATCATGTAATTTAATAACACAACTGAAAAAGTAACATGAAACTGCAAGATACTGGTGCAACTCAGTAGAATCACCCTAATTGAACTATTACGTTGATTTCTTTGCTCTGGGTAGGTCTTGTAGTGGGAGTCATCGGAGCTATAGTTCTGTTCGGTCTAGCACTGCTGTTACTCTGGAAGTTGCTGACAACAATCCATGACAGGCGAGAGTTTGCCAAATTCGAGAAGGAAAGAATGATGGCCAAGTGGGATACTGTAAGCTGTATATGCATTACTTATCATTTATATTGAGTGTATGATGTTGAGTTTAACGTTGTCTGTTATTCAGTTTTAAGAAAAACATGTTTGATCACTATAAATCTGTCATGATCTCTTCATGTGTGATAAAAGTTTACTTAACGTGTGTTAAAACTAAAAATACATAAACATCCATAAATACAAAAGCGAATCGTCAATTAAAAAATTAAAAGGTGAAAATTGAAAAGATTTTAACATATATTAAAAGTGAACCATTATTAATATTTCTTTATATTAACATTAATGTTGAAAGTATTGGAATGAATATAACATAATTTTTTTTTTTTTCTCTTACTCTTATACCCTTATCCTTAGAGAGGGTATTATATCCTTAGTGTTCTAACATTTTTTCTGGACCTCCTTAAGAACTTTTATGTAATTTTAGAAGTCTGTTTACATCAATTTTTAGAAACAGCTGTTGATAAACAAACTTAATCGAAATAAATAAATAAAACTGCCAGAACCTTACCTGCGATCTTTTCTCGCTTACTTACCTTTTTATAAAAACAGCCATCAGAAGTCCAGAGTCGCCACGATGTTTTAGGCTATACATCGAAACCTTTACACTCTTCCTTAATAAAACAAAAGGGATAATTTTGCAATCTGACTACCCCCCAATTCAGAAGAAACCCGGGAACGTTAGACGAATTCTTCAGCACAGAACACTAGGAAGTGGTAATGACAAAATAACTAAACTAACACATGGTTATAGAAAAATGAACCTTTTAATTTATTCTACCCAAATTACCTCATTTTTTAGTTATGAAAAACAAAATAAAACAGTAGTAAAACAAAACCTTTATTTAATATTTTTTACATATTCTTAGTCTAACCCTTAATCTAAAGAAGACGAACCCAGTTTGCCACACGCACACACATACAGTTTGTATCCCCTAAAATTTTGGTGAAATTATTTAAATATTGAATAATAATGGTTGGTTACGTAACAGTCGGTGTTTCTCTTCGCCGCGTGCTGCACTAGATGTATCCGAATGTTTTGTCAGTCCCGTACATTTTTAACTTTTCTTCCTTCTTCACTTCACTTATTCCATTCTGGGATATTGTTTCACTTATTTGTGTCAGTTTATAACTTTCCGTTAAAACTTAAAGTTTTTTGGTGCCCACGAGTCTTAGCGAGCGTCCAGCCGACGCCGCGGCTGTATATCGACTGCCTTGTTCATGCGGCAGAAGTCACTGCCTTTTGGATTACAAAGTTTTTTGTCACTGTATCGGTAACATGGGTTTGCATTGTGCCTAGGTGTTGACAATGCCAACCGGCGAAAATATTGAGGCTGTGGAAGGCGTGGCCTCTCAGTGTATCTGCCAGCATCAGACCGCATGGAAATAAAGTTTTCGCATCTCACCATTTTTTGTGGCATTGTTTGGAGTCTGATGTGCATCGTCTATGCGCGCACGTTCATGTTGCGCGTCCTTGTACGTGCCGAAATGCTTAATTACCCTGGAGTTACACCCGACATCGCATTCCATTACCACCTCGCTGTTCACAATTTCACTTCACTGTTCCTTTGTTTGACGACAACTTTATTTAACATGGGACTGGCCATGCAGATGGGAAATAAATTTATATGATTTTAATAAAATAAAACCCTCTCCTTTTAGCCCCGTTACAATACCCCCCCCCAATGAGAGATCTTCTGCCGAAACAAGAACTCTCATTGCTAAACCCCTAAGAGGATCGGTGAGGATGTGGCGCCAACAACCCCCCGTTAATTTCTAAACACTTCATGGGTAAACTACCCCCTAGCTCGGCGACTATGGCTGCACTGAACGAGATTACTGGACTTCTCTTTTCGAGATCCCAACACCATAAAATCGGACAGATACTCACCATAGTACACCTAACCTTCTAACATTCCACCCCAAAATCAAAACCCTGGCCTTATATCATACCAAATCCTCAACCAATATGTTCCCCCTTACTTGCATACTGGGTTGCCTTTAGCAAGTACTGGGTGCGTACACATACTCATTAATACCTTCTAAACAAACTCCTTATTTAAAATTCATAAAATATTTTATCTTTAAATTTCAATTTCCTTTTGCAAATTAATGTTACGTTTTCAAATCAAAACACAGCAGCTAATTAAATTCAAATCATTTAAATTTCGTTCAAAAATTCTTTTAAGTTCAAAATCAAACTGTTATATTACCATTACTTTCATCAAAATTCCAAAAATCTTTTACATGAATCTATCAAATCTATCAATTTTCTTCACTACTACTAACAATCATAAAAAACAAATAAAATGAACATCTTATTAAAACATAAATTCACTAATCCTAAGATTTATTTATAACACATCTAAGATGAATAACATAAATCATTTAACACATTAACATATAATCCACAAAATATTCTGAACCTCAAAACACCATCTATACGGCAGGCATAAAAAAATAATTTTTTGTTTTCAAAAATTTTCAATTTCCCAAAATATTTCTTTTATCAATCTCAAAAAAATAAAATTATTTAATTTAATCAATTAACACAATTAATTACTAGGAACTGGTCCGGTTTCTAACATCAGCCATCAGCTGATCTCTCTGGGTCATGTGAATGACCTTGACCCATATACACTACACAAAGCTACACCATAAAATACATGAAACATGTTTAAAATTTTTTCCTTCCAGCATAATACAACATAATAAACATAGAACATTCAGAATTAACATGGTTATTATTATCTTACAATAAACAGTAAAATTCATATTTAAATTGACCAAAATTTACACATTTCATAGCTTTATATTATCTTCAAATTCTGTCACTGGTTTCAATTATTAGTACATTTTAACTACGATTCTCTCTTTAACATTTTCCTTCAATTAGCTTGGGTGACTCTTAGTTATTCCTAACATTTCGATTTACAACCTTGGCATTTATATATAATCTTACCCCCTTCTGACTCTAACAATCACTAACAGATTTTATCTAGTATGACACCCCTCTCTCAAAACACTTATCTCCACTAACTTACTACTCTAACTCCATTCACATCATTCTATCCTTATAACAAAATACTCTCTACCCCCTTTGTACTTAGGATGTGTGTTCCCTTCCCATACTCATCCCCTTATTGGTCCCTGGACTCTCCCTAGGCAACCCCGCCAACCTCATTTAAAACTATTCACCTCCCGCCACAACGCTTTTCGTTGAGGACTCCTTATCACCCCCCCCCCTTACAAAACTCCTCTATCAACTAATTACTCTCCACTTACCTCCCTTTCATATTCTACATATACCCACTATCACTACTGTGTCACTATTAATTCTCAATTCTACATTACTTTTACTCCCCAGAATCTTATTCTGTTTAACACCCCTTTAAACTTAACTTTGATAGACTCACATGCCGTACTTAAACAATTACTATCACCCAAATTCTATCATTTACAACCCATTGAAAATTCATAACTATCTCAAATCCATTTCATCATTTAAATTAAAATCTTTTATACCCATCTGGATTTTTAACTTTTAAACAGCAAACATTTCACTTTATATAAATTGCATTATAAAATTCATACTTACAGTACATCACTCACATACTGTCATAGACACAAAATATAAACAACTGTTACCACCAAATCATGTACACAACTCCATTTATCTTCTGAAACATTTTAACAACCATGTTATTCCACAAACTAAACATTTTACATTTATTTTTTTATTATTTATTATCAAGTTCCAATCTCCTAAAATCATTTAAATTCATTACCAAAATCTCTTTATACAACATTTTAAATCAATCAAAAATATTTAAACATCTCAAATCATTTAATTCAATCAATTCTTGAAAACACAAGGTATTTTAATTACTTTCTTCCCAAAACAATTACAATTCATTTATTACCTTCATAGTTATTCTTGTTATTTATTTAGTCTGCCAAAATATTATTATTATTATTATTATTAAAACAATTTCTACTACATACACACCTTGTTTACATCAACTACATTTTACAACATAGACACAATTAATTTCACTATAAATTTATTTACAAATTCTTGTCATTAATTTTTCTGTTTACCACACCTAATTTCATAATCTAGCCAGGTCATAACCATAAACTAAAATATTTAAAATGTCCCTTCACTAAGTTTTTATCTACCCTCCATCATCATGTAATAGTCTTACTTTTATATAATAATTATCGTCCTTACTCACGCTCGTTACACTATTATTATTATTGTAATGACCGTTATCAACATAGTATTTAACACCATTATTACCTATTAATTCATAAAACCCGTCTACATTGGTAATTTCAGTTCTGTCTCCATCAGTACTTTTAGCTAACATAAGGTAAGTTAGTTTATCATTATACTCCTCCACTATATCAATTACATCATCACGTAAGCGTATATCGTCTATAACAGTATCATCAACATAACCATCAATCTTCATTTCACAAGGTAAGCATTTCATGTTGTGATAACACAAACCTTGTGTCACATAAAATTAACTACTTTTATAATAAACATTGTATAATTATCGGGCGCCATGATGGAAATTACCAACATATGATATTAGGCTTACCTTGCGGTCCAGAATTCGGGTTAAACGAACCAGTAATTGTGAAATATACCTGAAATAACGCACTCGTACTTATATTTTTTACCAATGATATTATCCAATTTATTTTCCAAAACTGTAAGTACATATGAATAACTGACTATCTGTACCAAACACGTACATATTACGCCATCGGGCGTTTAGCAAACATCAAACCCTTAGAACATTTTAACCCTCCAAAATACCTACACAGTAAACATTTGATATGTGATTATTAAACATTAAACATATATATAGTTCGCACAACCCAGCACTTAAAAGATTTAAGTCACTCTCTCTCTCTCTCTCTCTCTCTCTCTCTCTCTCACTCTCTCTCTCATTCTCTGGTACAATTTATTTATTTTTTGAGCTCATTTAAATTTTTAAATAAAATATTTTGAATTGGTTTAAAATTGGTCATTATAATATTGAATGATGTTGATTTACTTGAAATAAAAAAGAATATTGGAACGTTCTCACCAAATTATATTTTTGGACAGGTCTCACCGCACTGCTAGGGTCGTCAATCGTGCACAATCTGTTCCTTCTTTACATCGCTTTTTCGGGCCCACACCGTCGTGTCTGCCCACGAAAACACTTTGGGCAGATTCTATACGCACGCCGTTTTTTGACGATCCTTCGGCCGATGACACCTGTTCAAGTCCTTACCGCCCCAACATTTCTGATATTTTAGACAGTTATTTAACCACTTTTGGTGGTGTAAAAGTTAAAATTCACACTTTGTGAACTTTTTGCCGGCCGGCTACGTTCACGCTTCCGGATGAAATGACCCAGAGTCTTTGTTTCACATTGCGTAGGTGGGGCGAAAACTACGTCATCAGGCTTTTGTTCATATAGCCAAGCCTTAAGTTGTTTACAGAAATATGCATTCCTTACCACTGACGTCATCAGGGCTAGGCACTTTATCGCTATTTGTTACATAAGTTTTTTGCTGTGTTTGTCGTTTTGCAATGAAAACGGTCGGAATCCTGTCAATTCACATTTGCGTTTTATAAAATAGTTATATAGTCCACTCACCAAAACTTTACAGGGATTATGAAATATTTAAATATTACCAAATAATTGTTAAAAATAAATGAATACAATAATTATGGTCTTTTGTACCATGTTTTTATAAATTTAGTATTGCACCAGAATTGTACCATCACAATGTCGTCTATCTCCTTCAATTCTAACCTCTCTTTCAACTCATTATAACTACTTCTCAACGTAAATAACTCTATTATTCTCTCTCTCTCAAAATATTTCTCACCACCCCCCTGAACTATCTCATTCCATGCAAAAGGCACAACAAACTTACTATATGTCTTGGCACTTCCAAGACCATCACAAAAAATAAAGGGACCATTTGAAGACACCTCGTCTTCCGCACCACTACTGGAGGAAACTCTGTCCTCATACAACATTTGTGAAACATCTGTTTCACCATAAACTTAGGGAAAACTTGCCCTTTGCCCTCCATACTCACCTAACTTCTCTATCCACTCTTTCTGTAATTCATCAACACTAATTACTACTCCCTTACTAACGCCAACTAACTTTCTACTCTCATTATCACCACCACTATTACTCAAGATATCTACAATATTTTTATTCAATAATATTTCACTCTGGTTAACGTTATCATTACTAACATTATTACTCACCTTGTTTACTGCCACCTGTTTTATATTTAAACTGACCCCATTATGATTCGTAATTATTTCCCCCTTATAATTATAGTTGTCACTATTATTTCCACTTACCTTGTCAATTAGCACCTTGTTTGCACTTAAACTAACCTCTTTCGGATTATCACTTATATTCACCTCATCTACCTCGTTTTTTTATCTTCACTGCACTTAAACTAGCACTATTTTCTGTAAACGTACATCATTACTACCTCCACTATCATTCCATGTATCACTCTCTATCACTACATTTTCAATTGTGTCACCGTTATCACTTTTGATCTCGTGACTACCATTTTCTACTATTTTATTTTCTTGTTTACACTCTTCCATTTGTCCTCTTAACTCTTTAGCTCGTTTTTTATCATCACTAATAGTGTTATCACTATTCTCGTTCAAGATAGCGTAAGCGTATAATCCCGTTTTTTGTTCTTTCATTTGTTCAAGCTCATTATTGAATTTACACCAATCATCCTCAGTCATTCTGTTCAAAACCCTTTCAAACTCGTGCATGAATTCCATACTATTCCATGCCTCCCCTAATCCACTTACTTTATTTTCATGTGCCTCGGCCATGTTCAAAATTAATTATATAATACCCTTTATATATAAAAAACCACTATTATTCTATAATTACACATATAAAATCAAAACACCTAACACAATCATTGTCAACAGTACAAGTAAACGCAATAACCCTATCAAAACATAACCTTCTTTAACGTAAATATATACAATTAATCTTACAAATACGCCATTACCAATTCCTATTTTCTGTGCTTAAAATAGGTCTAATTCATATAATATTTATACGAACATCCTGGCAGCGAGTCGCCAATTGTTGATAAACAAACTTAATCAAAATAAATAATTAAAATAAAACTGCCAGAACCTTACCTGCGATCTTTTCTCACTTACTTACCTTTTTATAAAAACAGCCATCAGAAGTTCAGAGTCGCCACGATGTTTTAGGCTATACATCGAAACCTTTACACTCTTCCTTAATAAAACAAAAGGGATAATTTTGCAATCTGACTACCCCCCAATTCAGAAGAAACCCGGGAACGTTAGACGAATTCTTCAGCACAGAACACTAGGAAGTGGTAATGATGAAATAACTAAACTAACACATGGTTATAGAAAAATGAACCTTTTAATTTATTCTACCCAAATTACCTCATTTTTTAGTTATGAAAAACAAAATAAAACAGTAGTAAAACAAAACCTTTACTTAATATTTTTTACATATTCTTAGTCTAAACCTTAAACTAAATAAGACGAACCCAGTTTGCCACACGCACACACATACATTTTATATCCCCTAAAATTTTGGTGAAATTATTTAAATATAATGGTTATGAATAATAATGGTTGGTTATGTAACGGTCGGTGTTTCTCTTCGCCGCGTGCTGCACTAGATGTATCCGAATGTTTTGTCAGTCCCGTACATTTTTTTAACTTTTCTTCCTTCTTCACTTCACTTATTCCATTCTGGGATATTGTTTCACTTATTTGTGCCGGTTTATAACTTTCCGTTAAAACTTAAAGTTTTTTGGTGCCCACGAGTCTTAGCGAGCGTCTGGCCGACGCCGCGGCTGTATATCGACTGCCTTGTTCATGCGGCAGAAGTCACTGCCTTTTGGATTACATAATTTTTTGTCACTGTATCGGTAACATGGGTTTGCATTGTGCCTAGGTGTTGACAATGCCAACCGGCAAAAATATTGAGGCTGTGGAAGGCGTGGCCTCTCAGTGTATCCGCCAGCATCAGACCGCATGGAAATAAAGTTTTCGCATCTCACCATTTTTTGTGGCGTTGTTTGGAGTCTGATGTGTGTCGTCTATGCGCGCACGTTCATGTTGCGCGTCCTTGTACGTGCCGAAATGCTTAATTACCCTGGAGTTACACCCGACATCGCATTCCATTACCACCTCGCCGTTCATAATTTCACTTCACTGTTCCTTTGTTTGACGACAACTTTATTTAACATGGGACTGGCCATGCAGATGGGAAATAAATTTATATGATTTTAATAAAATAAAACCCTCTCCTTTTAGCCCCGTTACACAGCCATTTGAATTAATTATTTTGAAATAATATGCTAAATGCTATAGCTCCCAACTACTGTAGGCTGTTATATTAATTTCCCTTTAATTACATAGTGATATTCTTCTGACAGTTCCTACCAGTTTCGGATGTTGGATATCATACAAACTATTTTAACTTTCTGTACTGCTGCACGGAATAAGTCAGTTGTATTCATGCCAAACCAGGTCCTTAAATTTCTCAGCCATGATATTCTCGGTCCCCCAACTCCTCTCTTTCCAAGTACTTTTCCCTGTAGTATGGACTGCAATAAGTAAAAGCTATGTTCATTTCTCATGAGATGTCCCAGATACTGAAGCTTTCTTATCTTCACTGTGTTAATAATTTCCATTTTTTCTTCATCTTTCTAAGAACTTCAACATTAGTTATACGTGCTGTCCATGAAATGCTCAGTATTCTACGGTAAAGCCACATTTCGAAAGATGCCAATTTTTTAGTTGTGACTTCAGTCAAAATCCAAGATTCTACAACATAGAAGAGGACCGAGAATACGTAGTGATAAAAATTATTTATTAATATGGCATAATTTTTATGTTTTTTTTGGTGATGTATATATTTAACTTTTATCATTTTTAGTTAATGATTTAAAATAGGAATTGAAATTAAAACATTCAGGTTATAAATCAGAATTAGTGAATAGGATTAAACAAATAAGATTTAACTTGGCAAAAGGAATAAACATGAACAAATAAATTAATCTAACTGTTCACATATTACAGATATTTAAGATTATTGCATTAGACAAGATGTGTTGTATTATTATTTAAAAATCAGTATGGAGAACCATAGATGACTTCCATGTTCTAAGAGTTATATTTAAAATCATTTTTGAAATGAAATATTTCTATAGAAACTACTACTTTCTACTTTTTGCTTCAGCCTTAACCACAGTACTGTGGTCACTAATGTATACCACCTCACGTTAGCGCGCTTGATTTTCACAGATGATGGCACTGCTGAAATGTCTGGTTTTGCAGAAAACATTGGACCACGGCCAAACAGCCCGGGAAGGACTTTTAACAAAAAATTACTTCTTTGTTGCTGATAACGTAGTACACATACAAAATTATTCCCTCCCCCTTCAAACTGTCATTTTCATTTATAGAAAATTACCCCCTCCCCCTTCAACTACCCTTTTCATTTATAGATATTTCGTCTACCTTTCTACAGTGGATTATTATGACCTTCTTTTCAGGATACTTTATTTATCAAAATTAAGTACTTTACTCTTGTTGAAACATAAAACGTTGCAGGTAAACTACCCCTCCCCCTTAACCGATCTTCACCAAAATCAATAGGTTTTGAGTCCTCTACAACTCAGGCACGTATGCAAAAAATTATTTGATTCTGTTTGAATTTGCGGCAGTTATTGTTTGCCATAGAAAAAATTCTACACACAGACACTTGTCAAAAAATGACTTTTCTTCATGTTTTGAAGGTAGTACAGTCGGAATCAGCTCTTGTCTCGAACACGATTTTTTTTTGCCATCACTTCCATTTCCTTATGGAACATGGAAGTAAAACACAGGTGCACATGCACGCACACATGTGCATGGTCATGGTCATGGTCAATTCAGAAACTTACTATTATTTTGGAACGTATAGACTATACATCTTTAACTGGTTTTGTGACACCATACCATTCACATGGAACAAGATTTTTAAATAATCAAGTGTTTGTCTAATTTGATGTACAAACAATATATGCTTTGAAATAATTATATTGTAATATAATTTTTCCTTGTTGTAATAGGGCGAGAATCCAATCTACAAACAGGCAACATCGACATTCAAGAATCCAACGTATGCTGGAAAATGATGATCACGTCATACCTCATCGTTTATGTGATATCACTGCTGTTGGAATTTATTTTATGCAACAAGTCGCATTAACATTTTCGAAATTCACAAAGACTGTGTGTAACTCATTATAGACTGTGACTGAGTAGCAACAGCAGACGCAGTAATCAAACCGGTGTAGTGCCTCTTGTCGTAAACCTTAATATTACAGCGATGTCTTATTTTGTTTCCACCTGTAAACGAATAACAGTGTCTTCCTTACATTCGACTACAGTTTACACAAGCAGATAACATTAAGTTCGCATTTATTTTTTGTCACATATGCACTGAATTTTATGAACTCTTATAATAATATATTTGCTTAGAATTTTAATGTGTAACGTGAATGATGAGTTGAAGTGGAAGAAGATATTGTGAGCGTCTGTCAAACAAATGCAGTTCAAATATTTTGTGCAAATGTTTCGTCACGACCTATACACATGATCAATATCAATTTCAATTGATTTAATTTTAATATGGTCGAAGTATATATCACATAACAATTTAATAAAGGCAATTGTTTGGTAATCAAATGCTGTGATATTGAACAACAAACCACACAATCTAAATATTGAATTTGTTCATTGCTTATATGTATAGATCTGGGCAAACATAATGAGTATGACATACATCAAGTCACTTTGTTATTTATACATTAATAAATTACCTTAGATTCCTCATGTGACTTTGTTTTGTTATTTAGAATTATGTGTTTTGGAACATATGTTCCATCATCAGGTTCCTTTACTCAGTTGAGATCGTCAAATGTTAAAATCATGTATGATCGTCAAACATTTGAGTATGTGATTTTAACATTTGACGATCTCAACTGAGTAAAGGAATCTGATAATGGAACATATGTTGTGAAATGCGTAATATTTAAGGTAATTTATTAATTTATAAATAATGAATGTGGTTGAATGTGGTACAAAGAATTTTATTTGTGCCCATTTCACAGAGCCACAATCTTGACAGTGTCTCCCACTTCAATATATGTTTATTTGTTTTTTAATATAAAAGTGACACATAGTCAAGTAATTGAACACAAATATTGTAAATTGAACTCCACAGTTTCTACTTTGTCAGTTTAATTTTCTAGTGACACATTTTGGCCAAAAGAAATCTGTTCTGAAAGTGAACAAAAAATTTTTTAGTGGCATTCTGCTACAAATTTTCAATCTCGTTTTTGGTTGTTAAATTATTGTAATCAATACTTGATAGTAGCCTATCTTTCATCACTTTCAAACATACATAAAAACCTCAATTATAAATTCAACTGTTAATTTGTATGACAAAATGGTAGTACATGGTTATTGTCAACTCAGAAATTAAAATGTCAAAAAGTTTTATTACGTGTGGGCACACGTGTAATTAGCAATATATGAAATGTTAATATTTGTATTTGTGTTATTTTTATAAAAAAGTTTTTATGAAATGGAAAACAGTGCGTTGTTAACCATTGAACACAAAGTTAATCAGGTTTATATTATATAACTACTGTATGTTTTTAAAATTTATAAGTATTGCTAACACAGTGTAAATAAATATATTTTTAATAACTGAAATAACAAACAAGGACTGTTCATATTTTGTTTACAAAACAGTTCCATTGATCATTTAGAGAAAGCTAAAACTGCCTTATTAAAAAAAGAAACGTTAAAGTTAACAATTTACTATTAATATTGTAGATAAATGACTAGTAGTGAAAAGAGAATTTTATTATTAAAAAAAGCGACATTAACCAAAACAAGTTAAATTACTTAATCAAGTCAGTACTTAGAGACTAATGTTATTATTTATACTAACATTTAAAGACTATTATATATTCATTGTTGTATAATTTTTTTTAATTAGGTATATTTAGGTGAGTATTTCTCTTGCCTTATTTGGTTGTTAGATAAAGTGTTGTGTTGTTACGTAGATAATAATATATAGAGTATGTAGCGGTTAATGAAATTATTAGAAGTTAAATACTATATGGCATTGTTATTAAATGTGTTAAGTTCCATGCTGCCTTCCAGTTATACCACTGAACCTTCCACAAACTCTGTAGATTTTTGCAGACGAACCTTCCACAAACTGTAGATTTTTGCAAAGCCTGTGTTACAATATTCTGTTTCAGTCTGGGACAGTTGGGGGTATAAACTTTTTGCCATGGAAAGGCTTTTTGGCACCTTCCATCTTCATTCCACCCTGCCAGTAAAACATTACTGTATTTTCGCATTCATAGTCCCAATTTCAATATTCAGTGGAGCTAATAAATAAATGTACTTGACTCTAAATCATAAAATAAATTGTGCACTTAGAACAATAAACTTTCTATTCAGTAGTCATGTGATAATAATTATGCTTGGTAAGCCTATAATGAATTGGTCAACACTGACCCCGTGTGACAGTGCTGTTTTGAATATTTGTAAATGTTTTTCAGTGTACCAGTAATTCACGGTAACTATGTTATGCTGCAGCATACTATTTGATTTTAAATATAATACTGCTTAATTAACATAAAACTATATATACATATAGGGGTAAAACATAAAAGGAACAAAAATGTAAAGAATCCACTCTTTATATTTTTTAGACTTTGGTTTGACAGCCCAGGCTTAAACCGCCTCTGGTTTCAGTATTTAAAGTGCTTGCTGTATTTTGATGTTTTTTAACGTCTTTATTTATGAAATCCCCTGGCTGGCCTTTTATCCATAGTCCATACACCAGGGGTGTTAAGAATACAAGAAAGTATTTATCAGTGTTAAACTTGCCAGGCTAACGAGCCATTCTTCATTGTTAAAATAGTTGTAACAACTTACCAACTTTTTGGGTGAGTATTCATAAGGCGGCGGTTACATTGCATCAGAATTAGTAAGAAGATGTGGTCGTACGAAATTGTGAGAGATCGTGTGAATTTGTCAAAAGTGAACAAACCCTTTGTTGTTCATATACGCGATTAGTTTGCTTCCGACCTCTGTATGAATGCTTACGAATTCGTACGTCTAGTCGTATGCGACCAAAATAATTTGTTTTTCATCAGTTTTCGTATGAAATTTGCCATCTCTGGATGTCCAGGAGTGTGTCTTCTTCAGAAGTTTTGCCTCCAAAATGTAGTCGAATGTAGAGCATGTCATTCGGGTATATTCAAAGAACTATTCATCATTTCTTCTAAGCTCTTCATACGATTTTCCAGAGTCCCCATTCTTACTTCGTGATTCAAAATATTGTTGAACCCATTCACGTCTTTTCCACCTTTCCACTTCAAGAAACCTTGTGGCAGGAGAGTCCAAAAAGAAATCTAGTTCAGCTGGATCCACCTTTCCTTCTATTCCATTCAACACTCGTACGATTTCGGAAGGAAAGTGTACCCACACTATTCTTACAATTTCGTATGAACCGTTACTCATGAGTTCTCACAAATTTGCACAACCACAAATTTTGATGCAATGTAACCGCAGCCTAAGAGATTTATTCCGTATGGCCACACGTTATGAGGTACTTTATATTTATAGTATATAATATTGTTTTGTGTACACGAATTTGCCTTCTCATGTCTTCATTTCTAACACGTTGGAGCCTTACACAAATCCATCTCCACTAGTTGAAAGCGTCAGGTTTTTCTTTGATATATCCTCTCAAGTTTCAGAGCCATGGATGATTGTATTCGCAAATAAACATAACAGTGAAATACTCCAAGTGTTTACTGACAACACTTTGCTGTCTTTTCTCCAACTTTTCTCAAATGTATTTTCACCTTTTGCGAGGCTGGCCTCACCCTGTTGCATTACTCGTTATAAATTTCAACTGTGATACAAGTTATTCATTGGCTAGCTGTTATAAGGGTGTTGTTTACTAAAACAGCGTGTAGTGTATTCGTTGGTCACCATATTGTGTACAAGTTGGGAGTCAAGGTGTGTTGTGTGGATTTTAATTACACAGTAAAGCAGTAATCAATGGTATAGAGAGAAGAACTGTGAATTCAGTTCTTCACACCTCCCAACTCATCCATGTGACGTCTCATCGAAATCCCTCTTGTCCCATCTGACATGACTAATCTCACGTCTTGACATATACTTTGAATGATAAATAGAAAAAATAAACAAATTAAACGTTCGTTCTGTCATAGTATCGGTGTATATTAATTTCATTTAATAGTCGTCAAGATCATTTCAAATGAAGGTTTTAAATCCTACAAGGAAATATAGATTGTATTATGTTTTTTGTATATGATTGTTAAAAAAAATATATATGAAATGCTTTTTTATACCATATTACTGTAATGAGTGTGAGTGGATGGATGAGTGCATTAACTTAAGAGTGTATTTATTTTAATTAGTTACAATGTAGCATTAAGATTCTCTTCCACTTTCTACAGTTGTACTCTGATTTGACAGGTGCTCTTTAAGTAGTTGTAGTCGAATAATACGTGTAATATTAAAAACAAAACAAAATTATATTTTCTGTTGTAAATATATTTTAAACTTTAATAATTATTAATTTAACATAACCTTTAAGAGTTTTTGTACATTTATAGCTTTATTGTGTATTATTATTATTAATAATATTATTTTTTGTGATGAATACATCATTTAATTGATTATTATGAAGAAAAAAGTATATATTAATGACTATGAAATTTTCAAGAAAATCTAAACTATTTGTATCTTTTTTTTATAATTTTATTAGGTATACGTACAACAGAGATGTTATGATTATCTGAGATGCTTGCACATACTTTTCAGAACACAAGTCACTGTTTTGAGTTGTCAGTTAATTATAAGGAAAAGAAATATTATTTTTAATACAATTTCTCAACCTAAATATTATGTATTTTGTAAACTGTGTTGTTTTCTTTAAGACAAAGTAGTTTTTGTAATTTAGTTTGTTTTGTTTACTTCAAATTAGAAATTACAGTGATTATGAACATTCATAAACTGTGAACCTGTGATCTGTTTAACAACGGACTAATTGCTTTTAGTGATAGTATTGTCCTACCATTGTTGGTACTAGTTTCAAAACTCTGAAATGTGTTCATGACGTGTAAAATATATAATGTAATGCAAATCTTAAAGTGTCTTTGCATATAACAATTAAATAGATTGTTGTATTGATGTATGAGGGACAGTTTGGACCAATAATGTATTCTAAAATATTAAAGGATAGCAAAGCAAAATTCGTTTACTGAATCTTATCGAAACTTTGATTAACTCTGATGTGAGCTTACAGTCTTTTGTGGTTGGCGTAACATTGCTTAAAATTTCCAGTTTGTAAGTCTGTGTGTCCAGTTCTTATAGTTCTTTCAGATGTCTTGATTGCAACTGTCCTGAGTATCACTTAAGAGACAATGGAAAAGTATTGAGACATAGTCAGTACTGGTATTGAGGATGATGCAACAGTTCCTATCAAAAAATGTGAAGGAATTACAAGAATTAGATCACAGCCTTGTAGTGCAAAATTGCACACTATCACTAACCACTCAGTTGCATCAGTGTCAGCGACTTGAAAGTTTACATGTGCCTTACTAGTCCTAGATAAATAAAAACTGTGGTTGAAAAAAATTTGCTGACAATGTGTTGTGTATTGTTTAATGCTGTTTCACAAAAAGTGAATGTAGTCGCTTTGATAACCTTTTCTAAATTCTCCGTATTCGTTATATTCAGTTTTCAAAGGAATTGTATTAACAGTTTTCCACTGTTGGACATTTTAGTACAGTGGTTCGCTAGAATGTCAGATATTTGCTCTCACCACCACCCTTATTCATGTTACCTTACTATCTAACTATCTACAGTGGCTTCAGTAAAGTCTGAATTACTTTCTTTTTCCAGTTCACTCAAGTACAAACATTGCAACAAATAAACATGAGCTGGTTACACTCACTGTATTTTCTTCTCAGCTTCACTTCACCTTTGTTATTAGCAAACCGAATTTAATTAGAATATGTAAGAATAGCTAAACTGTGATTGCATGTAGTGAATCTATATTCTCCTAATGACATTTACAGTTATAAGACGTACTCTCCCATTAAATTACTTGTGTAGACCAGCGACCCATTAGAAGTTTCAGTACCATGCGAGTGAATCTTAGAAGCTTAAGATTCATTCGAGCACCAAGTTTGTAGTTCATTCAGCATACCATAGTTGTAGAGTTATCCATTTGCTTTATGTATATCATTTTAAAGAAGGATTATCCCATTATACACCACGAAAATTTTATCATCTTTGTCCAAGGTACATAGGTTTAACATGTTGCTGCTACTTACATTTTGAAAGTACATTTACTGGGCATGCCTGTACTATTTTTGAAAATTATTTTAGTGATATGTATTATACAGATTTGTTAAGAAAGTAATAGACTATGAATTTAATGTTTAACAGTTTATAATCATTGGTTTTGTACAGGTTTTCTCAAAGAAGATACAGATTTTTATTTTTTGTGTTACAAAATTTATATTTGAAAGTTTTCTTATAAATTTGCAAACTAGAAGGAAATAATTTTGCAATATGGACTTCACAATTTTGTTCTAAAACGGAAATTTCATGCATTTATTTTTAATATTAAATGTTTTTATTAAATTGTTGTAAACATGTGTTGTTTAGTGAGAAAAAAGCTTGGTACTTCAGAACTACCTCGCACACAATTATTTCTCACTGCAAGGCTTAATAAATTACTTCCATTGAAAACTGATTAAAATTGTAATTAGTGTTTGAAATTTAGTGTCCTACATTTGAATGGTGAGCCATGTACAATTAGAGTCTGGTGGGGCAACAGATTTGGGACCACAGTTCACTACCTGTTTTGCAAGCACCACAAGACTGATTCACTACTGACATCAGTGTATTCATGCACATATTCATCGGACATTACAAACATCCTCATGTCTTGTTTGCCCAGGTCACAGGTTTTACAGCCCCTCATACATTGTTGTTATACAAGAAGAAAATCAAAATTACTTTTTAACTGTTGTTTTGAAGGGAGTTGGAGTGCTTTTTTTAACCAAAGTTAACCACGTTTTGAATGTTTGTAACTGTATTAGATGAAAAATCAAAATCATTTGTTTTATTATAATATTTTATTGGTTTGTTAATATTTTTTAACGTACTATTTATAATAGCTTTACAGATTTTTTAATACATTGTTTGATACACATCTTAAAAAAAAAAAAAAAAAAAAAAAAAAAAAAAAAAAAAAAAAAAATGCTTGCTTGTAGCCAGATGATATTCTGGCAAGGAACTTTCTGTAAACACAATTTTACAGCGGTAACAGAACTGAATAAGACGATATGTACATATATATATTTAAAGTTTGAACGAAGAGTAATTACAGTTAGTGTGCCTTTTAAATGTAATAAATTAACTGAAATACAATTTTTAGAATCTTCTGTGTTGTAATTCATTTTTAACATAGTTGAGAAAATATGAATATGGCAGGTAATGTAAAATTGAAAGTTAAGGGCATACGTGCAGAAACCAATTTATGGATGGAGGAGTCCACTTTGAAATTGTGAATGGCGGGAGGGTGACGGAGAATCATCTGGTATGTAAGTGAAGATGTTGCCAACTTGCATGTGATGTTTTAATTACCCATACATTGTTAGTTACTGTGTGACGTGCTATCTCAGTCTTGCATTTGTTATTATTATTTCAATTTATTATTAATTATATCGTTGTTTTACAGTCACTCATTTTTATTAGTTATGTAATTTTTAGTTAATTTCTATTGGTAGTTTTTATTCTGTAAGTATGTATTATCGTAATTATTTGTGTTATCATCCAGTAATAAGATTTGTTAAAATGGATACTTCTCCTTCAACTAGCAAAGACAGGAAAGTTATTCACAGTCAAGCACAGGAAGTAATAATAAACAGTTTTTTGTTGTCCAGGATTAAAAAGATTCTTGCAATTACATTAATACGAAGAACGCGTTCCTTTATATAATGATAAACTGTAGAGATATCGAGTGTAATTAAGGAGTGGAAGTGTACAGTTTGCAAATTCCATTGTGATAAGAATGCAGAAAGGCTGTAGTTTTTTACGTCTCAGCAGTACACAATGACAGAACCAAACACACTCGGATAGGACCGTGGTCAGTTGCGGCCCATTAGTAAAAAACACTGTCAGTTGCGGCACTGGTTTAAACTTGACCCGGTCAATTGCGGTTTCTCGTTTAGTGTTCCGTAAATAATCGTTTTTCATCGTACTCTTTTCGAACACCTCTCACAAATTGAATACAAATTTTATTTTTACGTTGACTTCATTTATGTGTAGGCCTATATCAAGATACGTGTTACGCGTTACGTTTAAATTATAAAATTTACGAAATATATATGAACCCATTTTCACTGCGCTACGAACTGGATGAGGCAAAGCCGTCGACGGGTGAGGTAGGTGGGATTCCTGTAAAGCAGACGAGTCCATTACATTCAGGCGCTATGAATCTGTCCGCAAGTGAGAGGGGTGGAGTCACTGTAAAGTAGACTCGTTCATTGTTATTAAAATTGTCCAATTAAAGGTATTGTGTGCTTTCAAACTGCGTAGCCTACATATTATTAATTAAAATTTAATACATATTTCTGGTTAATAAAGCGTTACCGAATTGTGCGGTACAGATTCGTTGTTGCCATTTTGAGTGCGCCATGAATCTGTCCGCAAGTGAGAGAGGTGGAGTCATCGTAAAGTAGACTCGTTCATTGTTTTCAAAGTTGTCGAATTAGAAGTATTGTATTATTGTTGACCACAAAAACTACAGATTTGTGCGTGCCATTCACCTGTCCCCAAATGAGAAAGGTGGCGTTACCGTGACGTAGACGAGTCCATTGTGGTCTGACCATGGGGGTCCCTACTAACCTAATCCAAATCTGCTCCTTTTTCGTTAAATAAACATGTAAGTTCTTAAATCGTGCCGCACATATTTGCGGGCGCCATTTTGAGTTCACCACGAACCGACTACGAGTGATGAATATGGAGATACTGTAAAGTAGACGAGTCCTGCCCTAACTGTGTAATATTTTGGTTAATCATATCAATAAAATTATGTTAACCCACTGTAAAAACAAGGCCTACAAGAATATCTGAAGTAAGAAATGTGTAGCGTTGCTAAAGCGTGCAGAACAGATATGTGGGCGCCACGAACTGGATGACGTAACCCGTCGACGAGTGAGAAGGGTGGAGTTCCTATAAAGCAGACGAGTCCATTCATTATATTCAGCTTGTGGGTTTAAGCGTTGTTGTCGTCATTTTGAGTGGTGCGCCATGAATCTGTCCGCAAGTGAGTAAGGCGGAGTCACTCGACCCGTTCATTTTTTTTTTCAAAATTATCCAATTAAAAATATTGTATGCTTTCAAACTGTGTTATTAATTAAAATTGAATACATATTTTCAGTTATGTAAGGAACAAAATAAAATTTTGTAATTATTATGTTGTGTGTTTATAATTTCATGTAAACAATACTGTTTCTTCAATAAAAGACCGTTCTTATTCAATTATTTTGAAATAATAAACACAATTTTCTATTTATACTTTACATTTTATATATTTAAATATTCACATATAAACAGTTTTTAAATATTTACACAACACATTTATATATAAACTCTTTTTTCAAATATTTACACTACATATTTACATATAACCACTTTTTAAAATATTTTAACAATTCAAATATATTTGTTATAAATTGTATAAGTCTGTATTAAATTTACACTACATATTTACATATAACCACTTTTTTAAATATTTTAACAATTCAAATATATTTGTTATAAATTGTATAAGTCTGTATTAAAATAATAATAAATACAAATATAAACACTTTTTAAATATTTACACAACACATTTATATATAAACTGTTTTTTCAATATTTACACTACATATTTACATATAACCACTTTTTTAAATATTTTAACAATTCAAATATATTTGTTATAAATTGTATAAGTCTGTATTAAAATAATAATAAATACAAATTCATACAAATGTGGGGGTAACTATTACGTCGTCGCAACAAGTACGTGAAAAGGAAATCATTAGGAATTGATTAATAATCTAAATAATTTTGGAGAAAAATTATGAAAATAGTTAATAGTGATATAATACCCAATTTTAAATTGAAAAAACTATAACAAATTAAAAAAAAAAACGAAAAGAAAATTTATTAAATTACTCAACAACGTTGACATCATTAATATCGAAGTCAGCCGCGACAACAGGCTCTGATTGTGGTAAGGATGTTGGTACAGTTGGAGAAGGGCGGACGGGCATATTATAAGTTGGATAATATTCTGGGTAAGTTTGAGAGGAAGGGTAAGGAGGGACAACATGCCGCGTTGAATACGATCTTTGTAAATTTATTTTATATAAGGTGTTCATTACGTTCGTTTGGAATAAGAGAATTTCCTCGTTACTTAGTTGTTCCAACGACACTTGAATTCCTTTAAAAAAATGGTGAAACCAGGTGGTGTCTCCCACTCCCGGTTGATGGTGCGACCCACCAGGCGCCGCGTTTACGGAGCCCGTAGAGGTCGGACCTTGTTTCCTTTCATTCGCTTGTTTCAATTTATTGTCCACATATTTCATTGTAAATAAAACAGGAAAGCGATGGGCGACCCAAGTCTTGAATAACGACTCACCTGAAAAAAAAGACAAAAAATTGTTTTAAAGTACCAACTATATGCGATATTTCAATGTATGTATTGCAACAATACATACATTTGCATATTTGCCAATTATATTTTTGTTGTCAGAAGAACTTACCAATGAACAGTAAAGAATTAAAGTTTTAAATTTAAATAGTAGTTAAATAAAAGAATTTAATTTACCAACAAAATTTAGAAAAGAAATACTAATCTTTTGTTGTGGGCCTATGTTAAATTTTGGGCGTGTCAGTAGAAATTTTATAAATAATAGATTGGAAATAAATGTTATATTATTTCTTATTTTGTTTATAGCAACAATTAATTTTATTCTTGAGTTTTAATATTATTTTGTTTGTAAATGAGTTGCTATTATTAATTAAAATTTAAGTTAGTTAGACACGCTGAAATAAAAAAAAAAGATTTAAATAACTTGTTTAACTCGTCTGTTTAGCTAGTAAAATTATATATTTTTTTTTAATATGTTATGAACAGCATACCTGGTTACATTGTATTTGAGAAGCTTATAAAAGAGAATATTTTATTTAATTAAAACCGTTTCAAAATAATCATTCTATGATTTATTAATATTAATAGAAAAATATTCAAATATTAAAAATTAAAATATTAGATAATTATTTCATGTCAACAACATCTCACAACTCTTTGAAAATTATTTAATTATTGTGCAACTACGTATAGTCTACTTGACGCAATGAGAAAACAAATCCTGCGACCTGGCCGGTGTAGCCTAATACGCTTTATATTTGCGTTGAGTACATGGTAATGTGTTTGCGTAATTGTGTATAATATTTGTAATGTTGCAGTATGTATATATGTGTGTGTGTACTCAGCATAGAAGAAATATATACCAATTACTAATATAATGTACTAATAATAAGTTCGTATTATTTAGTGAATATTGTAAGCCGTTTTCAGCTATTAATTATTTTGACACACCATCCTATATGGAATGTAGTACGTCATGCTAGTGATTTTTTATTTGTATAATCGCTATTGTACTGTTAAAAAGTTGTAAATTGGTGTTCTCTGTCTCTATAAATGTGGATATACGTTTGGCGTTACGTTTTTAATCTTGGAGAGATATACAAGGCATGCTAGTTGTAAACAAAAATATTTTTTGAACCAGCAAAACTAAAAAAAAAATTAACCAAACAATTCAGATATAGTAATTAATTACTTACTAAATTCAGATTTCTCCTTGCTGTTCATTCTCTCGTACTCGGGCCGCACCGTTTTGAGGATAGACTCCCACACATCTCTTTCCTCGGCGTTGAACCTCTCCAACATCTTCCCACTCAAAAAAAGACATGGTTTATTTAGAGCGCAAGATATTAATTTGGCCAATTCGCTCTCCAGAATACAATTCATTTTTATATATTGAGCTCGTGATTCACACACTAGTCAACTGAAGTAAAGGAGTGAGTTGTACAACGAGCAACTGTACTGACTGTCTAGGCTACGCACACAGCCTTAAATAGGAAGAACTCGTAGTGCCGCGTGCGAAAGTAGTCCCCTCCTTTGTCACGTGCTTGGTTGCGTCATCTTTGAACGCGCGTGTGTGTGTGAGATTGTATGCTAATAGGCCCTAGATACCGCATATATATATCTGAAGAAGTGTTGAAACTTTTTTCAGTCTGTAAAGATCCACATCATCGTAAGATGCCTGCAACGCATGAAAGATACCAGCGCCGTGAAAGAGAAGCCTCCAATACTATTGGTTTCTCTCCGACGACGTTTATAATAAAGAAAAAACGATACCATGTGGGGGCAAGAGAAGCATACCTACAGTGGATTCAGAATCGGAATACGGTTCCTAACAGCTACGTAAATCGATTAGAGTCGTTTAAGACTTGGCCTGTTCCATTACAACGACCTACGCGCGAAGAACTAAGTTACGCTGGTTTCTACTACACCGGTAAAGGAGACAGAATGGTGTGCGCTTATTGCGGCTTAGATCTTCAACACTGGCAACCCGACGACCATCCCTGGATACGACATTACAAAGAGTTCGACAGATGTCCACGTCTGTTGCTTCGTAACAACTACGCAAGACGTTTAGAATCCTTTAAGACTTGGCCTGTTGCATTACAACGACCTACGTGCGAAGAACTAAGTTATGCTGGTTTCTACTACACCGGTAAAGGAGACAGAACGGTGTGCACTTATTGCGGCTTAGAACTTCAAGACTGGCAACCCGACGACCATCCCTGGATACGACATTACAAATGGTTCGACAGATGTCCACGTCTGTTGGAATTCCAAATCGGAGAAAATGTTGTTGGACATAAGGGAGATGATTCTAGGAGTGTGGAAAAAATAGTCGATGTATTGTGTAGAGTTGATTCTAGGAGTGTGAAAATAATAGCCGATTTAATGTGTAAAGTGTGTTATGTTGAAGATATCGATACACTGTTGCTCCTCCTGCGGGTGTTATATGCGAAGTTGTCCGGTGTGCAGAAAGAAATACAAACTTATGATATCTTAAAAGACAGAAAATTATAAACACTGAACATGAAGCCTTTTATATTACTGTATAACTGATAAGACATACAATGTACATTTATTTGTATTACTATTATTTACACCATTTTAATAAAAATAATTTCATACAGGTATACTTCGATCTGTTGATAATCATACGCCTTTTGCATAAACCATAATCCTTTTCTAGTGAGTTAATGGGTGTACATACGTTCCGCAGTCAACTTGCATTGCGGTGACTTTCACTGTCTGTCTGTTTCCCCCACCACACACGCCGCGGGTTGTTGCCGCGAACTAACCATTCTGTGTCGAATTTCTGAACGGGTAAGTAGCGCGTTATCGTCGTATTTAGTTTTCGGGTAGTATTAACATTTACAGTATTCATATTTAGGCTTTTATTTATTTAATTTTGTGTAACTTAATTTTTGGTGTTTTTGATACTTATAATTTTGTGTAACTTAACTTTTGTTGGTGTTTTTGGAGGCGTAAGTTTTATTTTAATAGTGAAATGGAAACCATGCGAAGTGAAAAGGGTAAACTTCTTTTAGTATGCGGGAATTATAAATTTAGATATAGACGGGAATTAAAAAACGATATTCAGCGATGGGAATGTACAAAAAAGACGTGCAGGTGTTTCTTAAAAATTAATTCCAGCAACGTGATTGTTGACAGTTTCCAAGAACACAATCACGAAGAAATAGAAACAAAAGTTCTCAATAGGCAAAAACTAGCAAATACGCTGAAAAGAAAAGCGATTGATGGCGTTTCTAGCAAACCATCGAAACTTGTGCACGACGAATTAAAACAGGGAGATATCGAGACGTTATCGTCCAGGGATGTAGAGTTAGTAAAAAGAGTCATAAGGCGGGCTAGGAAATCGGTTCATCCCAATCTGCCGAAGAGCCGCGAAGAAACACACCGAGCACTCGACAAGACCGATATATTTACTAATACCGGTGAACCGTTTTTACTTATTAACGATTATGATAGGGGTCTGATTTGTTTTTCTACATTGAGTAATTTAAAAGTTTTGTGTAAAACCTCAAAATTGTACGTAGACGGGACGTTTAAAAGTTGCCCTAAATTTTTCACCCAGATATTCACTATTCACGGCTTCATAAACGATGTATACGTTCCCCTTATCTTCTTTTTATTACCGGACAAGAACACCTGAAGTTACGTGGCAATGTTTAAATCGGTCGTGGAAAAATGTGAAACGCACGGTTTATATCTTAACCCACACGAAATGTATGTGGATTTTGAAGCCGCTATACACAAGGCCGCGAGAATCGTTTGGCCGGAGATAAAAATAAAAGGATGTCGTTTTCACTTAGGTCAAAGCTGGTGGAAGAAAATACAAACCCTAGGCTTAAGCTCAGAATACAAATCAAAATCTGAAAAGGGGCGATTTCTAAGATTATTTTTTGGATTACCCTTCTTACACCCCGTGGATGTTGATGACTGTTTTACTGACGATATCATGGCTCTAAAACCGAAAGGAGAGAAAATAAAATTATTTATAGATTGTTTGAAACTTATATTTCTCCGGACGCTAACGTTTCCACCTGACATATGGGCAGAATTCAGCGCTTCAACTAACCGGACCACAAACGGGTGTGAATCGTTCCACGCGAAATTTAACGGATATTTTTATACCTCTCATCCAAACGTTTACAATTTCATAGACATGCTAAAAAATATTCAGTCGGATACCTATATAAAGTTAAGAAGCACAAACGATAGCAAAAAAAATAAAAAACTACAAGCACAAGAACAACATCTACGAGAAGAAATGATTAAATTTATGAACAAAAAGTACACCCGTTTGCAATACATAGAAAGGATTTCAAAGAATTTCCTACCAGTGACATAAAACAAATTAAATACCTAGAACGAGGTGTGTGTTCTAGTTTTCTTTGATACCTATTTACTGTATGTAATAATCAGAACTTGGGATTGTAAATATATATTTGTAAATAACGAATCAAATGTTGCAAACACCTCTGTATATATGTGTAAATAATAAATCAAATGTCGGAAAATACTGTAAACGTAAATATGTATTTGTACATAATGAATCAAATGTTGCAAACATATATATTTATACATATATATTATATTGTGAAAAACATGTAGCCTATATTGTAAATACATATTTGTAAATATTCAAGCAAATGTTGCACACACACACATATATATTTGTAAATATTATTTCAAATATTGCAAAATATATATATATTGTAAAAATGTAACAAGCGAAAGAGTATTATACAAATGTATAAAAAGAAGAGTGTGTCGTAAGATCTTTCAGAAAATTCGACTTATTGTTTGTATCTCTAACATTTTTCTGTTTCACATGGATATATACTGTCACTTACTAAGGTACAGAGTTCACCACCCCCTTTTTTTTACAAGTAAGTTGTAAATACGTTGTACGCATTGAACTGTGTTAGTTGTAAGCTCCAAACATATTTTTGACCCAGCAATACCTCTTTACTCTTGAAGACTTCAACGTGGTCCAACACAACGTTTGGGCTACGTCCACCCACAAAACAAGAGTTGTGTTCTACGTGGCATAATTCTGATGTGGATACATATTGAATTGTGTTTGTTGTAAGTTACAAACACGTTTTTAACCAGCCACACCTCTTTACTCTGGAAGACATCGGTGCGACAGACGAATGTCTTCTACCAGGAGAACAAAAAATCTTCCTGGACAAGACGTTTACGAGGTGGGTGCTAATAACAGCAGTTTAAAGTGCTGTCTATATCAGATCGGAAGACACAACCAGTGTCTTCTTGGTGAAAAAAAAAGATGTATCCACGGTAATTCTTTGCCTTCTTGAACACACTCAAACCAGTTTGTGGGTACTCCGGTAATAAATAATCTTGCGATATTTTCTCAATGGTCACCGCAGAAACCTTAATGAAACTCTGAACGTTACTCTGGTAGAAAGAAAATAAACAAAAGGAAAAAAGGCGGTGGGTGCATTCGAAACTTTTAAAATCACATTTCTAACCTTCACGACCCACTCTTCTTTGGTTTTCTATTTTGTGTAGTAAAGAAATATCTTGTAATTCATAAATATATATATATATGTGTGTATAAGTCTGAATAAGCAAAACATAATTGTATGTATGTTATTCACTTAAATGCAAATAAAAGGTGTTAATAAAATCAGTTTTTTTTATATCTTTTGCACCACTAGATTTCCACCAGTTATGTGATTGTGCGAATATTTAAAATTGTTTGTTTTTAACATATTATGTGTTCTTATTTAATAAGATGGAAAATTTGACGGAACAGCAAATCGAAATATTTCAGTGTTGGTGGCGTGAAAATAAATTTCATAACGAAGAAAACTGTAGAATTTTTAAAAAGGGAAATGCGTTTTATCACGAATACGGCAACAGACCGTATTCTATACACTGTACAGAGGGAAAACCTATGGTGTCGACAATTGAAAATTTACAACGTTCCATATATTTATCGGATTTTAACTTAAATAACAACACCTGCAATATGGTTTCCTTACCATTTACTCAGAACGAATACACTCATTTATACAATTTAATACCTCAAACTTGCATTAACTTCTGGAACGTAATACGAAATTTAACTTGGTTTTGGGATAACATCATTCATCGCGGCAATCGTGTGAACATATGGCCGTCGTATACAGCCGTTACCGATATAATAATACTGCATAACAAACCCAATGTTGTTATACCTTTGCGTCCTGTAGGTTTTTCACATTTGCCGGGGGATTATTATCGAGCTTTACGAGATATTTTAGTGACACTTTTTAATAATGTTACGATAAATCCGATAAATCCGGCTATAAACGAAACAAACATAAAACGTGCCAACAGATCCAAACTCAAATGCAACAGAACTCGTTTCGACAAAGAACACGAAAGAGAAGTGTCTGTCAAATGTAAACTGTCTGGTAGTTGTGCCGGTAGCATTTATAAATTGTTCGGTAAAAACAATTATGTACACGCGCTCTGCTGCGCGACCGACGAAGAACTAACCCCGGAATGGTATGAGTTTTATAAGAGTGCGATCGAGTATCGTTGGAACGAAACGGTCTCGGTCTACGATATCAACGTTGATGTGAATCAACAAATCGTGAAATGTCAATCTGACGACAACTGTGGGCGTAATATCAAAGACTTAATAAAAAAATATAAACTTTGGACCGAAAGTGTAGGAATCGAGAGAATTAAAAGACAACGAAACACCACTAAATATCTTCACACGTCCGGTTAGATGGGAATCCGGATTAGTACTGACGGATTTTTTGTGTCTGACCCCATGTGGTTCCCACCAAAAATCGTTATCCGACCAATAGTGTTACACTATTTATCCCCACCATACCCCTGTTAATTGGGAAATAACCCTTTGGACCAATAGCCAACCCCGAATCCCCTCTACTCACCAAAATTTCCTATATATAGAGGATCGGCCTCGCGCGCGCGACAGAAAGCTTTCGTCCATTATACTGACAGCAAGAAAGCTTTCGGTCGGTCGGTGCGACTCAAGCTTTCTGAATTAAATTTAAAAATGTAGTACTACAAACTTAAAGATTATAATACCATAGACTATAAGATTAAATATTGTATTGTCCTAAACGAAACTGGTAAATGTTATTTATAAGAAGTATGAATTGTATTTTACAAAGAGTTTTATTTTAAAATAAAAGTTTTAAATAAGAAGTATGAGTTCTTTAATAGAGTTAAAATTACGACCCTGGAAGAGCGTTTACAAAAACCGAGTTTTTAATTTGGATGATGTTATAAAAGTGACGATAGAAAGAGATTCTTTGTTACACGGACTGAAATTAATTAATTATGTTTTAAATAAAGAAAAAGAAGTTTTGTTTAATGATGGTTTAGTAAATTTGTTTGTTTATGAATACTCCAAAATACACTTTCTTGATATCGATATTAAAAACATGTGTTCCACAATGGTAAACGATTACGACGGTAACATTGTAGCAGACGAATCTCTTAAACAGTCTTTAATACTGTAATAATATAAAATAGAATGTATTGAGTACGTGTTTAATTAAGCTCCACGTTGTTATGCGCCAATTTGTAATAAAACCAATATGTGCCGGTACTAGCGAAAATGTCCGTCTTATTCAAACACCACTGTTGTAATCAATTTAGTAACGAACTGCTTGTTAATTATGTGAGGACGTATGTTATATTGTATGATACCAGCTGGAGACATCAAATTGTAAAGAAATCTTGTCTATTAGTGTAATTAGTTATAAGAGACTCCGGTGTAACAAACGCCAAGTAATACGTTGTAGGTAGCGATCCGTAACTATTAAACTGCTGTTACCTGGTTTAATTAATATATTATTAACTAATATACCTTTCGGTTGTGACCGGTGAAACCCTCAGAACATAGATTATTAAGTCCACAAAATTAGAATTATGTTCCTGAATTTATAATGGTATTATTCTATAGACTTAATTTAGTTCTCAGTGGTTGTTTAATATGAGCAATATATATGGAGTATTTACTGAATGTAAGTGGTATTTGTTTCAACCCTAGTCCCTCAACGATCAAAATTTTGTTCAAATTTAGTATTAAAAAACCAGTTAGTTCAGCAATCTCCCGTCTCACCAGCTGCAAACTTGGAGCGCTGTTATTAGAAATAAGTATACTTATAGGTTAGTTATTCGGAGTTTTTGTATCAATCTGTTAATAAATTATTACACCAACTACATATAGTATTTTCTCTGCAATGATTAAAACGTTATCTAATACAACCAATGTACTTTATTTATTTTTCTCTGATATTTAACAAGTTACGTTGTCTCAGACAAACAATAAGACGATCCAATCGACTATCCCAACATGTATCGATTCTTAATTATTCAAACTCTAAAAACATATATATTTGAAAATAATGACAATTAATTCTTATACCAGGGTTCGTGTAGTTCTTTGAACCATTAGTAAGGCCAGGTAAAACGCATAATTAAGGTTGTTCAATTTACAAAAAGAATAAAATTATTTACTTAAAATACAATGATATGAAAATAATTTGTTTTTTACCCAAACGACGAAAGCTTCATTAGGCGGTGAATGTTTGTCAACAGCGGTCAAAATCCAGTTTATATCGTCTTCACCCAGTAAAACTGCTCTGGTTTTCAATGAATTGATGATGGTAATCCCACAGGAACTCTTGTGCTTCGATTCTTCTTTTGCGACTTCACAATTCTTGGTCCCAATGAACTGGAATTAGGATCTCAGCTTACGCTGTCAATGAAGGTTATTTCGTCAACCGAGTCTTCTGTATTTCCAAATATTTCCGTTAATTCAGGCTTTAACGCTTTACTGGTCTTCAATTTATAGCATGAATTGGTTTGATACCAAATTCAGCGGAATTATTTAATGATTGAGGTGAGAAGCTTTCAATTCTTTTTTATTTTTACTCATTGATAATTTAGAGTGTTATTTAATTTGTACGATTCATTAGCGTTCAAATATAATTGTTTTACAAAAAAGGCTTTATCAGTTTGGACATATCTTTCCTTTATATTTATTCATATATTTTTATATCGGTTCATTTCAATCTAATAGCTTGTAACAATCAGCACCATCCATTCAAAATCAACAACTTATTATATATCAGTTGCCTTAACAACCACGTTTTCTATATATCCTTGAGCCGGCATTATAGAATATTACTACTTCTTTCCAATAAAATACTCCATGCTTGGATTAATCTTGAATCATATAAAACTTTCCCCTAACCTTCCTTACTAAACAGTAAATGTTTTACTAGAGTTTCGTTGGACTGGGTTTACTAAAAAGGTATTAATTTCCTTTCACTAATATGGAATTTAGGCCTATAGATTCATTTACAACCATTATAACATTATTTGGTTTTTAACTTAATTTTCTTTTTACCTGACCTACTGTACAATTAATTATTGGTTACATAGTTAATTACATGAATTTTAATTTACTGGTGGTTATTTGTTTTTATATTAATTAACTGGTTCTGGAACCCTTTATTAATTTATGACATAATTGTCAGAACTACTTGTTAGATTTAAAACACTGGTCACACTCCTGATCCAGTTTATAAACATTAATTAGAACAACAGTATTTTTCAACATTATACAATACTGATAACTTAGTACAGTACCTAACATTGGTAACTATACTGGGTTATATAAATACAACTCTAATATAAACATAAACATAATTATTGGTGAAGTATTATTATCAAATAACATTATTTCATTTTTAGTATATTCAACATACAATATAAAATACTCTGTGACCTGAACATGTCACAGTACAAAACAAACAATTCATAACATTCAATCATTCCTTAGTCTGGCTTTTATACATTTAATACTAGTCATTGCCTCCTTCTGGTTTGAGTTACTTCTCGAGCACATGACCTATTGAACAACCTTAAGTCAGGGTATGGTCCTTGACCATATTACATTCAATTTTTTATGTAACGTTGGGGAACCTCAACTATGTTGCGTTACAATACACATTCTGTACGACAAAGCGTTTATAAATAATATGCTGTGCGTATTTGAAGAAGAAAAAAGCTTGTTAAATGAACGGTGCGAGGTCGTTGATTTATCGGAAAAAACAAATTTATCCGAAGTAGCAGAGAAAATGTTCGAATTGGTCGACGAAAAAATATTTTACAAACCCTTTACATTCTTGGTGCAGAATTTATTTGTTCTGTTAATTCAAACGTATTTACTCCATTGTATGACTGTTAGCGATTCCGTGAATAAAGAAGAAATAATTTGTAATCATGTAGGAAGTTACATTAAATTTTGGTTGAACATAGAGGAAGATCGAGAAGTAGTGACAACTACACCCACACTATCAAAAATTATTAACGAAAAAATACAATACGAAACGTTTAAAGAATTACAAAAATTATATTCGAAAAATAAAATAGTTTTTGTAAAAGATTTCAATCGTCGACTGCCGTTTACGTCGGACCGATTGGAAAACTTCATGGAGAAAAATTTAGTTTGCAATACTACAAATCCAAATATTATTAACGATCTTGTAATTCTGCTTAGAGAAATTTTAATAGACGAGTTCCCTAACCACCAAAATTTCATGAACGAGATGGTAGGATTTTTGTTTACAAGAAGCGCGTTTAAAGTTGATGAAAATAATTTTCCAACAAATGTAGACGCTATGAATTTTTCTGTTGTTGTTAAATTTCAACCAATATTGAACAATAAAAGCGTACTGGGTTTACTAAAGAAAATAATATCACTAATAAATTCAACTCCCGGCAAATTTATAGATACAGCAATATTTAGTGGTTGGTTTGCGAAACGAATATACTGCAGAATTCATGAAAATTGTGTTACAAATAAATAAACAGGATAAACTTGTAAAGAAATTTAAAAGAGTGTACACTTGATCGGCTTCATCTTTTTTTATACAATAAATAAATTTGAGTTTTTTTCACTCTCTTAGTTTTGTACCAAACTACACTTTACACAGAGATATTCCAATTGTTCGTTCCCGAAATGGTCCAGCCCATTTTAGTTGGTCGGGAGTACTATACACTTCAAAATTATGATTGGTATGTCGATTTCTTGTTCCAATGAACTGTATAGTTTGCTGTAGAGTAAACAGAACACTAATTCTCTTCCAAATATTGAAAAGTTAACGATTACCTTAAGGTAAAAAAAAAAAAATAAACGCATACACGCTATATTTTCAATACAAATAATATTGTAATTAATCAAAATTATAATTACGTTACATTAATTTATTTACACACAAAATTATAATTCATGTTAATATAATACAAAAATGAATAATGCATAACAATATTTTTTTTACACAAAATACATAAAATTACACCTCAAGATTGAGGGGAAGGGGGACAGTTAGAAAGGGGATTTGAAGTATCAGTATCGAAGACATACAACATTTGTTGGAGGTTGTAAAATTTACTTACAACCTCCAGAATTTCTAAGCGCATTTGCAGTTTCAGCGAGTGGGGTAGCTCGCGCATTGTCGGGAGGATGGACAGTAGAAAACAGTGCTCCTCATCGAAGACTACATCGGCTGTTGACAGTTTTATTTTTTTGGACACCCTGGTTTCTTCTCCCAATTCTCCGCCGGTATTGGGGGGCTCAGCACTTCCTGGGCTTCTGTTAAAAAATTAAAAGGTTTATTCCAAGTTCGGTTTCGATATACCACTATATAATATATATATATATATATATAATATATATAGTAGTAATGCAATAAAACAATACACAAAATAAAAATTCTATGTTTTAAAACACGTGTTACAATATTAGGTATCAATACCCCAGTTGCTTGATATTTGTGCCTAAAAAAATGGTGTTACAAATTGTCATGAAACAAGCAGCACAATTTCATATTAACTTGGCGTTCACAAAGTGTATACTTGTTAAATATAGCAAGAACACACACACACATACATATATTTGAACATAACAAAATGTTACCTAACCTAAATGTATGTTATCAGATTTTAGAAGTGCATAACAACAATGTAAATAGGGGATATAGTAGTAAGAATAACCAAGAAAGGAGAAATCAAGGAAGAAGAATGAAGCAGAAGTACCACATGAAACAGTAAACCCAAATACTGTTTGACACTACAACCAGACAAAGACTAACTCAAACTGATGGACAGAGTAAATTTACATTAAGCTGTCAATCAAATCAGTAGATAATGTAAACAGAATATTGTATGTAAATAAAAAGTGAATCAATAAGAATCTGAATGCTGTGAAATCAGAATCAACATTTTGCTGATAATAAATTTAACCATGACTAGTAAATTATGAATGCCAAAAAACTAAAATTAGCAATGGCTACAAAGCGAGAACAAAGATGTATTTCAATATCAAATATACTTATGAGAAAGAAAAACCATTTGTGTGAGGGAATATTATACAAGTGGAGTACCTCAACAAATTACAGAATTGAGAACCAATAAATGCTGTTAAGGCAAAATTCCAATATGAGCGATATGTCTTAACAACGCCTAGACCAAGCAATAATCAGCGAGTTGACTATTGGGAGGTAACGTAAGTGTAAATTAAATACACAAAACAATGGTTATGCTCCAATATAGCATAAAACATTATTAAAACAATATATTTAATCATAATTCAATTGTTAAGTAGTAGAATAGAACGAGTTAGCGTAAAACGAAATGTCATAGTAATAAGGATCGTTCATTACAATGTATAAAGTTTAGGTGTACTCATAATGTTCAGTAAAAAAGGTCAGTACAGAGTTAATGGTGTTCCCACATAAACGTTTGAGTAATAAAATGCTATGTGAACACAAACAATATTAACCAAAGTGTAAAATCGTCGATTCAGGTAAACAGACGACAGTGAAAAATAGTGTACCCGAACATTGATTTTATAACAATGTCGGTCAAAGTGAAATTAATTCGATGTAGAGTGATATCAAATTAAAGAGGACAAAATGATCTTTAATTTGATGACGATATCGACCCAATCGCAACTGTATTAAGTGCGGGAAAGATGTTAGCATCATTTACCAAAAAAGCATCCGAAATCTGGATGCTAATAACAACAACAACGACGAGCTGTCAATCATTTCAGAGTTTGGCGGTTGGAAACCGTTTTTAACGGCCAAAATAAAAATACGTCATACTCAACACACCTGCAAGAACCAATCACAAAATTAGTTAGTAATTAACATTTTTACCTAAGACCGATCGACAAGGAGAGTATATAAGGGGACGCGAGCGTTTCTCAACAGACACTTTACCAACTTCATACAGCACGGGACGTGTGCTCGCCATATCAACATTTTTAATAATTGTTAGCGTCATCAACATAATACATCGAAGAAAATAGCTCAACACCAAGAAACAACTACTTCAAATTAATCTACAGAAAACAATAGTGATTATGTGCAGTATTATTTCAATTTAGTGCGGGAAATAATGAACAGAAAGTAATTAATTAATATCATTCATGATCCATTCAGTTAGAAGAGGATCGCAATACTCTGTTCTGGTGCGTGTGTTGTGCAAAACCCGGTAATCATTATAATCCGATTACCGAAGTGGTCAATGAGTTTTACTTAAATAATTAAAACCAAAAGGTAACAGTGCAATCATTATTCATTTTTTATCTGAGCGCCATAACCTGTACATTTTTCTACACTGATCTGTACTGACGCAAAACACAGAAACATTTCAAGATTACACCATGTCTCAATTTATTGTATGAATTTGTTATTATGAATTAAGCTGTATGTTAGTTATAAGTGTTCTCACATGATAAATTTTGTAAATCAAAAAGCAAGCGTTGACGAACGCACGACCTATCAACAGGTCATTTTTATTTGTTTACTTAATGAAAGTAACCTCAAAACATTATCAATCAATATTTTATCAGCAAATCATTAGATATTGTGTAGGCATAACTTTCTTTTTCGTGTCTCAAAGAATTCACATCTGAGATTTTAATAATATTACTATTAAAAATAAACAACATCTGGACTTAGCCAGATTTATAACTTATGCTCTGAGCAAGCCGTATAAGGCATATAATAACTTATTGACAATTGTACAACTTTGTATATTTTAATTATATTTGTTTTTTTTTGGAATTCTCTATAAGGGTGTAAATAAAACCCATTATTAACAGCATAACTCGACTTGATTTATTTCTATCTGATAATTAAATATTTTATTTAGAAAACTCAAACAACCTTCAGTTGTATTTTAATATTTTGGAATAGCATTGCCACAAAGGTGATAAACAATTATTTTGAATTTTTAAATCATTCAGTGATTCTATTTGTGGGTTTTACACGGGATTTTCCCTAAATAAATCCGTGTGGCGCCCACTCACAACCAAGGCAATCTAACCTTGCAACTAAAGTAAGTTGGTGTTTGTAAACTGAGTTGACAGCTTATACTAGAACTTCTAGAAAACACGACCAGGTACGTGAAAGTATATTTTGTTTATTATATTGTCCAGACATTACGAGACGTAACGTACTTAGACTATCAGCAACCTGGAGGAGAAGTTTCACAGTCAGCATCAACAAGACGACCATCATCTTCAAGCGACCAACTATTGTACTTTATTTTTTAAATCTAAGCAAACTTAGTATTTAAATATTATCAACCCAACTATTTTATTTATTTCATATAAGGGAATTCTTTTCAGACAAGTATAATTACACAACTGTAAACACACTGTGAGTAACCTTGAATGTTACACTTTAAATCGCTTTACAAAGTTAGTAACCTTCAACAATTACAACATCTAAATGATATTTCACACAAAATTAGATTTTATTTAATCACGACCTTTAATATTTTAAACATAAACATAATTTTAAATAACAACAGCAACACTTTTATTTTATTACAAATTGGCGCACCAACTAGCGTGGCTTAAAAAATATTAAATAAAAATATTTTTTATATTTTATATCAGCCCGGCAGACACGAAAGAACAACCACGCCTTACCTACACAGACAATAATATATACAAAGTCAACTGAAACAAAGATGTACCGGGGAAATAGAAGGAGAAGGGAGAGAGTACACTGGGACCAAATATACAGAATATTGAAAATCGATGGTGGAGAATTGAACCGAAAAATGGAAGAGGAGAAGAGATGGATAAAAGAGGAGTCAGACCAATTAAGGAGTAAGAGGGAAGAAGGCTTTGCAAGACTCCACGAATGGGAAACCCCACTACCAAGGAGGAACCGGAATACAAGATGGTATAATAACCAACCAACATGGCGAAACGAGGAGAAGAGGGACTACCGTTACCAGAGATGGGAAGATGAGCGTAGTAGAAAAGAAGCAGTAGAAAGAGAACTAAGAGACAATAAGATAAGACAAAATGAAGAATTATTCTATAGCCGAGCAGCACAGCAGGAGGAAGAGGAAATAAGACGCCAGAGTGAGAGACGAGAAGAAGAGCGTAAACGGAGGGAAGCGTTCGAAGAAGAATTGAAGAATGCCAAGAAGTTAAAAAACGAGAAGAGACAGATAGGAGAAGACTTAATGAAGAATGGGAAAAATACTGACGACAAAAGTGAAGACGACCATAGCCAGAAGGAATCCATGGAACCACCACAAGAGAATATGACTAAAGATGTCCCAGAACAAGACGTCAATAATGGTGAAAAAGAGGAGGAAGTGTTAATAGCTGACCCAGAGACCAAAACAATAACAAGGAAGGACCATAATGAACTATATGGATCTACAAGTGAACACAGTGAAATCACTAACGAGAACATAAAAACCCCCTACCAAAAGGTGAATAGAGTTAACGACACGACGGAAGAGAATAATGAAGCAGTCCAAGGGATGGTAAGCGATAACGCACCGACCGTGAATGTCGAACATACAAATATAAACTCGAAGACCGAAAATAAAGGAGTAATGGAAACGTCGGACACAAAAACACCTGAAGGGGAGGTAAATGCAAGTGACACCATAAAAAACCAACCTAAGGAAATAGCATCGATGGAGCTGCTAAGTTTCCAGAAGATGATGATGGAATGTAGGGAGAAACAGTTCCCCCACCCCGTAGAGAATAGCTTTGAGAAGGCAAGAGAGGAAATGATGAACGATATCAGATCATGGAGAGAAGAAATCATCCAACAATGGAGGGAAGAAGTGGAAACTAATGATGAACCGGCAGAAAAGCAACCGGACTCGAATACATTATTAGTTGAAAATGAACTTGACAGAGATAAGGAGATCGATACCGGAAGTATAGAAAACACTCAGGTAATTAAAGAAGCGGAAGAGTTATTAGCCGAGAATGAAGGCTTAGAACAAGAGGATCTACCCATGTGTGAGCAGCAAGTGGAGACAAGAAAATTACCCAGAAATAAAACCACCGAACTAGTGAATTCGAAAATTAAAATCCATAAAGAAAGGAACAAAATAATTAAGAAAACGGAAGAAAAGGAGGCGAAAATAAAAGGGATAATACGCCCTGAGAAGACGAGGGTTACAAAGGAAATATTAGAGATGACTAGGAGTGGATTAATTAACTTCGTGGACAACCCGATTATTCGTCATAGAGCAAGAATCAACGGTAAGAAGGATAAACAGGACTTCATAAAAATATTAAAAGTAAATCACCATAAAACCATGGGTAAAAAATTAAATAAGAATCCAATTAAATTAAATATACCAACAAATGAAATACACCAAACAAGGTCAATCGATTCCTTAACGAATGACCGACCATTAAACTATTTAATTAATAATCCAGATGACGGAACGATTAAGACAACGTTACATGCCAGTGACTGTGTTATGACGGAGAAGGTTATAAACAATGAGGTATTTAAAGTGAATACTCCTAGAAGAAAGATGCTTCACAGGAAGAAGGAAAATTATCAAGAACAACTGGACCAGCTCATTGAAGGGTACGCCCAAAGGATAAAGGAAATGCGGAAGAAGAGGGACCAAGCGATGGAAGAATCCAACCAGGAAATGAACGGAGGTCAACCCGGATTAGAAGAAGGGCCAGACATCAATAATAGCCAAGGCCCAGAGTACAATGGACACAGGGATACCAAAGATGATGAGAGGAAGAAGGCAAGGAAACGGGGAGCCAATGACTATCTGGTAGCCGCCAAGTGGAAGAACCGCCTGATAGGAAGGTATCTCCAAAACTACTAGTACTGAACATATGTCAGATATCCCGAACATGTAATATTAGCAATAGAGTGGAAAGGCACAAATAACCCCATGTATATCAACTATAAAAGAAATGATTACTCTTAAGAACAGATAATATGTAGTAGTAGGCGACATTTATCACCCGAATGTTTAGGGTATAAACAAAAAAAAAAATATATATGTTTAAAAATAATTACTATAAACAAACTCATTTAGTGTTTAACAGAATCACATATTAAGCTCCAAATTATTGAAGGTAACTAATTGACTATAACTAATCAATTTGCCCTATTGAGTTACAAAAGTGTGTAGGATTAAGATATAAGCCAAATTATTTGTTACTTGTGAAAAAGAACTAGATCTATCACACCAAAGGATAGAAAATTATGTAATGCCAACTAAATGATTTAATAAGAAAAAAGACATCTATTATGTCATAAAGAACCAGTAGTGGCATATAACTAAAATTAATATACTATACTTAGAAAAAATGTGTTTATCCAAATGAATATTATATGTAACTTAATGTTTATAAAATGACTATTGTGTACCTCTCATAAAACTATATTATATAAAATCATCCAGAATAAAGGTTCACCCAACTAACCTTTGAAGGAGTAGAGAGGCAGAATAACAAAGTGTGTAAAATAAAAGAAGGATATTATTATGGAAAGTGTAAGGAAAGAGAAAAAATGTTTATGAAACGAACTATGTAACCCTAAGAATGTCTATAAAATTAGATATTGATATGTTATTATATTGTCACATGAAATTGTAATTATCGAATATTGTATAATATATATAAAATCGTCCAGAATAAGTGAAAACCACCATCACTTGAAGGAGTAGAGAAGAAGAATAACAAAGTGAGTTAATTGTAAAGATAGCTATTGTTATAATGGAATGAAAAGAGAAAAATGTTTATTAATTATCAAATATTGTACATCACCAGATATGTCAGAGAACATCAAACAAAAAACCATTTAGTATACGAACATTGTACGCCCTGATAATTCAGGATGAATATAAATTATTAAGAAAAGCTTAATGAACTATTGTGAAAATAAAATATTATAAACTCTAGACATGAAAACCAACTGCATAAGCATATAAGCAGCCAAATAAGGGTATAATCTTAAGAATACTCAAGTGAACCAAAACAAATTGTCAACTAGTACAAAAAGTAACTATACAGCTGATAAAAGCATAGCTAAGAATGTCAAGTCTGAAAAGAAATAATTACCTGTAAAAAAGAAAGTATGTTAGCTAGTATAAAGATGGAAATGTGATATCAATGAAAACCTCTGATACCTTGAATATTATAGTGAATATATTATATTATTGTAAATGAATGATATGTGATATTTTATGAGTTGTGATAGTGCAACTATTGCCAGGTGCAATGTTTATTTTTTTCTCAGACAGAGAAGAGTAATGCCTCTGAATCTGAGTATGTGTATTGAGGAACGGCAGAGGATGTAAGCCACAGTGAGCCACTCTGATTCCGAACCCACTACAAAAGTTAGGGAGTTATATTGTATTAATGTATCAAGGACTATTATGAAAAAATCTGTGAGGTATAAATTATAATAACCATTAAGATAATCACGAATGTAAAGATATGTAATAAGAAAGAAGAGTGTGTATAGAACAGGAAATTGTTAATTTAAGAAATAAGATCTATTGTAGTTAAATGACTTAGAAAATAAGCTACTTGAAAATACTAGTAAGTTAAGAGTTATATCACTAGACAAAAATCAAGCTAGAGTAATACACTAATAGTATGTTAAAAGATCAAAGAGTACAAGAAAAAAAAGGAGAACCATAGAAATCTACTAAGGAACTGACATGAAATGATAATTTTATAAAAAATAAATTTTTTCTCAAATGATCAATTTTGAGGAGGGTGTATATGTAACATAACAAAATGTTACCTAACCTAAATGTATGTTATCAGATTTTAGAAGTGCATAACAACAATGTAAATAGGGGATATAGTAGTAAGAATAACCAGGAAAGGAGAAATCAAGGAAGAAGAATGAAGCAGAAGTACCACATGAAACAGTAAACCCAAATACTGTTTGACACTACAACCAGACAAAGACTAACTCAAACTGATGGACAGAGTAAATTTACATTAAGCTGTCAATCAAATCAGTAGATAATGTAAACAGAATATTGTATGTAAATAAAAAGTGAATCAATAAGAATCTGAATGCTGTGAAATCAGAATCAACATTTTGCTGATAATAAATTTAACCATGACTAGTAAATTATGAATGCCAAAAAACTAAAATTAGCAATGGCTACAAAGCGAGAACAAAGATGTATTTCAATATCAAATATACTTATGAGAAAGAAAAACCATTTGTGTGAGGGAATATTATACAAGTGGAGTACCTCAACAAATTACAGAATTGAGAACCAATAAATGCTGTTAAGGCAAAATTCCAATATGAGCGATATGTCTTAACAACGCCTAGACCAAGCAATAATCAGCGAGTTGACTATTGGGAGGTAACGTAAGTGTAAATTAAATACACAAAACAATGGTTATGCTCCAATATAGCATAAAACATTATTAAAACAATATATTTAATCATAATTCAATTGTTAAGTAGTAGAATAGAACGAGTTAGCGTAAAACGAAATGTCATAGTAATAAGGATCGTTCATTACAATGTATAAAGTTTAGGTGTACTCATAATGTTCAGTAAAAAAGGTCAGTACAGAGTTAATGGTGTTCCCACATAAACGTTTGAGTAATAAAATGCTATGTGAACACAAACAATATTAACCAAAGTGTAAAATCGTCGATTCAGGTAAACAGACGACAGTGAAAAATAGTGTACCCGAACATTGATTTTATAACAATGTCGGTCAAAGTGAAATTAATTCGATGTCGAGTGATATCAAATTAAAGAGGACAAAATGATCTTTAATTTGATGACGATATCGACCCAATCGCAACTGTATTAAGTGCGGGAAAGATGTTAGCATCATTTACCAAAAAAGCATCCGAAATCTGGATGCTAATAACAACAACAACAACAACGAGCTGTCAATCATTTCAGAGTTTGGCGGTTGGAAACCGTTTTTAACGGCCAAAATAAAAATACGTCATACTCAACACACCTGCAAGAACCAATCACAAAATTAGTTAGTAATTAACATTTTTACCTAAGACCGATCGACAAGGAGAGTATATAAGGGGACGCAAGCGTTTCTCAACAGACACTTTACCAACTTCATACAGCACGGGACGTGTGCTCGCCATATCAACATTTTTAATAATTGTTAGCGTCATCAACATAATACATCGAAGAAAATAGCTCAACACCAAGAAACAACTACTTCAAATTAATCTACAGAAAACAATAGTGATTATGTGCAGTATTATTTCAATTTAGTGCGGGAAATAATGAACAGAAAGTAATTAATTAATATCATTCATGATCCATTCAGTTAGAAGAGGATCGCAATACTCTGTTCTGGTGCGTGTGTTGTGCAAAACCCGGTAATCATTATAATCCGATTACCAAAGTGGTCAATGAGTTTTACTTAAATAATTAAAACCAAAAGGTAACAGTGCAATCATTATTCATTTTTTATCTGAGCGCCATAACCTGTACATTTTTCTACACTGATCTGTACTGACGCAAAACAGAAACATTTCAAGATTACACCATGTCTCAATTTATTGTATGAATTTGTTATTATGAATTAAGCTGTATGTTAGTTATAAGTGTTCTCACATGATAAATTTTGTAAATCAAAAAGCAAGCGTTGACGAACGCACGACCTATCAACAGGTCATTTTTATTTGTTTACTTAATGAAAGTAACCTCAAAACATTATCAATCAATATTTTATCAGCAAATCATTAGATATTGTGTAGGCATAACTTTCTTTTTCGTGTCTCAAAGAATTCACATCTGAGATTTTAATAATATTACTATTAAAAATAAACAACATCTGGACTTAGCCAGATTTATAACTTATGCTCTGAGCAAGCCGTATAAGGCATATAATAACTTGTTGACAATTGTACAACTTTGTATATTTTAATTATATTTGTTTTTTTTTTTGAATTCTCTATAAGGGTGTAAATAAAACCCATTATTAACAGCATAACTCGACTTGATTTATTTCTATCTGATAATTAAATATTTTATTTAGAAAACTCAAACAACCTTCAGTTGTATTTTAATATTTTGGAATAGCATTGCCACAAAGGTGATAAACAATTATTTTGAATTTTTAAATCATTCAGTGATTCTATTTGTGGGTTTTACACGGGATTTTCCCTAAATAAATCCGTGTGGCGCCCACTCACAACCAAGGCAATCTAACCTTGCAACTAAAGTAAGTTGGTGTTTGTAAACTGAGTTGACAGCTTATACTAGAACTTCTAGAAAACACGACCAGGTACGTGAAAGTATATTTTGTTTATTATATTGTCCAGACATTACGAGACGTAACGTACTTAGACTATCAGCAACCTGGAGGAGAAGTTTCACAGTCAGCATCAACAAGACGACCATCATCTTCAAGCGACCAACTATTGTACTTTATTTTTTAAATCTAAGCAAACTTAGTATTTAAATATTATCAACCCAACTATTTTATTTATTTCATATAAGGGAATTCTTTTCAGACAAGTATAATTACACAACTGTAAACACACTGTGAGTAACCTTGAATGTTACACTTTAAATCGCTTTACAAAGTTAGTAACCTTCAACAATTACAACATCTAAATGATATTTCACACATAATTAGATTTTATTTAATCACGACCTTTAATATTTTAAACATAAACATAATTTTAAATAACAACAGCAACACTTCTATTTTATTACAAGCTAACGTATACACCGTATTCGATCGATTTATTTACAATATAAACCTAAAATTAAACCCCCGTATTTAGTTAGGTTACAATATATACCTATATAAAACACATTACTATTTTTTTTATGTTGGTGAACACTTACGATTTCGAACTTAAAGCTGGTATCAGGAACGATAATGCCTCATAATGGGGGCAGGTCTTGTGTTCCTCCGAACCTGATGATACCTCCCTCCTTTTCAATTCTTTTTGGAAGGACCCCTTTAGATCCTTCCACTTTTTGTATAATTCTTTCACTGAAATTTAAAATGTTCATTGAAATAACTACTTAGGTAAAGTAAATCAAACAATTAAAAATTTTAGTGGTGTTTCCAGATATTATTTAGCCGCGGTTTGTAGTTTGATTTACGGGTATTATTCACAAGGGTGTCATATTTGTGGGTACGTTTTACTGTGACGGTCAGTTTAATTTACCACTGTCGAGAGCACAAGCCCCAAAATTTAGAAACGTTTTGCAGATTAGTTGTATAAGAGTGAACGAATCAGATCGGCAAAACACAAAAAAGTGCACTATTAATTCTAATCGTTATGTTGAGTAATATATACATTTTTGATTGGTTGTTCGTTTATTGTATTTTGTAGTGTACGATAAAAGGAATGTTATCGCTATCGCGATAAGACAATATTAAGACTTTTGTTTTAAAAAGTGTGTGTATTTTACTTTTTTGATAGAATTTCCCTATGTTTAATAGTAGAAACGTGTAAATAAACGTTCTAGGTATAAATAGAACAAAATTAATAAAAGCGGTGACCATTCACTTACCGGCTGCACATTTCTCTTCTTCTGACATTGTCATAAAATTTTTATCTATCCCAGTGAATACTTCGATCCACCTTTCTGTTCTTTTATTGTTATTACTGTACTCTTCAAACGAAGAATCCCATAGTGCCCGCCTTTCTTGAATAAGTTTTATAAATTTTTGTAGGTTTATTATTGTAGGCCTACTGTTCATTTTAAATAAGTAAATATAAAATATAAAAATTAAGAAAATGTAAAAAATATGTATAGGGCTTAAGATATAAAAGTAAAATGCAAAAACTAAAAGAAAATACTAATACTGTATAACAATATGTAAAAAATATAAAAAGTTAAAAATTGCGAATCCAACGAGTACGATACGAGGAACTGAACTGTGGAGCAGTTTTTTTTTTTTTTTTTTTTTTTTTTTTTGAGACCGACCAGTATGGTCGGACTCGGGCTGTTTTGGAGACGAGCTCCCTTCAGCCGTGTGGGTAAGGGGGTTTGGGGGGACGTACGCCAGACGACCGGAGCGCAGAGAAGGTGGAGGCACTTAGTTGGGAGAGTGGGAGAGTACTGTTTGTTGGTTATATTGTGTGAGGTGTAGTTTGTAGCCATACACGAGCGGGAGAGGTAGATGGATGTGGCCGTTATAATTGTTATGGGGCATCTTTATTTATTCCTGTTGTTTATTAATTTATTTCTTCATATTTTTCTGCGACGTTCTTGCAGGGGTGGGGGCGGCCAAGACTGGGACGTGTGACGCTGGTCGCCAAAGCTGTTAGGTGGCGACAGGGAGCCGTCAAGGGAGGTGGAAGGAACAGATTCGGGTTATATGCGGGTACGTAAGTGTGGGGAACTAGAGTGTGTGTTTACTGTGGTGAGGTGAAGAGAGTGTGGGGGAGTTTTAGCGTGTGTTGATTATCGAGGCTGCGTTTGCTTTAGGAAGACAGGTCGCTACTGCCGGGGAGAGATAAGTCCTTGGCGGGGTAATAGTATGTATTACTGCTACGCAGGTCTGTGTCGTTGACGCCGGCGTGGTTGGAGGCGAGGGGGAGGACCATTGGCTATTGCGAGGAGGCGATTTAGTAAGTAGGAAGGTCGGCATGTATTGCGGGTGTTTCTATTAATTGACGGGACTATCGTTTGTATGGAATTGCGGCGGGAGGCTGTGCGGGAATACTTCCAGTTGAGTTTAATAAGGAAGGAATCAATGTCAGGGAAGCGGGTGTTAAGCGCATACAGGGCGGCATTGGAGGTCATCGTCAGGCGTGGGCGGCGGTATATGAGTCGTAGGGCTCGTCGTTCTGTGATTCGGTGGAGATCGAGGTAGGCTGGAGAGGCAGTAAGGAGAACTGGGTGTGCATATGTGAGGATGGGTCGGATACATGTAGTATAGATGCGGCGTAGTAAGTCGCTGGAGCAGTGGTTTAGGCGGCTGAGGGTTCTGAGAGAACGGAGGCGGGTACGGGCGATGGTAGTTGTGCGTTTGATGTGTGGTCGCCAGGTAAGTTTGGAGTCAAGCGTGACGCCCAGATATTGGCAATCACGCTTCGGGCGTACTGATGATGGGCCAACGCGGACGGGCGTTGTATAGAAATGTGACATGTTGCGTCCAGTGGAGTTGAAAACACAGAGTTGGGTTTTGTCCGCGTTTACAGTTATTCGCCAAGTATTGCAGTAGGCGAAGAAAGGTTCAAGGATTTGTTGTAATTTGATTGGGATCTGCCGGTGTGCGCCTGCTGAGACCCAGTAGGCAGTATCGTCGGCGTACTGGGCTAGGCCTGCAGATGGGTAGGGTAGAGTAGGCGGAGGGGGAGGGGTGTCTTTCGTAAAGATGATATACAGTAGCGGGCTAATGGCGGAGCCTTGGGGGACACCGGCATGAAGGCGGAAGGGTGCCGAGAGATGCTGACGGACTCGGACTTGTGCCGTGCGGCCATCCAGGAACTGGGAGAGCCATTTGACGATGGTTGGGGGAGTGACATCCGAGGATCTTAAAACGGAGGCCATTGTGCCAGACAGAGTCGAAGGCTTTGCGGATGTCGAGTAGGGCTAAGATGGTCGGGCGTTTGCGGGCCGAGTTGTCCTGGATGGCGCTGATAACCCGAACAAGTTGATCGTATATGTTGTAACCAGGGCGGAATCCGCCCTGGGTACTGGGGAGGACGCTATGAGTTTGTAGGTGGGGATGTATCCTGGCGACGAGGATTTTCTCGAAAAGCCTGGAGATTGCAGGGGTGAGAGAAATCGGGCGATAGTTCGACGGGAGGCTGGCGCTTTTGTTAGGTTTGGGGAACATGAGGACATGGGCGTGTTTCCAGGCCCGCGGGACGTAGCCGAGGAGGAGACTAGCTGTGTACAGATGGGCTAGGGCTTCGATAGCAGTGGCGGGGAGCGCTTTTAAAATCCGGTTGGGGATGCCGTCAGGGCCGGGGGCTGTATTTCTGCATTTTCTAAGTCGGTCTTGGATGTCGTCTGGTTCGATGGGCCGCTCCAGCGGATGGTCGTGGTCTGTGGTCAGGACGTCGTGTGGGGTGAAGAGGTCTGAGTGGGTAGTTAGAAAAGTGTCTATAGTATTTTCGGCGATGGCGTCAAAGTCCGGGCTAACGGGGTGGCTATGGATGGTCTGGAGAGAGTCCCGAAAGGCAGCGGCCTTCTCCTCATCGCTGACGAGAAGGCGGTCGCCTAACTGGAGAGGGGTATCGGCTTTGGGCGGGTTGTGTAGACGTTTGACCTGTTTGCAGAATCTGGGAGTGTCGTTTCGAAAGGAATCCTGTACTGAAGTACAGAGGCTCTCAATGCGGGAAGATCGAAAGTCTTTTATGGCGATCTTGACGGCATTTGAAAGTCTCCTGTATTCCAAGCAGAGATGCTCGTTCCGCCGATCTCTGTTTAAGAGGCGGCGGATCCAGCGTTTCCGGCGTATCAGTGTAAGGACCGGGGGAGGGAGCCTGAGCTGGGAGTAGCGGACATGTTTCGTCGGTATGGCCTGTGCCATCGCCGTCTGAATCGATGTCGTGATTAGGTCATTGTATGCGTCCGTTTGCGTGGGGGTGGTGGGTGGGGCTGGAAGAGGGGATATTAGGGAAGCTAAAGCTTGAGAAAAAAGAGGCCAGTCGGCAGCGTGAAAGTCTGTTACGGCCGTCGTGCGGGGTTCCAGGGTGGGGTATTTTACGTGGCCGTAGGCAATTACTAGAAGAATAGGGATGTGGTCAGAGCCAACATCCGGGCCTTGGGAGATTCCGCTTATTTTACGGGAGATGTCGGCTGAGGTAAACAGCTTATCGGGACAGGTAGGACGTTGGGCCGGAGTTACCGGCTGGCGGGTAAACGGGGTACGATGGTGCCTGAGACCGAAGTTATTGACCGCCTGAAGCACACTCGTACCTCGGGCGGTGTTATAACAGTCTCCGAGTTGTCGGTGGTGGGCGTTTAGATCTCCGAAGAGAAGTAAACGGGGGTAGGTCATGGCCAAGTGATGGAGGTAGTTGACGTCTAGGTCGGCACGTGGGGGGCAGTAGTATGTTGCTATGAAGAGGGGAGGGGAGTTTTCGAAGCTGAGTTTGACCAGAAGTGAGTCAGTCGGGCTGTTTGATAGGGGTACTACTTTCGCTCGGAGAGAGTTACGAACAAGTATCGCAACTCCGCCCGAGTGAGATCCGTTGTCCTGCCTGAAGAGGGTATAGCCTGGGAAGAACAGGCGATTCCTGGCAGTTAGATAAGTTTCATTAAGGGTGGCGACGTCTGTATGGGATTCCTGTAGAAAGAGGAGGAGTTCATCTCGTCGAGCCCGGAGGCTACGAACGTTGAGATGAAGAAGGGTGAGATGGTTCTTGCGGATTACGCTGCCGTCTTCTCCCATCAAAGCTTATCGCTTGGATTTGGAGTGAAGGATTGTAAGGCCTTCAGGGGTCCGGTTAAAAAGCGTCCGAGTGTCGAAAAGTCGCTTAGTAATCTGGTTTACGCTTGTACGGAGTTTGTTGTGAGAAACGGGTTCTGTTACATTGTAAATGACTGCGATGAGGGCGTCAAAGACTGATCGAGTCATGTCGGTAATCATTTTCTGTACGTCGGTCATCATCGATTGAAAGAGGCCGAGGATAGTCGTTGTGTCGATGGTTGTAGGAGTAGAAGGAGCGTTGGAGATTTCTGGAGTAGTGTCGGTTTCAGCGGGTTGGTCATCGACCGGTTGAGGTAAGGTGGGGGCGGTTTGTGTAGGTGCGGAGGCGGTGGCGATAGCGGTATTGAGAGAGGGGAAGTCTGTGGGTTGTGGTTTCCACGGGTTTGCCTTTGGTGGTGATGCGGGTATTATCGGGACGACGGGGGCTTGCGAGGCGGGGACCGGAGTCTGTTTAGGATATTTCGGGCATTTAGTTTGGCCCGTGAAATGGTCTGAGGAGGAGTTACAGGTCGCACAGAACGGCGAGCTGAAGTCGTGGTTGGTATGCGGGCAAAGGGCAGTGGGAGTTTTATTGCCGCACACGCGGCAACGGGGTTGGTAGGAACAGGAGGCAGCTGTGTGGCCATAAAGGTGGCAGCGGGGGCAAGGTATATGACGTTCCGTCTGTCGGGATTCTTCCGTCCGGTAGTGTCTGCCAGCGACAAAGGCGCCTTCAGTTAGTAATAGGTTAATGGTTTCTGCGTCGTGGCTAAAAATTCGGATGAGGCCGGTCGGTCCCAGATCCGACATAATTCGCTTGCAGAAAGCTATTTGGAGGCGCTGGTCCTCTTCCAAAGCTTCCTGGAAGTCCAGTATGTCGATGTCTGGTGCGACACCACGGACGACTAGGGTTTTTAGAGGTTTTCTGGGGGGGTCTTTGGGTTTCTGTGTCGGTTGGGTGGTCTGGAATGCCCTGTATACGGCATTAGGTCCGAAAGTGGTCACGGGTATATATTGGCAGAACAATTAGAGGTCTGGGAGGGAGGAGAATTGCAGGGTGGTAATAGCGTTTTTGGGGGAGAAGAAGTTGCGGGGGAGCCGAAGTTTCGGGCAATGGGTTTTGATGAGGTTGGAGAGAAAGATAGGGTTGTTTGGATTCTTCGTATGCTTTAGGATTATAAAGTTTGAGATTGAGGGGGCGGGGGGTTGGGTATTTGTAGGGGTAGGTTGGCGCTTGTGAAGGGGGGCTGAAGTGGAGGGTGATGGTGATTGGGGTGAGGGGGGATTGGGGAGGTCGGTTTGGGCGTAGCTTGCCTTTTACGATAGCGAGTAGTGGGTATTGAAATTGATGAGGCTGAGGAGGCGAGTGAGGAAGCAGGGGATGGCGAGCGATCGGGAGGATGTTTTTGCGTGGTAGCGGGCGGCCGGGGTTTGCGTCGGGTCATGGTGAAAAGACAACTGAGAGAGGTTGTCAGTCAGGGAAGCGTGCAAAGTAGAGTGCGCAGAAATAATAATTAAAGTTAAAAACAATTAAATTAATCAGTAATCAAAGAGAAGGGAATAAAATTATTAGGCCGGCAATGTGTTGAGCCTTAGCGCGTTAGTGGATCAGAGAAGAAAAGTGAGTCTGTAGAAGGGGAGAGTAGAAGTAATGCGGTTAAGTAACAATGGGTGTTTGTGTAAAGAGAGCGTAAAGTGAGGGAAGCAGCCTTGTTAAGTTAATAATGAGGTGTGCGGTTGTGTCAATGAGAGAGAGAGAGAGAGAGAGAGAGGAGAAAGTTTGTGTGTGTGCAAGTGAGAAAGAGCTGGCAGCTGTTGTAAGGGGGAATGTACAGGCAGCGCTGGGTACAAGTACAGTCAGCGCGCGTGTGCGAGGGAGAAGGGTATACGAGTAGGAGTGAGAGCGCAGATACAAATCAGTAAACAAAGAAAGCGTGTGGCGGTTGTGTGGGTAGCGGTATGTATGAAGTGTATGCGTGCGAGTGAGAAGAGTGTGGAGTATACGTGTAGGAGAGAGAGCGTAAATGAAATCAATGAGAGAGAGAGAGAGAGAGAAGGTTTGTGTGTGTGCAAGTGAGAAAGAGCTGGCAGCTGTTGTAAGGGGGAATGTACAGGCAGCGCTGTGCACAAGTACAGTCAGCGCGCGTGTGCGAGGGAGAAGGGTATACGAGTAGGAGTGAGAGCGCAGATACAAATCAGTAAACAAAGAGAGCGTGTGGCGGTTGTGTGGGCAGCGGTATGTATGAAGTGTATGCGTGCGAGTGAGAAGAGTGTGGAGTATACGTGTAGGAGAGAGAGCGTAAATGAGCTCTGTCTAACGGTCGTGTGCAGCTGTTGCGTGGAGGTGAGGGTGAGGGGCGAGGGGGAGCGACAGCTAGGCGACGAAAATGCCAGGCGGTCGGGTGAGGAGGGAGTGAGGCGTGCGGGGTTTTTGACGGTTACAAGGGGGAGATTCGCGGCACAAAGACTAGTTGAAAAGCACGTTATTGCGTTATAATTAAAATATGTATTGCACTGTGTGGTAGTACCCTTGATACTTGATATTAAATTAAACAAATAGTAAGAACTGACTGCTTATGCTACTGTGGAAGTCTTGGCTGCAAATGTTGTGTGTGTAGAGCGTACTGTATATAGGGATGTGTATATTGGCAATATTACAGTTCGGAATGAGTGGAGTTAATGTGTGTTAGTGTAGTGTGTATGCCACAGGGGCCAGGTAAGAGTTACACAGGGCGGGTAGTAATTACGGGAAATGTAGGGGGTGAATAAATTATGGCTACAATTGTTGAAACAGTGATGCTGTAAATGTAATATGTGTGTGAGTGCCACAGGACTAGTAGTCCGAGCGGAGACAACGAAAAATGTATTGTGTGTGTGTGTGTGTGATAGTATTTACTGGATTGTATAAAAGTAAAAATCAGGCGGTGTAAAGCGAATTCCAATCTAATCTGAGACGCGCTCAAACAAACAACTGACAGAGCTCTCGGCCTGTGCAGCAGAGCTGCGCAGACAAAGGTTAACAGCTTCCTTTCACTCACAGCACTCAATCGTTCTTGGTAAACGTTAATTAATAAGTATAAATACCTTGTTGACTTCGTAACTTACAGTGAACACACACACGGATAGTGTATTGTAGGGTCGAAACCGAACAGATACACTCTACGGCACTATACACTCACTTCACTACGCAGAGTAGATTCGTCGACCCTTACGGAGCGGCAGGTAGAAACGACCTTCTCGTTCGCAGGCTGAGGCACTATACACTCACTTCACTACGCAGAGTAGATTCGTCGACCCTTACGGAGCGGCAGGTAGTAACGACCTTCTCGTTCGCAGGCTGATCTCAGAATGGTGGAGCAGAGCTTGTAGCTTGTAGCTCTGTGGTAGCGGGGCGTCTTTGCACCCGGTGCATGTTGCCAAGACGCCCGGTATTTATTTGCTTCTCGCGACCTCGTTTTGTTGATAATGACGTACACCACATAGGTCGGTTGGAGTTAATCTACCCACTATATAAACGCGTACATAAAGAGCCTGAACCGCACATGTCAGCCTCGCGCGTAAGCGCACGTATAAAGAGCCCTGAAACTATATCATTAAATAATGTTTTGTAAACGAAGTACAATTGAATTGTATTTAAATAATACAACGAAATGTTTTTTATTAAATCAGTGTGTACACAAAATCTGGCATTAATGATGGTTTTATTAATATACATTTTCTTTACAAAGTTGGTTATTTATTTTGTAATACAATATTGGTAAATAGGGTAAACGTTCAAGGAAAAGTTATCTCCCCCTTTGTATAACTTTCTATACTCCTCTTTATTAGGTTTATAATCTCCATGGGTTTCTTTTCTTTTACGTCTATTAATTTTAAATTACAAACTCTTGCTAACGCAGAGAAATAGTCATTCTGTATGCGGCAGTAGTTTTCGTCAGCGAATTCCGCGTCGAAATATCCTCTTGATAGAATTCGTTTTAAACATTGTTTTGTATCCGTGTCTATTAAAACAAGAACGTAGTTTTGTTTTCCGTATTCAATAAACCAGTCTGGAATCAACGACTCAAACTCTTTAACACCTTTGTGTTTCATAATATGCCGCATACACGAACGACGCGTACGGCGAACGATCCGTAATAGCCAGTTTTTTGTCTTCATTTTTATTACTTTTAAACTGGTTAATTTTATAGTCGCAGTACCACGCGACTGTGTTGTATCCCATGTTCGTTTTTTGTGTGTACAGATCGTACTTTTCACGCAACTTAATAATGTCAGTATGTATAATTTCAACGGAGGGGTGTTTCCCAATTTCTTCTGTAGCGGACGTTTTGTAACACGCCGCGCTACCTTCCAACATCACAACGAATTTCATGTTTGTTTTAATAATACGAGCTGTTTCGACAACGGTTAATGAGGGTATGCTAGGTAAGGGCCGTACAGGCGCCCTTTTATATACGTGACGGAGTGCTCTACCGATCGATGGATATATAAAGCGGGAAGGAACGCGGTGTCATTTCACACTGACGATTGCGACTGGAGCTGGTATCGATGGCCGTCAATTTAGCCGCGAATTTGTATTTCGATAAATTGCACGAACAAGCTATTCAGCCACATAAAGCAACGCGGTTTTCGGCGGGAAGTGACGTTTACACGTATTACGATATTTTGATTAAAGCCGGACAATTGGCAACCGTATGTACGGGAAGTAGAGTGTTTCTGCCCCCCAACTGTTACGGGCGTACAGCGGCTCGTTCGAGTCTAGCAAAAGAATTTGGAATTGTTGCTTTGCGATTAACTATAATTAATAGAGAAGAAAACGAAGTAAAAATTGTTTTAAAAAATACCGGCGACAAAACCGTAACATTACCGACGGGTTCACGCATAGCCCAAACTATTTGTGAAGAATTTACAAGTATAAACACAATTATGAATAAAAACCAACAAATAGAAAAGGAGGAAGGAGAAAACGTAATATATTATGAAAAGATAACAAATGAGGCGATCCCACCCACTTTATCACCCCTAGGAATAATTCTTAATACTTATATCGCTTTTGAATTAAATCCCAATGAAAGAAAAACAATTTCATCGGGATTGTCTCTACTCTTACCAAACGAAACGTACGGTAAAGTGGTGGCTTGCAACGATATCGTTGAAAAATACGGTGTAGAGGTTTTGGGAGGAGTAATCGACCCCGATTACAAAGGGGAAATAAAAGTTATACTACTTAATCACGGTAACGAAGTGGTAAAATATGAAATCGGTTCCACCATAGCACAGATTATTTGCGAAAAATATTGTCACATCAATAATGTTCTACATATAAATAATTTGTGTGATGAAAATTACGAACCATTGAATAAACGTGAAAAGAGCGACAGAGGAGATGGTGGATTCGGATCTACTGGAATGTAAAAATAAGGAATTATGGAAAATAAAAACGTGTATATTATAATTGGTATTTGTATATGTTTATTTTTCTTCACAATGTATGTATTTACAAAAATAAAAAATTACATAAATATAAAAGTATTAGAAAGGGAGAAACTGATGTTTCGTTTATTTTCTTCGTTACCCAGTAATTCACTTTTTACATTTAAATCTTGTACAAAAAATACGGTTTACTGCTTATCGGATAAAGATTGTAAACTGGCTTGTAATGAAGACAATCACGTTTCCGAATATTTAAATTATGAGTGTAACACAAATTTAATTTGTAGTTTGAAATTAGATCGTTCTTCCTTTAATAATAAAGAGATGTGTAGGAACGAAAATTTAGGAGTACTTCCAGTTATAAACGATTGGGATCAAAAATTAATTAATCCCAAACCGATGTGGCGCTGTATATCATACTTCAATCAAATTGTTAACGACGATGGGGTTGTTAATTCTGGAGTATGTGAGAGGGGAAATTTGTATTTTACAAATGAGACGGGCATGAGCTGTAAATGCAGTGACGGCGACACGTTACTGTTGGAACGTAAAACCAAAGGTATACCTAGATGTGTGCGTCACGCAAATTTATATATAAAAAGTGATGTAGATTTTTATTGAATTGAATCTATCAAAGAGAAAATATATATTCGCTGGGAACAAAATCGTCTACAGACCCCAAATCAATATATCTTTGTTTCGAATTTCCGGTTTCTAGATAAAGATGGTTGTCGTAATCCGTTATCACATATTGTAAAAACTGGTAAGATTGATTGATCGCATACCCATCTTTGGAAACCGAATGCGATTGTTGTATAAATGTATTTGCGTAATCGTGCATATGTTTAGAGTACGAATTTTTATCCATTGGAAAATTATTTTTCGTAGAATCGTATAGTTCTGGTGTACCCTTTGCACCACTGGAAGTGATAAACTTGTAAATGTCGTCATTCAAATCTGTTGTAATACAAAACTTATTATTTTCATTAGCCTTTATTAAAGCGTTCACTTCGTTTATAAACTTTACACCCCCTTTACTGCCAAATAAAATGGTTATATTTAACAGAGTGTTTTGTAAGGTTTTTTTTAAAGTTTTATTTTTTTTTTCGATTTGAAAAATGTAATCGTATATTTTGGTTTTCAAATTTTTAACGTCCATCATTTTTAAAATATGCTGTTCAGTAAACACGAGTGCGGTGGTATTGTTAGGTTTGTACATGGACATGTGAGGGTTCATGTTCATGTTGCTTTCAATCGTGGCTCTGCGACTGTTAATTAACTGCATGTTAGCGCAGTCTCCGTCCATGTCCATATTCATGTGCGAAAACCACAACGGATTTAACATAACGCTATCCAGTGATTTCCTTAGTTTTTCGAGTGTGTCTGGTTTACTGTTGAACGTTTGTACGCGGTCTTGGTCGTGATTCATTATTTTTGTAAGTGCCTCTACATATTCGTTATTTATTTGGTGAATTGAGGGTGTGATAATAAATTCTTTATTACAAAATTTGTATTTAGTTTTAATAACTAAACCCTTTATTTTTTGCCACATGTGAAAAAAATTATTGTACATTTTTTTGTTTTTTGATTTTACAATTGTATAACGATCTTTATTTTTGTAACGAGAAGCTTGAACATTTTGCTGCCATTGAAATAGCTTGATAATTTTTTTACATCCTTCCACTCGAAATAATCTTGATTCTTTTCTGGTGTATCACAAAGTTGATAAAACTTTAAATACGTTTTTAATTTTCCATACAACACATCTCTGTCCAGTTCCACACACAGTGATTTCTCCATCTTGTTGAGCGGTTCATAGTCGACTGAACGTCTAGGCATTAAAATCTGTATAATATATCGTTTGAAAAAGCGTAACCAATATCTTTCATTATGGCTTTAAAAAGTGGAGTTAATACGTGTAATATTGAAAATGGATTGTTATTGGGTTGCGCCAATATATTGATCGATTTATGGGTACCGACCTTCTCCGTTTTAGCTATGTGTAAAGGGTCACGCATCGGTATGTCTTTCCCGTACAATTTTGTACCCCAAAAACCAGTATAATAACCGTTACGTTGATATACTCTAAAAGACGTAAGGTTACTGTTAAAACCCAAAATATGTGTTAATTGATGTAAACATGAAACCAAAACTTATAACATTTTATTGAATCAAAATTCAGTTTGACAACATGTTGTTTAATAGTCTTGACCACTCCCCTCCACCCCTCCCCCCCAATTAAGGTGTTTTGATGATAAATAAAGAGGTACAAAATGTCTCCTTATATAATCAAATTTCTACTTCTTCTCTGAGAATGAGACTACATCATCTGATGGTGAAGAGGTGTCATACGCTTAATGTTTAACGTATTCAAATGCATGTATCCTAAACGGGCGTGACCGTCGTATTTTTCTTCTGTATTGTTAATCCACATAGTATCTTCACAGTATTGCGTTTCAGTATAGTCGTCGTGTATCACGTAAACTTTTATAAATACGTTAAAAATATCATACATCTTGTACCTTATTATTTCGGAAGACAGAATTTGTATTTGAGATTCGCATTCTTCTGTAACGGCGTTGCCTAATTCTCCGTATTCTTTCAATTCTTGTAAATCGCCTATTATCGTAAAGTGGGTGTGAGGTCGTACTATTTCTATTTTTTTGTTTGTAAGGTAACATTCTACCGGCTCGTTTACAATTATATTTTTGTTTTCTAATAATTTTAAATATTCCTCACAGTGTACGGGTAAAGGTTTTCTTTTGACATCGATTTTATACATATATAAAAATATTTCAGTTCCTCTAATTAAGGTAAGTTCGTTTTCTGTGTTGTCGTAATAATACAATTTTATGTTTTCTAAATTTATATAGTTTTTATCTGTTCTCATGTCGGCTATATAGAAATTATCAGCAAACTCTGAAGAAGCGTTTTCACCAAACCTGTTTATTAACACTGGTAGAGTGATTGTGTTTATTTTATTTCTTCAGTAGAGTCATTAGTTAAGTTCACTGGTAGATTGATTGTGTTTATTTCTTGAGTAGAGTCATTAGTTAAGTTTAGTGGCGCAACTTGTCCTTGTTTTTCAGAGCGCAAAACGTACACAATAGTGTACAATATAAGCGGTATTAGAAATATAATCGTACACGTGCTCAATAAACAACACACGCGCCGTTTTTTGTTAATTTTATCGACGATAACAGGCGTTTCATCAAAATCGTTATCGTCGACGTTCAGTATCAACCTATCGGTGTGGTGTGCATGGTTAGATTCGTTAGAAGAGGATAATTTTTTTACCCTTTTCAGCACAACGTTTTTGGTTTGCGCCCCCAAATCTTGCGTACAATTTCTTTTCTGCGATAAAAAGCTACAGCGCCTGGACACAATTCTCTCCTTTAATTCGTTTATGTTGTTGCTAATGTAATTGTTTACATTATAGTAAATTCTTGTAAACTGCGATTTATCTCCATTCTTTGCGACTTCCGCAACCGAATAAAATAACTCTTCCGAATCTTCGTTTTTCGATCCCGATGGAACTACGGTTACTTTTGATGTTTCGCAAATTACTTCATTATCACCATCAAACGTATTTACATCTTCTTTTTGCGATTCAACAGTTAGTGTTTCGTAAATTACTTTATTATCACCATCAAACGTGCTTACATCTTCTTTTTGCGATTCCGATGGAACTATGTATAGCCTACTCTCGGCACATCGTAAATTGAGTTACCGCTTTCCGACGCGCTCGGTTCCATGGTCACCTGTGAACTGCAGAAGAAACAGATCTCTGTTTATATATCTTCAGATGTAAATAAGTATAAAAATGCAAAACACGAAAAAGGGAATTCGTAATGATAACACGGATACAAAGTTTAATCTAGTAAAGATAACACATATAAATAGATATTATCCCATGTTAAAGGATTTTTCCGATCAATCTATAATGCGGTTTCTAGAATGTCTATTGTTTGAACGTGGATTGAAATGGGGCTACGTTAAAAAAGTAGTACTGAGCTTAATAGAACATGGTAAAAAAACCGGATCAATAAACAACAATTTTTCTTTCAAGTCACGATTTTTTAAAAAGGCCGTTTTCTTAAAAATGAAAGGTGATAAATCTAAATTAAAATTAATGGAAAATCAGGCGCCGTTTAATTTCGCTTTTAATGATGAGGAAATGCGAAAAATAATAAATGTGTTAAAAAATATGTTAGAAGATAATTCGGGGTGGGCGTTTCGTTTGTACGAACGAGCCTGTATTAAAAGAAAAACTAACATAACTCAATTCGCTATATTTGGTTTATTAATTTTTTCAACCGGAATGCACGGAATCGATATATATCAATTAACAGCGTTAGAAATGTTATTCGTGTTTCATCCACACTTGAATAAATCTCGTACGGCGTCTATTAATTATATAAATAAAAACGGTACTTTGCATTCAATTCGCATACCCGGATATATTAAAGAAAATTTAGCAATCAAAGAATATTTTTTAAACCTATTGAAGGAATCTGGGTTAAGTGTACCGGTCAAGGATCTGTCAGAAGCAGAAGAAACAGTTTTTGCGAGAATACCCCTTTTCACAGTAACGCGCACGCAATTAAACTATTTGTTCGACAAACTTTTTAAAGAAATATTTCAACGTAAACGAGATGTTTGGCTCCGTTGGCACGCGGGTAGACGATGGTTTGTTAGAAACGTTTGTAATTACATAAACAGTGGAGAGTCTTTAAATATAGCCGCAAAATTAGTAGGTCACAGTAGCGTTAAAACGACTTCGTTGTATAAAAACAATTCATTATGTAATGATGAATTGCAATATGCTTTAAATGGTAGTTTGTTGACTTACTTGTAAATAGCTGACATGTGACACGCATAAATATTACTCGCCTTTTCTTCCAGATAGTACACCAGTCTAAACACTTGGACCGTGCACACAACTGTGAGCGTTCACGATGTCTGGGTTGCAAAATAAGGACGATACTGCCGGATGTCACAGAGAGGAAGTAGTGGGAAACGACGATAACGTTGAAGGACAACAGATAGCGAACGAAGAAAATAACGTGGGCGATATCGACGTTGTTGAAACGGATTCGGAAGAAGAACGAATACTGGGCGAAGAATATAACGTTGCGGGTGAAGAGGAAGAAGAGGTGCGTGTTGTTGAAACAGACTCGGAAGACGAGAACGACGGTGTAAAAACGTCGTTCGTAGCAAGCGATAACGACGAAGAACGACAAATACCGAATGAAAAAAATAACGTTGGTGGAGAAGTAAAGGGCGTTGGACTCAATTCTACGAGCGAAAACAACGCGGGCGCAGGAACCTCGTCTACAGTATACACGAAAGTTGTAAAAACAATAACAACAATAACAGTAACTAAAGAAAAACAATACACAAAACCTACACCGTCACGTTTTGAAAATAATTCTCCAGACGAGGCAGTAGATAAAAATATAAAAATTCCTAAACCCAATAGTAGTGTTTCGTTGCAAAAAGACGAAACAACACAGGTTTTATTAAATGGTCTGTACAAGTATTGTTCCAACAACCATTGCGCGGTGTACAGAATTATAAATGATCAAAAATGCTCCTCGAACAAGAGTAACAAATATTCGGTAGAATTGTTTTATTCGCAGGCTATGAAAAATACTTTGCCAAATTCAATTAAAGATGTTAAGAATTATAAATTGCTATTAAATTTATATGCATTATTTGTAGACAGCTTATTTGACAACAACAATACGTCGATAGTTTATAAAGAAACGTATAACGGTATAATTTCTTTTCCTAGGTTTGTATTAATGAAACGACGCGTGACGTGTAAAGATATAATATCAAAACGTGATACCAAAGATGTTTACTACGATCCATTTAATAATTACAGTTTACACGATTGTTTATTTTTAGCGATGAAGCGTACATTTCCGGAAGTCGACTGTATTCATTTTAAAAGGGACAAGTTGTGTAAATATTTTGTACACAAAGAAGCTGTAGATTCCTTTTCTGAAACTGACGACGAAAACTCGAGTAACACTCAAAATTGTTTAATCCTTTGTAGTGTAATAAAACGTTCAAAGACAGTAGCTATATGCAACATAACAGTTGATATCACTTTGTAAACAAATAAAAACCATTGTAGTGCGTTCACTGTCTAGTTAATTCAACCCTCGAACGATTTATTTCGGAGTTTTGTTTTTAGTGATATACTGTACCTTTCCAAAAATAATTCGATGTTTCGGTTTCGTCGAAATTCTTTCTTGTGTCAAAAGTATCAAAAGTCAACTCTAGAAGCGCCATTTTTTTAATCATGTAGTTGTGAAGATTTCGCAACTCATTCTACAGTGAATATGTTAAGGTCACATGTGGTAAAACTTGTTTAATCCTTTGTTCAAATACAGTAGCTTTATAAAAAATAAAAAAAATTGAAAGTTGTTTTCATACTTTTGTAGTGTAATAAAACGTTCGAAGATAGTAGTAACTGTATGCAACTTAACAACACTTGATATCACTTTGAATTGTAGTGTAGTATCAAAAGTCAACTCTAGAAGCGCCATTTTTTTAATCATGTAGTTGTGAAGATTTCGCAACTCATTCTACAGTGAATATGTTAAGGTCACATGTGTTAAAGTTTGTTTAATCCTTTGTTCAAATACAGTAGCTTTATGCAACATAACAGTTGATATCACTTTATAAAAAATAAAAAAAATTGAAAGTTGTTTTCATACTTTTGTAGTGTAATAAAACGTTCGAAGATAGTAGTAACTGTATGCAACTTAACAACACTTGATATCACTTTGAATTGTAGTGTAGTAAAAAAAAAACAAGTGTGTGGTATGCAATGTAACGCTTGACCTCACCTTGCACACAAATAAAACACCGTAGTGTAGTATAAAACTGTATTAGGTGTATTCTTCGTATTGTTTAAATTAGCAGCCATCCTTACTATTTCTTTTTGAATTTGCTAACTGCTATAATTTTTTATTGTTCGACTAAGCTTTTCGTCATTACTGACATCTTCAGGTCTTAAACAACCAGGTTCAGGTTGTTTAAGACCTGAAGATGTCAGTAATGACGAAAAGCTTAGTCGAACAATAAAAAATTATAGCATTTAGCAAATTCATAAAAGAAATGTATTAGGTGTAGCCTATTATAAAACCTGTTTTGTTCAACACACAACAGTTGTTGTTGCTTTGTAAAGGTGAAAACAAAAACATCTGATTATAGTAAAAAAGATGAAATTGGTTTTGGGAAAAAAATAAATGTGGATACAAAACGTAAAGTGTTCTGAATTTTTTTTTATTTTATGCATATTAAATATACACTTTCCTCTTTCCAATAAAATCGGTAATTGTTACAATACAAAATTATTAGTAGAATAAAATTATAAAGATTGCATTCTTATTTTTATAAATATTTACCAAGCGTTATTACGTATAAAATTATGATTTATATCCAAAAATTATCTTAAGACTAGATTCATGAACACACGTGTACAATATTTGGTTTTTGAAGAGTTAGAAAACTCACTCAATAGCTCACACTCAGCACTCAATACAATGAAACGATAAAAACACTAATTATACACAAAATTATTTATGATTAAATACAAAACTTATCTTAAGGCTGGATTCTTGAACACATGTGTACAAATGCAATATTTGGTTTTTGAAGCGTTAAAAAACTCACTCCATTTGTAATAAAATAATTTCTACAGTAGAAACAAACTCAATACAACAAAACATTATTATACAAGTACTCTAATACAATAAAATTAACAAATATACACACACACGCTCCATTTGTAATAAAATAATTTCTACAGTAGAAACAAACTCAATACAACAAAACATTATTATACAAGTACTCTAATACAATAAAATTAACAAATATACACACACACATAAAAACATAAATTTTGTTACAACTCCCAGCGTTGTTGATACAATAATTTCTATAATACAAAAATCCTAATACAATTATACAGATATATACTATACTATACAATACCCCTAATACTATACCCTCGTTTTGAGATAGGAACGTTACAGTTGATAAGAAACATTCAAAACGAGCCGTCTACGTATTGTAATTTTAAAATAAATTACAACACAAGGTTATAAAAACTACAATAATACAAGTACTCTAATACGATAAAATTATTAATATAATAAAATTAACAAATAGACACACACACACACGTGAAAACATAAATTTTGTTACAACTCCCAGCGTTGTTGATACAATAATTTCTATAATACAGATATATACTATACAATACTCATAATACTATAATACCCTTATTTTGAGATAGGAACGTTACAGTTCAAAACGAGCTGCCTACGTATTGTAATTTTAAAATAAATTACAAAACAAGGTTATAAAAACTATAATGCATGTTTCTAAACCATCAACTCACAATGTTACAAAACGTTTACACACATAGAAGAAATAACGTAAAATTTGGTAACAAACTCTCAGTGCGTTTTGCACAACAAATTTTAAATCCTACCAAACAAGTTTACAACACAGCCCATACTTTGTTTTCTAACATATATATTTACAAATCACAACCATCAGTCAGGATTTGTAGTCGGGGTTTACTCCCCTAGACAAGTTGCTTTCACCGCAGCTTCGGAGTCCCATCTACCCCTCAAGGAAGAAGAAAGGGAAGGCACCCGTTATACATCACAACCACCAGTCAGGATTTTTAGTTGGGGTTTACTCCCCTAGATGGGTTGCTTTCACTACAGCTTCGGAGTCCCATCTACCCCGCAAGGAAGAAGAAATATAAAAATGGAAGACACCCAAAATACCATCGGGGTCTGAAACGAACAAGAATTGGTCAAGAGAGACCCGACAGGAAAGGCTAAAGGAGAGGATCTCGCCCAAGAAAAAAATGAAATGGTGGGCGGGAATCCAGCTGGGCACATCGGGTTCGCCAAGCCCGTATCCACAAGATGTGGACCCCTGATGTAGAGAACTAGAAACAGAGAGCTCAAAAACCCCCATCCATTAACTCGAAGAAAATAATATCAATTATTAGAAATCGAGGAATGCGAAATGATTTTGAAAACAGGTGCAGGCCAATCGCTTGCAACCCGTACACTCCATGCCAAAACCCAATCTATTCATCTTTCTTTTAATAAAGGGATACTGTATTCTACTGTAATTAAAATTTCGATATTTATTTATTATGGCCAATTGTTTTTCTTTATCAAGGTTTAAAAATGATTCGTATCTCTTATCTGTAAATTCAACATAAAATTTATCGAGTGTATTGAAATAATCGTCTAACTGGTTATTTATGTTAATTAAATTTTGAATAAAGGATTTGCATTCCTCTTTGTGCATGCTATTATTTTCCCATCCAAAATAAATTAATACGAGAAATATCTTAATGGATGGAGGTTCCCCGCGTCTATTCATTTCGGCTTTTATATCTTTAATCATACCCCTTATAGTGGTTTCTGAACAATCCATGTCGAGTTTGGAGAGATATTTACTTTCTAACAATTCGTCTATATAATTTGGAAAACTCTTATTATACTTTTTCTTAGCGGAATAAATCCAAACTATTAGGGGTGCCATATCTTTATCTAATGTTCGAATTTCTTCTAAAACGTTAAATAAATTACACTGTTCCGTTGCCACTAACAGATTATAAATAAATTTAAATTTTATTTCTTTAATTGTTAAACTTGAAGAGGGAAATTTTGATACCGCTTTAAGAAACGCTACATATAAAACTTTACTGCTTTCAATCATCAAATCGTCTACAGCGTGTTTTACATCTAGCGTTGGTTTTATTATATTTTGCACCCCGATACTCTGTAAATTTTGCCAATTCACTTCCTTAACCCCCAAACTCGACAGGTCGGCATTTTCCCCCTTCCCCCCACTTTTTGGTATAAAAAATTCATAATTAGAAAAATCTTTATTTACCTCAATTTCAAAATTTATAATTTCATCGAATGATTTTGTTGAATTTCTGCAATTTAAATAATATCCCTTAAATTTTGATAAATATACGTTTTTGTCATTCATGTACTTCTCTTTTAACATTCTACACACAATATGATACGCGCTAATTGCATCGTATTTTTCTTTCATATTGTGTGTAAACGTTGATAAGAGCGGTACTAATAACATAACCTCTTTCAACAGTAACGGTTTACACTGTTTGTATTTTCTAAATATGATGTCGAAAATGTCCGTTCTTGGTCTGTTATCGGTTATAAAATTTAGTAATAATTTTTTGATAAAGAAGTTGACCAACTTCAAAAACCCGTTCGCCGATTCATAATATTCGTTTTTATCGGGGTATGCTACCTCCGATACTACGCTCTCTATTTCTATATTAGAAAAAGATGGTGATGGTGGAGTACTCACCTCTGGTGGTTGTGAGGGTGTTAAGGATGCCTTCTTCTCTCGGCCGGTGTCCACCTCGGTGAACCGCACCTTCCGTCGTTGCTCCTCCTCACGCTTCTTGTGTTTTTTTGGCTCGCCCAACCCTTCGGTTTCGACGAGTAAACACTCGAAGTCGTCGAGAAGCTTTTTGTTAGTAGTTACCTCTTCCTTGTGGTTGTGATTTTCGCCGGACTCTCTTTTTCTTTTCCTATTCGCCTCCATATCGCCCGCCTCGCTCGGTGTACCAGCGGCAAGCACCAGATCCTCCAACATCGAGCCGGTGTCTGTATCGGCACCACCAGGTCGCCGGGTGGAATAATAGGATCAGATGGTAGTTCGTCCGGCTGAAAATTCTTAAGAAAATGTTGCAGAGTGGCCAAACCCCGCGCGCCTTGTGTTGACTCTGCGGTCTCGTTTGACCACTCGTTCGGCTGCTGTTGCAGCACGTTTATAGCGGTGACCAGAGGCCCGTTGTTGCTGGCTTCTGTGGTTGGGGGTGTTGTCGTTCTGTGCCGTTTTGCCTCTTCCCTCTGCGCGTTCTGACTTAGTGAGGGATAGCGCGGATCGTAGCGATCCGAACTATACCGCTCAACTGACTCCGACTCGTACTTATTGTATTGGGGCTTTCGGCCCCTTCCTCGCCCCCTTCCAGCTCCCCTAATTCTATTAAAAGAATTATTACTATTTCCGTTCATGGTAAAATAATTTGTATGTAACGGAACAAGCGTATGTAAAAGAACAAGCGTACAAGCGTGATACACGTACTTTGCTTCAAGTTGAAATGACTGCAGTTTGCCCCATCCATTTCTTTTATACTATTAAAGTTTCGTGTTGGGTTGAAAAGAAATAATATTGATGCTAGAATAACGACAAAAGTGCACTCTACATTAACATACGAATGTAGTTTCTACTTTACAATGTCATGCATTCAACATTGCATGCACCGCATACATTGTATAATGTTATTATTCCGCCGCGAATAAGTGCAAGTAGTTGGTGGTGACATTTATGGTGCATTCACGATTACTTTGTTGTTTTTATTGTTATCCTATTTACTACTTTGTATTTTAATAGAAGTTCTAATGTATTCACAGAATGACCATTGCACTAAAGATTATTCTACAATGTGAGTATATCTACAAACAAACATTTAAAAACAAACAAATAAAAACAAATTGCATTTGTGCAATTTATGCTGCATTCACAACTACTTTGTTGACCAGTTTGTATTTTAATAGAAGCTCTCATTTATTCACAGAATGACCATTACCGTAAATATTATTTTAACGATATGCAGTACATCGACCACTAGTCGTACACGATTACAGTTGGATGGGATTTGTAAACTAAAATAAAACAAATAAAAACTAGTTGCATAAATCTCGTTGCAATGCGTAAATTGACCCCACAGTCGACACTCAAACGTGGGTCGGTACAGTGTAAATTGAACGATGAGCTCATCAGACGGTGCTAAACGATCGTACTCGGATCGCGATGAAGACAAGCGTGGAACGAATAAAAATCTGAAAACCAAAGACCAGTCGAAAGGAAGTGATGAAATACAGTGTTATAAACGGGACACAATTGTTCATTTTAAAAAGAACGGCGATTATAGTATATCTTACTCTAAACGTTACAAGTAATAAATGCAATCGTGAGAGGTTTGTATATGTATGATAGGTAAAAGATGTTTAGTTTAATTGTGTACATTTGGTTTCTGTTTGTTATAAAAACCACTTATTACACCATACAAGGAAAACTCTAAATTCTGGTAATTTAAAAAAAAAACGAATTTTTGTAAATAAACATACACGTTTTTATTTTACAACTCATACAAATTAACTTTCATATACAAAATATACAATAAAATATACTGTATCAGTATATTTTAGTTTGTTCTGTTTTTATGTATTCGTCTATTTCCTCTAAAGAAAAGTTTAAATTAGTGTCCAGTCCGTGTAATAAGCAAAAAAAATCAAATATATCTTTTTCGTGTTGTTCTTTCCTCTGTTCCAGCTCTATTAGTTCGCTTAGTTTTGTGAGAAGCAATTCACAACAGTTTCTTTGGTCCGGACCTTTTTCTTCGCAACATCCCACCGTTTGAATCTTCTTCCTAATCGACCAATGCTGTAGTTTTCCTTTTTTCCCAACTTTGCGACTATTTAATCGCCTAATAGACCGTTTACTTTTTGTTGTGATACTTTTAGTTTTCCCCTGTCTCAAGTACCGTTTGTTTTCAGGGACGGATTGGCTGGTTACTCCCGTCGTTGATCTCATTGCAACAAGCTAAACGTTGTTCCTGATAAGAAGAGTATTATATTTAACGTAGTACTGTAATGATCGAAATTTTAAAAAAAAATTTTTAATTCCTCGATCAAGTGACACGTTCCCACACTCAAGTCGACGGACACAAGCCCAGGTCGTAAATAATGACGAATCGAGGGCACGTCAAACCCGACGACAGAGCGAAGACAAAGAAAAAATGTCTGAGCACTGCACACAATGAGTATTTCAAGGCGTCACTGACAGCTAGCCGTTTGTCAAAATTTACAGCACCCAACAATCTGAAACAAAGACTTCGTCCAGCTGCCGAGTTACACGGAATCGAGATGGAACGCCTGCTGTGGAAGCAAAGTGTAACTGCTCAATTATGAAAGGCTTTACTATGTTACAAAGGAAGTACAGAGCAATTTTAACGGAGAGATAGACAATAGACGTAACTCAGTGAATACTGCCAGTGTACCCTGCACAGCGTGAAAACACATTCTTGACAGTTTACTGAAATTTACGACTGGAAAGTAGAATTTCACCGAAATGAAGACAACGAAGGGTTGATAATCGGCGGAACGAACGTCGTGGAACTTAGACAATTAACCAAGACCTGGAGTCTGTTAACAAAAGCTCAGTCAGAACCTTAGGGAAAGTTTAAACAAAGGATAACAGAAGGCCATGAAATTGTCCTAATTTCTTAGAATCTGTGCTACGCTCGTCACATGAAACACTCCGGGGATGACGACGACCAACCAGCATCAAGCATCTTCTAAGAGAGCTCGTGGAGAGAGTAGGAAGGGTTCGGCCGACGAATCGTGAAACAGTGGATGAGATCTACAGAAGGGTAGGAATTTGTACGACCAATCAAGAGTTCGAGAAGGCGTAGAGATCGAAACTTAGACTTATGGGTAAGATGTTCCAATAAAACTGTTTGGCGAAGACGCGGAGCAGGCAGTCAAGTAGTTAATCGAGAGTCAGTAATTTTCAATCGGGCAGTCAAGTAGTTAATCGAGAGTCAGTAATTTTCAATCGGATAGTCAAGTATTCAATCGAGTAGTCCAGTCGTTCAATCGAACAGTTAGTCGCAGTTAACAGTCAGTCGGTAGTCAAGAGTATGTAGTTAATAGTAGCAGTTGGTAGTCGCAATTAATAGTCAGAAGTTAGTGCGTACGATAGACAGACGATTGATTATGTCGACCGACCGGATTCACTAATTTGTAAATTCATAAGTGAACAAAGACATCGGTATAGTCACACTTATACACAATTCTGTGCGGAAATATAAACTATGAGTGCGTACGGGACTTGAAATCTCAACTGACGCGCACATAATAATATACTAATTAACACTTAAAGTAGAACAGTGAGTGTCACCTCAAACATTCTCACATCAAAACGTATCACCATGTTGAACAATTAGTTGAATAAACTATACCAAACAATTAAGCACGCAGTACGCGATACACCCAAATAGACGGCACAGTTAACCATGTACACAAATATGGCAAACTTTCAGAACAATTCAAGTTAATGACAACATTAACACCTCACTATTTGAACTCCGGACACTCGACATCAGCGGGTTACCACAATACCATACACATGACGGGAGTGGAGATTTAGTGGAGTGAAGTGAAATTATCAGTGCTCTGCGTAACAGTGATTATGATCTTCGACGAATCATCTAGAAAGTGTCTTCTCACGACGACGGAATTGGATAAACACTCTCAAAGATAAGCTTTATGTCTACTTAATCTTAGTAGTATATACTACACTACTGTTCTGTTGCCTCTTTTCAAAGAACTAACCCCAAGAGAATAATTACCTATGAGTCATATGAATCATAAAATCTATAAAATAACACTAACGTAATTCGTTATCTGAGAAATAGTGAACGCATTTTAGGTAGGAATAAGTATAATTGTTGATTGTTTATTATTCGTGTATGTTTTATATATGTGCATTATTTACTGCATTTGAATGTACCATGTGTTTATGTTTCAGGAAACATCGTATAAATTGAATAATTGTATTTATATCATGTGTTTTAATATGTATGTAATTTGCAGGATATAGTTACTTACTTCAGTAAGATGTGTAATAAATAAGTAGTTAATTTACAGTATTCATGCGTTCATTATTGAAATTTCACCTTTGTTATTGATGTATTTTCATTCTAAGTATTACACTAAAAATCTCATAACTTATGCTAAACATCAATGGATACAATAAACTCGACCATTGAAACGTCTGATTAATAGACTCATAAAATCGTATTTAATCAGACACTGTGTTGAGTCAAATCTGACGAATAGAAATAATTTTAGATATATCAATTTTAACGTATTACATAAATCTTTAATTAATATGATTCATAATTGTTGAGTAATTAATCCGCGCAGATAATTAGCACAGATTAATATTCACTAGATGTAAATGGTTTACACAATTAATTACCACAGATGTAAATTATATTTACACCACTAAATGTAAATGGCTGCACAACGCTTGGCATTAAATGTAAATGGCATCCAGCTTTAGGGCGAGATACATATGAGAAAGTGACAAACTCACATAAAATACCACTAGTCCCATTTACTAAATGTAAATCATTTATATCACGATTAGCATAATAAATAAACCCCATTTATGCTAACTATAAATGGCGCCCATCGCATGGCAAAAGAGAGCAGACAGTAGTATTTAGACTAATTACAATAATATAGTACGTAAGACATTATTAAATAAGTGTAAGGTTAGCTTGACTGGTAAATGATAACGCGAAGCAAGGCGAAAATGGCTAGCGGTAGTTCTGATAGCATGGACTTTGACGTTAACAACCAGTTAGGCGCACCCGACACCAACGAAGAAAACTCATCAGTCGTCGAACCAAATATGACGGAGGAGACGTCAGAGGTCAGAGCGCGGGGACAGGAGTCACAGCAACCACAAGAGTCCCAGCAATCACATGAAGAGGCATCGCTACGTTCATTGTTGATGGACTTCATGCGCACGAATAATGAAAGCTTCAAGATGATGAATCAGAAATTCGATCAGAAATTCGATCAACATAAAGAAGAAATTAAAGAAGAAATCAACCAGAAATTCAATCAAATTAATGAAAATTTTAATAGTCATAAGGAGGACGTCAAGCGACAAATGGACGAACAGCTCGCGCTTATACGATCAGAAATGCGTGACCATAAGACCAGTTGCGACGATAAGATAAGTGAAGTCCTAAAGAAACAAGAGGATGCTACAAAAGGAATAAAAGATGACACCAATAAGAAGTTTGAAGAAGTGTGGGAAGCTCGAGAGTCGGACCACCAAGAACTCAAAAGCCTGGCACAGACCACACAATCTAGTATCAAGAAAGTCCATAACAAGCTAGATCTACACATCAATGGTAATCAGAAGAAGCAGGAAGAACTGAAGACCGAATTATACCACACGCTTCGACAGCAGCAGCAAGAGATAGGTGAAGCCAACCACACATTGCAACAGAAAATCGATGAAGTAGACGGCCGACAAAGGACGACCGAACAGAAGCTCGACGAGAACGTCAGAGAGAAAACAACCCACATCCAGGAACTCAGGTGTCAAGTAGAGAGACTGCGGCGACAGATCACCGATGGGGAGTCTGGGCATCACAGAATAGTAAACGGACAAATACAGATTGAATTGAAATATGACGGAACCGACAGATTCCCGATGGAGTTCCTAAAGGAGTTGTCGGAGTTTCAAGAATCCTATTACCCGAGCAGCGACATCAGGTGGATCGGCAAACACCTAGAGAAGGACGCAAGCATATGGTGGCGTGTGATCCGGGACCAGATAAGTACCTTCGAAGAATTCAAGGAGGCGTTCACACTGAAGTACTGGGGGTTGGAACGACAGGACATTATCCGCGACAACCTTGAGTACGGCAGGTTTGAATGGCAGGGACCCGTCACAGCTATACAGTACGTCGAGAGGATTCTTTTGGAAAGTCGTCAGTTAACCCCAGCGTTGACCGACCGCCAACTGATAAGGAAAATTTCGAGGCACTTTGGAAGGGACTTGCAGATCGCCGTTATAACACGCGGGATCGTCACCATACCCAATTTCGAGGCCTTGATCACTGAATACACTAGCATTCAATCAAGCCACGCAGGAAGTAGACGTGCGCAATATAAGATAACGAACGAAAGGGAAGCCGGAACTGTCGATCGTCCCAGTGGTAACTTTGTCAACAAGAACGAGAGTGAAAGGAAACCAGTTTGGCAAGGACGGGCGCACGGCGGTAACCGTTACGAGGGTAAATCACACGGAGTAGTAAACACCGTTGAGTACCTGAACTCCAAACCGGGTACAAGCCAGGCAAGCGACGACAGTAATTCTAGGTCGAACAATGACCAAAGCAACAAAAAAAAAAAAAACACCCCTACACAGCGAACGACATAGTTTTTGACGACAACAAAAACAACCCCACCAATAATGTCAATATCCTGGTACCTGACTTAAGAGACGACCTACTGAATGAACATGACGAGGACGTCACGAAACAAATATTAAAATGTCCTGAAATAATCATACAATTTAATAATAACATTAAAGTTTTAGCACTTGTCGACACCGGCTCAGTTATTAATGGGTTGTCAGAAGAATGGTTCAACGCAAACAAAAGGGACATTGAACCATATGAAATTTTACCCATGACAAACTCTCTAATCATTAGTGCTGTTGGGAACAAGTCCAAGTTAATTAGAAAACAAATACTGTGCGACATAGAAATTGACGGGATCAAAAATGAGTGTGTCTTTCTAATAATACCTGACCTTATTAAACACTGTATATTAGGGATAAGTTTTTTACAGGAGGTAGGATGTCGTATCGACATTGGCAGCAAGAAAATAGAAATAGTGAATGCGGCTGATGAAGAGGTGCACGCCGTACCCATCATGAACATGGAACTAATTGATAATGGAGAAGAAGAAGAAGAAGAAATCTTGAGGTGCATCGACGAGAAGATATCAAACATGGACTGTCAAGACGAGGAGATATTGGGAAATTTGAAGGGAATACTTGTTAAGAATAGAAGAGTGTTTAGGGAATGCCCGGGAAGAATAGACGGATATGAGCATGAGTTTCAAGTTACGGACAGTACGCCCTACTTTCAACGGGGTTGGCCTGTACCACTTGCTTATCAGAAGAAAGTAAAGGACGAGATAGATAGGATGCTGCGATACGGTGTGATTGAACGTTGTACAAGCCCGTTCATAAATCCACTCGTAACAGTCATAAAAAGAGATGGAAGGGTCCGTCTATGCCTGGATGCAAGAAAGATAAACGGCGTTACTATTCCCGACTATGAAGGCGTTTCTCCAATAAATGAAATCTTGGCAAGATGCAGCGAGATGCGATATCTGTCTACTGTCGATTTGTCGAGCAGCTTTTGGCAAGTACCTTTGAAGAAAGAGTGCAGGAAGTATACCGCGTTCATGTATGAGGGAAGGTGCTACCAATTCACCGTTACACCATTCGGCCTTAGTACCAGTTCTGCGGCACTAACACGCGGATTGGATACGGTCTTAAATGAAGATGTTAAGAAAAACACATTAATATACGTGGACGATTGTCTATGCTATTCTGACGATGTTAAAACACACTTAGAACATTTAGAGGCATTATTAAATAATCTTAACGAAAATAACTTAACCGTCAACTTAAATAAGTCACAGTTTTTCAGGAAAGAAATATCGTATCTTGGATACCAACTAACAACACGCGGCATCCAAGCTACGGAAGAGAAAGTGAAAGCCATTATGGACTTCCCTAAACCCAAGAACCAGAAACAGTTAAAGGGTTTCCTAGGCCTCACTAACTTTTATAACCGTTTTACTAGCAAATATGCGGAGACAACACAACCCCTCCATAAATTATTGAAGAAGAATCACAAATTTGTATGGACGAATGAATTAAACGACTGCTTTGACAGAGTCAAAAATCTATTTATTGACGCTGTAGTTTTAAGATTTCCGCGCCCAGACCAGAGGTATTATATACAGTGTGATGCGAGTGATTACGCATACGGAGGACAACTTTACCAGCTCGATGAAGACGGGGAGATCGGCGTAATCGCCTTCACTAGTAAGACATTCAAGGGTGCTGAGCGGAACTATTATACTACGGAAAAAGAGCTTTTAAGTATTGTCCGATGCTTAGAAAAATTCCGAATATACGTTCTCGGACAACCATTAACGATCATCACCGACAACAAGGCGTTGACATTCTTAAACAAATGCCATCTAAATAATTCTCGGATTACACGATGGATTCTTGCAGTGCAGGAGTATAAATTCGATATAATTCATTCCAAGGGTAAGGAAAACATCGTAGCCGACATTTTAAGTAGATATCCACACAATACAAAATTAGAAGAGATTCATGACAACACCCATGAATATTTAGTTAACCACATAACCGTAAAAATGAGACTTGAGGTGCGTAAGTTAATCCAAAATATCGGAAAGCACCAGATGGAAGACGATAAGCTAAAAGCGATCATCACTAGATTTAAGGAGGGAAATATAGACCCTAAATTAACTAAATTTTATAAATATGTTAACGATAAGTTGTATAGACGACAGCGGAATGAATGGAAGCTGTATGTTCCTAGCAACATATCTGGGGACATAATTGCTGAAATCCATCATATGTTCGGTCATTTAGGAACAAAAAGGTGTATTAAAATGATCCAGGAACATTTCACATTCGACCGGATGTCAAAGAAAATAAAAACATATATAAAAACCTGTGACCTATGCCAGAAGTGCAAAGACACCAACAACAGAGAGCTATTTGGTGGCACACGCGCTGTGATACCTACGGCCAAAGGAGACCTGGTAAGCGCAGATTATTATGGACCCCTACCGACAGGAACGGGTGGAGTCAAATATTTATTGGTCATAGTGGATAATTTCACGAAATATGTCAAGTTATTCACCCTCCGGAGAGCAACAACCACTACGACGTTGCGGAGGATAAAAACGTATTGCGAACTATTTGGACGTCCGCGGACCATTTTGACGGACAACGGAACACAGTTCACATCCAAGAGATGGGTCAACGGTCTAAAGGAGTTGGACATACAACCAAAGTTTACTGCAATACGTAATCCATGTACCAACCTTGCCGAACGGATTAACCGGCAACTGGGAAACTTATTTCGCATTTTCATAAGTGACCAACACACTAAATGGTCCCAATACGTGAAAACGATTGAAGCGTGTCTAAACGAGGTGTACCACGAGACGATCGAAATAACCCCTCACGAAGCACACCTCGGCACGAGACCTACACGAGCATGGGAGCAATGCTTGGACAAAGGAGTCATTAGCAGCGAAGGAAAACGCGAAAACAATATATTTGTAAAGATAAAGGAGAAGCGAGAGAAACACGCGAAACGCTGTAATGAGAAGAAGAAAATCACAAAATTTGCGATTGGCGACAAGGTTCTGGTGAGAGCATTCCACCAATCCGACGCTGCGTCAAAGAGAATTGACAAGTTCTTCGAACTTTTCGCAGGACCATATAAAATCAACCGCATCATCGGCGAGGCCACATATGAGCTCGTGGAGAGCGATAGCGGGAAGACGAGAGGAAAATTTAATATACGGCAAATTAAGGCGTATCATGAGCCAGCGAACGGAAGTATAGATAACACGAGTGGTAGCGACGACTCCCGGCGACCAGCAGAAGACATAGTTTAGGTAATTTGCTCGCGCGGCCAGTCCAGCTAACCAAATAATGATATGCATTTTACTTGTTGTGTTTAGTCTGTATTTCAATGCTAACTGTGTTTGTGATCAGCACATAATTGTCATTCGTTATGTTAATTAGACGTATAAATATCAACATATACAGAAAGTGATTTGTGAAATGTACCATGTGTCAGAAGGACAGTGTAATACTATGACACAGGACACCAAAGACGTTAATAATTATGAATAATAACTTGTTAAAATGTAGAGACTCGAATAATTTGTTTATGTAAATAATAATTCAAAATGGACGATTGTTTTATAACTTTAAGAGTATGCATCACGAAGTATGCTGATTCCTTAACTATTTAATTAATATGTATGTTTCTTTTACCAATGTAATCATTTATAACATGTTACGAATTGACCATATGTATATATTTGTTAGTATCAACTGTATTCTAGAGACAGTAATGACAAGTTTAAAAGTATTTTATTGCTATATAGGTCATCGACATAAGATCGATTAATATAATGGGTAGCTAATCTACAGCTTATCTAATACATTGTATATAAACAGTAACGAGACAAACTGTCAAATGGACAAACGTCCATGTCTTAAATTCAATTATTTACTCGAAATCGTATTGTACAGTCCGCATATGGACAGACAAAGTGTAAAAAATGCGTTCATTCACTCAGATGAGCGGCAATAAATTCATATGACCATATAAAACATTAAGATGGGGAATAACAAATATTTGCTTCCTATGAGAGATAGATGTCAGTCAACCATGTCCATTCCGAAGCAGACATCCACGACTGGGACAGAGCGCAGAAATTGGATCAGATGTCTCCCGAAGTCCAACATCCAATCCAATTTGGGGACAATGTAATGATCGAAATTTTAAAAAAAAATTTTTAATTCCTCGATCAAGTGACACGTTCCCACACTCAAGTCGACGGACACAAGCCCAGGTCGTAAATAATGACGAATCGAGGGCACGTCAAACCCGACGACAGAGCGAAGACAAAGAAAAAATGTCTGAGCACTGCACACAATGAGTATTTCAAGGCGTCACTGACAGCTAGCCGTTTGTCAAAATTTACAGCACCCAACAATCTGAAACAAAGACTTCGTCCAGCTGCCGAGTTACACGGAATCGAGATGGAACGCCTGCTGTGGAAGCAAAGTGTAACTGCTCAATTATGAAAGGCTTTACTATGTTACAAAGGAAGTACAGAGCAATTTTAACGGAGAGATAGACAATAGACGTAACTCAGTGAATACTGCCAGTGTACCCTGCACAGCGTGAAAACACATTCTTGACAGTTTACTGAAATTTACGACTGGAAAGTAGAATTTCACCGAAATGAAGACAACGAAGGGTTGATAATCGGCGGAACGAACGTCGTGGAACTTAGACAATTAACCAAGACCTGGAGTCTGTTAACAAAAGCTCAGTCAGAACCTTAGGGAAAGTCTAAACAAAGGATAACAGAAGGCCATGAAATTGTCCTAATTTCTTAGAATCTGTGCTACGCTCGTCACATGAAACACTCCGGGGATGACGACGACCAACCAGCATCAAGCATCTTCTAAGAGAGCTCGTGGAGAGAGTAGGAAGGGTTCGGCCGACGAATCGTGAAACAGTGGATGAGATCTACAGAAGGGTAGGAATTTGTACGACCAATCAAGAGTTCGAGAAGGCGTAGAGATCGAAACTTAGACTTATGGGTAAGATGTTCCAATAAAACTGTTTGGCGAAGACGCGGAGCAGGCAGTCAAGTAGTTAATCGAGAGTCAGTAATTTTCAATCGGGCAGTCAAGTAGTTAATCGAGAGTCAGTAATTTTCAATCGGATAGTCAAGTATTCAATCGAGTAGTCCAGTCGTTCAATCGAACAGTTAGTCGCAGTTAACAGTCAGTCGGTAGTCAAGAGTATGTAGTTAATAGTAGCAGTTGGTAGTCGCAATTAATAGTCAGAAGTTAGTGCGTACGATAGACAGACGATTGATTATGTCGACCGACCGGATTCACTAATTTGTAAATTCATAAGTGAACAAAGACATCGGTATAGTCACACTTATACACAATTCTGTGCGGAAATATAAACTATGAGTGCGTACGGGACTTGAAATCTCAACTGACGCGCACATAATAATATACTAATTAACACTTAAAGTAGAACAGTGAGTGTCACCTCAAACATTCTCACATCAAAACGTATCACCATGTTGAACAATTAGTTGAATAAACTATACCAAACAATTAAGCACGCAGTACGCGATACACCCAAATAGACGGCACAGTTAACCATGTACACAAATATGGCAAACTTTCAGAACAATTCAAGTTAATGACAACATTAACACCTCACTATTTGAACTCCGGACACTCGACATCAGCGGGTTACCACAATACCATACACATGACGGGAGTGGAGATTTAGTGGAGTGAAGTGAAATTATCAGTGCTCTGCGTAACAGTGATTATGATCTTCGACGAATCATCTAGAAAGTGTCTTCTCACGACGACGGAATTGGATAAACACTCTCAAAGATAAGCTTTATGTCTACTTAATCTTAGTAGTATATACTACACTACTGTTCTGTTGCCTCTTTTCAAAGAACTAACCCCAAGAGAATAATTACCTATGAGTCATATGAATCATAAAATCTATAAAATAACACTAACGTAATTCGTTATCTGAGAAATAGTGAACGCATTTTAGGTAGGAATAAGTATAATTGTTGATTGTTTATTATTCGTGTATGTTTTATATATGTGCATTATTTACTGCATTTGAATGTACCATGTGTTTATGTTTCAGGAAACATCGTATAAATTGAATAATTGTATTTATATCATGTGTTTTAATATGTATGTAATTTGCAGGATATAGTTACTTACTTCAGTAAGATGTGTAATAAATAAGTAGTTAATTTACAGTATTCATGCGTTCATTATTGAAATTTCACCTTTGTTATTGATGTATTTTCATTCTAAGTATTACACTAAAAATCTCATAACTTATGCTAAACATCAATGGATACAATAAACTCGACCATTGAAACGTCTGATTAATAGACTCATAAAATCGTATTTAATCAGACACTGTGTTGAGTCAAATCTGACGAATAGAAATAATTTTAGATATATCAATTTTAACGTATTACATAAATCTTTAATTAATATGATTCATAATTGTTGAGTAATTAATCCGCGCAGATAATTAGCACAGATTAATATTCACTAGATGTAAATGGTTTACACAATTAATTACCACAGATGTAAATTATATTTACACCACTAAATGTAAATGGCTGCACAACGCTTGGCATTAAATGTAAATGGCATCCAGCTTTAGGGCGAGATACATATGAGAAAGTGATAAACTCACATAAAATACCACTAGTCCCATTTACTAAATGTAAATCATTTATATCACGATTAGCATAATAAATAAACCCCATTTATGCTAACTATAGTACAAATAATGTTCAATCGTCTTTAACTTATATACCACATACAGTATTGTAATATAAAGGAGTGCTAGTATGAGAAGTGGGAGGTTAATAAAATAACTCGTAAAACTTTGAAACGTGTAATCTTTTTTAATCAATAAATTCTGACCATCCCATTTCTCCTCATACTGTTGTAATGACTCATTGGGATATGTACAGTTCTGCGTAACGTTTGACTTATTATCGTTATGCTTCACTGCAACTGGAAGCGATACGCACACCCGTAGAACGATCGTGGAATATATTACAAAGTTTAACATTGTTTTAATTAAACAGAATCGTCTTGTATATATATCAGAGTAGGATTACATCACTGTTCGCTGTTAGTAGTGGACACGCTCCAACGTTTATTTAAACTTAACTCGTCGAACAAGGATTTTTTTTCAGAATCTAGATCTTTGGAGGGATCGAGTAGTTTATGGTGTCTACTTTCTTTTTCATACACGGTAACGCCGTGTTCATCGACAAGTGTACGCTCGACATCACCACTATACATATCGTTATCGTTTTCTAATAGAGTGAAATTGTAATTCAAATAGGTTTCTCGCTCAAAATGAGTCTTGGTGTAGAAACCGTCTGACGAATTGAAACATCCGCGTCCATTATATTTTGTCAACGGTTTAAAATTATTGTACAGTTCTTTTGAACTGTCATAGTATTTGTCGCCACCACTTAAAAGAAATATCACGTGCATGAGTATCATAGGATTGTTTGAAATTTCTTTTAGTTTATTAAAGAATTGATTTATACGAGTAAAACTTGTGTTTATTTCGTTAACGTTGGTTATCAAGCAAACGTAAGTTCCCAAAAATAAACGCCCGTCTGAATTATTATCGAATATTGTAAAAAATACTTCTTCGTTTTTGTCGTAATTATAAACTCCACTGTAAATCGACGTCGTGCTGTCCGTAAATTTGAAATACGGTTCCGAAGCTACCTTTATCATTAAATTACAAACGTTCGACGTGACTTTGTTTTTAGTGTATATCGAAAACATGAAAAATCCGTCATAATAAAATCGTTTATCCAAAAGATTGTTTATTAAAAATGCGTTCAAATCGTATTCGCTGTCTTGTTGCGCATTGTTATTTGTCGTGGGAGAAACAAACAGTACGGATTTATTACGAAAACTATCAAACCAAACGTCTCCGCTATAATTTACGATTGGGAATGGGGCGCTTGGAGTGTCGGTGTCTAGACTTTCTAACACTTTAGAGTCAAACATATTTAAAAACACTACATCGGACTTTTGTATCTTTAATTTATCGGAATATTTCATTGGAAAACGTTTTTGAGAAGAGTTGTTTTCGCTGAAAGTTAAAGACAACACATCGAATTTACTTTGGCCGTCTTCGTTATCGGAAATCGCGCTAGTGTTCATTAACAGATCCTGCACATCGTTCAACGACATGTTGTTTTTCCGAAAACTTTTTATAAAAAACATCAATAAAAATACAAATAGTATTAAAAATAATAATATAATGGTTATGTGAAGTAAACGTATTTCCATCCTTTCTACTTCTTATTAAGATTGTGTTTTAATTATACTCTAACCCGTTTTCTTATGGAGTTCTCTGTACTGATAGTACGAGAAAACCGCCAGGCTTATAACTAGGATAGTCAAAATTACGACAACAAGAATTATCGAATACTCCATTCTGATTATCCTTATATATATATAAAACGCTTACTATAAGTCGTGTAAATATTTTTCTAATACAGATAAGAAATCAACATTTATCAAACATACGTTTTCGGTAAAAGCTCGTACACCAAAATCTAAAATATTTTCTTTTCTGTTATTATCGTGAATACGATACTCTAATATGTACAGTCCGCTGTCTATTTCATAAGGAAGCCTAATCGGAAGAACCCTTTCAATTTCGTATTGTTGTAAAACGCTCGACGGTAACACCAGAGACATCATAATCGACGAATACAAATATCCCAATCCAAATAATTTGGAATTTTTATTTTTATAAATTACAAATTCGTATTCTAATTTTAAGTCGCGTGCAGAAGCGTCGACTTATTAATTATATATTCTGGTAAAGGTTTGTTGGAAAGAACGTCAAAAAAATAATGATACGTTTTGTACGGCGATTTTACAACGAAGGTGTACTGATCTTGTTGAACTTCTTACTCTGTCTCTCGTTATAATCCTGTTCGGATGTTGTTACCGACGGCAAACGTATGTCGCTCACCGTCTTTAAAATCGTTTTTATTAAATGATCGACTTGCCATTTACAAACTTATTAAAAAGTAATTGTAAGGTGTGTTTTACAAAGAAAGTTTATTTTGTTTACCGACCGAAAGCTTTCTTGCTGTCAGTATAATGGACGAAAGCTTTCTGTCGCGCGCGCGAGGCCGCTCCTCTATATATAGGAAATTTTAGTGAGTAGAGGGGATTCGGGATCTGCTATTGGTCCAAAGGGTTATTTCCCAATTAATAGGGGTATAGTGGGGATAAATAGTGTAACACTATTGGTCGGATAACGATTTTTGGTGGGGAGAACATGGGGTCAGACACAAAAAATCCGTCAGTATCCACACAGGTTTACTCTTGACAAGACGTTATTGTATTCCATAACCTTTTAATGCTATCTGCAAAAAAATATATTATCCACACGGGTTTACTCTTGACAAGACGTTTTTGTATTCGAAGCCCTTTTTTTTGCATTCGTCGTCGTAGTTGCTTTTACTCGAACATATAAGCGCGCGATCCGTCACTGGTGATCTATATACCCCTCATTAAATTAAAATGTTACGAGTATCGATCGGATTCATCCGTTTTTGGTGTTCTACCGGCATAACTTCGTTGTGCGTCATCGTTCCGTTTTTCTCGTAGTAGGACAACGTCGAGTCGAGCGCTGTCGTATAGCAGCTGGTCATCACCGTCGTCAACGTGTCGTTATCAAATTTGTATTCTATAAACTGCGTATTGTGATCGCAACCAGCCATCGAATTGGTATAAATATAAAACGTTCTTTTGTTTCTGTTTTCAAAAATCCAGTTAAAGGGTTTGACAACTATCAATCTGCTTTGATTGGTAATATTCTGTGGAGAGGTGTAATTAACAGAATACACGGTAAAAACTATTGAGTTCTTTCTGGGTGAGGGATTTGAATGCAAAATGTTATTTATATCTTTACCGAAGGTGGGTACACTGTTATACACCAGTGCAAATAATATAGAAAGTACTAGACATACGAATACGAATAATACGATATTCATCGTGCTTCTTCTTACAATCATGGTAATGGTGATGATAATAAATTACAAAACAGTATGTATGAATACAATGTTTTCAGAACGGCACAACGGGCACAGTACCGTAACACAGTCGAATACCGGAAAGCAGTGCTCGTAGTAACAGCCATTGTCCTTGGCATTGGTAATAATTTGTAACCACAAGCAGTTGGTGTGAAACCGGTTTCTGTGAATGCACTTTAAGGATAGTGCGTCAGAAGTCACGTCTACCTCTTCGCCGTCCAACTCCCCCAAACAAATAGCACACACATCCATAGGCTATTATTCTATAATTTTAAAAAAATCAACGCATCTATTTTTCTTATTAAGAAAGGAAAGGTCGACGTTAATTTTTGTAGAATATTTCTAACAACGCTTCAACCCCGTCTTCGTGTTTTACTATAAAAGACACGTGCAATAACGATTTAACAGTACAAGCGAATTTATTATTTAACGATATCATTTTACAAAATCTTTGTACATCCTCGTTGTTAAGTATAACGCTTACGGCGTATATCGTGTTATCTGTTTGATTGGGTAAAATATACTCTAGATAGGTAAAAGTGTTTGTGTTTTTTATTTTGGAAAAACACAAATCCGTGTATAAAATTAAATAAGTTTGTTTGTTTTCGTTTAAAAATTTGTTCTTGTATTTTTCTAAATAGTTTACAGAAATCACATCGCACATTTTAAAACTGTTGTCTTCGTTAAAAAAACATAAACACGAAACATTGTTGTTGTTCTCGTCGTCATCGTCCTTTTCGTTTTCACAGAAATATTCTGTCAACACCATATAACAGGACCGTTCTTCATTATCGCGTTTTACCGAGACCAATATCGAGTTAATATCGTTCATTGGTTTTTATGAATTTCTTTTTCTAAAAGACTCGTGTACTGCTGGCTAGACGCCTGCGAGTAATATTCTTCCTTATTAAAAATTCGATTCAAATAAATTTTAATCGACAGAATAATTTTATTTAAGGTCTGATCTAGTTGATTTTTAAGATCGGGAGAATTTATGACAATTAATAAACCTATTAAGATTAAACACAAGAGCACACCGTTCAATACGCACATACCGTTGGGTGAAATGAATAATACACTTAAAAAGGTTGTTACGCCAATCGCCATTAAGACGTTTTCATTGACATTGAAGTTATATACGGCATCGCCCATGTTGAGTGCTTCTTATATAAATAGCGGTGTCGAGGATCGCTTTTAACTATAACCGTTTTACTCACCGGCGAGGTTCTTCTTATTATTATACTTACTACTACACAAGATCGTGGATCGCGCCGATAAAGATGGGATTCGGGAAAATTAAACCCTTTTTCAGAGAACTGGCTCACCACAGGAAGTTGGAAATAAACAAATTCCAAGGTAGTTATTATGACAGATTTGATCACCTTTTTATATATATAGATGTTATAGCACTAACGCATTGTCATATTCGTAACTCGACTTGTAATCAAAACGTAGAACATGTTGTAAAGAATTCCTTCGTGAAATCCGTTTATTTATTCCATAACCTTTTAATGCTATCTGCAAAAAAATATATCATATTAACTGTAGACGGCAAACAACCGAATTTGAAAAAATTTACACAACAACAAAGAATTAAATCTACAAAAATAAAAATGGATTATCTGTATAAAGTGTCGTGTCTTAACAGTTTCGTTGTGAAACTACAAAATTACCTTTTAGAAGAGAAGCGTTTTAACGTGATCGATGTTCTGATTTCTAACGAAAACCGTTTAGGAGAAGGAGAGCGAAAATGTGTGATGTATAGAAATTATTACGAAAACAAGTTTGCGAAATACAACAATCTTCACATCATCTTTTCTAACGACAGCGATTCCTTAGTGGATTATTTATTTATTACGAATAACAATGAAAGCGATACCATGATAATGATCTATGAAAAACATCAAGTCGTAAAATTTATGCACAATAGTAAAGTGGAACGAGAGGAAAAAATTGTTACTGGTTACTGAGTGTCTACGGAAACGACTACATTCCACCAATACTACAATCCGAATTGTTACTCGACAAATTGTATTCTTACGTTACGTTAATTATGGGCGCCATGCCGGACTCGATTAAAGGAGATTTCGTGTCGGTTTGCGAACGTATACTAAAGACCGAAACGGTCAATAAACAATTGAACGCGAAGGAAATTAAATCACAAAAACGGGTATTTCTGTTTCTGTTTTATTGCATATACGCTTTGATACCGAATATGATATTTACTTCGTTTACGTTAGAGGAAGAAGAACGGTTCTACATGAAGGAGTTCGCATTGTTCGAAAATTTTAAATTCGACAAGGGGGTTGCGTTGGAATCTAAAAGCCACGATTCACTGCTGTAAGAGAGTAGGCTATATTTTATCACGTGTTCACGACGTTGTGGCGTCTCGGATATATTACTAACACGTTTTTGGCAGAAGGCGAGGAGCATCAGAGAACGACGTTTTTTAATGTATAAGCCCGATTCTTTGGGACCGTTTCACTTTGACGATCGTATTGAACGCGCCAACCACCTACCCATTAGGGAATACTTGTTGGTGTGCGTAAAGGATACAGACGAAGAAAAACTTCGGAAGAGAACAATATTATACAATATAATTTACCTAATTCTGTACGGTCAAAACGAGAGTCGTCTAAATTAAGAAAAAAAGTAAATTACAACGCGGTGTTCCCCAATCGAGTGAAATGGTGTACACGGTAGACGCTTGCTGTAGCGAAGTAGAAATATCGTGTGAATTCCCGCTGAGCGAAAATCTGTACGATGATCTGGCAACAAAATTGTTTGACAATAATAATTCAGACTGGTTTATACAAAATACGTTTTACTATCGCAACGGATTAAGAAAACGAAACGAATACGCGCAGAAGGGTATTAAGAAGATAAAACAAAACGAAGAGTGGCAAAAAAAGGAATTAATTAAAAAAATTACAAATACCGAATGCAGAAAAGACGAAAACTACGTTTATTTGTTAAATTATAATGTGAAGCGGTGTAACGAAGAAATGATTCATTTTAAAAAACACGAAGATGTTCCTTTAAACGATACGCAGACTATCGCAAAATTAACATTGTGCAAATATGTTGAATTTGAAAAAGAGGGTTATGATTCTAAACTCTTAAGAATAAACTTGGGTAAGCGTGTATACAAATACGGTAGAATGTGCGCTTCTTCACAACTGCTACCTATATATTATATTAGTTTTGAATACGAATTTGAGAACGTTATTAATTTGGAAAAGGAATTTTTAAAAAGTGAAAAGTTTATAAATTAGAAACAAAGATTTTTAAGTGTTGTAGACGAAATTATAAGTATTTCAAAAGCAGAAATACTGAACGCAACAAATAACACAATTTACTGTTCCAGAAATAATGTTTTTGAAATTTTTGATTCCTACAAACATCGTTTTGTTTTGTCTATAGATTGGAACGATTTAAACGAAAGCGATTACCGCTTAGTGCCCAAATGGGACGGATTGCGTGGCTACGCTTTTTACAACAGCGAAAGTAAAGAACTGATAGTAAACTATTCTAAAGGTGTTAAAGCGTTTAAACTGTCCACAGATAAGTTGATACAATCTTTAGTCCTGCAGGTCGAAATCTTAAACGACAACGGTAAAGAATTTCCGGTGATCGTTGAAGTTTTAAAAGTAAAAAATCTGTGCGATTATTCGTGTAATTATCACGAAGTAGCACACAACGTGGCAAAAGAATACTTTATAAAAGACGCTATCGATACTAACACCGACGACGCTTACATAAGCGTGCCTATAGAGGAGAGCGTCAAGTTTTTCGAATTATTAAATGAATCTACGTCAGCACATGATGACGTATTTTTTACCACCGTCATTAACTTCGAAAAGAGATTTCTTAAGAAGAGTGCTAACGAATTTTTATTTTCAACGATACAAGAAATGTTTAACGGCTACATTAAAAACAGAATCGACGGATACATATTGATAAATTTAAAAGAAGATTGGAGATATAAAATAAAATTTTTGGACACTGTAGACGTCTATTACAGTATAAAGGAAGACATTATAAATTTTTATACAGAAGACAAATATGAAATGGAAACTAAACATGTGAGTTTTGTTTCTTGGCAGCGCGCGATCGAACACTCTAAACGAGCGGTTTCAAGGCCCGTGTGTGAAATTTTAATCAATTCCATAACCGGTAATCTTTCGATGTTCAGAATTAGAGAAGATCGTTATAAAGCCGATACGTGTGCGAAAATAAAACACATTTTAAAGCAAAACGGTATAACTTTTTATTGTACAAAAACGAATGGGAAAGACAAAAAATTAATAATTTCAAATGTGTAATTACTTTGTGAGCAAATTGTTGAATAAATAAAATTTAAAAAAAAGCAAAACGATTTTTTCTCTACCACATTTTTTTGTAAATAAGATGAATGTGGAGGCTTATGTATTAGAGAACACCGTTAAAAGATTTAGTAAAAAATACAATAATATCATCGACGTTAACGATTTACAGCACGGCATAGAAACCGGTTTAGACAGTATAATACAACGTATAACCATGTTAAAGACTAACGCAGATTTGTTGTTAAACGTCATAATGCATTGTTCAAACGATAATCCGGTTTTGAAATTTATCAACGATAACTGGGGATGGACTTATAAAGGTAATATCAGGAAAAAAGAAAAAATGGAATCATCTATGCCATCGATTTACGCACTATTACAAAATACATTACTGAATCACAATAAATATACGATCAAAATAAATATAATGTACAACATATACGCTTTAAGGTGTAACCTATATTTGAAATACGAGGAAAGACAAAAAATTACTAAACTAAATATATCGGCGAACGTAAAATACTACGATTTGTATGCTATTATATTTTTAATATTTTTGTGTCACATAGAAGAAAGTCGAACAATAAAAAACGGTTCTTTTGAAAGCGTGCTGGGTTTATTGAAATAAATGAAATCGTTGTATTATTTTTAATTGTATATATTTTAAAACAACATTTGTATGTACTGTTGACATTTATCCGATAACTTTACTAAAAGTAAAGACATGAAATGTGTAATCAGAACTTTTTCGGAAAAGTTTGTCATGGTTTTCTTCATTGCGTCGGACTCGTCGAATTCTACGACGCACGACGTTACAGTTTTCCTTAAGTGTTCGTGTATTTGGTTTCTGCTCAGATTGTTTGAAGAAAACAACAGATAATCGCATATTATGTTCGTGATTTCATTTATTACAATACATTTGACTTGTTCGTAAGTCAAAAATTGGCTTTTGAGCGACTGCACGTCGATGTTTCCAACGTCGATGTTAAATTTTTTTTGTAAAGTACAGTCAACAGATCGCCGCATAAAGTAATCGCCGTATAACATACACGTATTTTCTTGTTGTTGTGGTTTTCTTCCATTTTCTTTACTACTCGTTCCGACTCCATCCCCACGAATGAATAGTACACGATGCGAGCTACGTCTTACATATATTAGAAAAACGTAATTATATAATAAGAATGGCGGGGAAACGAATTATTAAAAAAATTGTAGACGGTGGTGTCGATTTTTTTAAAGACAAAGCGGTCTTTAAACGCGGCGACTATCAATGGGTAGTGGAAAATAATTACTGTTTTTTACAAGAAAGGAAGAGATATAAAAACATAGCGTCGTGTGCAGTCGACGTGTGGAACGATTCGCACAGAGGCTTCTTAACGGCAGACCACGTGCACTGTTACGGTTCGCTGAGAACTGTCGTGCATTTACCGTCTCATGTTGAAAACACGTTTACGTTGTATTTTGACGTTAATACATCGTACAAAATAGTATCAGAAGATGGCGTCGAAGTTATAGACTTTCAAATGTTCGATAACGTGTTGGTTTGGAGTGTCCACCGTACCTTCTATTTTCCCTATAAACTGCCGTTCGGCTATCCTCTGTTCGACAGAACATCGACCCACTTAATAGGGTTTGTCGGACATTTAACGGAAGACAATTTGTACAGTATCTTGTGCTCGTCGAATATGAAACAAATGATACTTCTGGATAACACTAATTATATTTCCGTGCACGTTTCACGATTACAATCTTTAAAACAGGAATTGGCGATTTACGGAAACAACTTTTCACCCATGAGTACGAAACAGTATTGGGAGTATCATAAGGCCGCGACGGAATCTACCAGTAACACCAACAGAACGATACAGAGAATCAATTTTATACTTTCTGACAAATTTTTAACAATTAATTGTGCGAACGGTTCCGAAGAAGACGCTTTGCAAATGTATTACGAAAGAAGAGAATTTAAGCAAACTAATATTGTGGCTCATCAAAATATGATGAACAAATTCGTAGAAGAATATGTTAACGCGAACGAGGGTAATGCTAATGGTACTACTACTACTACTACTGCAGAACCCAACAAACAAAAACGTAAGAGTTTATTGAAATTGTTAACCAAACAATTTCATAATAATTCTAATTCGAGTTTGCAACAGAGTGATGATGGAGGTGGAATCAGCAGTAGCGTTGTCGTTAAAAAAGAATAATTATTATAAGAAACACGATGGCTGTCGAATCGTGCGCTTTGTTAAAAAACATATTGGACACTTATACGTCTCTAAAAAAAATAGATAATTTATTTTTTTTAGTCAGAAATGTTGAACTCAATAAAAAATCGTTTGAGCATTCTATCCTGTGTAATATACTGTCAACACACTATAAACACCTGAGCGAACAAATGGTAACAAAATATTTTACACGTAAAATGTGGGGATTGTGTAGTATGACGATGGTTTTGAAACCCGAATACGGGTGTATGCGATTTTGTGAAAAATATAAACACAAACTGCGATGGCGTTTACTGTCCCAATACAATACGATTTATACCAAACATTTTTACCACAAATTCAGATTCTATCTTCATTGGAAGAGTATAGTGACTTTCAAAATTATCAGCGAAGACATAATGAGAACTTTCAGCATACATTTGGATTGGAAATCGCTTTTATTGTCTAATCGATTAAGTGAAACGTTTTTAATAGATTATCACGACAAATTTGATATTAACCAAGTTGTAGTTTATCAAAAAGTATCTGAAAATTTTGTGGAAAAATTTCTGCACAAACTCTCGTGGGGAATAATATCACGTCGTTCAAGATTCAGCGACTTGTTTCTGGCAAAACACAAGGACAATCTAGTCTGGGATATCATCAGTGAAAACAGTAACGCTCTAACGGATACGCAAATAAACGTATATTCGGAATACGTAAATTGGAAAGCGCTGTGTGCAAATTATACTTTAAAAGAAATTACAATGCGTAGGTTCGCTGACAAACTATCGTGGGACGACGTATCTCGCCATCAGCGTCTTACAGTAACTTTCTTACAAGACTATAAAGACAAAATAAATTGGCGCCACGTGCTAAATAACAATACAAAAATCAAAATTTCTCATGAAGACATAAATAACGTTTTACATAATTCGACTTAGGGGTTGTGCAACTATTACACCCAATCCCCTCTTTGAAAAAATTGACAAAAACAATTGGTGGAAGAAAAAGGGTTCCAAAAAGTCGAGCATTTTGAGTGTGTGTTGTTAACCCGTAGTGTTAGGTATTTTGTGTGCTGGTAGAATATTGTATTTATTAATAAAAATCAACTACCGAAGTATATACAGTATGTATTTATTTATTTTGTGTATCCCATTGTTTCCCTTTTAGTCACAGCAGAACTACCGAGCACGCGGCATGTCTTCTCTGTTAAACGCCATTATCGACACGTTCGATTATTACTTCAACGAAAAAATTATTACAACGATTAACGGTGTTTGTAAAGTTACGATCTGCACTAATTCCAGATCTTTTAAAACTCTAGAAGTGGCTTTAGTGCGCGACGAGTGGTTTAACGATACCAGAATAACCGATAACCGGAAGGTCGACTTTTTCAAAGAAATTACACTCAACAAGGGTTATTTTACGGCGTGTATAGAAAGAGACTCGGATCATCTCTGCGACGGATTTTTGGTGATGATAGGTTCCCGTCTGTCGAGAAATATTTATAGAGAAATCGATACGCTGTTGAAGAAAAAATATGCGAAAGCAGAATTTTGCGTGAATTTTCGGACGGAAAACACCCTTCGTGGTACGTACATTTCTAACGGTATATTGTATTATTCGTCGTTCAGAGATTTTAATAATAACAGGTTCTGCCACCACAACGATATATTGAACAGAACCACGATATACTTATACGACGAGTATTCTCGTGGCTACATGATCTATTCCGATTGTCAAAACGGAAAACCATCGAATCTTGTTGTAAAAAATAAAAACGGATCCACCTTTACCATCGATTCGAATAAAGATGAAGACGACGATATTATTAAACAAATATATATCGAGTGTGGATATTTGAACGATAGTGAAAATTCGTTGTACGATTGTAGTCCTAAATCTCAAATAGAATTTCTACAACAGATTTACGAAAACAAAGTAGACATAGATAATATAAAAAACAAATTATTCATATCGTACCCGGAAGCGGTGCACTCTTTATTCGAAAAAATCAACATTTTTGAAAATAAAAATATATGGAACAAGGCCGTTCTAAACGGAAACGTTGTGTCGGTATTTTCACAGAAGTTGTTGTTTGAAAAGAGCAAGAGTCAAGCAAACCGACAAATAATTAAAAATTTAAAATCGACAAAAAACAAAACCAACTCTACGGGAAAAATGAACAAAAATTATAAACAGAGACGTCCCTAAAACGCATTTTACAAATAAATTCTTCGAACAATACTGGATTTTTTACACCTTTAGATTATTTTCATTTAGATAAAATACCGGCCCTGGTGCAAAGCGTGCAACGCATTAAACCACAAAACGTGAGATCTTTAAAGGCGCTTCAACTGACGCAGGATTCGAAAGGATTTATATGTCCGTTTCAGGTTGGAAATATCGGATCGGCCGAAAAAATAGTTAGTCTGGTCGAAGGAGTTATAGCGTCTTACGGGCGTTTAAAGTATACGGTAAACGATTTATTGATAACTATAAAAGAATTTTCCACCACCGTTGATTGTGATGGGTTGAAAATCATAATAAACAATATAATTACAAAACTCAAGGTGAGCCGTTCAATAGATAAAAAAAAATTCGTGAAAAGGATAAAGGGGATATGGCCTTTTTATGAAATCGTGTTTTATAAAGATTTTTGTTGCATAAATATGTGCAGTGGGATTTTAATGAAACAAATCAATGGAACGTACATGAGTCGTAAGGAAATGGAATGGTTTCTTACGGAAGAAGAATTAAAGCGCCACGATAACGACATTCACATGGGGAAGTTCGCTAAACGGTGCGCGTCGTTTATTGAATATACAGCGCCCAGTAAAATAATGGCGGCGAAATCGTCTTTACCAAACGTGGCGTATAAGGATTCTGTTTTAACAGAACGAACCAAATATACGTAAACAATAACAAGCCCGATTTTGGAGAAAAGGGAAACAGATATAATCTGTTATTGGCGTTCGGGGAAATTGAAGGTTCCAACGAAGGAGACGGTTACGTGATACATCCCGATTACGATTTTAATTTAACGATATGCGACAATTTTGAAATTTACGTTAGATCTAAATCAAAAATAAACGTGAAGCTGTTCGAGCCAGACAAACGGATTTTAATAATGAATCGCAACAAAGAGGGAAGAATAATAGAAGCGTGCTTGGTATTCGGAAAAATAATTACTAACGACGACACTCCGTTTATAGTCGATTACCAAAAACTGTTGTTTCGATCAAAAGAAAACGCGTCGTCCGTTTTCTACATACGATACACAAAAACAGATGAAGGATTTTTAGACTATATGAACGACAAAAAAAAACATAAACGCTAATATAAATGTATACAAGTACAAACAGTTTTATAATAAAACTTTAAAAGAATGGACGTACAACGTGTGGGAGTGTGTCAACGAAAAAACTACCAAACTTATAACGTGTGTGTGATCAAAATAGGTCTAGAATATGCGTGTACATTTTACGCGGGTTTAAAACTTGTGAACGCGTATGGCCAGAAGGGTCTGTGCAACAAACACGAAGCCGTTAGTCGTTCACTAAAGGAAAGCGAAATAAAACCCGTCGACGTAGTAGCAAACGTGTTCTCCTTTATTGGCAGATCTGCCCTGGGGCAGTACGAGGAAATGAAAAGTGGCGGTTTGTACGAAATATACGATACGGTCGTAAACCGGTGTGTCGGCTACGGGGGTGTGTGCAGTCTGTGGATTAACAATAACGATCCAAATAAAATATTATCAGAGAAATCGTCCAGGCACGACAGTTTAAGTAAACCTTGTCTCGTAGTTAACGGCGTTCCATTAACTATGAACGTGCAGACTTCCTCCAACGATATTCATAATAAATACGGTCACACCCCGCCACATGCAAAGTACATTTTCGATCTGTATAAATGTTTGAATTTACATTACAAATTTCTAGATTCTAAAGACGATAGCGATGCCGATTGCTTACTAAAGAAAGAAGAATTTACATCGATAGAATCCCACTACGAAAAGTTACGCTTATGATTAAAAAAAGAAAACAGTGGGAGAAATACAACGCTATAAGTGCAACGATCCATTTCAAAGGCAAGTGACGCGATTCTATGTCGAGGACAAAACGAGTCGTCGCCGACCGTGAGAAAACTTGGCAACGTATATGAATGCGCATACAATTAACCTCTCTCTGTGTTGGACAAGGTCTGTGCACCCAGTCAAGAGCAACGATCCAGCTTGAGGTTTATTATCTGATCGTATTTTATTTTACAGCTATATATTGTAACAAACGTTTTTGTAAAAAAGTCACTTGTTATATTAAATCTACAAATATGACCAAAACTGTAATTACATTTTATTTACAAACCCGATAGTTGTCAAAAAAAACAACAGAACAATGTGTTGAAAAAAAAGCAATAAATGTAACGACACGGTTAGACGCAATTTGCGGTTCTCTGAACCGTGATTTTATTTTATAATAATTGTTTAACATTTTATATTATATAGGCTAACACTGTAATATAAACATTTTTGAAAAAAAAGTCTCTTGATGCGTTAAATTACAAATATGCGTGAAACTGCGGTTATGTTTTGTTTACAAACAGGACATTCTTCTAAAAAGACGGAACAATCGATACAAGAATATACGTGCCCAGATGGCAAAAACGAAATTTGTTTGTCTTCATCAACGCATATTCCGCATTTTAGAGATTCCCGTTCTTCTTGTCTACAAAAATCATTCGAAACACCGTCAACAACATCTTCTGTCTCAACCGTTTCGTTGGACGAAACAGAATATCTTCTTACAATTTTATCCACATATTTTCCTCCCTTCTTCATCAAAAGGTAAACGCAGTGGGGAAACCAACGAGCGTGTTCTACCCAGGGATCGTCGTCGGCCACCCATTGGTATACGCCGCCGCCACACATAAAACAACGCACACTATCCAAGCGTCCGAGGTAAACGCAGTGGGGAAACCAACGAGCGTGTTCTACCCAGGGATCGTCTTCGGCCACCCATTGGTATACGCCGCCGCCACACATAAAACAACGCACACTATCCAAGCGTCCGAGGTAAACGCAGTGGGGAAACCAACGAGCGTGTTCTACCCAGGGATCGTCGTCGGCCACCCATTGGTATACGCCGCCGCCACACATAAAACAACGCACACTATCCAAGCGTCCGAAGTAAACGCAGTGGGGAAACCAACGAGCGTGTTCTACCCAGGGATCGTCGTCGGCCACCCATTGGTATACGCCGCCGCCACACATAAAACAACGCACACTATCCAAGCGTCCGAGGTAAAAAAATCCCGCTTCAGCGAGCGCTTCTTTAGAGGGAGAGCGTTGTGTTGACCAGAAGTCGAACGTATCGAGTCTAGATTGTAGACTACAATACGATCTGAAACGTGGTACTCTGAATGTATAAATATTAAGGTCTATTCCTAGATTTTTAAATCTACCCCCGTTAACGGTACAAAACGTGTTGTCCGTGTTAGTACCCATATTGCAGTGTGTGTGCGTAACGATTACAGATTTCTTATTTATAATAGCCTGGGTGTTGGGAAGCAGTGGGAGTGCCCCAACAAGAAATTTACAAACATAAATTTGTTGAATGAAACAAAAAGATATGTTACGCACAGAAATTATTTTTGTTTGTTCTGTACTTTAAAAATTAGATTATTTAGATTATATCCAATGGGGGTTGTACGTTTTTTCTTTAATTTATTTTTAAAATTTGCATTAATGTGTATCTGACTTTTTACAATATCCTCCCACCTAAAATAATCTACAAATTCGTACAATATTTTTTTAGACACAGTGTTACGTCGTAACAATATACCACGATTAAGATCGGATATTTTGGGTATAATTTCTCTTAAAAACGCATCCGACAAATTGTGTTTCAATTTTAAACGTTTCCAATCTGTGGATAGTCTATCTAATAGATATTCATTGTCCGGGGATTCTAGACTAAAAATCTCACTGAGAAGCGATTCCGTTAGTGTCTGCGTACTCAATATAAATTTGAAATCCAACAATAACAAAAATTCCTCCATTATATCCACCGATAAAGTGTGGTATGTTTGTAGATATTCCCAGTCCAAAATGGCTGAAAAACGTCTAATAAAATCATCACTTAACGTTTGACGTTTACATATGATTTTCCAGGGGATTATAATCTTAGCTCCCCGTTTGTTTTGTTTCTCGATTGCAGATATGAAACGAAATAAATCGTCATTAATAAAACGATAATAATCAAATATCATACTCAAAGGTAATACACGACTAAACTTAATAAAAAAATCTAATGAATATTTTTTGCAATCACATTGCGACATACATGTATACAAAGAGCCCGAATTATAATAACTTAATATTTTATTTTCAATAACATATATTATGTTTTCTGATTGATACATCTTAATCGCTTCATAGAGATTTATTATATCCCCGAATTGTAAATTTTCTATTATTTTCTTCAACACCGGCAAATAGGGAAAAAGTAAATACATTCTGATCCCACTTGCTAGTTTCTCGGGAATCCCTTCTTTACCACGAAGACGTAAACAAATGGTAGTAGTAAGTAAATAGGATTGAGTTAAATACTTTGAACGCGTTTTTAATATTGAAAATTGTTTATACTGAAATTTAATTAACGTCTTACCAAAAATTCAAACAAAATTACCGTTTGAAAATTGTAACAAGTGAAGGAGAACGGTAAGTGTAGAGTTAGTTTGGAAGATTAAAAAAACACTCGACGAGTAGCAGCCAAAGAGTGTGTAAACATGTCGTTATGCTGGTAGCATATATACCTATTGTAGCCCTAAGTTTAATATGAGAATAAGAATGACGTAATTTCTTATCCCAGTCTTATGTCTTAGTGGGAGGCGCCGCGTACCTATCCGGCGTAAGACAAGGACGTGTGATTCGTATATAAACAACTTAATTGCACGCATAAGAGTAAACGTGCGAGGAGATTTCTCCACCGTGACTCGAACGCGTCACCGCTGGCTCCAGGGCACGTGTACCATGGACAGGCGCGATAAGTTAATAGAAGAGGGAAAATCAGTGCTTTTGACGTGTTTAAACATTTTGAACAGCACAAAGGCGTATTCGGGAAAATTAATAAGTATCAGATTTTTCTACAATACACAAATACTGTTTGATACTAATAAAATCTTTCGATATCTTTCCGAAGTTGAAAAATACGAACATATGTATGTGGAAATTATTAATTTGTCCGGAAACGACGTTACAAAAGTGTTGCATGATTCGATATTGTCACTGTATATGGACGACGAACAAATAAAGATTTATAGACTTTTAGAAACCTTCAAGTCGACCATGTATCTACACTGCAGACTTTCGATCGGTATCGCCATCATTAAAACAATTTGTACAAATTTATTACGCTTAGACATTTTTGACAACGAGCAAAAGAGAGTGAGCGAGAACGAAACGCTTTTGTACACATTCTACAACAACAAGAAGTGATATTACGCGATCTGGAGGTTCGGGGTTTGATTCAATCCTGGACGAGTGTAGCGCTGGCCACAAAACTTTGCTCAACCAATTTCCAAAGAAGTCAAGATGATTATTATTCTTGTATGTGTATATACGCAAATACCTTGTATAAAACTTTTTATTTTTTTGATAACTTTTCTACTTATAAATGTGTTGATAACTTTTGTATTTGTAAACATTATACATTTTTTGATAAATTTTGTATTTGTAAACATTATACATTTTTTGATAAATTTTAAATTTTATAAATTTTTGTTATAAATTTTTGTAATGGCGTTTTTAAAATCTAATATAGTTAACTCTGGTGCCAATATATGTTTTTCGTTTGTTTGTATTTCACTATAATCCTTTTCAGATCCCAACGAATAACAATTTTCGGACAATATTTTCTCTCCTAATAAATTTATTTTGTTATAACAATTAGTCCTTAAACCAGACACGTATAGTCCAGAATCGGATTTTAACGAATTATATATTTTATCCGTTATAGCTATAGATACTATTTTTTTTATGTCTGCTTGCGATATTTTATTATCGTATGCCAAATTCACTAAACCAATTTTATCGTTGTTGTGAACATTAACCTTACGTAATAAATTATTTACGTGTAATTCGTATTCCTTTTTCGAGTTGGGTTTATCTACACTATATACTTTAGTTAATCTGCGTAAAAACGCCGAATCCAAATCTTGGACGAAGTTTGAAGCGAAAATAAATATACACCTAATGCTATCGTCTTTTAATAAATTATCCAATTCTAGCATAAATAAATTTTTTAAACGTAAAGCGGTGTCACTGTCCTCTAAACTTCTCCTTCTTAACAATGAATCTATTTCATCAAAAAATATAATTTGTACTTCGCCGGTTGTTAAAGAACGTATTTCTTCAAAAAGTTTTTTTACGTTTTTTTCGCCTTCCCCCACATACATACTCAAAATTTCGCTTAAATTTACGGTATACAAAGGTGTACTGTTCTCGTTGGCCATGGCTGCGGCCAGCGACGTTTTTCCCGTTCCTGGTGGACCGGCAAATAGCAACGCGTTCGAGGTGAAATTTAAGTTATAAGTAGATTCTATACTCCGCACATGAACCGACGACTTGACTTTTAAAATATTCAACAATTCGCCTTTTATCGTTTCGTGTCCGATTATATCAGAAAACTTTTCTTTCACGTTGATGGGGTTCAATAGATTGCGGCTAGACTCTTCGGTAAAGTTATTTACAGCTAAGGGATCTTTGTTTAAATACAATTTATCCGATATTCGTTTCAAATCCAACACACCTTTCATATGATTAATATAAATATAATCTATTCTATTGGCGATTTCTAGAAATTTATTTCCAGCGGAATTAGTATTTGTTCCTCTATAAGTTGATTTACTAAATTGTTACAAACGATTAATATTAAATCATAAATACTGTAGCAAGCTTTATAATAATTTTTTACAGCGATTTTAAATTTAAAGTTATTTTCGGCGGTTTTAGCGTTGAACTAGTCGTTTTTTATCGTTGAAGTACACTTCAACGACGTGTAGAAGATTTTCTAAATCTTCCTCTTCCATATCACTCTTATTTAGAAAAGTAACGCGAAAAAATATCGTCTATTAAATTCGTACACTCCACACGACAACCTATTTCTTTACTGTAATCGTATACATATCCGTTTAAAGAAATTTTATTTAAAAAAATTGTCTGTAACGAAGGATTTGACCAGGCGTTTCCTCCCAACAACGAAGGTATATTGTTTTTAATTTTGGTATTTAGAAAATTAATAATTGGTGCGTTTGTATTGGCGTTTGTTAAAAACGATGTAGATATCTTAAATATGTCATTATTGAAAACTGGTAATAGGTACCGTTCGGATTTTTCTATGTCGTATAACACAAACGTAAAATACTGATCTTCTAACATACGATTAATATTTATATAATAGGATATCAAATCGTAATTACTCACGTTATAATTAAAACACGAATTCTTATCGATGAAAGGTATATCCAGGTTTTTTATACACCACCTGAAACCCGTTAATACGTAACTAAAATAAAAAGTTAGGAACGAAAGAAAGGTTTCGAAGGCGTTATAATTGACAATCGTAGTAAATTCGCGTTTACCCAACGAATAAACTATGTTTATTTTATCTTTATTTTCATATTTTTTCAAATCTGTAACTTTCTCTTCGTCGAGTATTTTATCTATATCCAGATCATATCGTTGATAATTTTCTCTAGTCAAATTTACAAAAGCCGAACACAGTCGTCTCTCGGATACGTTTGTTAATAAAGTACCGACTGATTTAGTGAAACGTACTGTTTTCGTAACATTTGAATAGGAACAATAATCCAGGACGCCCGGGCCGTAAATACAATTTATAATTACAACCATGTTAATTACATTCTTTTTAGCATCTCCACCCAACGTTAATTTGTTATCTTTAAAGTAAAAATTTGTAGACTTTACATTTATCGCAGACAATTTTTGATTCCAACAATTGAAATATACCGCTTTATGGGGCGACGCTTCTAAGTCGTTATACTTTAAAGAATTCTTGTAACCTTTAAACGGATAACTATTTGCAAAATATATTTTAACATCACTAGCGTTTATATCTATATCGTAGTCGGTTTTCAGTAATTCGTGTAAAAATTGTGTATCATCGTTAATTTCAAATTTATTTAAAAACGCGTTTGTGAGTATGCATGCGTACATCGATTCTTTTCTTCTACATTCCATCTTATTAAAGATTATAGTCTATAGTACTATAGTTTATAGTAATACATTTTTAAATTTAATTCAGAAAGCTTGAGTCGCACCGACCGACCGAAAGCTTTCTTGCTGTCAGTATAATGGACGAAAGCTTTCTGTCGCGCGCGCGAGGCCGATCCTCTATATATAGGAAATTTTGGTGAGTAGAGGGGATTCAGGGTTGGCTATTGGTCCAAAGAGTTATTTCCCAATTAATAGGGGTGTGGTGGGGATAAATAGTGTAACACTATTGGTCGGATAACGATTTTTGGTGGGGAGAACATGGGGTCAGACACAAAAAATCCGTCAGTACTAATCCGGATTCCCATCTAACCGGACGTGTTGCGATATAAATATTACACTTAGTAGTATTTACACACTCGTTTCATAATAAATGTTAAATTCTCATATGAAGAAATCTTTTTTTTTGAAGTTGTAGTTGTTGGTGGGAAAACAATAAAAATAATTAAGCGACAATTTATTAAAGTTGTTTATAAATTATATTGATATATTCTTACGTTTTAATGAATACACACAATTTTACAAGTATTATAATTGGTTTTTATAGCTACAGACAGATTACATTAACATATTCTTACGTTTTAATGAATACGAACAAGCATTACAATTGCTTTTTATATATATATAGCTACGGACACATTTAACAGGAAATCTTATGAGTGGGGCTACAGGTTAACGTTACACCCTTTAAACGTACGTTACACCTCCTATAGAGGATAGGGTACTAAATCTAGTAAGAAAAACATACTGGGATCTGAAATCCGAATCCTCGCTATTAAAAATCCCATAACCTCGATATTTTTTATCAAACGTTTCACCTTGGAACTGGTATACCGTTTGAACGAAATACGGTCTAATGGGTATACAAAATACGGGTTCTTTACACTGATAATCCTCGATACAACTTACGAACAAAGTTATTATTTTTATATTACCGTCAATGTGACGCATTCCTATAACTACCGAATGTATTTTCTTGTCTACAAAATTAATTTTTAATAAACGAACCCTCTGTCTATTCCTAAACGTCTTATTTCCATGCCCCACGATTATATGTGTTAATCCGACAAACAAAAAAACGGTTATGTTGTCGTTTAAAGAATACATTTTTAAATAATCGTCTACTTCCAAATTATAATTTAGCACGTTATTGTATACGCAATCGTAAAATTTTTTTAACGTATGAAAACAATGAATGTTGTTTGAACACATTACTATCAAATTTTCGTGTAAATTGTTCTCTAAAAATAGGTACGTATCCAGTAAATTGTCTTTCATAAGCGCAATTTGTTTCAAACAATTAACGTAATTTTCAACAAAGTCGTGTACATCAATTATTATTTTTTCACACTTTAAATTATTGTTTATAAAAAAGTCGTTTATTTTTGTGTATTTCTCTTCCTCGCCGTGAGAGTCCTTTTCTACAAACTCGATTAACGTTTTCGTTTGTTCTTCGTCCGTTCTTTGTACGTCAGATAAATAATATTTTTTTAACCTTTCACCAAATCTTTTGTTTAAAAACGATTTCATATTACGGTTCTGAGCACCTATACTAATACATTGAGTTTCAGAACCAACCACAAAAAACAAAAATCTCACATCACGATTAAATTTGGTACGAACCTTATTACACACTTCGAGAAAACTATACATTAAATTTACGTTAATTAAAAAGTATTCGTCTATTAGAAATACTAATGTAGAACCGTTACGAAAAAGAAAGTCCGTGAAATGTGTCAGGGCTGGCGGCAACACGTCTTTTAAAACCAGCCATTCGTCCAGTTGTGAAAAGGGTATATCGTCTTCGTTTAGTATTTTCAGAAAGTGTGGTTTATTTTGTAATTTCAAATATTGCATTACAAAAGCGTGCATTGTTTCGCTTGACGGCAATTTAGATAGTATCCTATCACAACATCTGAATTTGTACTGCATAGAATCCAAACTTTGGTGTTTGTTGGCCAAAAACACGCGTCTCAGTTCTGTGTGTTTCATTATATAGTCCAATATTAAACTTTTTCCAGTACCCGGTTTCCCTTCAAGTAGTACAACTACGCCGTTTTTACGCGTGCCGTTTAAAAACTCTTCTAAGCTCTTAAACATGTTTAGTTTTTCTTCATTTAAGTTTTTATAACACCTACAGTCGTACGAGACAAACGCCGCCGCGTTAGACGACTGCGTACCATTTTCGTGGCAATTACGGTCGCTACAACTATTTCGACCAACCTTTACAAAATATTGTTTGATAAAGGTAAAAAAAACTGTATTTATTGGAATTTGGGGACTTTGATTTTCAGATAAATTTTTAAATTCACACAGATCGACACACACATCTTCCACAAACAATTCTTCTTCGTCGGTGTTAGCCGTGAAATGTACAAAACCAGTATTGTCCATTGTAGCGGATTTTATGGACTGGAGTCCGTTTGGGGCGCGTCGTCGGCTATTATATCTCTTTCCAAGGTCTAATAGAAGAATTCTCTCCCACGCCATTTATTGTTATGACCTCAAACGCCAGTTTGCTTTTATTCGTCTTTACTTCATATAATTTTGTTTCGTTGTTCAGTTTCGTCCATGTTGGAATTGGTAATCCTAGACAGGTATTAAAATCAGGTTTGGGTGGGTATTTATAGAAACGGTAACAGGGCAACTCAGTAGACGCAATTGATCTGCCGTTGACGCACCACGTTCTGTCACCGTAAGCTATCACGTTGGGAACAAATTCCAAATTTGATTTTGCGCACTGAAGATCAACATTTTTGTCAGTCTTTACAACAGGTTTGTTTGACACATTAACTGTCTCAAAAGTATATCCTAAAACGCTGGTACCCAAGTTTCCGTATACGATTTTTTCTTCGTAAATTTCTTTATTACTGTTCCAATCGTTGTTTTGAAAGTCAATCGAGTTTTTAACTACAAAATACTTGTCGAACATTACCGCGCTCGCTTCGTTTTCCGATTTTAAATTTCCGTGTTGTTTAGTGAACTCGTTGTCGAGAGTAAACGTTCTTTCGGAAGGATTGTATTTGAATACAGATTTTTTATTCTGCCAAGACGATGTACGGTAGTCTAACGCAAAAGAGTTGGTTACGTTATTAATTTCATCTTCTTCGTCTTTTAGCAACAGCAAAGGTGGATTCGTTTTATGGAAATCTATTTCTAAATTTTCACTATCCGTTTTGTTTATGTTTTTATCCAAATCTACGTATAACGAAAATTTTACAAAATTTAATAACATTTCTAGTCCCGTATTAAAAAGCCTGAGTTTTTTGTATTTGAAATGGTCTGGGTGTATTTGCCTGAAGTCTTTAACTATTATTTTTTCACCGGTTTTTGTGTCGTAATAGAATTCCGGATAATCGAACTTTATTTTCCAGCGACGCGTGTTAATTGTATCTAAAACCTCAGTGGGTAGAGATTCAAGGTTCAGTGAACGATAAAAGGCTGTTAGTTTTTGGATACTCTTGTTATTGGCCGTATTAACAATCGAAATTATGTTGGGTTCTTTTTGCAACAAATTGTGATCTATCAAACCTCCTTGACAGTTGTATTTCTTAACCGGAATATTGGGTTTTAAATTGGGATATGTTTTCCAATTGGAAAAATAAGAATAGACGGTTTCAAAATCGTTATCTTTACATTCAACGTGTATACAGTCTATTCCCGTAGCCACGGCGATTCTGTCTTTGGGAAACCTGTTACATTCTACAATTTTGTACGAGTTATTTTCGCCACATTGGAAGTAAGCGCGTCCGTATTTCGGATCGGATTTGTCTAAAACTTGTAATCTGTAGCCGGGTGGATAGTGTTGGCACAATTTCTTCGGATCGCTTGTAGCCGTGTAGCCACAATTGATTCCATTGAAACGACCGCCATCTATACACTCGATTTCGTCGACGAAAGGCCATTTTTGTAAACAACGTTTGTAGGACGTTTGTGTTGGATCTTCACTCCACACGTAATTGCCGTTAGCGTTATAACATATGTTGTAGTCGTTATTGACGGGTTTACACCCTCCTTTACCGTAGTACCACTTATCGTTTTTGCACGTCATTCGTTTGGCACTTTTATCGGTTTTACCGCACTGATAAAACGAATTTTTCAGAATGTTTCTATTATCGAAATAAAATTGAACCACGTTCGAGCTTTGTCTTACTTTCTTTTCTAGTGCTAATAATTTACTTACATCCGATTCGTTTTTAACTACGGGTAAAAATACAAAATTGTGTTTTTTTAATCGGTTAACGATACTGGGATGTGTGCAGTTTATAAGGCCCGTAAATTGAGTTTCGTTGTCACTCTCGTTTTCGCTTTCAACAAAAACGTTGTAATACAACATCGGAATCTTTGACGTAAAGGTTTTATTCGCATTTAAGGTAAACGATACCTTAAAGGGGTTTCTAGAATGTGACATATTTTGTAAAATGTATCCATCCAATTCTTTTAACGTGCCGGATAAATAATCGTATTTTAATCCATAACTAGAAATTGTTGACGAATCCGCATATACTTGATTTAGTTTTGACATGTCCGCTACGAAATTTGGCCGTTCCGCGATAACTTTCCCGGAATATATCTGATGTTAAATACGGCGCTCAATATACCCCTTTTTGTTTTTATGTCTGTTTTATATACTAATATTGAAAAGTAATTTGTTTTGTGTAACATAAAGTAGGGTACAAACAGAAAATTTGTATTAAAATTTGAATTCTTAAAACGTACATTTTTAAGGATTTCATCTAAAAATTTTGTCTCTACCAACACTTCTACTTCTTTTTCGTTTATTACAGTTATTTTGGGACTGTGAGTTGTGGAGGAATTGAAAAATATATATAAAGTGAATATAACTATTGATATCAGCACCCCGTACAGTATAAGGTGGGAACCCCGCCGTTCATTCATTTCCTTATAATAATAATTTTTTGTTTCAGAAAATGGCCGAAGTAAGGTTATACGATAAGACAGCTGTAGATATAGAAGATCTTTTTATAGACGAAGCGCGCGGAAGCGAATCCAGGGCGTCTTCACCGGACAGAGGGACCATTTACGAAGACGACAATAAAATAAACCACGATATTATTTTTGAAGATGATAACGCAGTAGACGCTTGGGATGTAGCAGACGAGGAAGATGTAGAATTTACGTACCGAGATTCTTTTGCAGAGAAAAAAGTTGATTTAAAAATATCAGATTTTTTCCTATACAGATTTGTAGAAGAACTGAAGAGTGTAGATGTGAAAAATCTCCACCATTCCATTTTTTATTTTACTCCCCTGTTAAATTTAATTAGGGATCTGCGAGACGTCGAAGAAGGGAAAGTGATGTGGTTGAGGGATCCCGTCACAAAAAAAAATTTAACGATGAAGGAATTTTATGCGCGTTTGATTCATAAGTTTCTGAAAAGTTTATCCCCGTCTAAACTGATGTCTGGTGCCTACAGAGTGTTGAGCGTCTTCGACGAAGACAACAAAGATAAATACGACTCCTTCCTTCAAAAGATTGATACAGTAGCGTATTGCACTGAGAATAATAGAAAACGACGGGAAAGGTAATAAAGACAATATAAGCTTTAACGTTGTAACGATACAATTAAGCCAAATCTCGTACCAGTGATAAAAAAGATAATTCTTAATATAAAATTACTTCATATGAAATAAATGATTAAAATGTAAATACTTTGACAAGACGTACCACGATATTACCCAACCCAAGTGATTGAGCCAAAAAACACAAACATAAAGAAGGGAACCACGTAACATACTTATTAAAATGTAGATATTTTGACATGATTGAGCCGACAACCCAAACATACTTAAGAAAATGTGATTGACAAAACAATGAAAGGAGGACCAAACCAAAATGAAGAATGAAGATGAAGATTATTGAAGAAGAAGAAGAGGAAGAATGAAGAGGAGACAGATAAAACCCAAGGGGAAACTAACACACATATATAAAAGGGAAAGATTGAATGTTAAAGATAGAATACGGTCAATAAACCTTAAATAATTATAAATTAATGAAACCAATGTTATTATTATTATTGAGTTAACATATGTAACCATTTTTAAGACAATACAATTATAAAGCAAAGTAGTATAGGAAGAGTACATTAACCCTGTCAGAAAGGTTAGATTCAACCAAAACATAACTAGCCTAATATTGTTTATAGTAAACATAATACTAGAACAAAATAGTGAGAAATGGTAGGAAAAAGTATAGGGGTTACCCATTAAATAACACTAACTACAAAACAGTGAACCAAAGTGAAGTGTTTTAGTGAAGTGTTAATGCCCTATAAAATAGTGAAGGTGAAACATTCAAATTAGAATGCTAAGGAAATAGACACTCGTTAAAACATTGATAAACCACCAATGATTAGAGTGGAATTATAATTAATTGTATACCTAGAAGTAATTAAAAATAGTATTTAAAATTAATATAAGGAAAGCATGTGACATATCAGGGAGAAAGCCCAGTACCATAACTTGTGTTAACATGGCATGATAGGATAGAAGTAAAGTTTGTTATTAAAGATTACATTTATAAAGAATACAACACCCCATGTTGAAAGGGGAATCAACCTTAATAATATTAGAGAAAGTGACAATGTTTATCACCATACTTTATAAGACAAGATAGAAATCAATGTTAATACTAAGAATAATTTATGATTTATAAAGAATAGTTGATTCAATGTTAAAGAAGGAATATGACTGAAAAGGGACTTACAGTCCATAAACCTAACTATTATATTTTAAATGAAAAGTAATGAAAATTTATGTTGAATAATAATTAAAACACAAACAAATAAGTGAAGCCCATCAGGCTGAATTCAGAATGTAATTTAAAAGGGAAATACACCAGGAAACAATCATGGCTGTTTGTAACTAGAAAAACAGTTAACTGCCAAGAACATTTTAAATGCAAATTGTATCAATTTCACAAAAAATCTTACTAATCTAAGAACAGTGAATGGACAATGATTGTATATCAGTTATTTCTACACAGAAATATTATTGTAATAATTTAATTCAAGAAAGATATGTTATTTTTTAAATGTCGACTAATTAGACTATAGTTAAAGTGTAACAAAATATGACCTTATGAGGTATCATTGTAAACTTTGAAAGGAAAGAAAAATAATAGTGATGTCATTTATTATCCCAAAGGAAGTATAAGGGAATAAAATCATTGGGAAAATACTTAATAAATTTGAATAAAAATTCAAATATCTCTAACAATGTAAGTAAAGAGTAATGAAACAAGCATGGAATTATTAGTTACTATGACAACGAGTCATTTGAGGCTTATTTTTCCGTTAAAAAATTAGAGACGCTGAAGAAACGAAGCGTGGGTACGCCACACAAGAAATTGGACAAACTAAAACTTTAATTTAAATAGTTATAACAAGTCAACTAGTGAATTCAAATGATCCCATGTGAAGAGACGTCGATCTGTACAGAATTAATGATGACCAGGAACGAAATTGAACAAACTAATTAAAGAATAAAAAACCAGACCAGTTTGAAGAAGACGCTGGAAGCCTACAACCAGCCCAAATTCGAAAAATACACGCCTACCCATGATGACCCTCCAACGTGAGACGAACTGATAAGTACCGAATAATTTCTTACTCCTAAAACCCTAAATCACTTAAATTATTTTCAAATGATAAAATTTCTCACTATTTAAAAGTAGTATTTTCTTTCAAAGGTAAAGGCATAATTTACTTATATTAAAAACCATTTATAAAGATAACCTTATTTGTAAACATAATTACTGTAACAGAAATACGACACTACGGCACAAATTGTACAAACACATTATAAATCCTAAGTACCTATAAGGTATAATAGTGTACTTTCTTTTCATGTAATCAACGTTTATGTCTATTATCATGATCAAAAGAACTCCAGATTTTAAAAACATAGTAATTTGTTGACATAACGGAACGAGAGTGTTTTAAAATCGAAATTTGCCAACCTTGAGATGTTTATGTTTCACGCTCTAAGCCGGGGCATAATATTATAATCTGTTTATGATTCAATTGTCATATTTATTAATAATTAAATTTGTATTAAAAGATACAGTACAACACAATATTCTCTTGTTATTTCATAGGATTTATTTTTGTAAAATATATGTGTGTTAGCGAAGTAGTAAGTATCAGCCAACTAGCGCTTGTTACGAGTGGCCGAGTCGACAACCTGTGTAGCAGCGGGAATAATTCGAACGCCACAGCTGTCCATGCTAATACCACATATTACTTTAAAAATTAAATGTTTTAATTGTTTTAATAAAAACAATTTGGCGCCACCCGGGAATCGTAATCCCTATGAATTGACAGGTAGGTTGTACTGGTGATATTGACAACGCTACGGGCTCCAGTAGTGACGTCGATTTATGTAACAACCAGTGTGAGGCAAACACACTACAATCACACTAATACACCATATAAACAAGTGTGATACCTATTAACAGGTACGACCCCTATTAATTGTTACACATTGACGAACCCAACGAGGGGCTTTAAGGAAGAACAAACAGCCTGTTATTAATTGTTGCATATTGGCTTCCATCGCGGGGCTTAAACCAGGCGGACGTAATTAATTGTTACAACGTCAATATTCCAATTATGATGATATTCACGGGATCGTTGGTGGAAAATAACACTAAAAAAATTCCTACGTTTCCATAGAGATCAGGAAAGACGATAACCAAAACGTGTGCAATGTTTTCAAGTGGATTTTGTCCATAGCGTACAAAGAAATAAACAAAATAAAGTCAGAGTACACGAACAAACAGCTATTCGAATTTAAAAAAGGAAAACCGACGATGGCGTCGTTGTGGGCAATCACAAGTTTACGGGCGATGAAATTGAATTCTTTGAAAATGACAGTCCTATTAAAATAGGGACGATATTTTTTAACCCAAAACGAAATTTTAACAGCATACAAATTAATGACCGTAAAGTTGCCATTAATAATGAAGACGTAAAAAAATTCGATGCACACCAAGTGTATTTATTCACAGCCTATAATTATATGATAAAAGTAAATAAGAAACAGAGAGTGGTAAATTTGATTATATATACTCATTATCTTTACCAAACCGATTTCTCCAAATTAGACGATTTTTCACAACAACGTTTCTTTAACGTTTACAAATCGGGAGAAGGAGAAGGCGCAGAAGGGGAAGTGTAAATAATACCTAGTTATTTTTAAATATGTTAATTGTTTGTAAGCTTTATATAACACATAATATAAACGAGTTTGTAATACGTTGATTGTTTATAATTTCTATAATATGTTGTTTGTAATCTTTATGTGAATTGGGAGAAGAAGGTGAAAAAAAGTGTAAATAGATAGGTTTGTTTTAATACATTGTTTGTAATTTCTATAATACGTTGTCTGTAATCTTCATGTGAATTAGGAGAAGAAGGTGAAGTGTAAATAGCCATTTTTAATTTTATAACATATCGAATAATGTACAACAGGTTTTTTAATACATTGTTTGTAATCTTTATATATAATAAAAACAATTGTAATAGCATTTATATGTTGTTTTTAACCCATTGCCTATAATCGTTTTTGAAATCCTCTTCTTTGTGCACCAATATTACTGGCTTATCTTGATTCTTTCTTATTTTGTCGTGTATAACTATTAATTTTTCATCAATAGGTGTATTTGAAGTAATAATGTTGTTAAAATAGTCGCTATTTTTCATATCCAAAAAATGTTCTTTACAAATATTGCAATATATAAACACATCGATATTTTTGAATAAAGCCATCAACAAATTCCCATATAAATTATGAAAGTTGTCGTCGTTAATTGAAATGCACGCTGCGGTTAAATGCAACCATAACCAATAGACGTGCGATATTTTTACCCATTCCTGGACATTCAGTGGTAAAATGTTTGTAATAGTAGAATCGGGGAAATGTGTTTTCAGAATGTTGAAAAAGGATTTTTTCTTTTCTAAAACATCGTATGTCTGCTTATATAGTTCTATACGTTCCTCCGGCGTAGATTTCGATCTTTTAATTACAAAGATGACTAGTTCCAAATAATAACTCAAAAGGAAAGCATTTTCGTGTTGTAGATCGCTGTACGTCTTTCTACTTTCTACGGTATTTAAATAAAAATTAGGTATTTTTAACAATATTACGAGTTGTACCCGTTTACGCCCAGCGATGGACGCCAATTTAACAATAAATATGCCCGACGTTGTGTGCGTCAATTTAACAATAATTTTTGTTTATTCTCTTTATCTCAGGGTTAAAAAATAATAAATGCTCATTGCTACTGATAACTCTTAAATTTATTCACATTAGTTTGCTATTACTTGTAAATATTAAAGTAGCACAAAATTCTATGTACTCATTAGTACTTGTAAATATATAAAATTAACACATTACCAAAATTTAATACTCATGGCTAAATCGTAAATATCAAACAATAATACATTAATAAAATTGAAGACTCATTAAATTGTACCTATCAAAATAATACATTAATAAAATTGAATACTCATTAAATTGTACATATCAAAATAATACAGTAATAAAATTAGTTATCCAAACTCTCAATCTAATAGTTGCATATTAATGATCATTCATCAATTGCATTTAGTACATTAAGTAAATTATAATGTTTAGCCTCATCTTATGAATTCTTAATATGAATATCTCTTAAGCTGTTACTATATTTTGTAATTACGGATTCATTTAGAACTTGGAAATAAACATTACTCCAAACTGATAAACAATGATAATTTTACTTCTACACAAACTTTAGAATCGATTTCTTTAATTCCTTTACGATTACTTTATTGAATTTTATTGTGTGTGGATTCTTTGAGATGACAGACAGTGGATCTAAATTAATTAAGACATGTTTTACTATACTTGGTATTCGAATATCCAATCACTCGGTAGTTGCGGTGATGATTCCCCCATGTCGATCGTTCTAGAATCGTGCAGATAACTCCTCCAGATGATAGATGGCACTGGATGAATTCCACGATGTCACTCACAGACACTTCACTCACCAACTCCACGCATTCGGATTATAATTTATGAATAAAAGTTAGCGTTGTACACCGACATCGTAAATTATTTCAAATCTGAATTATTATTACGCACCTTTGTTGCGGTATGTCTGGTTATTAAGTGTTCATGAATGTAATTTGTGTTGTTAATCGTCCTTAAAAGTTATTGTTGTAAAGTGTTTTTATACACTGAAATTACATTATTGTCTGATTTCTATTTGTTTCAGTTAATGTTCACTGGTAGACTAATAGTGTGACTCTACTTCATAGTTCGTTTGCTTGTAATGACTGTATTAATTTGTTATAAGTTCGAAAACTACCTTCTCACACTGTGTATCGAATTATTCTAAGTTCGATAAAATGCTAATTTCTCTCGTCACCGACTTCACTCCACTCTCGTCCGACATTTCGTTAGAACTCCTCTCGCGTCCGTATTTTAGTTAGAACTCCTTGAGCGCGTTCCTGTCTCCTTCCTATATTTTCCTTAACAAATCTCCCACCAGACTTCTGATTCCAACGACGCCGTTTCCTTATTGGTTTCATGTTTTTCCCTCCAAGTCCAAATACTACCCATCTTTTCAAAGGCGTTCTCTGATAGGGCTTCTGGTTCCCCACCAGCTTCTTCCCTTGCTTCATATTTTGAGGTCGTTGTCATTTCCAGACAACGCAGCAATAAATTTTATCTGTCGTTTTTTCTAAAATCTTCAGTGACAACTCTGAGTTTCTCTTCCATTTTCATTGTTTCTTGACTTCGTCGCTCTGCCGTTATTATCTATTGTTGTTCAAGGGCCTCGCCTACCCTTCTTTGAAAGTTGGTTTTTTTCTTTTAATTGCCAGGCAACACCCCATCCTTGAGTTTGGACGTACTCTCTGCGCTTTCGTTTCCAAGTAAGGTCAAAACCCTGTCATCGACCGCTGGAGTCCTTCAAATCAATCCACCCTTCGTCGCTTTCTCCTGACAGCTGGCGTACGCATGTATGCTTGACCATAGTTAAGCCTTTTCTCCTTTAATGGCTCTGTACACATTGTATGTAGTTTTCTATGGAATCAATGTGTTTTCACAAAAAACTGGTGTTCTACGTACCCGGAGCAGTGAACTCTGTTAACAGGGTACGCGTCGCAGCTGTCTACGAAATTTATGACGTGTCCGTCACTACAGCTTGCCTGCTCGTTCCCCTTTTGTCCCTTACAAAATATGTTTTCCACACATACACCCTTCGTTATTGCTTTCAGCGACATTCCTTACTGCAAATTATAAAATAAAACTTTTCGAAATTTTTGTGTGTGTTATACTGTCCCCAAATTTTGTCAGTTTGGATGGACTCTGTACATCCAAAATTGATCCAAAATTTTTGCGCCCTTTCAGTAAGGTTTAAATGCCAAAATCTGCTTTCCAATATGTGTACTTTGTGTTGCCTTGTAGTGGCTCGTTCTTCATTGGACCTAGTATAGTGTTGTTTACATTTACTCGTTGACCTATATTCTCAGCGTAACAGAAAAAGGTTCGTTACATAATGGTAACCACACCCCAGCCCCCTAAAGTACTTTCACTTTCAACATTCTAAGTGAATCCGTTTTTCTTTCACTCTAATTAACATGTTATTATATTTACAAATTTATATTTAGTCAAAATCTTAAACTAAATTTGTAATTCTCCTTAACTATTCTTCATATAATATTTCAATATCTACAAAATTCAATTTCATAAATTATTCGATACTGGTATTAATATTTCTTGCCTCTAGGATTAATTTTCTTTGTATCCTTTAATACATCTAATTTTTATGTCACAACTTACTAAAATTTGCATCAATATCTCCAAATTAATTGGCTTTAAAAAAAAACTTACCACATACATATAGAATTCTTAGTGACTATCATACTTTCTATCATCACTAAATTATGCACATTGGTATTAATAATAATAATACGTATTTCTATATCCTAATTCACTATAGTTTTCTAACCTATTTTATTATTACTGTCTCTGGTTAGTTCATATTTTCTGATATCTCGCTAGCATTTTCACTAAAAAAAAACATTTTTTCTTTTCTATTTACTAACATTTTGGAACACAATTATATTATACAATTTTATACTAAGCTTGTAAGTTGTCCTTACTTAAACATGATCTTAAATACCTACAACTTAAATATTTCTCTCACAATTCTATTATTGTCTTCACATATATATCATTTAAACATTTACCCTTCTATCTTCTTCACTCTTATTGACATCTATTATCATTAATTTTTATTTCATAATCATTAACACGACATTTATTGACTATGACAACTAATCATTAAAATATTTCATTTTATACATTTGCTTTCTTATTTCTATTTTCTTTTATCTCGTGTTACTACTAAGACATTTCATTAATTGTTCTAGCAAATTATAATAATTCTTTTACATTTTTGCTAGGCCCCCCTAAGCTTCTGAATGATATTTCTATTTTATACAAGGCAAATTTCAAACGATCTACCTACCAGGCATCTGGGCATTATTACATAACCCCGTACCCCTTTACTTGCAGTTCCCAGAGATTGGATATCGGTGCTTTGGGTATATTCTTAATAATCCCATTCCAAGCATTCCTTAATCACAGCTACTTCAGCCTTCTGGTGCCTTTTGGTCGAGGAAATCCCATTTTTTTTTCGGGTTCTTCATGTTGTCATGCCCTGGTGGTGCTTTTGTTTCAATCCATATCACTTATTTCCTGGGTATGCATAACTCTCATTTTTTTTTTTTTCATTCGTGACCTTCATTCCTAAATGATCAATTTCCTTCTGCTCCTTCGTATAACTCATCTTACTATTTAATTCGCTATTAATTTTCTTCCTTAATATTCCGTGCTTTCACGGCGATGTTTTTTATTTACCATTTATTTAATTTTATTCATATCTATTTATTTTCTTCGGTTAATGTAATCTTACACAACCAGTTCTTATCTAAGGTATTTTACCCAATATTATCTAACTTAATTATTAAATTTTCGGATATTCTTAAGATTGTTTTCTTTAATCCGTTACATTTAATTACTTTTAATTTTCTATTTGTGGAGGCATAGTTGTACGTTTTGTTAAGTGAGTTCCGTTACAACACATTTTGTTGGTAATTAGTAAGGGTAGTAAGGGTATTGAATGCGTGAGTTTCGTTTCACACTTACCCTGCAGTGGGTCGTTGACAGCTAAGGAATTTATGACCTCTTTCTCTCTCTCTCTTTTATGACAGTGTTGAAAGTGGTTCTCTCCCTCCTTTTTTTCGACAACTTTCCCCGGTCATATTACCATTATTTATGTACGCGCTGGGTTTTTTTTGTCGTTTCTTCCGTTCAACCCTCTTACAAATACGTTTTTTGACAGCTTGTGGCGTTTTAATTATTTTCGTTTTCTTGTCCGCGTACTCACATAATGATGTTTTGTTTTCAAGACTTCTAAGACATCTCATCTCCATCGCTTGCAATCTTCCTTTCGTTCTCATACCAATCTTCACAATATTCTTGAATAGTCCAGCAAATTTCATCCTTTTCTTCTTTCGTGCTAACGCAGTTCGCCCTTGATACTCATCAGAACGGTTTTTCATTTTCTTAATCTCAGGTTTGGTTTCAAAATTTTTACGTACTTCCCCAGTCCTACTTCTAATTTTTCTATCAGTACTGGTAATATTAATTGTAGTACTCAATTTTTTCTTTTTAGTTCTCTGCTTTTCTTCAGCCTTCGTGTTAGCTGACTCAATTCTCAGGTGGTAACCCTCATACACATTACCATTTGCTTCCAACGCACGATATGCACTATTTTTATCAGTAAAACGTACATATGCATGGATATTTGTTCTGTCTTTATGAAACTCTTTCTTAATAACAGTACGTCTTTTGGGAAATCGTGGATCAGATCCTGCAGCATATCGCAATCTCGTATTTACAACCGTACCAAACTTCCTGAAATATTTGATAATTTTCTTTTTTGTAGTTGTGTTTGGTAAGTTGCTAACAAACACAGTACAAGTGTCTTTATCATCTTCATATCTACCATTAATAATTGTAGAGCTTTCTTTTGATCTTGAAGCATGATGTGCAGACAATGCTTTAGTGGTTGAAGATTGATACTCGGTGTCAATTTGATCCATAGTATTTCCATCTAATTTGTTTTCTTCCAATTTTTCTGATTGTTTTTGTAAATCAGTACCCACCTGGTGGTTTTGTCCTCGTAAATCTCTACTCATTAACTCTATTTCTTTGTCTAATTTCTCGACGATTCTTTCTTCCGTTCTCTTGTGCATTTCTTCGTTCTTCTTCTCCGATTCTTTAATTCTTTCATCTATTTGCTTCCTTGTTTCTTCATGTAATTTTTTCGATTCTTCAAATTGTTTTTTCATCAATGCCATTAACATTTGAAAATCTGCTTCAGATGACTGCGACTGTGATTGCGGTCCCCCGGCCCTAGTTCCTGCACCGGTTGTGGAGCTTTCTTCGTTCATTGCGTTTCCGTCCTCAGGCTGCTCATAGCCCATCTGGTTATTGACATCAAACTCATTTGAATTTTCTCCACTAGATGCCATTTTAGCTTGACTTCGGGTTATCATTCAGAGACTTAGAGACCGATATACGACAACAATAATATAGCTTAAGCTACTTACATGTACTTATTTTAAACTTATTGCTAGCCACTGTCTGTCACTGCCCTAGCTTACTATTTTATCAAGCCCCACGTTGGGCGCCAATTTAACAATATTACGAGTTGTACCCGTTTACGCCCAGCGATGGACGCCAATTTAACAATAAATATGCCCGACGTTGTGTGCGTCAATTTAACAATAATTTTTGTTTATTCTCTTTATCTCAGGGTTAAAAAATAATAAATGCTCATTGCTACTGATAACTCTTAAATTTATTCACATTAGTTTGCTATTACTTGTAAATATTAAAGTAGCACAAAATTCTATGTACTCATTAGTACTTGTAAATATATAAAATTAACACATTACCAAAATTTAATACTCATGGCTAAATCGTAAATATCAAACAATAATACATTAATAAAATTGAAGACTCATTAAATTGTACCTATCAAAATAATACATTAATAAAATTGAATACTCATTAAATTGTACATATCAAAATAATACAGTAATAAAATTAGTTATCCAAACTCTCAATCTAATAGTTGCATATTAATGATCATTCATCAATTGCATTTAGTACATTAAGTAAATTATAATGTTTAGCCTCATCTTATGAATTCTTAATATGAATATCTCTTAAGCTGTTACTATATTTTGTAATTACGGATTCATTTAGAACTTGGAAATAAACATTACTCCAAACTGATAAACAATGATAATTTTACTTCTACACAAACTTTAGAATCGATTTCTTTAATTCCTTTACGATTACTTTATTGAATTTTATTGTGTGTGGATTCTTTGAGATGACAGACAGTGGATCTAAATTAATTAAGACATGTTTTACTATACTTGGTATTCGAATATCCAATCACTCGGTAGTTGCGGTGATGATTCCCCCATGTCGATCGTTCTAGAATCGTGCAGATAACTCCTCCAGATGATAGATGGCACTGGATGAATTCCACGATGTCACTCACAGACACTTCACTCACCAACTCCACGCATTCGGATTATAATTTATGAATAAAAGTTAGCGTTGTACACCGACATCGTAAATTATTTCAAATCTGAATTATTATTACGCACCTTTGTTGCGGTATGTCTGGTTATTAAGTGTTCATGAATGTAATTTGTGTTGTTAATCGTCCTTAAAAGTTATTGTTGTAAAGTGTTTTTATACACTGAAATTACATTATTGTCTGATTTCTATTTGTTTCAGTTAATGTTCACTGGTAGACTAATAGTGTGACTCTACTTCATAGTTCGTTTGCTTGTAATGACTGTATTAATTTGTTATAAGTTCGAAAACTACCTTCTCACACTGTGTATCGAATTATTCTAAGTTCGATAAAATGCTAATTTCTCTCGTCACCGACTTCACTCCACTCTCGTCCGACATTTCGTTAGAACTCCTCTCGCGTCCGTATTTTAGTTAGAACTCCTTGAGCGCGTTCCTGTCTCCTTCCTATATTTTCCTTAACAAATCTCCCACCAGACTTCTGATTCCAACGACGCCGTTTCCTTATTGGTTTCATGTTTTTCCCTCCAAGTCCAAATACTACCCATCTTTTCAAAGGCGTTCTCTGATAGGGCTTCTGGTTCCCCACCAGCTTCTCCCTTGCTTCATATTTTGAGGTCGTTGTCATTTCCAGACAACGCAGCAATAAATTTTATCTGTCGTTTTTTCTAAAATCTTCAGTGACAACTCTGAGTTTCTCTTCCATTTTCATTGTTTCTTGACTTCGTCGCTCTGCCGTTATTATCTATTGTTGTTCAAGGGCCTCGCCTACCCTTCTTTGAAAGTTGGTTTTTTTCTTTTAATTGCCAGGCAACACCCCATCCTTGAGTTTGGACGTACTCTCTGCGCTTTCGTTTCCAAGTAAGGTCAAAACCCTGTCATCGACCGCTGGAGTCCTTCAAATCAATCCACCCTTCGTCGCTTTCTCCTGACAGCTGGCGTACGCATGTATGCTTGACCATAGTTAAGCCTTTTCTCCTTTAATGGCTCTGTACACATTGTATGTAGTTTTCTATGGAATCAATGTGTTTTCACAAAAAACTGGTGTTCTACGTACCCGGAGCAGTGAACTCTGTTAACAGGGTACGCGTCGCAGCTGTCTACGAAATTTATGACGTGTCCGTCACTACAGCTTGCTTGCTCGTTCCCCTTTTGTCCCTTACAAAATATGTTTTCCACACATACACCCTTCGTTATTGCTTTCAGCGACATTCCTTACTGCAAATTATAAAATAAAACTTTTCGAAATTTTTTTGTGTGTTATATATTGTTGGATGACCAATTTCCAATATAGATAAAAAAGTAAAAGACAGTGATAAATAAAAAGATTTGCCGTCTAATGTATTGTACAGTTCTAGAACAGTGTCCCAAGATTTAGACCATTCGTATTGATTTTCGATAGACTTTTGAACGGCGTTCCCTATAAAAATTTTAGACATCTTCTCTTATATATGACTTACAAACGCAAAAGTCGTCGCCAATAGTGTACAACTATGTTTCAATTTGAGAATACTTTGGTTTTGAAACCCCACCACACACCCGGGGTTTATTATATTCGTGAAAATATGTTTCAAGAAAGTATTTTTAAAAGAAACAACGATATTAATATTAAATGTGATATATATAAGTAGATTTACCGTCCAATAGCCTATAATGGGTATTTCTACAGCAGTTTCCCGGGTTTTGGGAAATTCTCCCGCATACCCCATACAAGTTTGTACTCCTAATTCTATTCTAGACATCAACTTATCTTATATATGAGATACAACACACCAAATGTAACACAATTAAATTTTATTTACATAAAAACATTTATAATTGTGCATTAACTTATATACTAATTTACACTTTATATTACTTTCAAATAATTCGTGTATCAAAGCGTTATTGTTCCAGTTACAAATCAATATGTCGAATTTGTATTCGTAATGTTTTCGCATCCACGATACTAATATTTCTAACGTTATTAATTGATAATATGTTACGAAAATATTCTTAAAGAGTGTGTTTTTAAAATAAACGTCCACATTAATATTATAAATCGCACAATCATAATAATATGTATTTTGTTTTAAACAGCTCGTAGATGTAAATTTATTTTCAAAAAGTAATCTCGATTTATTTCGAGAGCCCCTTTTGTAGTTGTTACTTTGAAAAGAGTTTTCTTCTTCCGTATTGTTATAATAAATATTGTTTCCTGACTGGAAGCTTAGAAAAATTCTTACAATATTAGCTTTTTTAAGAGATTCTTTGGTAAAAAGTTTTTTGGGGCCTACGTGCATTTCTGTAAGTCTTTTCCTCAATAAAAACGATAAAACGCTATATATATTTTGTAATTGTTTAGTGGGTTCTAAATTTGAAATGAATTTTGTATGTTTCGAAACATCTTTTCAGTGTTGATTTAAAGCTATTTCACCGACATTAGGTTTCATTTTTTCTATCCAAAAAACGGCCCCCTCTTCACAACCTTCTTCACACTCCGTTGTCGAATCATCGTCAGAATCTTCCTCGTTGTTAGAATTTATAGTTGTTTTTGAACATAAATATTCTTTTATAGAAAATATTTTATACAAAGTGGTTTCTTTATAATCCTGAAGAATCGAACTCGTTTTCGGTCGTTTCAAGGATTTTTTTTCGGGAACTTGTTTCCGGCGTTCGGGTAGGCCTATACCTTTTTTCGTTAAATATTCGTCTAAAGTAGCGAAAGCCATGTTGATAAATGAATAAAAACGAGTGAGGTAAATTGTTTATATATCCTTGTTTCCCAATATAAGAACGTCGGTTTTACCACTCATCGTTTCGTTAACTTTAATAGCCATCTTTCGTTTTATATTGGCAAAATCTTGTTTGTCATCATTAACATAATTTATGTTTACGTAACCCAGAATGTCGGCAAGGGTTTGATAGTTGTTTGGATTTTTATTTTCGTTTTCGTAATTCAATGAATATATTATTTTATCACAAATTTTTAGCGTTAGAAGAAATACGAAATTTTTTACATATTCTATTTCGTTTTCAAAAACACGTAAACGTTTATAAACAACCTTTTTTTCTTCTTCGCTCGAATTTTCTTTTCTATCGTTGATATAACTGTTAAGCAACGTTTTTTTATACTCTCTGAGAATTTTGGTAATTTTATTTTCTTCGTCGCAAGCAAGTTTTTTCTTCTTTATTTCAACACTCTCTCTTGTACTTTCTGTATACCTTACGTTGTAATTGCAGCAACGATTTAATATAAACGTTGTAAACCATATAGACTTTTTTATCGAAGGGCCATCGTAAAATACTATAAGTGATGATGTTAATTTTTTAGTACTTCCCAAAGAGATAGTATCCATAGCATCGGGTTTAATATCGGTGGTGGTATTATTATTGATGTTAGGTTTTGTAGTAAAATGCATAAACTCGTTATCGTTTAACGTCGATTCAACGTCAAGAAAAATACCATTGTACATTGCACACTGTTCAAGTGTTGGTGGGTTATGGGGAGAGGTGTGGGTTTCGTCGTGTGTGGAAACATAATCCGTGTTTAAAATAGGCAATAAAAAATCACCCGTTTTACAAAACAATGAATCTTTATTTACAAAATAAATGTTTTGTAATAACTTTACTCTAGAGTTTGTGGTATCGTTGAATATTTCAAACAAAGACCAAGAACAGGTTTTTAGTATGTTGTCTAATAAGGAATCCGAGTTGTCAATTTGAAAATCTGGCGATGTGACAACTCGATTAAAGTGCTTCTCGCATACAGACAGTAAAGAGATAATAGTATCGTTGAAATGGTGTCCCGACAGAACGTACCAGCGACAAAACGTACCACATGACTTTTCACGACATAACGTACCACTTAGGTCAATATCTATCTGCGAAGTGTCTCCTTGTAATCCCTAAATAATTTACACCGCGACAAAACGTACCTGTTACCTGTGTTTGTCAAATTCAAACGGCTTCCGCGTAACTGGTAAATACCCCTCGAGTCGTTGACCTGTGTTTGTCAAGTTTGGCATGGGGCACGGACGGCAGCGAAGTAACCTTATTACTACCATAACATTCACACTGTGCGGGTTTTAACGTTTTTTGGAATGGAGCTGACTACGACTAATAAAGGCGGGTTGTGTTTGCACTTCGAGGGGTATAGTTATAGGAAGAAACGGCAGGGGAAGGACGATACGATAACTTCGATTTGTCAAAGGCAACAAAGTAAAAAGTGTTGTGTAATTATGAAATCAAGAGGAGGTGAAGTTGTCAGTGGGCCTTTAGCCAATCATGTGTGTGGACCTCCGAACGATGCTCAGTTAGAAGTTATTAAACGCACGCAAAGCGCCAAGAAGAGGGCGCGGGAAGAAGAAACACCACTAACTAAAATTCACACAGACACTTTGAGCTATCTCGTCGATAGAGGTAAGTGTTATTAAAGTTTACAAATTGATAATTTATTGTTTCTATTCTAATTCTAAGGAGTATAACTTTCTATTTCTAAAGGGGTATTCTATTTATAAGGGGTATTCTAATTCTATTTTTTACAGGGTATAACTTTGTTGCTGAAATGCCGCGTGAACAGTCTATCAGAAGAACCTTACAGCGGCAGAGATGTAAGGCGCAAGGCAACACCCAAAAGCCGAGCAACTGCAAAGAAGTGGTTCTCGATGAAGAAACTCTGAAAATGTTCGACGGAACTTCTTTTCTGCTGGCCGATGATGGCGAAGAAGATAGAATTATAGTTTTTAGCGGTGAAAAAGGCAAAGACAGTTTAAAATGCTTCAAAAACTTTTTCTAGGATGGTACATTTATGTGCTCTAGTAAACAGTTTACACAGATATACAGTATTCATGCAGATTTTTGCCCTATTCCCCAACAAGAAGAAGGAAACCTACATTCGATTGTTTCAATTGATCCGTAAAGCTGTTCCAGAGTGGAATCCAGAAACAGTGAACGTGGATTTCGAAATGGCGGCTGTGTCTGCTATTCGAGAAGTACTGCCTTCAGCACATATAAGAGGATGCTTTTTTCATATGAAAAAATGCCTTTGGCGCAAAGTACAAGAACTAGGACTCTCAACTGAGTACCGTGAAAATGAGGATATCCGACTCCATATCCGCATGTGTGCAGCACTGGCTTTCTTAAAACCAGAGGAAGTGCAGGACGGCTGGATCGAGACTCACTCCAAAGCCCCAGAGTCTCCCAAGCTAAGTCTGTTTTTTGATTACTTTGTTGAAAATTGGTTGGAGAACCCGGAGTTTCCAATAAAATTGTGGAGCTGTTACCAAAGGCGTCATCGGACAACAAATTCTGTCAAAGGGTGGAACAACCGTTTGAACACGCTCTTAGAAAGGCCAAACCCTTGAATAAAAGACGTGGTGATGTGTTTAAAAGGAGAAGGAGAGAAGACCAACTGCGCTTTTATGAAGTACGAACTGAACATTGAAGGTTCAAAAAGAAGGAAAAAGTACATCAAGTATGACGGACGACTTGAAAGAATAATGAAGCGGTATGAAGCAAATGGAAACCTAAGATCCTGCTTGAGAGCTCTTTCATATTCGCAGAACTTCGAATGAAACTTAAAAATACAAAAAACCATAAAAACAAAACAAAAATAATAAAAAAATTAAAAAAAAATATAAATTAAAAAAATCAAAAAATGACGAGAGCTTAACCACAGCTGATTTTAAACACGCCAAAATGATTTTGCCAGTCCAAAGCCTGGATAAAGTGTGATGAGAATCAGAACCGTGAGGGACTCGAAGTTTACATTTATATAATTTTTATATAAATAAATTGTTTACACTTGTTACTGACTAACAGCACTTAACTGACTATTAGATACACTATAAGTGAACGAAACAAGTTGCGGAGTACGTTTTGTCGCATCCAAAATATTCTGATGTAATTAGCAGACCCGTCGCAGGTAGCCGGCCGGTTAGACGGTACGTTTTGTCGGGTGGTACGTTTTGTCACTGGTACGTTCTGTCGTGTATTCGTTGAAATACTTGTCCGTGACGTCAATTTGTAGACACTTATTTATTCCTAAACTATCGTTTTGTAACATCACTTTTTAGTAATAAGATTTATGTATTAGCGTTGTATATTTTTGTGGTAATTCTCTTATTTATTTGTATTTCTGTAAAAAGACTTATACAATAATATGGTATCAAAGTTTGTATTAGTTTTAATAATTATCATTTTGTTTATAATGGCTTGGTTAATTTTACATACCCAACGCGCGTATAATAGCGATTTAAATGTGAACAGATTTTTTTCCAAAGACGTTTTTAAAAAGACACCACCTACACACAAAATCCAGTACATAAATTTTGGAAATGGTTATATTAATCGTTTAACACCCGATTTAGATTTATTTATTAAAAAACCCATCAAATGTAACGTAAAACCCCCTCATCAATTTTCAACATGTAAAGAAAATTCAGCGTGCGTTAACTTAACAGTGGATACAGAATTGGTCGAAAATGGAAAATCGATTTTTGTTTGGCCTAAAAATTTGAATCCCGAAGAAGGGTACTGTATACCGCTTCCGGAGTATTCAAAACAACACAACTATGCTTTAACAAGCAGGATGGACTCTTGCAATCCGAAAACTGGCATTAAATACCAGTGGCGTCGCCAGATGTAGTGGCACCCGGGGCGGGCCGTCCTCGTTACACCCCCCTCCCACACACTTAACTATAAAAAGCTGAAAATACTGTAATTAGCTAACGTGTTGCAAAGAACGAATTTGAATTAAATTAAATTAAACATTTATAACTTATGGAACTGTTTATTTTTAGGCTAAATACATTTTACAAACTAAATAGGTAATTAGGCCTACTAATTCAAAAGAATTAGCACATCAATATCTTAAAACCTGCTTTTACGTGCTTTATATGAAGCAAATTTTGAAATTACACTATCAAAATCAATACTTTTTGCCACTGGATAACATAGCTAGGTTCGTCAATCTAACCTGACTCATTGTAGATCTGAGGTAACTTTTGATTAATTTTAGTTTCGAAAAACTTCTCTCGCATGAAGCAACTGATACACATATTGTGAGAAAAAACCTTAAAGCTAATGTTACATTTGGTACAGAATCTGAAACGTCATATTCGGTAATAAATTCTAAGAAGTTCAAACTGGTCCATTTCTTCGTTTTTTCATTTGAAATGCCTGCTGGCTGAAGATGCCTTCTCAACCACAGGATTTCTTTGGGGACGTCTACGTCTTCTTGAGAAAATTCATCATATGTCTTGGTCAAACTTTTGAGAAGAGTCCGAAGGTCTGGTTCGTTTGCATTCATCAAATTATTAGCCTGCAAAATAGCGAAGTGGGAGAGGACTTGTTCCGTACCCTCACAGCGTGTCACCATCTCCTGGTAAAACGTATCTATGCAATCGAGCATTGCCCGTTGTAGCTCTTGCGCCCAAGTGAGTCCTTCATCCCTGGAATTTTCACCAGGTAGCATCTTTTTCACTCTTCTTCTTTTTTCTGTGGGGATGTCCAATTTTTGACACATATTTTTTGCAAACTGAAGAGCACCTTCAACAATATCTCTATCTTCTTCTTTTTTCTGTGGAGATATCCAATTTTTGACACATATTTTTTGCAAACTGAAGAGCACCTTCAACAATATCTCTACGTTTGTCCTTCAAGAACAGCTTAAGATCATTCATTTTAACTACACATTTTTCGAGGTTGATTCCTTCCAATTGCAAATATTTTTGTGCGTGGTTTACTTCCTCTAACACTTGCCCCCACAATGAAAGGTAGCATAAAAATGAGAAGTCACCGATTGCAGGCAGTAGGATATGTGCAGCTCCTCTAGTTTCGACTGTCTCGTCGGGCTGGCATAGTTTTTCAACAGCTTCGATTAGCTTTTCAAAGTTACCCATGGCGGGTTTTATTGCTTCGTGATGGGCACTCCATCTAGTCTCAGACAGACGTTTTACAGAAATGCCAACATGTTGCATGAGAATTTCCCATCTGCGGGTCGATGCGGAAAGAAGCTGTAAGTTCTAATGTCCCAAAAAAAGTCACACATGAGGGGACAGTCCCAAATGCATGTACTCCACAGAGGTTAAGTGTGTGATTGGAACAAGGAACAAACATTGCTTTAGAGTTAACTTCTTTTATCCTTGCTTGCACTCCAGTGTGAATTCCCGCCATCGTCGAGGCATTGTATCCCTGACTTCGACACATATTTATATCTAACCGGTCTTTCTCGAGGATCTTAAAAATTTCTTCCGTAATGTCAACAGCCTTTTTACCAGTCAATTGAAAATATCCTAGGAATGATTCCCTAACTTCCACTTTTCCAGATTCAATATGCACGTAGCGTATAACCTCACACATTTGTTCAATGTGCGAAACATCTCTTGTACTATCAAATAGAAGCCCGTAGTATCTAGCGTTTTTTATGTCAGACAAAATCTTTTCTTTTACACATTCACCCAATAATATGAAATAAAGTGATACTTTATTTAATAAAATCTAAAGTACATAGAATTTTGCCATAGAAAGTGCCGTCGAAAACGTGGATCGGCATATAAGTCTAACCTATAACAGGGAAACAACGCGACCAAACAAAAACTAAACTTCAAACGGACAGGACGTTATGCTAGCGAAAGTCTAACCTTCGGAAGTGCAGATAGGCGAGCTAGCGATTCTATCTAAAATGCCAAAAAAGGCATTTTTTTAAAATAAATAATAAATTTAAAAAATGCGCAATTCTTTTAAAAAGCAACTTCTACAAAAACAAGGATAGGTTAAGAGTGCTTACAAAAAATCTCATAATTGATTTTTTTATATACACTGAGAAAATTTTTCACGCAAAAATTTCTCGGTCGTTTTATAATCGAAGTACAAGCAATCAAACTTACGATAATGAAAAGACTGCAATCAAACTTACGATAATGAAAAGACTGCAATACAAATTTAACTGAACAAAAATTACGTATTTACCATAACGTTTTAAACTCGTATTACTTTAGTGATACCCACATAATACGCCCCTCTTCCTGGGATTGCACACTTCAATCGAAATGTTGATGTGATTAATTTGTTGATCTAGTAATTCTTTTTTATTTCTAAAATTTTTTTCGCCCTAATTTTGTCACCCTCCGAGTGTGGCACCCGGGGCGGACCGCCCCCCCTGGCGACGCCAGTGGCTACAACCTACGATTCAATATTGGAAACACAATGCTTTAAACATAAATCTTACAAGAAAAAATAACTAGCAGATACAAATCACCTGACATTGCTAGCAGCCAACAGCCAACACAAGGTAGGTCTCACTATTCGTACAAATACACGTTGAATCGAGTACGATTCGATACTGAAAACACAATACTTTAAACATATAACGCAAACAGCAACCATGTATAGTTAATAATGTCAAGAGAACTAATAACTAGCAGATGCAAATCGCCTTCACTCTGTCAGCTAGGCTAGCTAACTGACATTGCTAGCAACCGACACTAGTACAAGGCGCTCACTATGTGTACAAATATACGTTGAATCGAGTACGATTCGATACTGAAACACAAAGGTAAATCTCACAAGAAAAAAATACAACAAACTTGTATAGTTAACAGTCCAGAACTAATTCGAGCCATCGAAGCAGCCAGCCTCGGATGCCCGTATTAAGAGTAACAGTCCAGAACATCTTACAAAGAGAGTAGATGCTACAACGAAACACAAAGCTTTAAACATATCAAAAATATAATACACAATAACCCTGTATAGTTATACACATTAACCCTGTAACAAAATATGTACAAAATATTCTACACTAAAAGAGTACTATGTTGTGTGATGTACAGTGCCGTAAAAGAGTATTATGTTATGTGATGTACATACCGACAGTGCCCTACAGTAAAAGCGTATAGAGTATGCGGTTATGTGATGTACAGTAGTAGAATACCACGGTGTTATTTTTCTTGAGAGGCTACAGACGCTACATCGTCTGTATCATACGTTAGAGTATAATATTTAGAATTAGGCTTTGTCAAACGAATGAGTTTGTAGTCACTGATGAAATCTTCGACATCGTACAAGGTACCGTCGGCTACGCTAGACTCCGATGGGGATGTCGACTGCTGCGGCGAACGACTGTGTCTGCCAACCGGTATACGCTCGGCAGATACAGTCATGTCGTTCTGTAGTCGAGCCTTGTTGCTAGTACCTCTTCCTCCGAGAGTGAGTACGAGGATGGCCATAACAGCGAGCGATGCTATCACAATCATTACCATGCATATGTAGCGTTTGGTCATTTCGTAAGGCATCGTACAAAGAAATAGATTTAATACTAACTGAGGTATCTATAGTGAGCAATGCTAGTAGTAGTTTTAAATACTGTTCTCAAATAGGAACTATATAGGAGGTTATAAAAAGAACACGTAAGTTGTATATTACCTGAGTATCAGTCACAGCGAGCGTTAACACAACGCTCGTGTACAGACGACTATCGCCTACTATTTGATTGTAAAAAACAGTTGCTACAGTCTAGTCAAAGTCAGATCAATCGGGGTACGGCAAAATGCTATTTCACGGACGCCTAAAGGCATATGTATCGCGGTTTAGAAGCTTGACAATTTTAGAAAACCCAATCGACGCTAGTCATCGATATAAGACTCTATACCAGAATCGTCCGAATTGTAATCCTCGTCGTCTTCGTCTATACGGTTCAATATTGCTTGTCGTATAGCTCTCATTTCTGCGCTGGTCACGCCGTAAATGCATCCATGATCCCGTGTCTCGTCGTCCGAGTCGTCAGTGTCTAAAGCGGCAGCTGCATTCGTAGCAGCAGACCTGTTCTGAGGCTGTGGCGCGTTGCCGTCCGAGCTGGAAGTCGAACATGACGGTTGCTGGCCATCAGCAGGCTGCTCGGTCGTACGGCTGTTATTTGAGGCCGTCGACCACGAGAGTCGCTGCGATTCTATTGTGCTCATATTAACGCCACTACTATCGGTGTTGATTGAATCCGTTGCACTACTATTGCTGCCGGTTGAATCCAGTTCTTGCGGTCGCTCCATCTAAACAATGTAGCGGCTCTAACCATATCGGACCTTATACAACATAAGTTACTGTCGTACAAAAAGATTAGTAGTAGTAGTAGTGGCGCACACAATTGTAGGAACTATGCTGCTGCGTCCATCTCTGTAAACGTACATCACTATATCACTCGACCCCGTTTAACAATAGGTTCTGTCGTAACCGAGTCCTTTTCTGTACCTGCTCGGTTACTGTTACGTTTGATCGGTACTGACTTGTGTTCTTCGAGTCGTTTGTAATATTTATAGGCTCGGATGTTATCTGCGATTTTACTTTTCACCCACTCCCAGTGAGCGAGCTCCACCTGGTCGGATAGTTCGGCCACGTCTTGTGACAGCCGGTAGACTTCCAATTCGTTAACGTTTCGTGGCTGCGCATGCCGGAATTGGTAAAATTCGTTCATGCGGCTCATTATACCGGCTTTGATTCTGTAAACGTCGTTGGTATCTTTAAACAAATCCATAAACGACTCTGACGTTGCCGCAGTCGAGGTGCGAAGAATTAAAAGTCGCGTCTAATAACCAGCCGCCATATATAGTATGCTATTAGATTACACTGTACATTTTGCTGTTATGTCACATGCATCCAGGTTTCTCATTTTAAGCACGTACCTCAACTCACCGTCTCTCTAGACACATAGTGTTCGAATAGAAACCACTTTACAGACATCATTCTCCTGACAAAAGGACTCCATACAGAGACACATAACTATCGCCAGACGTGTGCTGCAAGCACACACGTCTATTCTCCGTATTATCAACTAGGTTTTGGATATAGGGTTTGTTGCAACTAGGTTTTGGATATAGGGTTTGTTGCAAGTCACAACTACAAGATTTGTTTAAATAATGTTTAATATACACATTTGAGATCATAGCAGCTACTATACACGACAAAAAGATATATCCTGAGACTAGAAAATATGTATGACTTTAGTAAAAACAGTGCAGTCATAAAACTACAAATATGTACACAGACATCATGGTTACAACAGATACAATACACGGTAAAAAGATATATATCACGACTCTAGAAAAAAAATGTATGATATTTAGTAAAAACAATATATTCATACTATATATAATAGACATAATTATAACAGTGGCATTGTGCAGTAGCCAAAACATACTATGTACAAGAGATTAGCGGATAGTGTAGTTGTATGAATCGCTGATACATATATTTTCGTGTATTGAACGTTCTAGCTATAAATCTTGCTAACCATCTCTCAAGTAAGACGTACAAATGACGAAGTTGCCGTTAGCCGCCTGAATTTATACTCCTACTTCTCCTCCTCATCCATCATGGCCGACTGTGCTGGTGGTGGTGATATTCCCCTTACGTTAATTCCGTTACGTCACTACATCGATACTGCATTTAGAATACAAGGCGTTGCGAAAGCACGAAAGTGAAGAAGGGGAAAAGTTGAAGCCGTATTGAATGCGTAAAAAACCGTATTGCAGTTAAACTCGTTCACCACCACGCTGTCGCCGAGGTATATAAATCGTATTGTATCGTCGTTATCGGTTTATTCCCAGTTAAACCGTTAAAAAAGACGCCAGTGTTTGATTTTACAGTGATTTGATCGAGTTTAGCTAGATTTCTTTGTCCTTAAAGACACTGTTACCTGTGACGACTACCCCTGCGATTCTGAAATTAAACGTTATTTCCTATGGAGGTAAGTCGATCATTTTTTCGTTTCTCACTACGTCGTGCGGTTTTATAAAAGAGAGTTTGTCAAGAGTCGTAGCAATAGTTCATTTTTTTTAACCGTATCAATCAACGATTATTGCATACATAATGCAGCGTGTTTCGGACCTGTTGACTAGTATACAAAACGTTGTTGGTATCGATGGAAACTGCATTTATTCAACTTACACACGTATATTAATTAAATAATAATGTATGATTTTGATATTTTAAAACGGTTGGCATCGATGGAAAACGCATTTATTCATATTGCACACGCATAATAAATTGACACGTTACACTGTGTGATTTTGAAATTTTAAAACGGTTGTCGTGAGAGCGATCCTACAAACGTACTAGTCCATATGACAGCGGTCGAGAACGGCAACGTGTAGAAGCACGGCGTACGACAACAATACGATGGATTCAAACCTGTTGTCTTCGGGCTTTACAACAGCAGCTACAGTAGACGAACTGATGAACGTTGCAGACGCGTTGTTTGAACAAGTAATTGTAGTATCGTTGTTACCGCGTCTGACATTGTTGACGGTGTTCTTCTAAGCTGCGAATCGTTGCGAGTGACGGTGATCCAGCACGAATATATGCGGTCCGAGTAATCTGTCGGAATCATATATCTTGACAACATACATGTTAGTCCTAATAAATCTTTGTTCTTTTCAATTTATATCGCCCGCCACACTTGTCATTTAATTCTACGGATCTTCCTGCAATGTTTCATCACGGGTAGACTCAACGGCATCATTAGGCTGGGATTGTAGGTCTGTACGGTTTTATGCCTGCACTTTCGATGCGCTCTGCAGTAGACCGGGCTGTTGGCGCACTTGAGACACTGGGCGCAGACCGGGCACTGGCGCGCTTCCTTGATTTCTTCCACGCAAGTCTCGTCCATGTCGCCCATCATAATGTATATGTCGTTCCACGGCACTTGCTGGATGCAGAAGCGACGCACGGTGTGGTCGCGCAGTTTCAAAGACCATCGGCTGCAGCCGGGACTGCACGTGCACGCCGCCTCTTTTTTTAAATATACGTACAGCTTGCGCGGCCACACATGCTGCATGCCGCTCATCAAGCACCGCTTGTGCGTGTCGGCGATGTTTTGACGTTCGCTGGGTATAAACCCGTAGTAGACGCATACGTTACCCCCCATACTGCCCTCGCTGTACTGGTAGGCCAGTACCTCGCCGCCAGTCACTCGGGCCTGCAGCTTGGACCTGGTTACGGCCATACGTAAGGTGGGCGACACGTGAACCACGTAGATCCAGTTGTCTCGTACGGCCTCCTTCAGACTGGTGGGCGCAAACTTGATGTATTCGGTGAAATCGCAGTTGGTCACCAGTGTATAGTCGTCCAGGTCTGTCAGATAGAGCGGTTGGCCGGTAGAGGAGACGATCACAGTCTTGCCGATGGTGACTGTGGGTCCGTAACGACGGCACTCGTTCGCATGCGGAGTCGTCTGTTTTGAAGCCGGTGTTGTCGCTTTGCCGGCGCCGTTACTGTGTGCGGCGGTGGTATCGTCTTCATCATTCGTACAAGAGGAAGCAGTCGATAATGGTAGTAGCATAGTGTACTGATAAAGACAATACTATTAATACCCGTATAATAAAAAGTGCACTCAGAGTGCATTCGACTGCACAAATGTGCAGTTTATTTACATTTCCGCAAGTACTTATAGAGGATTAACAATCGTATTGTACGGTGGTAAAAAACTGATGCAATTATAAATCTCGTTCAGAACGCATGGAACTGCAGAAAAGTGCAGTTTAGGCCATTCGTAGTATATTTATAGAGTGTTGAAAAAGTCAACTTTAGACTTGAAGTTCAACGCAGGCATGTCGTACACAAACCTGGGATGTATGTCTGCAAAATTTTTTATAAACTGTTGAACGATCAACGTCTCTACCAGCTCTTCGGTCACGGAGTTGGAAGAGACCACTTCGCAGCGAATCTCGTGTATATGTCGACACTGGGCAAAAGCGTCGGCGTCAAACTTGTGGCTGCGACCTCTCGCCTGTAGGAAGGCCTGGTAGTTGCGTCCATAACAGTCGATACGAGCGCGCTCGCTGTTGCCGGCCGACTCGCAAAAAAATATTCTCTTGGACGACGCCATTTGAGTGTGTACTTCTCGTTGTCGTGACTGGGATTATACTAAACGTGTCCGTATATATATATATATATATATAGTGAATATATATAGACCGCAGTCTATCGAACCCACTTAAAGTCGATATGCCGTGTCTACAGTACAGTCACGAATTCACCTACAATACGTATCTGCGAAAGGCAGTGCCGGGCACCAGACTATTTAACAGAATACACGCTTCGCCGCCGGTCGTGTCGTCAACACTGCTCACCAAAAATTTGAACGTTACGAACATGAACGTTTACTACATGACGACGGAAAACAAAACCCCAAGTGACAACAGTGCTAAGAACTAGTGTGCGAATCAATACATATATGAAAAGGGTCAGTATAAAAAAGGTGTGAATACATTAAAGGTACTTCAATGATAAATACTGTGTTAGCGTAGCAAGTTATTTGTTTATATCCGATATGGACGCTGGCACTGCTGATAGATTCGCCTTGGACCGCCAAGTGCGTAACGAGGCTCGTGAACGGTTACGCACGCTGGCCGACTGTAAGAACTTGCAAGAACCGCTGTTTGTCATCGAATGGTTCGACGACGGTACCAACATCGTGGGCGTCGGCTGTACCAGACACAGCGGCGGAGAGACGGCCAAACTGACGCTGGACGTCAAGCCGGGTCTGTTTCTGGTGAGCGGAGAAGTACAAGTGTTGCGCATAGTGGTCGCCCTGCTGGGTTTTTCCAACGTGATCGAGTATACGGAGATCCGATACGAGGCGAACAATTTCAACTTGTACGACATCATGTGCGAGCCACAGCGAGCTACAGACGTGCCGCTGGTGAAGATCGAAACGCCCACGTTTTTAGACTCCGTGATACTCTATCATCGACTGAAAAGTGATCCCAAAGCGTATCGGTACGCTTCGGTCACCCACTACTGGGACGCTACAAAGCAAGTGATGTTCGAGCTGATTGTGCGACGACACCAGCAATCTCACGACTACGCGGTGCCTAAACTTACGTACCGTTGGTTCAACTTGGCACTGCAAGTGATTCGTCTGCCCGAACCCAAACTGCCTGTCATCACGTTCGACATAGAGACCGTGTCCACGGACCCGGACCGCGTGCCCACCGGAGAGGACGTCATCGATGTGCTGTTTACCACCTCTATACACCACGTGGACAAGCATATCGTCTACACGCTCGTCTATCTGCCCATCGTGGGTCGGACACCGCAATCGCTGAAGGAGGAAAGTTGCAACTGGACAGTTATCCCGACTACGGCACAGAGACCAACGCGTTGGAAGTGTTCACCAGCGAGGTGGACCTGTTGCGACGAACCATGGACCTGTTGCATCTCAACGGCCGCCACCACTATTTGATGGGGTACAACTCTTTGTCGTACGACATCAAGTACTTGCTGGTGCGCTGCCATTTTTACGGCTTGTACACGGACAGATTCGTGTGGAAAGACGGTTACACGTTCGGATTCGACCAGATTCATCTCGACATGTTTCGCATCGCGATGATGCGTTACTCGTACAAAAAGTACACGCTAAACAACGTGTCCAAGGAGCTCCTGAGCGATAACAAGGTGGACGTGGACGCGGTGGCCCTGCGATACACGTTTCACCGCATGAAGAAACGACAACGGCTGTACGCTCATGACGACGACCCGGAAGGCGCCAAGAACAAGTGGCCCTCGTTGCGAGACACGTTACACTATAACAATTACGACACTCTGTTGGTCAGTAAACTGATCGAGCGCACCCGTGCCATCGACTATTTGGTGGACTACACACACGAATGTCGAGTCCCCCTGTACAGCATGAACACCAACTACAACAAAATGCAATACAAGGTATTGAACGAGTGTCTGGTGTTGGGACTGGGGCGGCGCAAGTTTCTGTCCACATTCAAAACGGCCACCGCAAACATGGTGATACCGTTGCCCGACTTGTCTCAGCCGCAAACGATGCCGGATGTTGTAGACAGCGGTCTTGTGCTACAACCGCACGATTATGTTATAGTGTCGCAGAACCTGGACACGCTCATCACAAGCAGGCCGGCCGAAGTGGCGTCGCGCCAACAGTACGCCTAGCAGAAGAAGAAATACCCCGGCGGAGCCAATTTTTGTCTGGGCGAATACAGTGTAGCCAACGTGCAATCGTACGACTACCGGAACATATCCGCTACTCATCGACCGCAAGAACCTGTCGGACGAGACGGCGGACGTGATGCCGGCCGACAAACTCATGTTCATGTACGACTACATCTGTAACAGACACCAGTACACTGTCTATGACTACATGACTCACGTGGGAGACACAAAGTCGGAAACCAAGATCCTGTACTACCAGTACCTTTACTGCGGCACCTACTGCGGCGGCCAGTTCCCGTTCACCAAGTACGAACTGCAACGACGGGGCACGGCGCCCGTCATCATCGTGTGGCACGGCCGACGCGGCGTACTGTCGGACATCATCACCGTGTTTAACAAGAACCGCGAGAACACAAAGGTCAGACGCAATAAACTGGACGGCATGTTGGCCAAACTCGAAGACGTGCGAAAAGAGTACAACGAAGTAGAAGAATATACGAACAACGAAACTACAGACTCGACGGATAGCTGCGAAGAAGAAGAAAAGTCTGACGCGGACAGCGATTTTGAATTCGACGACACGACACCGCTAGCCGATGACCGATACTTTGGGTGCGGCGCGACCGAAAACGAACCGACAACACGACGGCCACAGAAAACCACCATCACTACTACTGATGCCGCTACGCATAAAAAGTTTCGGTTCGAAAACGAAATCATACAAGTGCTTGACAACGGAACGTGTTTCATCGACGAGGCGGCGATACAGCGGTCCGAACGGCCGTGTTGGAGCAGCTGAAGCACGACGTGAGCGTGGAACGGGACGAGTGCGAGAGTTCGTACCGGCTGCAAAAGAGTCGGGTGGCCAGCATATATGGCTGTATCGGCTCACTGAAACCTCGGCTGGCCGCGCTCACCACGTGCATGATTCGCACCACGCTGTTACAGAGCAGCCGCTACTTGATCGACACTCACGGCTGTACGGTGTACTATTGCGACACGGACTCGTTGTTCATAGCCAATCCGTCCGGCGAAGACATGTCCGCCATACTGAACGAAAGGTATCCGCACATCGAGATCGAGATGAAGACGATCGAGCGATGCGAGTTTGTTCAGACCAAGATATATTACTATTGGTCGGACGGCAAGATAAAGTACGGCCACAACACGAACGGACCGAGAGCATGGCACGATATGGTTGAACATTTTTCCAAACTGACGACGATCACCACAATCGACGATGTGCACCGTGCGTTCGCGGACTTCTTCGCCTCCGAATACCGACACATTCTGGACGACACCGCCTGCCCGGGACTGGACGGCCTGCTGCGAGTGACACAAGACATCAAAGTCAAGTCCACCTACAAGACGATGACGCCGGCCAACGAGTTCAAGATCTATCTGAGCGCCAACTATCCGGCGCTGGCCGGCGCTTTTCGTCAGAACGTGTACTATTACCAGCATCCACAAGACGTTACCAAGACCGTGTACCGACCGTCTATCGAGCTGATGAAGGTGGACGCTACCGCGTCGCCCGAAGAGTTGCGTCGTCTGAAACTGGAACGACTGAAATCGGTCAATCTCTTTAAATATTATTACAACATGTTCAAGACGATATTCAACATCGTCAAGTTTCACGTCAAACGGAACAACGAACCCCACAACGTGACACTGAACGACGGCAACGTACGGGTCATCATGTTGCGAGCCTACTTGGACGTTACGGAAAACAACAACAATACGCGACTTGACAACGAGACGGTGGAACAGATGGCGATGACACTGTCCGGCGAAGACGAGGACGACGACGACAACGACGACGAAGAAGACTTGTAACGACCGTCTTGTATAATATATTTGTGTATAGCGTTTTTTGTTACCAACACAATAAACATCACTATGTTTAAACTGTTGTCTTTATACGGCACCCCAGATCCCATAGAAAAAGAAACACGAGCCACAAACGGCTAGGCTAAAATCATACGATAAAACCGTTAAGCGTATACTGTAGTAGGCCAGTAGGTGACGGACGGCTCACCGATGAACGCTCTTCACCGGTAAGTGTGCGATATACGATTATAGTTATGGTGTATGTATGTGTGCGTGCAGTAAATTATTACAAGTCCTTCGATGTCGGCTAGGCTAGCCGACACTGTCAGCTAACGAATTTTAGCTGTAAACACCGAATAATGTCGGCTAGGCTAGCCGACATTCGCTTAACGCACTCTGTAAAATCAACCGTTTCTGCAATTTCATTGTCGGCTAGGCTAGCCGACAAACACCAGCAGAAAATATTACAAGTCCTACAGTCATAAAAAACACGAGCCACAAACGGCTAGGCTAAAATCATACGATAAAACCGTTAAGCGTATACTGTAGTGGTGTGCCGTGTTTTGGAAAACTCGGCGGTGTTTTTTTTCCTCAACGAGAACGGACTGCCTTGAATTATTAAATTACGTATTATCGGCATCTTGCCGACGTAATAAATTACGTCCGTCTCGTTATCAGGCCACCGGGCCGATCCGCGCGCGCTCTGAGTCCAGCGCTTCATACTATTTTTTCAGCAGCTGTACTGACCAGTTCACTCTCACCGTTCAGCGTAGTAGCGTCTGTATTCGCCTGACAGCCTCGACTTGAAAGTTTGTCTACTATCTTTTACTATGTATAAGTAAAAGCTACGCGACCTTCCGGTAAGTGTGTTAAGATATTTTACTTACTATTTCATAAAAATAAATTGTATTTACTTAATATCAACGCTGATGTAGGGCGATATGTATTTGCATTAATTTATATTAGCACGTGGCGTGCACCAGGCTAAATTGGTTTATGTATGTTTCAATGTTAACGCTGGCTAACAGATATGGTTTTACAGTTTTTTGTGCCTGTTTACTTAATTCATTATATTAGAATGGGGCGTAAGTTAATTATTTTGCTGAAATGAACGTACATCACGAACTTGTTAAAGTTTGCTAGTTCCTGTCAAGGGGGGTTAAGTGCTTGACGAAAACTTGTGAATAACTATTTATTTGAAATTATTTATTATGTTGAATGAATATTGTAACGTACTACTTAGTGATGAGGTCTTTAGTGAAACATACACCTTTAGTCAAGCCCCAAATGTTGGGTTCGCCAAATCTATAACGTACTACTTAATGTGAGGCGTCCACCACTTACGAGTGGATTGCAATTTCAGGTTTCGTTAATTCAGTCCCACAGTTGTACGCCAAATCTATAACGTAACTCAGTGAGGTATAGTAGAGTTATTTTATACGCCCCACGTAGTATGCGTCACTTTTGAATTATACTAACTGACGTTTTTTTTAAAAAGTATAAATAAAGGATTTTATTTATTATTTTGTTTTACTCAATCTGAAGAGAAATCGAGAGTGTGTGATTTGGGGTCAAGGAGGGAAATTGTTCAGCCTTATGCAGAAGAGAGAGTAAGTATCATTACTTCCACTCAGTTTAGACGATTTCTTCTGTTTGTTGTGCTGAAATTTATTACAACTACCCACTACAATAAATTATAACACTTTATTATTCAAGATTAATTTTCAATAATATTGCTTTATTTATTATTGACTTTTATCTCCTGCCACCAAAATATAGGTATCACAATTAATCTTATCTTCAATAAAACATCATCTCGACTTTACAGAGTAAACATAGAGTTGTCTAAGGAGCAAAACATATATGGTGTTATTTACCCAATTTTTACGCTATAATAAAAAACATCAATTAATACATAATTCTTAATAATTCCCCAGGGGTCAGGGTAAGTTCTTTTAGTTACGAGAGTGTCAGAAATGGATAATTACTACGCTTTACAAATACCGAAAAATTAATAAATAATTTTGTTTATTTTTCATGTAGTATGTAGTTCCAGGAATTGCCGTAAGAGAGCAGCGTGTATTTGTTTACTTTAAAAAACACATGATCAAATGATTATTTTTTGTTCTATATTACCGTACAGAATGAGTTTTCTTCTTGAATTATTACGAAAACAAATGTTTATATTACCTCGCTCCGTATGATTCTTACTGGATTGAAGTTTTTTTCTGTGATGAGGTCCGTCTTGCGTGATAATTTCCTTTTCGTCTGGAGTATTTTCCAATTATCAACGAGAACTAGGCCGAACCATGTTGGATCCTCAGAAGGTTTTCATTCACTGTTTATTAATGAATATAACCATTTAATTTGGATTAATCAGGTATAATTAGATAGTGGTCATGCTGTTTGTTAATCTTGCGTTAATTTCAACTCCTCCAACGTTCCAAAAAAGGTTATTTTTTATAATTGTAGTCGCATCGTTTCTTCAACTCTACGGTTTTTTGTTCAAAATTTTTCTCTTAACAATACTTGTTATTTTCCATCACTCTTAGTAACACATAGTATTTTTATTATGCAGGCATTTTGTAATTATTATAAATTTATATTTTATTTATGCAAAAATAATTCCTTTCCTTTCCGGTTTCTATACCCATTTAATTTACATAATAAGTTTTGGTTAATTTTCTTATGACATTGTATATAAGTATTTTATCATTTTATTATCTTTAAATAAATTTATATATTATTTATTTAGTCTCGACTAGTATTCATACACGGCACTACTTCCTGTTGCCATTTCCCTCATAGTATTATTTTCATTTATTATTATCTTTTGGTAATTAAATTTTTATGTCCTTTAAAACTAACCCTGGGTTTTCTTATAATCTAACACAATTATTTGAAAAAATATAATATTAACTTATGTATAACAAGTGGTTGTCCATACACTATAAATTACAATAAATAAATAAAACCACAAAATCAATTAGCAGTATTACATCCCACTCTCACAGTTTTACAATTTCCCAACATACAGCACAGTTTGGCAATACGCTACTTTCACTTTTGTTTTTCACCCCAATGGGTACACTAGAACTCACTTTGCACTGTATACCACTCGAATTGTTTATCATATTGAGTGATATAATTTAATTTTGAGCGAGCCATAGGTTACCCATTTCTGACATTGATGTTATTATGATTTAGTTTATTGGGACAGGGTTATGTAACGTTACATAAAGCCCCCCCACTAGAACAAATTTATTTTAGTTCAGCTTGTTTATAGAAATAAATTGTTGATTGGATCAAGTCTCCTAATGGTCTTGACTTTGTCTTCATAATAGTGTTTCATTTCCGACTGATTATACACTCCCTTTATTTTATTATTGGTAATTGTTTTAATTTCGTAAGTATTATTCTCCTTCACCTGGGTTATGAGGTAAGGGCCAGTATAAAGTAGCAATAGCTTCCGAGCAATACCCTCTATAGAACTGGGTAGTTGTCTATTTTTTATTAGTACTTTATCTCCCAACTGGTATGTATCCAATCTTCTCCTTTTTCCCTGATCCCTTTTTTGTTGAAGTTCCACTTTATGCAACACTCTGTTGTGCATTTCCACTTGGTCGAACTCTACTCTCTCTCCTGGAGGGAAATTTATCAATGACGTAATTTCTCTTGGTGGTGGTTTATCAAACATTACCTGATAAGGGCTAGTACCGATAGTGTCATGGTATGACCAATTAAGAAAAGTCTCGGCTGGTTCAATATACTGACTCCAGTTTTTATGTTCTTGATGACAGTAGATGCGTAGAATTCTGCCAACTTCCCTTAATACACGCTCAGCAGGATTGCTACTAGGGTGGTACACTGATGTCTTGTACGTTCGTATTTGCCAATTTCTCAATTCTTCTTTCCACCTTTTCCCCCGAAATTGCGTTCCATGATCAGTTATAATCATTTCCGGTTTTCCCACCTCAGGTAAGTATTTTTTTATAATTACTTCTAGAATTTTCTTCGTTGTAGCTCTACTAATAGCGTAGAGTTTTGTGTATTTCGTATAATGATCAAATAATATGATGATATATTTATATTTATGTCTTCCTCCACTTCTGGGAAAAGGTCCGCAGATATCCAAAAAAATCTTTTCAAGTTTTTTATTAGATGTTATGGTAATCATGGTGCCTGTTCTCTTCTCATTATTTACTTTTACTAGCTGACATATGTTACAGGTTTTTACTATCTCTCTTACTCTTTTATTTATAGCTTTCACGTAACAATGTTCAGATAACGCTTTAATAACTTTGAGCGATCCCATATGGCCATACCTTTCATGATAATCCTGAATCAATGCTACTTCTGTTGCTGCTGGTACATACATCTTCCAGACATGATCCTTAATGGTAGGACGAATAAAAAGGATCTCTTCATAAACACAAAAAAATTTCATTATTATAGGGTCATGTTGTAATATTCGTTCCTTAATTTTTGTTAATTTAGTGTCACTTCGTTGATCGACTTTTATTTTATTAATTATATCTTGTAACTCCTTTGCCATCTTAATTATGTAATATATTTTTCCAATGCTTTCTGGTTCTATCTCACAAGTTCCTTTTTCAAGGTTAATCCGGGATAATCGGTCTGCTATTACATTCTTCTTACCTGGAATATATTCCCAGTCTAAATTATATTCTTGAAGTATTAATGCCCATCTAGTAAGTCTGCCGTGATTAAGTTTACAATTTCTTAAAAACGAAATTGATCTGTGATCAGTTCTGATAGTCACTGGATATCCCAAAATAAATGTTCGAAATTTTATACATGAGAACACAACACTCAGCAGTTCTTTTTCAGTTACTGTATAATTTCTCTCACAACTACTCAGTACTCTGCTTGCAAAACTGATAACTCCATGATTTCCTTCTTCATCTTCCTGATATAGCTCACTCCCAAGGCTAATGTTACTAGCATCACAATTTATGAAAAAACGTTTATTAAAATTTGGGTGATGTAACATGATGCAGTCAAGAAATTTATTTTTTACTATCTGGAAATTATTATCTTCACTTTCTTCCCATTTCCACTTGTTTTTCTTTGAAAGTAAACATTGAAATTTAGCTGTTATTTCTGAATAACTTTGTTGAAATTTTCTATAATAGTTGCATATCCCCAAAAAGGATTGTAATTGTTTCAAGTTTCTTGGTTTGGGAAAATCTTGAATAGCCTTTACTTTTTCAGGAGATGGTTTAATTCCAGTAGCAGATAAAATGAACCCTAAAAATGGTAGTTCATGTGTGATAAATTTAGATTTATCCAGTTTTAAAGTTATATTATGTTGCAAAAATTTATCTAACACTGTTTCCACTCGGTTACAATGCTCCTCCCAAGTACCAGACGTAATTAGTATGTCATCCACATATATGGTAGTAAAATCTAAAACTTCCTTACCCAAAATTTGGTCCACGCATTGGATGAACACAGCCACAGAATTTACCAATCCAAAAGGCAAACGCTTAAAATGATAATTTCGTCCTTCGAATATGAAAGCAACATATTGTCTGCTGTTAGGGTGCAACTCTATTTGCCAGTATCCACAGACTGCATCCCAAGTACTCATGTACTTGCATCCATAGAATCATTTCATTATTTCCTCAATCTCACCTGGAGACGTGCGATCGTTAATGAGCATTTTATTCAACTCCCGAGCATCGAGACATAGTCTGACTTGACCATCTTTCTTCGGTATAGCTACCAATGGGCTGGTATATGGAGAACTACTTCTTTCAATTATGTCTTCTAATATCATTCTTTGAATTTCTTTCCTTGCTGCCTCTTTCAAAGCTTGAGCAATAGGGTATGATCGTTTATTAAAATTTACATTTTCTTTAAATTTTAGTTCACACAAGAAGTTTTTAGCTTTTCCTGGTGATTCTGAGAATACTGATTTATATTTATTATAAATTTTTATAAGTTGTTGTTTCTGTTCTATACTAATTATTTCCGGTGCCTGCCTATTCTGAAACTCCATTATTTCTTCTATCTTCTCTTTCCAAATCTTTGATTCTGTTACTTCTATATTGTTACCTAGGGTTAATCTATTATCCTCCCTAACAAAAAATGAGCTCGGACACTGAGGGGCACTTTGGCTACCAATTATCTCAGCCGTTAACTCACCATTTTCTGTGCTCAAGGTTACGATACCCCTGGCCAGATTTATAATTGCAGTGTGTCGCCGTAGCATATCACACCCTATTAACACCCTAAACGGTAGCCCTTTAGCTACTAAAAATCCCATAGGTATTCCTATTCCATTAGTGGTAACATTCAAAGACACTTGTTTTTTTATTGTTTTATTTTGTTTCCCGGTAGCACCAACAATTGTTAAATTGTTAATTGGTAAAGTAGGTATTCTCTCAGTAGTTAACTCAGTAATACGATCTAATTCTAATTGATCAATAATTGAAATATTGGCTCCTGTATCAATCATGGCCTCTGCTGACACTCCATTTAATTTTATTTGTATATGACTATGTCATTGTTTGGTGATGACTCTTTAATTACTCTTTCTTCCATTAACTCGGATTGTATATTTTTTAGAAAATTATTTCTGATAATGGTTATTGGTTGATTCAAATTAGTATTATAATTGGGTGTATGGTAAATTCTGTGCCCTGTTGTTTCTAGCAGTGACGGGCAATCACATCTTCTCACTGCTGGTACCCGTTTCCCCTATTTCCATCATTACTATTGGTTGCTTCAACATTTTCATTATTTTGAATATTGTTTGTCGGTATCCTTTCTCCATCACGCTCTCTGAATCTAGGTTGCTCGACGTTCATACTCCTTTGTGGACCTTCGTCTCGATGATAATAATCATGTCTGTAATTCTGTCGATTATTATTAGACCATCTTCCGCGATATCTGTTATTGAAATAACTGTTGTTAGCATGTACATAATTAACTCGGGGCCGATTCTCTCTTGGTGGTTCATTCCTCCGCTCCTCGGTATTCCCTGACCTCCATCTACTTCTCCTATAATACGATTCCTGTTCATAATTTTCTAGCAGCGTTTCCATGCCTCCAATAGTTTTTATTTGTCCACTCAAGCGTGCACTTATGATTTTCTCTTCAAAATGATACGCCATTTTGGTCACTAGACACTCTTCAGGTATCTTAGGGTCTAAATACTTTGCGATACACACCTTCCCCAAAAAGTAAGCAGTAGGTGTTTGTCCCACTGTACGATCATACCTACCATGACAGATATCATCCCTAATAATGTTTTGTACTGATTCTGACCAGTACTTATGTTTGAATATAGTTTTGAAACCACCATAATCACACACCTCGTTCCTAATTGCTGTCCACCAATTATCATTGATATTTTTGAACGATTCGTCTAATAGACCTTTTATCATATTCCATCGATTCTCCTTTGATCTGTTCAAAATTTCGTCTACTCTCCCTAAAAATTCAAGTGGGTTTCTGCGATAATCCCGAAAGTTTACACTTTCCTTATTATCTGGATACACATGATGACTGCTGCATGCAGATCTAGCACTTTTTCTATCTACATCACCTTGAAAATTGGTTTGTATTTGTTGCAAACTATCTAATTTCTCTGCTTGGCTATCACACTGATTTTTTACGTTCTCTACTGTTTTATGAAACTCTGAAAATTTACAGTTTAGACTGCTTTTGACACTATCTAACTGGTCATTGTTTTCTTGGCGTATGGCCATTACACGAACTTGATTATTTTGTTCCTCCTTTTCCATTCGTGCCTCGACTCCTGTTTGAATTAGTTCCATCTTCTCTTCAGTTTTATCTAATCTTTGGTTGGTTTCTATTAATTTCTTCTCTGCCTCTTCCTGATATTCCTCTACTCTTTGGCTTAACGTATTATTGACCCGTTCAATTTTACCTTCTAGATTTTCTCTTAATTCCTTGTTGAAAATCTCCATTTTACCCTCAATTTGTTTTAAATTCTCATTATTCTCTTCAAATTTTGCATTCATCTCTTCTCTTTGTCCTTCGACAGTTTCTTTCAGTTCATTGTATTGTTCATTCATGGTTTGTTTGATATTTCCATGAATGGTCTTTATTTTTTCATTTAGTTGTTTGACTAAACTTTCCTGAATGCTGTCTATTTTCTCATTAGTTTGCTTGTTTTGTTTCTTTGAAGTTTCCTCCTGTTTCCTAAATTTTTCGTCTATTTTATCATTTGTTTGTTTATTGCTTTCCATAATAATTCTCAACATCTCCTGCATGCTCATGTCTTCTTTTTGGGTGGATTTATCTGGTTGGTCCCCTTGGGCATCTTCTTCAACTATTTCCTTTTCCGGGTCCATAACTACTTCGGTTTCTTCTTTATCGCCTGTCTGTTGGTCCATTTCACTGTCCGTGACTAACTCTATTTCTTGTTCCTGTCCACCTTCTTCAGTCTCCTTTTCTTCTGCCCTCTTCTTCGATTTTCCTCGGGTATTAGGCATTTCTTGTTTTCTCATAACTGCCAACGATAATTAGATTTTTTGGTATATATTTTTATTAAATATCAAAATTCTTTTCTAATTACCGCCCTTTTACGTTGAGCGCCAAATCTGTAACGTACTACTTAGTCTTCGTATTGTTTAAATTAGCAGCCATCCTTACTTTTCTTTTATAAAATTGCTAAACTGCTATAATTGTTTTTATTATTTAGACAAAGCTTTTCGTCATTACTGACATCTTCAGGTCTTAAACAACCAATGTGAAATGTTAAGGCGTTGTTTAAGACCTGAAGATGTCAGTAATGACGAAAAGCTTTGTCTAAATAATAAAAACAATTATAGCAGTTTAGCAATTTTATAAAAGAAAAGTACTACTTAGTGATGAGGTCTTTAGTGAAACATACACCTTTAGTCAAGCCCCTAATGTTGGGTTCGCCAAATCTATAACGTACTACTTAATGTGAGGCGTCCACCACTTACGAGTGGATTGCAATTTCAGGTTTCGTTAATTCAGTCCCACAGTTGTACGCCAAATCTATAACGTAACTCAGTGAGGTATAGTAGAGTTATTTTATACGCCCCACGTAGTATGCGTCACTTTTGAATTATACTAACTGACGTTTTTTTTTAAAAAGTATAAATAAAGGATTTTATTTATTATTTTGTTTTACTCAATCTGAAGAGAAATCGAGAGTGTGTGATTTGGGGTCAAGGAGGGAAATTGTTCAGCCTTATGCAGAAGAGAGAGTAAGTATCATTACTTCCACTCAGTTTAGACGATTTCTTCTGTTTGTTGTGCTGAAATTTATTACAACTACCCACTACAATAAATTATAACAATTTATTATTCAAGATTAATTTTCAATAATATTGCTTTATTTATTATTGACTTTTATATCCTGCCACCAAAATATAGGTATCACAATTAATCTTATCTTCAATAAAACATCATCTCGACTTTACAGAGTAAACATAGAGTTGTCTAAGGAGCAAAACATATATGGTGTTATTTACCCAATTTTTACGCTATAATAAAAAACATCAATTAATACATAATTCTTAATAATTCCCCAGGGGTCAGGGTAAGTTCTTTTAGTTACGAGAGTGTCAGAAATGGATAATTACTACGCTTTACAAATACCGAAAAATTAATAAATAATTTTGTTTATTTTTCATGTAGTATGTAGTTCCAGGAATTGCCGTAAGAGAGCAGCGTGTATTTGTTTACTTTAAAAAACACATGATCAAATGATTATTTTTTGTTCTATATTACCGTACAGAATGAGTTTTCTTCTTGAATTATTACGAAAACAAATGTTTATATTACCTCGCTCCGTATGATTCTTACTGGATTGAAGTTTTTTTCTGTGATGAGGTCCGTCTTGCGTGATAATTTCCTTTTCGTCTGGAGTATTTTCCAATTATCAACGAGAACTAGGCCGAACCATGTTGGATCCTCAGAAGGTTTTCATTCACTGTTTATTAATGAATATAACCATTTAATTTGGATTAATCAGGTATAATTAGATAGTGGTCATGCTGTTTGTTAATCTTGCGTTAATTTCAACTCCTCCAACGTTCCAAAAAAGGTTATTTTTTATAATTGTAGTCGCATCGTTTCTTCAACTCTACGGTTTTTTGTTCAAAATTTTTCTCTTAACAATACTTGTTATTTTCCATCACTCTTAGTAACACATAGTATTTTTATTATGCAGGCATTTTGTAATTATTATAAATTTATATTTTATTTATGGAAAAATAATTCCTTTCCATTCCGGTTTCTATACCCATTTAATTTACATAATAAGTTTTGGTTAATTTTCTTATGACATTGTATATAAGTATTTTATCATTTTATTATCTTTAAATAAATTTATATATTATTTATTTAGTCTCGACTAGTATTCATACACGGCACTACTTCCTGTTGCCATTTCCCTCATAGTATTATTTTCATTTATTATTATCTTTTGGTAATTAAATTTTTATGTCCTTTAAAACTAACCCTGGGTTTTCTTATAATCTAACACAATTATTTGAAAAAATATAATATTAACTTATGTATAACAAGTGGTTGTCCATACACTATAAATTAGAATAAATAAATAAAACCACAAAATCAATTAGCAGTATTACATCCCACTCTCACAGTTTTACAATTTCCCAACATACAGCACAGTTTGGCAATACGCTACTTTCACTTTTGTTTTTCACCCCAATGGGTACACTAGAACTCACTTTGCACTGTATACCACTCGAATTGTTTATCATATTGAGTGATATAATTTAATTTTGAGCGAGCCATAGGTTACCCATTTCTGACATTGATGTTATTATGATTTAGTTTATTGGGACAGGGTTATGTAACGTTACAATATATTGGGATATATTATATATTATAATACTTAAAGGTGTTATTTTGAAGTGATTTATTTAAGTCAATGGGGTTCAATGCATAAGTAAATTTTCCGGAGATTGTAAACTGGGTAGGTCACGAAATGTGGGTTCAGCTGGGTGAATGGGGTAGTGTGATTTATTGAACCTGTAAGTAATTACCCATATAATTGTGCAGGGTTTCCGAATTAATCGACAATCTGTCTCGCTCCAGAGGATGGCCGAACTCCTGCCTTCCATGAAATGAATTCAATCACTTCCGTCTAGCTGTCAGGTCGACTGGACGGATACACCCGACGAGATCCTCAACCCTTATGCTGCTAACCAGGTGACATTTATGCTTTTTTTTTTTAGAAACAAAATGTTTGTGGCCGATACACTTCCCTTGAGACACTTTGGAGATGCTCCAGTTTGGGACTTTGTTCCGCACAAGTACAACGGGACATTTGGGTTTACATGTTACTTTTTCATTTTTACTAAGGTTTACGCCTCATTAACCTATTAATGTTTATCTCATTAAGAGAATTTGTAAACTCAGCCAGGGTCATGCATCACCCGAGTTGATGTTAGTTTTCTGTAAATATGGGCGGCACTGACTGTCACTAAATGATTTCAGCGTTAAGTATGCATGCACGGGTGTCTCGGTACCCTGTAGGGGAATTTTCATGGTTAATTACTTTTCCATTTAATTGGGTTTTGAATTGGTTATTAATTTAAATGTTGGGGGAGGTGCTTAAACCTGTGGACGACACCTGTTGGTGCCGTTAACCACAGAACAATAACATGTCATAGTTTGTTGGATCTAGTCCGGGCGCATGACCGTGCCTGAGGTCAAGTGGATTCTTTATGAACACCTCAAGTATGTTTTAGTAAATTAATTCCATAGATTCTGCTTTTCGAAATTCAATTCTATTGTTCAAATAATTTTGTAACCACTAAATTTTGCCATAGCCAGCACAAGAATTGTTAAATTTTTTTTATTGCTCATAATACCAATTCATTAATAAAGGTTAAAGAATGTAAGACAAATCAATACCAGTTATAAGTTATTTATGGGTGGTCACGTTCCACTGATTTTGCTTAAGATTTTTTTGTTAAGAAAGTAAAAGAAATGAGAATATGCAGTTATGCAACCGGGCATCCATGTTGACCTCGTGATGGCACTTATTATTATTATTTGGGATACGAAATTGATAATTACCTTTTGTGCTGGGTACTTGTGTGCCGTTCGGACTATTTAGCCAATTTGACTTTGGCCGTTCACATACAGTACTTAGAATTTTTGGGGTGTGTCTACTCTGCTCTTTTGTGACTTATTATTTGGTTTTGGGTTTGTTAATTGAAAAATTTAAGGTGGGCCGGATACTTGATCTGAGTAAGAGGGTTTGAGGGTGTTACGATGACAATACTTATGCTGTTAACCAGGTGGACATGGTGTGTGCTATTTATATGTAAATATGTATCTATGTTAACTATATGTTGTGTGTTATGCCTTTATGTGATTGTTAGATTGTTATACGTTATTATGCATAGATATATATATATCATGTTTATGATTTATGTGACTTACTGGGAGGGTCGATACTATGCGCCCTTCTTATATCATTTATAAGTAACTGTATTCTGCTCAGTAATATCAAGCTCAATTATTTGGCGATGCCTATGTCTAGTGTGAATTATAATAACGATTTTAAGGATAATAACGATTGTGTTTTTTGAAATTTCGAGCTATTCTTAAGAAGGAAAGCACTTGTAATAATAACTTAATCATTCAAAGGCGCATATGTCGTATACTGGGGGAATTCATTGTACAAAAACAGGAATACAATAAATCTTGTTATTGTTATCTTAGAGCAGAGTTTCATTTGCAAGTCCCATCATACTGGACCCAGCGAATTTTTGGCTTCTCTAGGCTCTTGCCTAGTTCTAAATAACTAGTGGCCTCTCTTTCAAAAAAAAAAAAAATAGAAATACAAAAAAAAGTTTTTTTTATATATAAGCATAAAAGGAAAGAGGGGTTACAAATGGTAGCAGAGAGCGTGGTTCATTCTAGGGTTGAACCCTTGGGTCCTTTGGTGTGATGGGGCTTGCAAACTCGGAAATAGTTGGGAAAAAAACAATAATATTTGAAAATGAAAATAGATGCATTGGCAGGGTTGATATCCTATGTAGGTATATATGTTTTATGTATGAATTGTTGCTATGTGATTGAATTGTAAACCTGGTGCCGCCACGGGCATGTGTTGTAGTTGGGTTTTGTTGTTTTTGAGATTGGACCTTACCGAAGATCGCGTGGGGATGGGCTCCCTTATTTATTGTATGGAAGTAATAGCGCGTGCGGTTAGCGGGATGCGGTATGGCCCTACTGGAAGTCGGTACCGTCCGACTGAAATTGTGATAATGTCTTAGTTGAAATGTCATATGTTGTGGTAGGTGTTCGGTGGTGTGGATTGTATGTTGGTGTTGGTGTCTGATGTCGTTTCTTCTTCGAGTCTGGCGACTGACGGAGAGTTAGTTCTGGAGCGGGTCAGGTTTTCGCAGCGCTAGGAAACCCGAGGGGTCCACTTGATGGAAGAGAGAGTACTCAAGTTTTTCCTTTTGTAAGTTATGTTTTGTATTAGGTGTTTCGTGGGAATTTATGTTTGTTGTTGTGTGTTTTGAATTGTGCAATTCTGGCGGGGGTATGCTACCAGAAATTGCCCCACCCTCATTCAGGAGTTCTCCAGAAACTTTCAGTGTTAGATGGAGTAGATAAGGGCAGGTTGCTGGTTTTCTTGGACCTAGTCCTGCAGTTGGCAGATTTCCCGGGTGTGTCCGATGAGGAGGTCTTGTCTCTGATATATCCGTATTGCCGGGGTTCATTGGCATGGCTGGTCACCAGCATTCTGCGTCGGGGCTGCAGTGTCGACACCTTCCATGCGGAGGTGTTGGATTTCTTCGTACCCCGTCGACGACAAGACCAGTCGACGGTTATTCTATCGTCTACAGGCCAACGGAGAGACATTGGGGGATTTCGTGCATGACGTAAGGAAAGCTGCCCGTATATTAAGGTTGGGGTTGCCCGAGACGGAAGTCATACAGGTAATACGAGAAGGGCTGAATCCCCAAGAGAGATCCCGGCTGGTTTTCGCAGAGTCTCCACGTTCTTTTGCGGACCTGGACCGGTGGTGTGCGCATGCCAGGGCTGTCCAGGCGAATGTTGAGTCCCGGGGAAGAGCTGCCAAGGATGTCCAATACTCAAGTAGTTTATTAGGAAGAGCTGAAAAGAACAAACATGGTGTTCGGTGGAGAACACAAGAGACAGTCAGAAAAACTGAATATTTCGGAAGTAATGGAGGCTACAAGGGGGTGGCAAGTGAGAAGACGGTAACAACAGCTACAGCACAGAAAACAAAGAAGTATGAACTTAACAGGGGAAGAAGAAATTATGTTAGTAAACAAACATCGGCAAGTAGGGAGCCGGTAGTTATTCCTATTTGGAGAGTAAGGAAACTTTAAAGGTTCCAGTGGAAGTACCAGTGCCTAATAGAGTTGTGGATGAAGAAGGTGAAGAGAAAGAAGAAAAGCGGAATAACTTCTGTGGATTAATACAAGACGACAAGAAAACGTATGTTGATACTGAATTACAGGACTCAAAGAGGGCGTCATGGTTGAATCCAGAGGCCGCAGAATTTGTTCCGGTATCTCCATCTCGGTTCGTGAGGGATCCAGATCCGGTAATATCGTCATCGCCTACGCCGGGATATGAGAAGTCACTGGATGGTGTAGCTTTACCATCGCCAGTAGAAATTAATTTAGTCATTGCACATGAACCTGGACAGCTGGATTCCAGGGTGGAAAATGTTGAGGACGTTGTAGTTGCTGAAAGTGGTGAAGGAGTGGAATCGACAGAAGAGGCAGAAGAGCGGTCTGCGGATGCTGCACAGGGAAGTATAGTTATAGGTGTTAGGGAGGCTGAAGAGTCTGAGTTTGCGGATGGACACAGGGATGTCCCGGCTGCAAGTGTTTCTGAGGTTGCGGGTGGACAAGGGGATGTCCATGCTGCAAGTGTGGTAGAAGTAGAGGAGGTAGAAGTTGAGGAGGAATTTGGCGGCAGCGTCGTGGAGTGTGTGAGTGAGAATGATGTAGTGTGTGAAGATGTGCAGATGCCTTCTGTAAGTAGTGTTGAGGATTCCGAAGAACGAAAAGAAGTTTCAGGTGGACCAGGTGAGCAACTAGAGGAGGACGAGGACGTGCAGTGTTATGATGGTGGTAGTGGACGTGATGGCGAAGATGTCGATGATGAACGTGTTGAGGAAAATGAGATTGGAGAAGAGGTTGGGGAAGAAGCTTGTGAAGGAGCTGGTGATGAGTGTGATGAAGAAATTGGTGAGGAGCTGAGGGAAGATGCGGTTGAAGATGGATCAGAGGAGCAACTGGAAGATGCTGGGGATGTGCAGTGTCGTGATGGTGATTTGGATTATAGGGATGAAAAGGGTGAAATTGTAGAAGAGGAGGAAAAAAAGGAAGGATTGGAAGAAAGACAAGTAGAGGAGTTAGATGAGGAGCATAATCCAAATCGAGGTGAAGGTAGGGAAGTAAGTTGCCTTGATTCTGATTCAGAGGAAACAAGTCAGTACAGCTCAACACGAAATAGTTTCGCTCAGAGTGGTGTCCAGAAGGAAAGAGTACCTAAAGTCCGTCATAGTGTGACGATTTAAATTGTAACAGTAATGGTAAAAATAAAAAAAATTTAAAAATTAAGTTTGCGAGCGATTAAGCCATTTAAATCTCACTATAATACCTAAAACACCTGTATGTACTCAGTATGAGAGGAAGAAGTAATTAAGAAGTACGAAGGTACTTTAATGAAAAAGCATATTGTAAATAGTTATTATTGTCGTATTTAACCCTTTGCTTGTTGTCAGGCGCTGACCTGTTAATTCCGGACTCGACATGTCTCCCGAGTCGTCTGTAATTTAGAATAAGATAAAAAACCTAATGTTAATAATGAAAAAATCTGAAGACACAGATAGTCGCTAAAACAACTTATTTAAATTACGTATATTTATTTAGGTATAGTTTGTGTAAATAAAAATGTTAACTTAAAGAGAGATAGGGACTATATTCTCGCGCAATAGTGGCCCTACTCCCCCCTTGTTATGTACCAGTCGAAGCGAGCAGAAAACTCTCTCTCGCTATGTTGACTTCATGCAGTGCAGACGTACGAGCGAAAGCTCTAACACAATGTTGCTAATTCTTTTTGTTTTACTTAAATATTGTATACGAGAAATTACTGCTAAAAGCATGTGTTATGCATTAATTAGTACAGTTATGTGAAAACAAGAGACATAACTTATAACATGAAACATAAAAATGGTGTAAAAACAAGATGACTGCTAACTTCAAGAACTAACTACACTTTCAACATCATTCCTGGAGATGTGAACTACCAGAACTTATAAACACTCGTAGACCCGACAGAATATGCAGATCAGGACATCCGAGAATCTACATGTACCTGCATCGTAGAAGGTTCAATCTACTCTGCGGACTTTTGACCCATTATTGACGAAGACCAGACCGAGATGATGACGGCGCATTCAAGGATTCCCAAGACGGACACCCCAGGACGAGGTTTCTACTTTCCATTCTAAAGGTGACTCGATAGCCTGTCTATCGAGGGTTACTAATATTTGTTACACAACACACGTTAAAAGACTTTTCAGAGACTATTAATTTTGTAAACATTAAAAGAGTAAATCTAAGAGTTTTAATGTAACTACTCAAATATCATACGTTGTAACGGTTTATATGTTAATGTATCGTAGTACAATTCCAAGTAATAATACCATTCTTCAAATGGTTATAAAAAAAGAAGTCTTGCAAGCTAATATCATGAATTGAGTACAACTAAAAGTCTTAACTACTAAATACAGAAAGTTAACCCGGATCCGAGGTATAGCTAAATAGAATCAATTTTGATCCCAAAGTTTAAAGAAAGCATTGAAATAATTTTAGTTTAATTAGTGATATCATGGGATCTGTCAGTAAATGTTTTTAAATGTTAAATAAAGAGAAGTCGTCTTGTTACACACATATAATGAGTGCGTAAATCAATAAAATACCTTCCCTTGTTTCCTTACACAGTTATAAAATAATTTGTTAAGTGAATTAATTGTGGATACATTTCGTTACAACGTAGGCAGCCCATATAATTGACAGAGGTCAGTTAAGATGGGTTCCCTGGATTTGTAACGCGGCAATACGTTACAAAATTGCGCCACTCTGCTTTAGTTAAAAGAAAAAGGAGAGAGCTTTATTCGTGTACAGAGTGTCACAGACAAAATTGCGCCACTCTGCTTTGTTAAAATAGTTGCGAGCATCGTGACGCTACAAAATTGCGCCACTCTGCTGATTTTTATAATAGGTTGAGTAAGCATCGTGTCACGTAAACAAAATTGCGGCACTTTGCTTGGTTAATCTTTATATTCAGTTATTGATCTATGCACTCAGAAAATGTAATTAATGTAAATTTAATTTTCAAAACATATATCGTATTTTACAAAATATGTAAAGGATAGTCTGTATAAATTGTAATATCATTAGCTTCATACAATGCAAATAAGCTATATGCATGTACCTACTTGCATACATGAATTGTGAGCAAACATTACAAGTTTGCTCAGTTGACAATCTGTAACAGGTTTGTTTATGACAATCCATGACCTGTTGTTTCTTGAATACTTCTGCACAGTATATGTTGGACATACACTAGTATGTGTCATAAATAAAAAAAAAAAAATTAAAAATAACTTTGTTAATATTAATGCTCATTACGCAAGAGCATGCACGTAATGTACACCCAGCTAATTAAGTGGAAAGAATTTCGTAATTTGAAATTGTGAGTAAAATAATTAATTGAATTAATCGGAAAGTATATGAATGAATGGAGTCAAAGTGTTACAAAGCGTAATAATAGAGTTGTTGAATAAGATTCACCCTAACGTCTGTGCTTACCTTCTCCAGTTTAAACCGGTCGTTTTAGTTATTCGGTGGCATTGTGTAGACAAAGAAACGTAAAAGCAACCCCCCATTCTCACACACGCTCAGCCTTCCTTTGTTAACTAAATACAGAGGGTGACCTACATTCCAGAAAACAGCTGATCGGCTATTTAATTTGATAAATATGTGTGTGGAATTTCTGTCTCTCCCTTAGAAGAGAAATTGTTCTTTTCTAATTTATGTAAATTAATTACTTAAGAATTTATCCTATATATGTGTAATAAATGTGTACAGTATAGTAGTTCAAGTATTTTCCCCGTGACGACAATCAAATAATATAGTGACTTAATAATAATAAATTTATAATAATAAATAAAGTGTGCTAAATAAATATGGTAGTTAGATAGTAAATAGTTCTTGGTGCATTTCTTAAATCCCCCAAAGAAAATAATAATTGCTTAAAAACTAGAGCTGAATAAATCTTGATTTAAACTAAATTGTGTGAAGTGTAATGGTCAGTAACGTTAGATATTGTAAACACCGCGGTGGTGGGCAGTTAGAGGAAATAAAGCGTGTTCAGTATTGTAGTAAGCAGCCACGCACCCTCCCTATTGTGATAAACCGGTGCTAGCCTAAACAATTGAAAAACACCCCTGTGTATTACTATGCATTGTGTAAAGTGTCTCCCCTTCCGCATAGTTTGTTTAGTTATTGTTAAAGAGATAAAAGAGAATTATCTTCGTGAGATTCCGCTTCTCTCAAGAAACCGTAATCTAAAGTGGAGTATGCGATCCTCTTTAGATTACATTAGAAATAAGTTTATGGTATATAATCAAGAAGTGATTATACATGTAACGTAACAGGTCACAACGGCGCCGACTGAAAGGTGTAATGATAGGGCAGAAAGGTGCCAAAGATCATTAATAAATGCAGAAAGCTAACTTGAGTAGTTAGAGTAAGCTGGTGTCAGTCGGGCCACGATGTTGTGAGTTACGGATAAGTAGGGATCTTTCCAATCTAAGGTTTGGAAATTAGTATTAAGATTAAAATATAAGTTAGTACTGTAAGAAGTGAGAAAAAGGGAATTTCACGAAGGCGATCATTTAAATGAACAAGATCATTTAAAGAGAATTAGAGAAAACAAACTGTGCACTAATAATAATAAATAATAGTAATAATAAATAACTTCACACACTGACACGATTCATACTCCAAGTCCCCAGTAAAAAAAAAAAAAAAAAAAATTTTAAACCGTAACGTGCAAATTAAGCGGTGGAGTATGTGACGATTTAAATTGTAACAGTAATGGTAAAAATAAAAAAAAATTTAAAAATTAAGTTTGCGAGCGATTAAGCCATTTAAATCTCACTATAATACCTAAAACACCTGTATGTACTCAGTATGAGAGGAAGAAGTAATTAAGAAGTACGAAGATACTTTAATGAAAAAGCATATTGTAAATAGTTATTATTGTCGTATTTAACCCTTTGCTTGTTGTCAGGCGCTGACCTGTTAATTCCGGACTCGACATGTCTCCCGAGTCGTCTGTAATTTAGAATAAGATAAAAAACCTAATGTTAATAATGAAAAAATCTGAAGACACAGATAGTCGCTAAAACAACTTATTTAAATTATGTATATTTATTTAGGTATAGTTTGTGTAAATAAAAATGTTAACTTAAAGAGAGATAGGGACTATATTCTCGCGCAATAGTGGCCCTACTCCCCCCTTGTTATGTACCAGTCGAAGCGAGCAGAAAACTCTCTCTCGCTATGTTGACTTCATGCAGTGCAGACGTACGAGCGAAAGCTCTAACACAATGTTGCTAATTCTTTTTGTTTTACTTAAATATTGTATACGAGAAATTACTGCTAAAAGCATGTGTTATGCATTAATTAGTACAGTTATGTGAAAACAAGAGACATAACTTATAACATGAAACATAAAAATGGTGTAAAAACAAGATGACTGCTAACTTCAAGAACTAACTACACTTTCAACATCATTCCTGGAGATGTGAACTACCAGAACTTATAAACACTCGTAGACCCGACAGAATATGCAGATCAGGACATCCGAGAATCTACATGTACCTGCATCGTAGAAGGTTCAATCTACTCTGCGGACTTTTGACCCATTATTGACGAAGACCAGACCGAGATGATGACGGCGCATTCAAGGATTCCCAAGACGGACACCCCAGGACGAGGTTTCTACTTTCCATTCTAAAGGTGACTCGATAGCCTGTCTATCGAGGGTTACTAATATTTGTTACACAACACACGTTAAAAGACTTTTCAGAGACTATTAATTTTGTAAACATTAAAAGAGTAAATCTAAGAGTTTTAATGTAACTACTCAAATATCATACGTTGTAACGGTTTATATGTTAATGTATCGTAGTACAATTCCAAGTAATAATACCATTCTTCAAATGGTTATAAAAAAAGAAGTCTTGCAAGCTAATATCATGAATTGAGTATAACTAAAAGTCTTAACTACTAAATACAGAAAGTTAACCCGGATCCGAGGTATAGCTAAATAGAATCAATTTTGATCCCAAAGTTTAAAGAAAGCATTGAAATAATTTTAGTTTAATTAGTGATATCATGGGATATGTCAGTAAATGTTTTTAAATGTTAAATAAAGAGAAGTCGTCTTGTTACACACATATAATGAGTGCGTAAATCAATAAAATACCTTCCCTTGTTTCCTTACACAGTTATAAAATAATTTGTTAAGTGAATTAATTGTGGATACATTTCGTTACAACGTAGGCAGCCCATATAATTGACAGAGGTCAGTTAAGATGGGTTCCCTGGATTTTTAACGCGGCAATACGTTACAAAATTGCGCCACTCTGCTTTAGTTAAAAGAAAAAGGAGAGAGCTTTATTCGTGTACAGAGTGTCACAGACAAAATTGCGCCACTCTGCTTTGTTAAAATAGTTGCGAGCATCGTGACGCTACAATAGAAAGGTAAGAAGAAGCGGTTAACTGGTAGCGGGTAGATGTTCCCCACAGTCCCAGTGATGTTCGTCTACTTCAGGGGTGCGCCCCTGCCCACGCGAGCCTTGGTTTTCTCCAGTCATTCTCCTTTTCGGAGGGAACCATGTCCTTACCCTTAGTCCTAGCTATTGACCTTTCAATGATCCTTGCCCCATTCCATCTTCCCAATTTTCCTACCCCTCCCCTTAGTAAAAAAAAAAAAAAAAAAAAAAAAAAAAAAAAAAACGATAAGGGGTTAGAGAGACTTGCCGGAAGTGATTAGATTGTGGTCCTCGAGATTGTCGGTTTCCCCTGTTCTGGAAGGTTATCATGGAGAAAGTTAGAGAGTTGGAGAATGCCCTTAGATAGTCGTGGTCTTGGAGATTGTAAGTTCCCCTGTTTTGGTTCTGAAAGTTATGATGGAGAGTGATAGCGTGCTGTTGTTTCGTTATTTATAGTAATTGAATTTGTTTGTTGATCGTTGTAGGGTCGGTCCATGCCGCATTATCCGGTTGTTTCCCGGGTGATTTTGTTGAGAGAGAGAATTGTATTTGTTGTGTATCGACGTCGGTGGAGAAGTAAAACCCCTTTGCTAGTCATGGTGTTTTTGTTGAGTAAGAGTTAGGATGGATGTTCGCGTGCCCTTGATGTGGTCCTCTCTGTCTGGCTAAGCGGGGCCGTCCGCCCTTGTGTAGGGATGTGGGCCAGCCACATGGCAAGGATGGAGATGCCTTGTGGGTGCATGTGGCTGTCGGTCCAAGAGATGGACGAGAAGTAGTGCGGTCACTCACATGCCAAGGTGGGAGATACCTTGTTTGGTCTTAGGACGGGTATGTGAGTGGGACCGGTGGAAGTAGGTGATGGTCACCGGAGAGGGTGACGTGTTGGGGCGGTCCCGTGGGGTGGAATGGCGGAGGGGTCGCATGAGAATGGACGCAATTGTGAGGTTTCTCAGTTCTCCTGAGAGCAAGTGCTGCTGGGCCGCCAGGATCACAAGGTTCACTAGCTTGTTTTGGAAGGGGGTACACTGCAGGGTACCCTCCCTGAGTTTAACTGTGAGGCAACCAAGTTAACCTTTTGGGGTGGGGGTGTGCCGTGTTTTGGAAAACTCGGCGGTGTTTTTTTTTCCTGAACGAGAACGGACTGCCTTGAATTATTAAATTACGTATTATCGGCATCTTGCCGACGTAATAAATTACGTCCGTCTCGTCATCAGGCCACCGGGCCGATCCGCGCGCGCTCTGAGTCCAGCGCTTCATACTATTTTTTCAGCAGTTGTACTGACCAGTTCACTCTCACCGTTCAGCGTAGTAGCGTCTGTATTCGCCTGACAGCCTCGACTTGAAAGTTTGTCTACTATCTTTTACTATGTATAAGTAAAAGCTACGCGACCTTCCGGTAAGTGTGTTAAGATATATTACTTACTATTTCATAAAAATAAATTGTATTTACTTAATATCAACGCTGATGTAGGGCGATATGTATTTGCATTAATTTATATTAGCACGTGGCGTGCACCAGGCTAAATTGGTTTATGTATGTTTCAATGTTAACGCTGGCTAACAGATATGGTTTTACAGTTTTTTGTGCCTGTTTACTTAATTCATTATATTAGAATGGGGCGTAAGTTAATTATTTTGCTGAAATGAACGTAAATCACGAACTTGTTAAAGTTTGCTAGTTTCTGTCAAGGGGGGTTAAGTGCTTGACGAAAACTTGTGAATAACTATTTATTTGAAATGATTTATTATGTTGAATGAATATATTGGGATATATTATATATTATAATACTTAAAGGTGTTGTTTTGAAGTGATTTATTTAACCCAATGGGGTTCAATGCATAAGTAAATGTTCCGGAGATTGTAAACTGGTAGGTCACGAAATGTGGGTTCAGCTGGGTGAATGGGGTAGTGTGATTTATTGAACCTGTAAGTAATTACCCATATAATTGTGCAGGGTTTCCGAATTAGTCGACAATCTGTCTCGCTCCAGAGGATGGCCTTCCATGAAATGAATTCAATCACTTCCGTCTAGCTGTCAGGTCGAATGGACGGACACACCCGACGAGATCCTCAACCCTTATGCTGCTAACCAGGTGACATTTATGCTTTTTTTTAGAAACAAAATGTTTGTGGCCGATACACTTCCCTTGAGACACTTTGGAGATGCTCCAGTTTGGGACTTTGTTCCGCACAAGTACAACGGGACATTTGGGTTTACATGTTACTTTTTCATTTTTACTAAGGCTTACGCCTCATTAACCTATTAATGTTTATCTCATTAAGAGAATTTGTAAACTCAGCCAGGGTCATACATCACTCGAGTTGATGTTAGTTTTCTGTAAATATGGGCGGCACTGACTGTCACTAAATGATTTCAGCGTTAAGTATGCATGCACGGGTGTCTCGGTACCCTGTAGGGGAATTTTCATGGTTAATTACTTTTCCATTTAATTGGGTTTTGAATTGGTTATTAATTTAAAGGTTGGGGGAGGTGCTTAAACCTGTGGACGACACCTGTTGGTGCCGTTAACCACAGGACAATAACATGTCATAGTTTGTTGGATCTAGTCCGGGCGCATGACCGTGCCTGAGGTCAAGTGGATTCTTTATGAACACATCAAGTATGTTTTAGTAAATTAATTCCATAGATTCTGCTTTTCGAAATTCAATTCTATTGTTCAAATAATTTTGTAACCACTAAATTTTGCCATAGCCAGCACAAGAATTGTTAAATTTTTTTTATTGCTCATAATACCAATTCATTAATAAATGTTAAAGAATGTAAGACAAATCAATACCAGTTATAAGTTATTTATGGGTGGTCACGTTCCACTGATTTTGCTTAAGATTTTTTTGTTAAGAAAGTAAAAGAAATGAGAATATGCAGTTATGCAACCGGGCATCTATGTTGACCTCGTGATGGCACTTATTATTATTATTTGGGATACGAAATTGATAATTACCTTTTGTGCTGGGTACTTGTGTGCCGTTCGGACTATTTAGCCAATTTGACTTTGGCCGTTCACATACTTAGAATTTTTGGGGTGTGTCTACTCTGCTCTTTTGTGACTTATTATTTGGTTTTGGGTTTGTTAATTGAAAAATTTAAGGTGGGCCGGATACTTGATCTGAATAAGAGGGTTTGAGGGTGTTACGATGACAATACTTATGCTGTTATCCAGGTGGACATGGTGTGTGCTATTTATATGTAAATGTGTATCTATGTTAACTATATGTTGTGTGTTATGCCTTTATGTGATTGTTAGATTGTTATACGTTATTATGCATAGATATATATATCATGTTTATGATTTATGTGACTTACTGGGAGGGTCGATACTATGCGCCCTTCTTATATCATTTATAAGTAACTGTATTCTGCTCAGTAATATCAAGCTCAATTATTTGGCGATGCCTATGTCTAGTGTGAATTATAATAACGATTTTAAGGATAATAACGATTGTGGTTTTTGAAATTTCGAGCTATTCTTAAGAAGGAAAGCACTTGTAATATTAACTTAATCATTCAAAGGCGCATATGTCGTACACTGGGGGAATTCATTGTACAAAAACATGAATACAATAAATCTTGTTATTGTTATCTTAGAGCAGAGTTTCATTTGCAAGTCCCATCATACTGGACCCAGCGAATTTTTGGCTTCTCTAGGCTCTTGCCTAGTTCTAAATAACTAGTGGCCTCCCTTTCAAAAAAAAAAAAAAAAAAAATAGAAATAAAAAAAAAAAGTTTTTTTTATATATAAGCATAAAAGGAAAGAGGGGTTACAGTGGGCCAGTAGGTGACGGACGGCTCACCGATGAGCGCTCTTCACCGGTAAGTGTGCGATATACGATTATAGTTATGGTGTGTGTATGTGTGCGTGCAGTAAATTATTACAAGTCCTTCGATGTCGGCTAGGCTAGCCGACATTCACTTACTCCGCCGCTGTACAATCGGCCGTGTTTCTATGTAATTATATTGTCGGCTAGGCTAGCCGACAACCATCAGCAGAAAATATTACAAGTCCTACAGTCATGACGTACGTCATAATGACGTCATATTTTAAAGGACTTGTAATATTTTCCGTTAACGTTTGTCGGCTAGCCTAGCCGACACCGAAGGACTCGTAATTATTTTCGTTCACTGTGGGACTTGTAATATTTTTCGTTATGTGTCGGTATAGGATGACGTCATATTTTAACTAACTTGTAATATTTCTGACACAAAGTGCACGATTTGTAGGACTTGTAATATTTTTTGATAAAGTTTGTCGGCTAGCCTAGCCGACAGTGCGACAGTGACACTACGAATAATACGTATAGAAACGGTCGATTGAGTAAGCGATGTGTCGGCTAGAAATACTACAAGTCGGCTACACTCTCTCTGAAACCACGTCGAATTAGCAGTCGGCCTTTGTTAAGGATATACCCACATGGATGTACATACATATATATGAAGTAAAAATATATATATTACTATATACTTAACACAGACATACTACTACTACTATTGATCCTACACCGACACATAACGAAAAATAATTACAAGTCCTACGGTCAACGAAAATAATTACGAGTCCTTCGATGTCGGCTAGGCTAGCCGACACGTCGTCAGCACACAACATACGCGAACCGGCGGTAAAACCGTTCGCCATAAGAATAACACGGGAATCGATGATGGAGTAGACGACACAAAAATTTTGTCGCTCTTTTCTCGGACCAACCGTCGCCTCGACTCTGGGGGTGTTGAACACCACCCCCCGTTTTATAAATCGTTCACCCCTATTTCTGCTTCGACCTCGCTCGTTTTTCGTTCGCCGTCTACTCCGTCGTCGCTTCACGTGTTATTCTTATGGCGAAATGTTTTAATGCCGGTTCGCGTGTGCTGTGTGCTGGCGACAGCCGACTCGCTGCCGAGTCGACCGCTTTCCTACGTCGAATTAGCAGTCGGCCTTTGTTAAGGATATACCCACATGGATGTACATACATATATATGAAGTAAAAATATATATATAATATATATATTACTATATACTTAACACAGACATACTACTACTACTACTACTTTGGGACAACCGAACTTTGTACCGATCTACGGCCGTACAGTCGCGTCTTGTCCGCGGCAAATAATAATCGATCGGCACAAATCATCCGTCTGTGTTAAGGATATAACCGACGTATATGTATAGCTTACTATAGTCCTAACATAGACATACTACTACTTTGGACGACCAAACGCGTGGTCGATCGACAATGATCCGACCGATCCTTTGCGACGGCTGACTAGCCGTCCGAGGGTCAGAATGTAACACAGACGTACTACTGTTTTGGACGACCAAACCCGGTACGGGGCCGTCCACCGTTGTTGTAAGCGTTCCGTTGTCATAACGTATATACTATACAACGCGACGTATTCTTAACAAAGACAGATCGGTACTGTGTACAACTGAGGTCTGTTTAACGAAGTACAAACGTTCCGTGTTCAGAATGTACACAACGAGATGTATTCTCAACATAGACTACTACCGTGTACAACAATGTCGTCTACACCATACATACGGGATCCGAATACCATGCTGTCTACTAGGTAATGCTTGGCGATTTGTTGAAATCCGACCGGTTTTCAGCTTAACAATGTTGGACGTTGGCGACGCTCTTTTCCGGACCAAACCTGCGCTCCGCTCTAGGGGTGGTGAACATCAACCCCTGTTTTAGAAAACATTCACCCCTATTTTCGATTTGACCTCGCTCGTTTTTCGCTGTCGTCTACTCCGTCGTCGCTTCCCGTGTTATTCTTATGGCGAACGGATTCACCGCCGGTTCGTGTACGTCGGGTGCTGGCGACAGTCCACCCTCTTACGGACCCGTCAATTCTCACGGCAAAATAGCCATCCGCCTTTGTTAACGATATACCCACATAGATGTACATACATATATATGAAGTAAAAATATATATAATATATATATATTACTATATACTTAACATAGACATACTACTACTTTGGACAATCAAACTCGGTAACGGTCGACACGATCGCGTCTGTTGTGCGGCACAAAATTGATTGAAACGTGGGATCCGTCTATGTTAAGGATATACCCAACACGTGTGTACAAATACATACAATATATGTCTTGATATATTCTTAACATAGACATACTACTACTTTGGACGACTAAACTCAGTACCGTAGACACCGCCGGTGCCCGTTGTTGTGCTCGGTACAAGCGTTCCGTTGTCATAGTGTACTATACAACTCGATGTAGTCTTAACATACACAGACTAGTACTGTGAACGACTAAGCTTTGTTTAACGCGGTACAAGCGGTCCGCGGTCGGAACGTAGTATACAACTCGATGTATTCTTAACAGACTACTACTGCGTTTAACTATGTCGCCTTCACCGTACGTACAGGATCCGAATGTCATGTTCTGTACTAGGTAACGCTAGACTTTTGTTGAAATCCGACCGGTTTTCAGCTTACAAATGTTGGTCGCTGGCGACGCTCTTTTCCGAACCAAACCTACGCTACGATGCCGGGGTAGTGAACATCAACCCCCGTTTTAGAAAACATTTACCCCTATTTTCGATTTGACCTCGCTCGTTTTTCGTTCACCGTCTACTCCATCATCGATCCCGTGTTATTCTTAGGCGAACGGATTCACCGCCGATTCGTGTACGTCGGGTGCTGGCGACAGTCCACCCTCTTACGGAGTCGACTGCTCTGCTACGCCAAACTAGCCGTCGGCCTTTGTTAACGATACACCCAACATAGATGTACATATATATATATATGAAGTAAAATATATATAATAATATATATCTTACAGTAATAACATAGACATACTACTACTACTACTACTACTACTTTGGACGATCAAACGCGGTTCCGATCGACAAGGTCTGTGGCAAAAATTGGACGGCACAAGGCATCCGTCTACGTTAAGCATATACCCAACATATATGTATACAATATATATCTTGATATACAGTATATTCTTAACATAGACGTACCATTCATTTGGACAAACGCGGTACCGGTCGCCAGTGATCCAACCGATCTTCTTACGGAGTCGATTCAGCAAACTAGCCGTCCGTCTATGTTAAGGATATACCCAACATATATGTCTAATATATATCTTACTATAGTCTTAACATAGACATACTACTACTTTGAGCAACCGGTCGACAGCCACGCGTTGGTGATTCGTGTGCGGCAAAACATCGGTGGGTACAAGCGTTTCGTAGGGTATCGGCACAAGCGCCCCGGCTACAGCACCGGCCGTGCAGACCTCCAAACGAATCAATCAGCCGTCTGTGTGAAACATGTATTGTATATAATTTACTAGACTCTTAACATAGACATACTATCACTTTGAACGACCAGACTTGTACGAACATAGACTGGAGCACAAACGTCTGTCGGGTCCCACAAACTAGTAGTATATGTTGGGGGTGGGCAAAAACTCTCGACATAGACATACCACTACTATTACTTTGAACGAACGAGACTTGTTTCGGTCTCGACATGACAAGACTTGTTTCGGTAGACGAGAGCATTCACAAACGTCTGTCGGTGCGTTGGTCCAGGTCTGGTCTGGTCGTTGTAAACTAGCATACAGACTACTTTGGTGAAGTTCGCATAAATCCGCTTGGTGTTGTTGTCGCTACATGGTGTAGTAGGCGACGGGTCAGCGCGGAGTTGGGAATGATAGTTTTTATATAGTGTTCTAAACCCGGTACCATGGAATCAAAGTCGAGGAAGAAACGTAGGCGACTGGCGGTGACCGCGGTTCCTAGCGGCAGCATCGGCGACGGCGGCGGCGGTGTTATAAAATTGCCCGGTGGGTACGCGTGTAAAGCGGCGATCGACGAGGTCCCCGACACCGTGGCGTACCGTGTACGCTCCTATTTGGACGAACTGTTTGGCACCATCATGTTGCAAGTGAAAGAGTCCGACAGTTGTTTCGACGCCATACCGATTGTAGTGAGCAATATACTCAAGTACAACAATATACAGTTTGCCACCGTAGACATGTACAAGACGAGCGTCAGTATACTCGAGCCGTTGTGGTTCAAGTTTGAACTGGACAAACGACACTTGATCTTGTATCTGAACGAAATCATGTACAACGACTACTGTACCACGACTACGCCTACCGAGGTGCCGGTAGTGTGGTTGTGCGGACACGTACCCGTAGACAAGTACAACCCGTATCGCTCGCATCCGGAGGTGAGCGAGTTGGACACGGCGAAAATCAAGTGCGCCGTGGCCTGCGATCACGTGGCGCAGCACATTATCCACCGTTACTACAACGACACGCCGTTGTTGGCCAACACGGAGCTGCACGAAGGCGGTTGGACACGGTGCGGCACCACATTGCACTCGATGCTCGACATCGAGATCGTGGAGAACCCGTGCGGAGACCAGCGCGGAGGAAAGGCCAACCAAGTGCTGACCATGTTGCCGCAACACAACGGCGGCGGCGTCAGTCTAGGACTGATAAGTAGTCGTGAATACTCGCTGTAGTTTAGAAGCGAGCGCACACCATGTACACGAGCACGGACCAAAAAGAAGAAGAGTACACTGTAGAGGTTCGGTGTCAGGCGTTGAAACGGACGTGGGGCCTGATCGATCATTACTTCTTGGTGATCGGCGAGTACGAGTACCATATGGGTTGGTACAGTAAAGGGTCTATACTGCCGGTAGGCACGACTAAAGGCGCGCACATTGTGTCTGTGAAGACCATGTGTCGCGCGTGTTACACAAAGATTGTGGAAAACTACAATTTGCGCGAAGACAAGCGGCTGTGGAAAACTACAATTTGCGCGAAGACAAGCGGCTGTTCGACTACTATCCGCTAGTCAACTGTGAAACTCTGTCCATCGGACTCAGTGTGCAAGCGATTTCGTTTCTAGTGCTGCCGTTCGTTCACCCTGTTATTACTCGGTCATCTGTTGTGGGCCGTACTGTTGACACTGGCGGCGCTAGTCTTTTTCCTGATGTGCAGTAAATACGTCTTTAGTCGTACGACCAAGCACAAGTGTCGCCATTTACAACGGTATATATAGTGTTAGAATTCTGGCAAACACGTCTTTAGTCGTATCACACACAAGTGTCGTCGGTATAAATAGTGTTAGCATTCTATATACGATGGCAAACAATAACAGAGGATCGGCGGTTGTAAACACGCTGACGAAACGCTGTGTGCACAGCAAACGTTTCGACCGTCTAGTCGCGTTATGTTTATTAATCGTGAGCTGTTGTTGCGGTGGCGGCCTGGCGAGCCGAGACGTGTTGACGGACTCGGTATCCGACGTTGTAGTCACCTACAACGAAATTTTGGGCTCGTTTGAGCGTAAACGGATTTCCGTGGCGATTTACGACAACGTCGTCCAGCTGGGCGATCAAAGTACGCTGACCATAGACCAGATCAAAGAGAGCGGTGACACCGGCATCAAGTGGTTCTCCAGTAACTCCGTCGTGTATCCCACGTTTGCCAAATACGCCGAAGTGTACAAGTACTCGGCCGATGAAAAGGATTTAGACGGTTACATTAGTAACGGCATAGAATACTGGGTGGTGAAGGGTACATCCAGCGTGTCGTATTTCAGCATTACATTCTCAAGGGTTAAACTGTGGCAAGTACGCGTCACGAAACGTTACAATTACATTAAAGTGCTGTCAGATATAATCATGAACGATCCAGAATGTATGATGTATGTGAATTGTATAGACAAACACTTCGACATAATGTTACCTGTCGGTTATAGAAATGTGTTTGTGAACGGTATGATCACAACGATCCACCGTCATACTCAGATTGCGGAACCACCAACGTGTCTTATCGTTTGTCATAATAGCGAGGCCACAACGACGACCAGCATCGAATTACCAACGACCGCCAGTACAGAATCGACGTATACGACTAGTGCCAGCACCGAATTATCAACGCCCACCGCTAGAGACGTGACTATCACCGAATCACCAGAACTGAGCACCGAATCACCAACGGCCCACAGTACAGGACTGATAGTTATAACTAGCATCGGGTTATCGACAGAACCGAGAGATATGACTAGCACCGAATTATCAACACCCGACATGACAGAATCGACGGATACCGAATTACCAACCCCCAACACGACAAAATCGACAGATATGACTAGCACCGAATCACCTTCCACAACTGTTACCGTGTTATCAACGTCCAACACGCCAGAAGTGACGTATACGACTAGCACCGAATTACCAACGACCACCAGTACAAAAGCGACGTATACGACTAGTGCTAGCACCGAGTTACCAACGACCAACAGTACAAAACTGACGAGTAGTAGAAGTAGTAACCCCGTATTTTTAACGACTAACAATTACAGAGCCGACAGATACAACTAGTACCATATCGTCTGGAACAACTGGCACGGTACTATTAATGACCGACAATACAGAGCCAACAAGTACGGTAACAAGCATCGTATTGACAACGACTAACGCTTCAGAAACGAGAACTACGACTAGTACCGAATCACCTGCAACACCTAACGCCGTATTATTAACGACTGCCGGTACAGATACCACAATTAGCACCGTATCAGCAACGACTAACACAAAAGAACTTTCAGATACGGCTAGTGCCCAATTACCTGTTATAACTATTACCGAATATTATTAACGACCAACAGAACAGAACCGACAGTTACGACTGGTAACGACCCCAACAATATAGAACCGACAGTTGCTAATCCCGTATTATTAACGACCAACAGTACAGAACCGACAGATACGACTGGTACCAGCGCTGTACTGTTAACGACCAAACCAACAGATACGACTGGTATCGAATCACGTACAAGAACTAGCACCGTATTACTGACGACCAACTCTACAGAACCGACAGGTACAACACCCGTACTATCATCGACTAACGCTACAGAAGCGACAAATACGACTAGTGCCAAACCGTCGGCATCTATTGTGACGACAGTCGCTCCTCGCACTGAACCGACTACCGAGACAAGTTCAAATGTGTTTGCTGGCACAGCATCGGTTACCAAGTCGATTAACGCTACGGCTACCGTGCCGACATTACAGACAAACTACACGAGGGGACAAATCTAGTATTAGCCAGATCCAGTGATGGTAGTTTAAAACACCGTTTTAGAAATAACACTAGGTTGTTGGTTTTAGTAGTAGTATGATTTTTGACGTAAGAACGAAATACAAAGATAGAGATAGGTTTTTGTTTATTGACGTATAGTTAAAAAAATATACATTAATTTACAAATTATAGTGTGTGTACACACGCCGTCATTTGAATATACCGGTCGCTATCGAGTACTCTGTGTCTTCGAGGTAGTGTCCGTCCGGTTTTCTGGCCAGCAGCATCGGTCTCGGTTTCAACGGCGTACCGAATATATTCTTGATTTCCTCGGCCATGGCTCGGTAGCGTTGGGGTTGAAAGTTGCGCTCCTCGTCGTACGGCACACAACGTACGGTCCATCCGTACAGTCGTGCCTCCATGTAGTATGCTATACACTGAGTGATTGGGTACATGCGTATCCTCGCGCGATACGCATCTCCGCCGGTGCACCGACTCATCATGCGCGCCCTGTTGAGGCTGGGATACGGGTCGATAAAGACGACCACCTCCTGCCGTAACATGTAGGCGATCACATGCTCGTTGATCGTGGCGTTGAAGAACTTCAACAACTCTTCGACGACACGGTCCTTGTACTGTGGGTCGCACAGAGTCATTATGATAGTCCACAGTGGGTTGTCTATGGGGCCCCTGTCGCCCAACACGTCGCCTCGGTGCTGCGCGTTCTCAAGGGCAGCGTGCAGTCCGGCTATGGCCGGTGCCGATTTGGACTTGCCAGAAAATGTGCCCAAATCGCCGCGGCTGCAAACTTTCCAGCCGTACCTCTTGAGCCTGTCCAAGAGCGTGGTGACCAGTGATCACTTTCATCGGTGTGTTGTTGTTGCCTGCGCCGGAATAGTCGGCACAAAGTGCAAACGGTGACGCCATCGGCTTCTCCAGCATGGCGATTTCGTGTTGGGTCATCGATTCGTCTAGCAGCCACTGGTAGACTTCTTTGAAGTGGGCAACCAGGTCGGACGATACGTATCTCGTAACGGAGAACGTAGGATATTCCACTTTGTGGACCTTCTGCTGTTGTCGTTCAACACTGTTAAAGTACCGCGACAGTATGCGGAACGATGACCTGAGAAAGGGTACGCCGTCTTGGGGCACCACATACACCGGAGCTCGTTCTCTTTCCGTCACGATTAAAAGCGCTATTTGCTTAAAGTCTTTATAGCGGTCGCCGTACTTTATCAACGCCTCGTTAGTCCATGTCGCCATAAACGAGCAGATGGCGTACACCACACAGTCATATCGATCGGTTCTTAACAACTCCTTGTTAAACTCTTTCGCAGTCATGTAGTCGTGTACGTGCCGCATCTCCAAGACGGTGGGCGTGGTGCTGAATTCGGTCCACTTGTCGAACGGACCGACAGCGTTCATCGGATCAAAGTTTTGAAAGTAGCGCACCAGTCGTGGTATGCCTCTGTCACCACACGTGTCAAACTTAACGTACGACGGCACAGACGACACGCGCGTGTAGTTGGCGACAAACAGATCAATGATCACGTCCACGTCGTCTGAGCTCGTGTGCAAGCACTGGTTTTTCTCTCTATCTATGTGTCGGTCGATTATTCGCATGGACAGATCCAACAGGTCTTGGTGTTGATTTCCAAACATAGCTGTAAAGATAGCACTTTGCCGAAGAGTGTAGTAAAATGGATGTTCAGACAGAGACTATTCTTTACAATCGAAAACTCCAACCAATATACCAGGGGCTAGATCACCACATCGAGTTTCCACCGCTAGTCTATACACGAGTCGATCGGTAGGCTGTACCGCCCCTCGACGTGCTGCGTATGGCCGGCAGTTATGCGTGTTTCGCCGACCGACCGTGGTTCAGAATGCGTGCGATGTTGTGCGAAGAGAACGTGTTGCCTTACGACTTAAACACGCCGAACTTTCAAGTACGTTACGGTGTGTTCCTATGGTCTCGTTTCAATATGCACGCGTTCACCGACCTGCAAAATCCGGACACGGTATACGTGCGCGATCGTGAAAAGTCGACCCGTTGGATAGCCAGACTACATTTCGGCGAGACGCAAGTCACATTGACCGAACTAGCCGCGTGACAGTGTTGTTTTTCTCTGAAACCTGGTAATAATAGTAGATGTAATACTGCGCCTTACCGCGACTACACCAGTATGGCTAGCTTGAGCTTTATGTTTAAACTGGTCTTTACGTTGACCGTAATGCTGGCACTGGTGTTGTTGGTGCTGATACCTGTACCGTTGAAATCGCTGTTGTTCGACACGTACATGCCACCGCAGTATTACAAGTTGGCTGCAAACGGCAAAGAGTACAGTTACTACACAGTGTACACGGGCGCTAGTAAATTAAACAAACGCAACTTGTTGGTGTGGTTCACCGGCGGTGGGTTCTTGTACAGCGATCGCAAGACCACGTACGGTATGTTGAACGAACTCAGCTCTAGTATGCCCGACTTTGACGTGCTGGTGTTTGACTATCCCGTGCGGTTCAGACACACTGTACGCGAAGCGATGCTCGCGGTGAACAAAGTGTTGTCCGAGACGACGGTGGGACGTTACGACAATTACTACGCCGGCGGCATGTCTGCCGGTACGCTACTGATGGGTACGTTTCAGTCCAAAGAGACGACACCGGCTGTCGCCGACGAAATAAGAGTACCTGCCATAGGGATCAAATTCAAAGCTATGGTGGGTGGGTGCGGCTTGTACAGATCCGCGTTCGACAGCCGCTTGTTGAACGCAATGTTTCAGTTTTACGTTATGCGAGGTACACCGGCCGCCAAACTGTACAGTTGTTACGGTCTGACAGACACGCCGAAGCTGGTCATCAGCGCCACCACAGAGTATCTGTACTCGCAAACGTATCAGTTCGTCAAGTTAGAGCTGTGTTAGTCCAAAGTGTACACCAACCGTCTGCTGACACACTCGTTTCCATTGCTAAACTACTGTCCTGAAGCGCAAGACACGGTTAAACTAATTACCGCGTTCATCACAAAATACAGTCACTAACCTTGTATCGAGTTTGGGTGTCGTCACACTTTTCGCGTATAAAGGAGCTCAACATACCGGCATGTATCAGTCTTTCGGTGGGTACGGTGCCGTCAACATATATTGTACCGGTGCTTAGATTTTTTACAGTTTTGCTAACACACGATAATATGGCAAGCAAGACCAGAAGAGGGTACTGCGAGGATTCTCGTTCGCGTATCGACGAGCTGTTTGAGTCGACGGAGGACATTGTAAATCGCAACATGAGTCTGACGATTTACGGGGAGAAGTTAACCTTCGACCAACTACAAAAGGTTATGATCGACCAACCTCCGTTCATCAAGACCAAAGAGGTGTCGTCTCGCGTCGACTTGACGAGCATCACGAAGCAAAACGTAGATGGCATCCGCAACTCGTTGGAGCAGATGATACCACGCACCAACGTCCCGTGTTTGATGCAGTGGGTGTGTGTTAAGAAATTCAAAGAAGTGGTCTTCTCCGACTCCGAAATGAAGGGTGGCAAACTGTTTCCACCGCGCATGAGCATCGACGTGAGCACAGTGGCGACCAACAGCAGTTTCCGCATCAACACCGGATACGTGTTTAAGATGCCGAGCAAAGGCGTAATGCTCGACGTGAAAGACGGCAAAATTGTAAAAATAGGATACCAGAAGCAGCCATCGTTTTTCATCATACCGTACATCATTTGCGAACACGACGGATTCATACCCACCATATACGGCCGAGACCCGGAGGACACCGGGTTGTTCACAATCAACTTTACCACACTGACCGGTATGGTTGGCAAACTGCGAGTGGTGTTCAAGGCGTACCGTGTGGTGTCTCCACGTAACCAAGTGGGCATCGTCGACTCGGAACAGTCGAGCTCGACAGTGTTTAAGCCCAAGGACCAGAATACCGGCCGTCTGGTGAATAATCCGAAGCCGAAAATTATCTACGAGTCGATGCGCTACGAAAAGGACGGCAACAAGGTGCTATTCAAGACATACGATTCGACGCAGAAGACACTGAAGGTGTTTACAAAACAGCAGCTGTGTATCGAGCGACTGACTACATTGATTGTAAGCCGCAAACGAGAATGGGACAACAGCCGGTTGGTGTCTTTGACAGGAATGTTTGTACCGTCGGACGATACCGCCGACTACATAGTGCCCATGGTGGCGACAGGCTCCGAGTACAACACAAACACCCACTGTTTGCGTTACGTTTGTGGACTGCCGGCTCAATTTGTTCAGCACACGAGTTACCGACCGTAGCGACGTAAAAGTGTTGAACGGAGCGTTCTGCGACGCAGAGTCTTACACCGTAGTGTGTAAGGCTATACGACAACTCATCTCCGCATTGAAGGGACTCAGTGTCGGCGTTGCTTACTGCAAGAGGATTGCATCTCGTCGTCCTGATTTGCCGTTGAAACGGCTGATCAGATTGATGGATTTTCACAAGAGCGTGGTGGAAACCGACGACCTGATAAAGGAGAAATGTTTCAAGTCCGACAAGGACATGTACGACAGCAAGCCGTCCCACGGAGATGCGTACAGTGTAATTCTGTATCGGGCGTTCTGCTGTCTGGTGGCCGTCTACTTTCCTGATCGGTTCACCGCCAAGCAGATTGAAGAGTTGAAACTCTGTAAAATCCGAAATAACACCGAGACCACCACAACAGTAACAGCGCCCGACACCAGTACTGGAACGGCGACAGAACCCGTCACCGACAACACTATTGCCACAGACAAGAAGGAGGAGATCAGTACTGATAACACGTCGGCCTGCTCTAGTACCGATACTATACCGATACTCGAGGCGGAATGCGACACTGATACTGAACACGACGTTGCCGCAACAGAGACTTCTTTAAAACGCATGACCGGCCAAACAGACCGAGACGACAACACTGCGAAGAAGCTAAAGTCTGAGTGTTCAGACTAAAACATGTATGTGTGTATGTAACTTTAGCGTTATCACTGTGTATTAATACATTGTTATTAGTTTAATAAATATCACAACACAACAAACACGACGTTTTTGTCTGCTAATAACCTACCTATTCCCGTATATTGATTATAGTAAAGAGACAGTGTTGTCTGCGAATATGAGCGCATTACTGCCCATATCCGAGAGGGTGTACGAGTTGAATTTGTGTGCCGAACACGGTTACACGTATAGGAGTTTTAAACGGGCGGTACGTGTGTATCAGAGCGCAGACTACAAGTCTGCTCTGTTCTTGGTGTACGCTACGTATAAACATACGTTGCCGAACCGCAAGACACCGTACCGCAACCATTTTACACTGTATCGTAGTGCAGACACGGTGGTAGTAGTCAGATCAGAGACTACACTGCGGTTTCAAGATCACGACGCCGCGTTACAGTACGACGTGATAAAACCGACAGAGTCGTACAGAGCTACTACCGCGTGCGACTGGACCGTGTCTTTTGACAAGATACAATATTCAAACACGAGAGCCTCGTTTCTCAGCTACACGCTGGTGTGTAGCGGCGAGTGGTGGAACTTCGAAAACGGCGTAATTTTGAACGGCATAACTGCCTACGAAAAAAGTATCACTTGCGGACACATGTTCATCTATTACGAACTACACCCCAAGTACAATATTGTAACACCTCTGTCGCAAAACTATCGTACCAGCGCGCAGACACGGCTCTTGTCTATGGCCACTACGTCCTCATCGTTGCCGTCGTTCTTGGTGGGTCGTAGACTGCAACCGCCGGATCCGAACCCTCCGACTAGTAATACCCCCACTTCAACTATACCAAATAACCAAGCAGCAACAACTACTACTACTACTGCTACATCTGCCACCGCTCCGAACCCTAGTTGTAATCCACGAGCACAGTTGTGCTCATTTCTGACCGCACCCACAGCTGTATCAGACTCGGGTTTCAACGTGATACAGGCTACAACGTTAAACTCAACCATTGTGCCTATAATAAACACGCTGGCTAGACCGATTATACAGACCAACGACTCGCAAGAAGTGCCCGACATGGACATTAAAACCGTAGTACCGTCCATGTTTTGGTTTGTACAACGCAGCAAGGAACTCGACGCTAAATGTATATCGTACTTTCTGCCCAAAGATTTTAAAGCGACACCGGACATGGGGGGCAGTAGTTTTCTAAACAACGCGTACTACAATATGGGTCTGCCGGCAGTGTCGTTACCTCAACTCAGTAACGATGAACAGAGCTACTGACTGTAGATTTATGAAAAAAAAATATATACGACCACATCTGCATCAGCGTATAGTGACTTCTGGTCCGTAGAATGTCAAGTCTGGCAGATTGATTATCTGATTCTGGTAGACCAGTTCACGGTTCGACATCTGCACCATCGAGTCTTCCGACTCGGTGTCGAACCAGTTACGCACACATTGATCCGATCGACTCGGACAATAGTCTGTGTGTTCAAAGTGTTCGTATACAGTATGATACAGACGGGGTGTGATTGTTAGGATATCGCTGTTGCCATTACCGCGGTTGGCTAGTGTCATCGAGTGGTATTTGAGCATGATCGCCATTTCCACAGGCGTTAGATCTTTGTTGTAGTCGTACACAACGTTCGGTATCCGTTCGTATATGGTTATAGGCGTTGCGTTTGTGTCGTCTCTCGACACGCGTATCTTACTGTAGCTGTACACCCGATGGACGACACGATGACGCCGACTCATGGTGTATATGTTGACACCCTTACACGGGACAATAGGATTCACAGCCGCCTTCGTCCCGACACATATCGGTCGTGTATCTTTTCCGTACGTTTTGATGAGACATTCGTCTGCGCGATTACTCACACCTATAGGATCGTAGTTCTTGATCACGATACCGTCTACAAATAGAATCTCGTCGTAGTATAAATTCGAAGACATCGCTGACAGCGAGCGGCAGCGTTACTACTACCTATAATAATGATGTAAAATAAAATTCATAGTATCATTGAACCACGTCCTTACACGCCGTGTGCATGGTGGTGGACGTTAGCTTCGGCTTGGGTTAGGGAAAGAAAATAAAAAAATATATGTACAAGTATAAAAACGTTTATTGTACATATATCGTTACACAGGATTGATCAACTTTATAGACTCTAAAAACGCGTGATATTCTTTGGTCGTGCTGCAAGTCATTCGGTCTACACGTTGTCTCAGTATTTTAAAGTTGGACGACATCTCGTATATACAGCCCTTTACACCGACAATATCGTCGTCGAGTTCGCCTGGCTCTGGTAGTCGTATTATGGCGGTTTGATTGGTGGAGCCCACCATGTACTTGTACGGTCCGATACATTTCACATCTATTGTAGGCGGTTTCCACTTGATCGTCAGATCCTCTTGCACGATGATGAAACCGTCGTACTTGCTACCGTCAAAGTGCTTGGGCAAATACGTGTTGTAGAACGTCTGCACTATCAAACGTTTGTCGCCAACAGTGACCTCAGACTCGGTCAGCACAGCGTGCAGATGGCGCAGTACCTCCGCGTTTGTCAACAGCTCGGTAGTGTAAATCTCCTCGTAGTAGGCGGCTGCGATGACTTCAACAATCACTATGCGATCGTCCATCAGTTCTACCTGCAAACACATACGTTCCATAAACGTTAAATCACCGCGATAGGCTTCTGTGTATATCTCACTGGCGTCTGGCCATATGTAAGCGTGGCCGTTGACGCACATGAACTTGGCCTTTACGCCGTTCCACTTGTATGCCCACAAGTAGCGTTTCTGTGGATTGAAACAGCTCCACATTTGAACTTTTGGCACTACACACGAGAATATCTCGCCCAATGTCAACTTGTCGGGTGTCACTTGAATGCGGTTAAAGTAAGGTGACATTTTCTGCACCAACCGCTGTTCGTACTCTACGATCTGGTCGTACGTTGACGTGTGCGGATATTCAGCTTCACACGTCAGCGTGTAGCGAACGCCGTCTTCAATCTCTTCCTTGTTGTACGCCAGACGCAACTTGCAGCGATCATGTTCGTCGTCGTACACGATGAGTCTGTGCACCGCTTTTTGTATAGACAGTGTAGGATCTATGTTGGTCGTCTCTTCGGTGGCCTTTGTCCTGCGTATCGGGTAGAAACGACCGTTCGAGTAGCCCAACACGTGTTTCTTTTCCGTCACGACTTTACGTTGTACCGTGCGCGAAGACAGTCTAGACCCGTTGGCAAAAATTAAAATTACATCACTCGCAATATTTTTCTTTTCCGACACCGCTTCGTATTCACACTTGTCGATATGTATAGTTATAGTGCTCTCCCACTCTATCACCTTTTTAAGTATATGTTGTGTCGGTTGTTGTGCGTCCGTCATAGCTGAGAGTCTGCTTCTCACAGCTGGCGGTATCTCTAGTATTAGGCTAATCCAATCACTACCGTGAGCGTCATCGCCGACAACTTGATGCTCTTCGATACGCCGCCTCGGCTAGTCCAGCTAGCGTAACCAGGGTGGGTTCACATTATGCGTCTATTATAGCTGAGAGTCTGCTTCTTACTGCTGGCGGTATCTCTGGCGGTCTGGTCTTATAGTAGTGTATCCCCAAATTTTTTCCATGCGTGTATAGAAAAAATAATAAATTATCAATAATATTTTATAGTCTGTACTGTTGAGAATGATGGAGCACTATAAAGTCGTGTGGTGAAAAAGGCCGCTAGTTCGACGCTAAACAGACGGCAGTCGTTTTTGAGGCTATCGAGTACTGCCACATTGAGGCGAGCAGACCCACACCTATCACTACAGTCGCCGCGATAGACATGTAGCTGATTATTTTGTCCTTCCCGCTGTCTTCCTCGGTGGACGTGGTCTTCTTCATATGATTGTATACAATCGCCACTACCAATAGTATTAGCGCTAACCCAATCACTACCATGAGCGTTATTGCCGACAACTTGATGCTCTTCGATAATTGGTTACATTCCGGCGTTAACGCCGCCTTGGCTCGTCCAGCTAGCGTAGACATTTTGTAACACGACCAAAGAGTCTAGAGGTGAGTTCACAATGTACACTACTTTATACTTTAAAATTAAGTTGACTATATCTCGAGCACTGTACGCACAGTTTCTGCAGTCGACCACGCCATACGAGTTGTCGGGCACCGTCCATAAATAATAGTCTCGTACGTATGTCGCCAACACAGCGTCTGGCACAGGTGGTAAACACTCGTCTGACACTACTATATTACCGCCAGGGTTTATAGTCGTGTGTTGTCTGGTTACTATAGTGATCGGTTTGGTCACGTGCAAGAAGCTGAGACAGTACGACGAATCGGGCAACGCGAATCTGTAAGTCTGCTCCTTTTCCAACAACACGCAGAAATGTCTGCTGGTGGTGTCGGTCATAGTAGTAGTGATGGTGGTGATGATCGTCAGACGCTATTTGCCAGAGGATCGCCTACTACTCGGTGGGATTGTCACGCACACCACTCGGGCGACTGCTCTATGGCCTACGTGAACGGAGTACAATACCACGTAGTACCCGTAAAAGAAATGTCGTTGTACACGCAGACTCGCTACAATAAGAGTACAGATGTGGGAATCAGTAACAACGAGTTTTGGGAAGCTATGCCGAACACTGCCACAGTGTATCTGACGCCGGTCGCCAATTGCGATCTTATAAATGACTACAATTTTGTGCGCAAGATATTCCTAAAGTACGCCGAACTGGACGCCGAGTCGGTCGTGTATACCAGGTACGGGTCGGCCAGCGACATGGTCAAACGACACGTGTTGACCGATTGTCTCGGCAACGTGGCGCTTTGCAACAAGCATTTGATCCGACCGGTGGGGCGCAAAGGCCAACAGATAAAATACACTAGCGCCACGTGGGAACGTAAAACACTCAAAGCGTTGTTCCCGAAACCTATGTCGACGACGAAAAACAACATACCGACCGGCACGCAGGCCTGGGTACTGGAGATATTAAAAACAGCGACACGATCCGGCCAACATTAGACTGTGATTACCGACCGCGGCAAACGCACACGCAAGATGAATTCTGCTCGCGCTCTAGCGGCGACACTGGCCAACGCTTATCCACAGGTCTGTGTCTGTTCTCTAGCGTTGTCACTGTCACGGTCATCGGCTCGATACTACCGCGTTTATGTTTCAGATTTGGCAGTACTTACGAGAACACGATCCAGCGTTGTTCTACTACGCGCTCAACGACAACGATAGAACTTTAGCGCCGGTCGGGCTGCCGATCGTGACGACCGACGAAATTACCTATTTCATGGGACCGGCGCTGCTGTACAAGCGTCGCATTATAGTGTGTACACACAGATACAATGACGTGCTAAATAGTAAACCTCTGACAGTGGTACGGTTGAAAAACGATAACCGATCTTGACTGTACGCTTGTAAATAAACATTTGTCAAGTCTTTGTTGGTTGATATTTTTCTTTCTCCTATACTTTCTTTATATGTAGAGGCTATAAATAGTAATGGACTGGACGTATGGTGCGTCATCTGAACGAAACTGTTTTTATTCCGGATGCGTATAATTGGAGGCTGTAAGTAGTAATGGACTGGCCGTACGGTCGATGGAACTGGGCGTGATCATAAATGAACTGAACGAAAATGTTTTTATTATGGATGCATATAATTACAACGTTAGTATCGCTGTTGGACCTAATGATGGAGATTGCGCGTATTATAGCCGACCAGAACTTCAACCAGTTGCAGACGCCAAAGAACGGGTGTGTACATGGAAAAACGCCGTGAACAACAAGCGGCGGTTGGTGTACGACAATACGTTCGTACAACCGACGCCTCCTTTGTTTATCGAACCTGTGTTGACATCGCCCGACGACTATGTGCATCTGAGTTCGTTACCCAAACGGACTAAACTGGACGAATACTATGTACGATTCACTGTGCCCAGTATCGTGCGCAACACGTTACTACAGAGACCGCACAATGTAGTCGTGTCGGATCCGTTGAACGCGTTGAGTGGCGACGGCAACGACAGCAGTACACGTTTAATGAAGACAAACCTGTACGGCCCCGATATACGACGGCCGCAGCAGCAGGAGCCAGCGTCTTCCGTGTCGAACGATACTGAACCGCCACCCCTTCCTCCGCCACTACCGTCTTCATTGATACCACTTACGCCAACCTTTAACTTTGAAAATACTACAAATCCGTTGACGTTACCAAGAGACAAATTCTTGAATGAAACACGGCAGGGGGTATCGTTGAATCCCGTCAACGACAGACCGAAAAACTCACAGCAGCTGGTCGGTATGAGTCCTGGAAGCGAGTTTTTGGAAAGCATACTCAAGGAGGTCAAGTTGAAACCTGTCAACAAGAAGCAGTCGGCTCCTTTACAACAAGGCGAGGGATCTATAATGTCTGTCGCGATGGCTAAACGTAGAGCCGCCATCAATCCGCTGGACATATTGAATAAAAGCATAAAAATTATGGAAATAGTGCCCAGTGTTAACGACAGGACCGAATCGGTAGACGATGACACTAACGAGGACGAAAGCTTTCAAGACGAAGATTTTCGAGACGATGTATAAGTAGTATAGACTTGTATGTTGTGATTCGTTTTGATAGTATATACATAGTATACATTTCTCACACATACTCTAGAAATGGATTCTACCGTCAACACTGGTACCGTCAGTTCTGCTCAAACGAAAGACTCCCCACCGTACTAAACGAAAGACTCCCCACCGTACTCAATCACAACGGCCAAAATAAATATCTCAGACGAAGATACCCTAAGGCTGGATAAAATGGCGATCCTCCTACGGTTATTCCGAAAACTTTGTAGAGTTGACAAACGCGATATGTTTCAGACTGCACCAGTTTACCACAGCGGATCTGCTGACGTACGGGATACGGTTCATCACCATACTGCTGTTCGCCTCCATCATTTTACCGTGCAGTCTGTTTCAGATACTCTTGTTTATATTGATTATATTATTGGCAATCATATACATAGTGGGTAAAAACGCATTCAACGCCGACAAGGCCAACGCGCCAGTGGACAAGCAACGTCTCGCAGAGTTTAGAAGTAGATTGACCTCTCTTGTCGATGTGTCGCGTCTGAAGCATCGAAAATCGGCGACAGCGACAGCAGAAACAGCCGCCGGTACAAGTACTGAACAACAGCGACCGGCGACAGCGACAGCACCAACAGCCGCTGGTACAAGCGCTGAACAGCCGATGGTACAGTAAACGTATAATCTACAATATATAGTGGTGGTAATGGTAACACAAAAAAGGCATATGCACAGTAGTATCTCTGCAGAGTCTGCTTCTAATAACATGGACAACCGTTGTACAAACGCTGACTGTCTAACGTTCGGCGAACTGGTCTTGGTCACGTTAGACAGAGTGCCAGCCAAATACTACAACCATTTGGCCAGATTCGAAAGCATCATCACACAGTTGCCCGAAGCTAATGCTGCAACTACCACATTCTCAGATTTTATACACACTTACGACTACATTAAAATCAAACTGGCTGCGTATCTGAGCGAACAAGAGTACAGGGTATTAAACGAGAACGAAGAGTATATCAAAAGCTTTGTATTTCATATATATGTAAAATACTTTACATAAATTTTTACATCAAATGTTTACGTATACATACATAGTAACAAAAAATATCACAGACGAGTTGACGAGGGTTTGTTTTTCCTATACTGATCCTGTAACGTAGGTCGTGGGATAAAGTAAGCCATTGTTGCCGCTAGTGCTGCTAGTGTCTGTAGACGTGTTCGACGCGCCAAACTCGTTGCCGTCATAGCTGTCTGTCGTGTCGTGTAGAAACCTTATGTCTGTAAACAGGCGCCTCTTGTAGTCGTAGCACGGATTCCTCCTATTGAAATATTCTCTAGCGTTGGACTGGTTGAGTTGTGTGCCGTACACTTTAAGGCGTTCCTCTAGTTCGGCTTCTGTAATGTGTTGGCCCTCGCATTTCACCGTTTCCATAGTGGTCTTTATGTGATCTACCAGTGCCGTATACTGTAGGCCCGGTATAATTTTCATATGCTTTAATTTGACATTGTAGTGGACGTTGAATTGCGATTCAAAGTCGTTGAACGTGGGTACAGTTCTGGCGTGCACTTTATCCTCGATGCTGCGCCGCACGGTGGCGATCAACGACCGTTGATCGATGACAAAACCCGGCTCTTCGGTGATGCCCGACTGTACGAGGAAGGTGTACAGCGAGTTGTTCTGATAGTAGACTCGCTGTTGGTAGGCCAGCACGTCCGGATTGGTGGTGTTCAATATCGGCCTGTTGTTTTTGTCCCTGTGATGGTAGTAGACGCTGAACACTATCCAGCCCATCGCTCGTGCACACGTCTCTTCTGGATCTTTCATTAAGCCGGAAAAGAATCTAGACTCGGCCACCATCATAAACAGACTGTCGTTTCGATACTTTTCCTCAGACTCGTTCACTTGTTGTCCGCTTAGTGTGACAGCGTATACACGTTGGACAGTGTTGGGGTCGATGTTGTACATTTTCTTATCGCAGTATTTAAACATGATGTTAGTAGTGCCGTATATGAGTGACTGAAATTTTTGCATCTCGTAATTCTGTGTGTAAAACACTTGTGCCGACTCGCCGTCGTTGCCGGTGACGGATTTCATGTGGTGCGGATTTATGACGCTCGCTTCGTTGTTGATTGTCACGTTGGTTTTAGTGGTGATGTTGACTTGTTCTACGGCCTGGCGTATGTCTTGGAATCGGGCGACACCCGGAGCGGTCAATAACACGATCAAGTCGCAAAAGAACGACTTGCTAGTGCCTTGCGGTCCAGTCAGGATCATCATCTTTTTCAATATGTTACGCGGCACGTAGATGGCGGACACCATGTTGATCAACTCGCGCGTAGTGTCCGGGTCAAAAGACGTAGACATACCTATCCGAATGGTCATTCTGGCCAACGCCTTTTCAAACTCGGTCAGCGTGTCACCGAACACAGTCTTCAGTGTCTGATCCAGTATGCGTTTGTAACAGTCTAGCGATGCTCGATATTCCACGTCTCTATACTGTTCCGGTATACGCTCCTTGTTGGTACACACTGGTAGTTTGTGTAGGCCGAACGCCTGTACCAACGGGCGAAACGAGAAACACTGGATCATACAGACGGAGATCAACACGCTGTAAAGACAAAAGTCTTTAGTGATTTCACCGTCGAAGTCTGTGCCGCGCAACGACAACAATGTACCCATGTGATCAAACGCGTTGCTGTCGAATGTTACACGATCTAGTATCGGTTGAAACGTTGTCGCCCAGTCTTCGCTAGTCACGTCCGTCTTGTACTTGAAGACGCTGTCCACCAACTTGTTGTAATTCAACAGCGTGCTAAGATCGTATTTGGTATACAAATACATTACCAAATAGACAAACTTGGGGTCCACGGGATAGTAGTCGACCAGAAAGTGGGCCGAATCTATATTCTCGTGGTTCTCAAAGAGCTCGAAGAACCGACACAACTTAAGGTCGTCGATGTTGTACACTTGAGGTATCTGTATCATGCCCGGTATGATTTGATAGTGTAGAAACAACTCCGTAATGTGGTCGTACGCAATGTCGGCAATACGTTTAGTCGTCTCGCTTAATGCCAGTATGTCTTTATTCTGTTCGTCGTACATGGTCAGCGGTCGCTCTGGCTCCCACACCGCGTAATTGCGGCTTTTGGTGAATCGTAACAGCGGCACCTTGGCCGTGTACAGACCGGTGATGCTATTGAACACGCCTACCGAAGTTGCAAACATAAAGTCGCAAGTCGACCACATGTTGGGTTCTTCAAAGCGAGACGATTGGTTCTCGATGTAGCGTTTGGCAGAGTCGTTCACGCTCACCCACATCGATATACACGGTAGTGCGTTAATCGATATGCTCTTGTGATATCCCTCGTTGGTGTACACGTACCACGCCTGATTATAGTGTATTAAATACTTTAAACGCTCAATTACAGTGATATAAGCGTCCAAAGCTGCAAATTTCCTAGCCTCCTTGTCGTGGCCCTACTTAGTCCGGTTGTACGCTGCAGACCACGACTCTACAGACTGCACTTTGAGCATGGTGCACATAATTTCGTTTATATGCGTCTCCACTGTGGTCTCCACCGACAGTTCGTAAATGTATATTAGACTCAGAAATTTCAACATATTTTCGTACGTATCGTTGTAACAGTTGAAAGTGTAGTCGTCGTATTTTTCAATTAGTCGTGCCACGGTGGGATTGGTTTCGAGTACATTTTTGTAAATGACCGTCAACAACCGCCTAAAGTCTTCTCTTCAATGGGGCGCATAATCTTGTGCAGCGCCACCACATAATGTTGTAGATACAAGGCTCCCTTGTCTATCGCGGATATCTGTACAAAGCGATTATAATTTGGCGTACCGGTAGTGCTAACGGTCGGCGGTTCTTCGTTGAAGTGGGTCAAGTCGAACGTCTCTATGAAAGTCTTGAAATTTTTCGTGTTCAACAGAGCGACAATGTCTTCAGGTTCGTCTTGAATCATCGTATTTACCCCGTTGTCGGGAACCGCTATCGATGGCGTACTGGGCACTGGCGATATTGCGGATTGGAAGCTCTTGAAAATCTTGAGTTGTTCCAAAAACGCTATGTAGAAAAGGCTGGGTTTTAACGAAAAGAAGTGGACTGTAATTCTGTTGTTTGATATGCGTTTATTGAAATGTTAAAATTTATAGACCATTGTCGACACGTGCGGATGTTTTTGAGGCCATAACGCCCATAAAATTAGCTTTTAAAGAAGTCACAGTCCATAGTAAATGGACGCAGGTTGTCTGAGTAAACTAGTAAGTACGATACATAATTAAGAATGATCCAGAAGCCGCGGTTGGAAGAGAGAGATTTAACGAGAGTACAGCTCGGAGTCTGGTTAGAAACTAAACTGACTTGTCTACCGTCGGTCAGCTGACCGCCGGCAGCGCTTGATAAGCAAGTGACGTCACCGGCCGTGTCGCATTGCAGTGGTCACGGCACACAGCTGTTAAACACAGTACAAGTTTGAACATTCTGCCCGCTCAAAATCGGCACGATTTTGAAATTTAATTTAATTGGGAACAGTATATTGCAAAATATTACCAATGTTATATAAATAATACATAATATACTTAAAGGGCTTATACATTGAGTTGACCCTTAGATTAAAGTAAATCACTTTTAACATAAAAATCTGTAGATAACAAATTCATTAAACTAACAGAAAACTCAAAGTCAAAACAAAACAATTTCTGCGCTAGGCAAGGTACAAAAAATAAAAAATCATGATAAAAACGAGTCTTTGCATAACTAAACATGATCTCTCTTGAAGCATAACATATGGATATGAAATACATATATTTAAACTTTAACAAAACGTAAGTGACAATTTTAAATTATATAAGAGAAACCATCTTGAACACTGCTTCATATATAGTAATAAAAATAATAAGAACATAATAATGTGTATGTACATAATGTTATCATAATGACCATTAGAAAATACAATACATACATAGAATAATTGATACCATAAGTTACACTTGTAGTTCTAGGAACTTTGAATATATAAACATACGACAATACAGTAACATCCATAAATAATTGATAGTACACTGAAAACACAGTCACTAGTGCAATAATAGCTATCGGCACGTAAATAATACTTACAACGTTGATGATACAATTGACTTGTATGCTCGCCCCAGGGAATGTCCCGGGCGTTGTCCAGGCAATGTGACAAGTTCACAATCCTAGTACGTCTCGTATGGCACGCATACGACTAGTTTGTTGCCACCGGAAGGGGGCATAATTAGTGGATGGGTCGGTGTAAGATACCTAGCGCGGTGCGAACTTCTGCGACGCGTACTAAGGAATCTTGACCCGGAAAAACATTGGTAATTACCCCACGCTTCCACTGTAGTGGGGGGGAATTATCATCCAAAATGAGGACAAGCTGTCCGACATTCAAATTCCTTAACGGGGTGCGCCATTTGTTGCGCTGCTGCAGCTGGTGCAGATAATCCCTAGACCACCGTTTCCAGATGGTCTGTGTAAATTTTTGGAGCAGAAGCCATCTGCCCAAATGACTAGTATTGCATTGGGTATAGTCGGGTTCCGGAAGTGCAGTCAGTGGAGCACCGACCAGGGAATGAGCCGGAGTTAAGGGTTCAGGGTCTCTAGCATCGTCGGACACAGCACACAAAGGGCGTGAATTAAGGCAAGCCTCAATTTGAGAGAGAAGAGTAGAGTATTCCTCAAAATTCAAGATCGTACCGCCTATTACGCCACGCAAATGATATTTAACACTCCTTACACCACTTTCCCACAAACCACCGAAATGCGGGGCTGAAGGAGGGATGAAGGACCATTTGATACCGCGGAGACCGCAAAACTCCTGAGAAGATTGCTCAACTTCCTTTGAGGTTAAAAATTTGTACCAATCATATAAGGTGTGGTTGGCACGACGAAAATTCGTACCATTATCTGAAAATATCTGCGCGGGAATACCTCTGCGCGCGATGAACCTTTTTAAAGCCGCTATAAAGGCGTTGGAAGTGAGATCCGACACCAATTCTAAATGGATGGCCTTTGTGCACATGCATATGAATAACGCGATGTATGCCTTGGACGTGGACTTTGAGCGCTGCTCGCCATGGCGTAAAAGTACAGGACCGGCGTAGTCCACGGCAGACTGTGAAACTAGCCTAGCAGGCGTGACCCTAGAAGGGGGTAACTGACCTAATAGTTGATTCGCGCCTCTAGCCCGGAAACGAAAACAAGTGACACACTTATGTATTACTGAGCGGATATAAGATTTGTCGTGGATGATCCAATATTTGTGCCTGAGCGAAGCTTGAGTTGATTGCACCCCAGCGTGCAACAAACGGATATGTTCATACTCAATTATTAATCTCGTGAGACGAGAGTGCGGGTGCAAAATTATTTGGTGTTTACTCGCGTAGTTAAGTGGGGAGAATTGTAAGCGTCCACCCACTCTTAAAATGCCTGAGTCATCCAGGAAGGGGTTGAGAGCAAGAATTTTACTGCTGCGAGGAAGGCACCGATGCGCCTCAAGTTCCTTAACTTCTACGCCGAAGTGCAACTGATGAGATTGCCGGACAAAAAACAAAAGTGTGTCATACAATTCTTGAGCAGACAAAAAGGACGTGGCCCTGTCAACAACCGGGAGCCTAGAATTGCGAATAAATCTGCGGCAATATGCGAAGACGCGAATGAGCCTAGTAAGGGATGAATAATTTTCAACATAGCTATGTGTTAAGGATGCGACAATTAGTGAGGTTTGAACCTGCTTGCGACGTTCCTGCTCAAGGTCGGGATAAGTACAGGGAGCATGAATGTCGAAGACTGGCCATGATGCTGACTCATGGACCAACCAGGACGGACCATGCCACCATTGAGTATGACAGTGCAAACTACGAGGGAGGCAACAGCGTGATAAAAGTCGGCAGGGTTGTCAGTTGATACTACATGATGCCAAGTTCCCCTGCTGCTAACAAGACGCTGTATTTCCGCGACACGGTTGGCCACAAATACCTTCCAGCGGGAAGATTGTTGATGTATCCAATGCAACGCTATCATCGAGTCCGAATAGAGATATAGTCCGTCAAAATTGTAGTTGATGGCGTTTAAAACCTTGGAAGTTAATTGCGCCAGCAATAAACAAGCACAAAGTTCAAGGCGTGGTAGCGTTATCTGTTTCAGCGGAGCGACCCTAGATTTAGCACACAACAAGTTTGACGATATGGCGCCGTTCGAATAGACCGCCCGCACATAAATGCAACACACGTAACCTTTAACCGAAGCGTCGGCGAATCCGTGAAGCTGTAATGAAGTAATTGGATAATTGTTCGAACTCTTAACCGACCTCGTAATCTTAAAATGAGTGTCGGAAACTAATTAAGAGTATAGTTCTAGCCACTGATTGGCTAATGACCCCGATAGGGGTTCGTCCCAATCTGTGCCCGCCAACCACAACTGTTGCACGAAATGTTTGCAGCAAAATGTGATGGGGGCGATAAGACCCAGCGGATCGTAAATCCCGGCAATGACCGACAACACGCTTCTTTTGTTGAACACGGTCGAATTATCATCACCCCGAACGGTGTACAAAAAATTATCCTTATCAACGTTCCATTGGATTCCCAATGTACGCACGTTTTGACCTTTGCTGAAGTCATGGGATACTTGGGCGCGAAGGGCCATAATCTTATGGTGGTTAGAAAACCACTTATGTAACGTGAAACCATACCTATTTAGCAAATTCACGATCTCGCATTTCATTTTAGCTAACACGTTCGGATCATCCGAACCCGTTATAAGATCATCTACGTAAAAATCATTGGCTATGGCCCTAGAAGCTGTAGGGTAGTCGGATTTATTTCCGTAGGCTATCTGAGCCAGACAACGTGTAGCAAGGAAGGAAGCACTAGCAGTGCCATACGTAACCGTCCTTAAAGCGTAATGTTGTAATTCCTTATGCGGCGCATCACGCCAAACGATGCGTTGCAGGTTTGAATCCTTTGGGTTAACCATGATTTGACGATACATCTTTTCTATGTCTGCAATAAGCACGTATCGGTGGGTACGGAACCGAACCATTATCGAAAACAGATCCTGCTGGATCGTAGGACCGACCATTAGAGTATCGTTGAGGGATAGATTATTTGTGGTTTTAGCGGAGGCGTCAAATGCCACGCGCAATTTAGTGGTTAGGCGGGAGTCCTTGAAGACTGCGTGATGGGGCAAATAAAAAATATCTGAGTTGTCAAGCGACAAATCGTAATCATTAAGTGGAGACATGTGAGCAAGTTTCAAGTATTCACTCATGAACTCGCTATAATCCTTGTAAAGGATAGGGTTCTGCTTGAACTTGAACTCTAGCGATTGGAACCTGCGGATAGCTCCGCGGAGAGAATCTCCCAAATGAAATTTATCAGACCTGCGAGGCAGGGATACCACGAATTTCCCTTCGCGGTTGCGGCTAGTGTTTTTTACAAAATGTTTTTCACACGGCGAGTCCTCAGAGCAGGGTTCGCGACTAGAGATCTCCTCCAACTTCCAAAATTCTTTTAGTTGCGAGGAAATCTGACTATCATCCTTACGGACCATAAAGGACGAAACTGTTTTAGTTATGTCGACGTTGAAGGGTAAGTTACCGGCCAAAATAAATCCTAACTTAGTCTCCTGAATTATAGGAAAGTGCGGTCCGCGCATAAATTTAATAGGTTCAATTAGTTGGAGATAATATTGAGCGCCGAGTAGTACATCGACTTGCGCCGAGCAATGTAGGTGTGGATCAGCCAAGAATACGTGCTTGGGTAAATTCAAAGAGGCAAGATCGAACGACTCCGCCGGTAAGTCATTAGTTATACTGGGTAGTACGGCACAATGCACGTTTAACGCGAGTTTATAGGGAGAATGTAGCCTTACCTTTGTACTAAAGTCAGCCTGGGAAAGCGAGTTGTTTATACCCGTGATGGGCAGTTGCGATTTAACCAATTGGAGGCCCATTCTGCGGGCGAAATCAATTGTGCAAAAGTTTGCTTGAGAGCCGGAATCCAGTAAAATTCGAACGGGAAATTTCCTACCGGCCTTATTAGCGGTCATACAGACGGCGGTGGATAACAATATTGATTTATTTGTCTGTAACTTTAGTGAGCATTGGTTGTTAATGGAAGCTCCGTCTTTGTTGGGGTCTTTGAATTGTGGTGTGGTGACGCTTAGCACATTTTTTACAAGAAAATTTTGATGGACATTTGAGCTTTCGTGACCCGGACGAAGGCAATTTAAACAAAGTTAGTTTTTTACTATAACGTTTTTTCTGCCAGGGACAGAAAGCGATGTGAATTGTAAGCAGTCGATAATTCTATGTTCGCCGTTACATAGTCTACATAAATTGTTTCTGATATGAGAATGAAATGCCCCCCCCCTAGGAGCGCTTCTCTGTTTAACTGCTTTGCGATAAGGAGACTTATCGCTTTTATTCAACCTGCTTGTTGGGGTAGTCGCGTTATCAAGATTTTGTAGCAATTTTCTGCGTGAATTTAGAAAATTCATAAAATTATTAAAGTCAGGGAATTTATGTTCCGACAAACTCTCTTTCCACAACCGGAAAGTGTAACTATCAAGTTTTTTAGCTAAGTAATGTATGACAATAATTTCGAATGTGTTAACTGGCAGGTTGAGATTATTTAAAGCATTTATATTGGCTGAGATTTCAGCAATGAATTTAGATATGCTGACTTGGGATTCTTGTTGAACCAATGGTACGTCCAGGACATTCCCGACATGGTGGGCGGAGACAATTAGCTTACTGTCATATCTGTTCTTCAACAGATCGATAGCCACCGCGTAATTCTCATGAGTGATTGGTAATGACTTTATTACGTTAAGCGCCTCGCCATATAATGACGAGTGCAAATAGTGAAGTTTCTTTATGTCCGACAGATCGGCTCTGACGTGAATTAGTTCAAGAAAAATGTGATAATAATGTTGCCACTCAATAATACTACCCGCAAACCGTGGTAATTTGATTGGTTCCAACTGAATGGGGGGTGTTTTAAGCTGTTTACTTTCAGCATTAATTAATGGTTTCTGGTTCATATGCTCAGCTTGCTCCAGCAGGTGTTGCAATTTACACTCTATATTACAAAGATCGTCTTCCGTTTGTACCCTATCACTCGCTAAAGCAAAGTCCGCTTCCTCGAATTCGATTTGGGATTGAATCTCATCGTATTTGGTGGATAATTCCATCAAATGTCGAAGTTTTATTTTCAGCGCATGATGATCGCTGGTTTCCAAATCGAAGTTATCCGCGAAAGTATTTACGCGTGATATTGAGGCTTTAATTGTGCCTCGTTTTTTTATTAGAGCCTTTACATCTGCCATTATTACAATTTAAGAAAAAAGAAAAATACCTTGGAAGAATTTGAGCATAGAGCATGTGAACCACAAACTTAAATTTTGATAAATTTGAATACGTTGCGGTAGCTAGCGATCGTTGTTTATATGAACATAATACTTGCTAGAACATAGGCTTACTCTCTCTATTAACCAAGCTTTGTTGGCAATTAAAAATTATTAAAATTATGAATTTAAATGATAGTAACATATATTTTTATCTTTGATGTTTGAACTCACAATGAACTGCCAACCACTTACTAACTTGTATTGTGTAATGATGGTGTGTGTTTATACAAAGGTGTTAAAAAATAACTGCTAAATGTAAAATATTGCTAAACGTTAAATATAAGTAAAAAGTTCATAGTCACGTGGACGTTGATCCAGTCGTGTTGAAGCTGGCTTCGATCCCGTTGCTCGATCCTGTTAGCAGCTGTTGCACCTCCTGTCTCTACTGGTCAGATGACGCCTTATGTTGTAGCTCTCCATAAATTAAATCTGTGGAACTTTTTTACGTGAAATCGCAAATGCTGTCCTGCCGTGTCCCGTCGTCTCTGGTCTACTGCTCCGCCGAATCTTGTCGTGTTGACTGTAATGTAATTTACAAAAATGGTGTCGCTCAGGACGAAAATGGTGTCGCTTGTGGATGAAAATGTGGTCGCTCAGGACCAAGAAATGCCCGTAAGACCAAAGTAATATGCGGTCGCTTGTGGACCAAGAAATGCTGCCCGTAGGGCGAGAATAAATCCGGTTCGGTTGGACCAAAAATGTTACCGTTTTTGGGCCAAAAATATGATATCCGTCCCGTGAGGACCAAAAATGTTGTCGTTTTTGGGCCAAAAATATGATATCCGTCCCGTGAGGACCAAAAATGTTGCGGATTGGAAGCTCTTGAAAATATTGAGTTGTTCCAAAAACGCTATGTAGAAAAGGCTGGGTTTTAACGAAAAGAAGTGGACTGTAATTCTGTTGTTTGATATGCGTTTATTGAAATGTTAAAATTTATAGACCATTGTCGACACGTGCGGATGTTTTTGAGGCCATAACGCCCATAAAATTAGCTTTTAAAGAAGTCGCAGTCCATAGTAAATGGACGCAGGTTGTCTGAGTAAACTAGTAAGTACGATACATAATTAAGAATGATCCAGAAGCCGCGGTTGGAAGAGAGAGATTTAACGAGAGTACAGCTCGGAGTCTGGTTAGAAACTAAACTGACTTGTCTACCGTCGGTCAGCTGACCGCCGGCAGCGCTTGATAAGCAAGTGACGTCACCGCCCGTGTCGCATTGCAGTGGTCACGGCACACAGCTGATAAACACAGTACAAGTTTGAACAGGCGACGACGCGTTAACGTGAGCAATGTACTCTTGTAGCGGCTTCAGGTAGTTGCCCATCTGGTTGAACCGAATGTCGGCGACCGCAGACAACGTTGGCGCGTTGAACTTTTGCACTGTAGACGGTTCGCCGATCAAGTACAGCGGACCGCATCGCGTGTCCATTTCAGCCATTACAAAGTCTTGATCGAGAGCCAGCGTTGTCTTAAACTCGTAGCAATCGTAGTACAGGTTGCTGCCCAACAACGGCACACTGGACTGGCCGATCAACAGCGGTCGATACGGCTCGCCACTTGTCTTGGCCGAATAAGGCAGAGGCATGCGAGACGGCACCTCGATGATCACGCCGTGGTTCCTGTAATCGGCGTTCAGACCGTGTTCTGTAGGCGCTACAAAAATTCTTGCAGTAGGCGGCTGCGGTGTCAACGATACGGATCTGGCAGACAGCTGGTGGTTTTCGTTACCGATGTCTGTCGCCGCATATTTCCTTCCGTAAATTTGTGAGAACCTGTCATTGTCACACGCTTGGTCTCCACCGTTACTGTGTTCGTAGGTCGCTAGGAAGTCGCTCGACGACCCGTTGTTGCAATGATGCGTGGGTTCACAAAATCCGGACGAGTCGTTGAACACGTCGTTCTTTTGTTGCTCCTGTAGACGCGTTGAAACACGGTAAGACGTGGTAATGGCGACATCGTCTGTTAGTATAATAGAGTTCAAGAGGACGTTTCTTTATATACACTGCAGCAAGGGCTCATGGCGTCTATAAATCTCACGGCACTGGTGATCACGTCTATTATTACACTCGCTATACTCGTATACGTTTGTGTCAAGAACAAAGAGGTGAATATCGGGAGTGTTGTTGATCGCGCGGCGCAAGAGGCCGCTTTCAACAGTACCGTATTTATAATTAACGACAAATCTTCGGACACCGTATGTAACCGATTGATAACTGTGCGCCCGTTCGACTGGATGATTTGGGCCTGCCGCGGCGAACTATATATACTGAACCCGGAGGGCGGCGTACAGTGTTCCGCCGGGCATACGCCGGCCGTCAAAGTGTACGCAGACCAGTTCGTCGAGACTTGTCTCACACTGTCGTACGACGCAATAATCGGTTCGTACGCAAAAAGAAACGGAGCCAAGATCAAGCACGTGCCGTACGAAATCGAAGGCACGACGTTCACTATACTCACGGCACTGAATATGCTGGCCAAAGACTGGATAACGTTCGACGTTGACGCTACGGCTAAACCGAACGAGTTACGAGACGTAGAGCACGGTAGAAACGAACGTTCCGTTCCGACGGGACGTACACTGACACCGCAACAAGTGATTAGTTATGCAGAGCCGCGAATCAAAAACTACTTGACGACCGCCGAATTGGACAACGTGTTCAAGCATCTCGCCAGACGTGAAAACAAATACGACAAGTTACTCGTGCAAGACAACTATCGTCCTAGCATCATCGAACGAGAGCCCAATTATACGCGACACCCCAATAATGCTTTGGTACTCTAGATATATAGTTACGTGTTGTTGTTGTTAACTCTAAACATGGCCAGAGTTGTAAAGAACATACACCAGGTACGCAACGCGACCAGACCCACGACTCGTAAGTCTAAAGCCATCAATTTGGCGTACAACTCTATACCGTTGCGAAGCGGCGCCACCAAAAACTGTGTGTTACACAAGCACATGAACGGCTACCTGTTGATCGCACTGAACAGACACAACGAGCCTGTGCGCGCGTGGCGAGACTGCGACGGCATCTTTCCCATCCGCAGTTCTCGGATCGAGACCAAGCGCATAGTGCGTCTGGTGAATCGTATCGCACCCAAAGTCTTATATATGAACGACGGCGAACCGCTGAAAACGTTATTTCGTACTAACAGCGACTCTATAGCGTCGTCTATCAAACCGTATTCCGGTTCTCTGATAGATTTGTTGTTTAACATACGTGACGCCAAGAAAGCCGATGACGACTTTACCAACGACGTAACAGTCAGTTACCAAGACGTACTCCGTTTGGATCCGACTATATCTTACGAAGACTACTGTTTTATATACAATATACAGGAGTCATGACAACACACGCTCTCTTTAAGTATTTGGGTAATAACCAACAATAACAACTGTATAGTATATATATATTTTTATTTATTTCTCTACAAAGTCACTTTAATATCGCCGCATTTGGTGCATGTTTTAATCAAAGACTGTGCTTCGTCGCCACGTCGTAGCTGTTGCATTCGTGTCTCGTACGTATGGTCACATTTTGTGACACTGTATTTGTAGGTGGTTCTCGTCTCAGGATACCAGTAGTGCGGTGAGAATACGGGACCCGGCAGATCCGTAGACGCCGTCTGAAGTAATACGCTCTTGCCGTCGGGCGAGTAGAAAATATTTAGACTCGAATTTTCTGTGTAACAAAAAAACATACACATCAACGCACATAAAACATTATGTAGTTTTAATCAAATGGTCGGCTGTAGTTTTTACGTACCAGTCAGCTTCATAGCGTACGGCTGTGAGTACGCCGAATGTGGGCGGCTGAGATCAGGTGTAGCGAAACAACAGGTTGTCGCACTTTACCAGGTCCACGTTCAACTGTAAGTGGTCGGCCAACGCGAACACGTACTCTTCGTAGCCGGTCTGTCGTAGTCGGTGTACTAGGTTGGAGAACAGTTCGTTGAACGGCGACAGTCGAGACTCGTCTGGCGGACAGTCGCTAGTGTACGCCGGACTCTCTACGCGTATATCTGTGCCGATATAGAACTGGAGCGCGTCCGTGGTAGCGTCTGTCGAACGATTGCGGTAGACGAACGCGTCCGTCGTATATAACAGACGGCTCACGTTGATACACATGAGCGGCAGCTTGGATGCGTACGCTTGCAAGTAGCCGGCCGTACGGTCCCAACAGGCGAGCGACACCAGGGCACGGGTGTCCACTTTCACGGTGATACCGATCTGCTGGCGGTGCAGCGTTTCCAGACGGTAGCCGCATCGCGACTTGGGTATCGAGTCAGAAGCTTTGGCGGCCGCCACAGTGGCCTCGGTCAGACGTGCGCTACTCTTGAACGTGCGTCCGTCCGACAGAGCTTTACGTTTCACGCGCATCAACGCTTCGCAGTGCAACATCGTCGCTCTTAGTTTGAATATATATATAGTGTAAAGACTTCCACAGAGTGAGCTCGGTTGTCGTGAATCTTTTACCAACGTTTTATATATAGTAAATTGTATCGAGCCGACTATATTCTACTATGAGCCCGAACACGAGCAATGCCGGCAATGCCGCCGAAGAGTATTACAGTTATGTCAAGCGGACGGCTCACAGCAAAGTCAAGCCGGAGCCGCCGTTGAATCTGCACGACACCATAGCCGCGTTCGACGAACACTCGTCGTTCAAGAAACAGTTTATCGGCTTCAGCACCATGCTGACAGTGTTGTTCAGATATAAGACCGTGCAACAGCGTAAAATCAACATGAACGAGATCAAGGCTAATCCCAAGTCGTTGAAATCGCCGAGTAAGATGGACAGCAGTTTGAGTCGCGTCGAGTTTGTGCCCGACGTGTTCACACGGTGCAGGTCCAAGGCGGCCAAAAGCGCAATTGCCATGTTCTGTCTGCTACCGTACAAGGAGACGATCCGCAGAGACGTGCTGTTCGCCGTACTGCAAGACACGTTTGACTCTGTCAACGACATTATCACACTGGCCAAAGACAATATCAAGAACATCAAAGAGACGATCCAGGGTAGAACGTCTTGTTCGGACGAGATGCGCAAAACGTTGATCCAAGCTATACTGGAGACGTCAGACGTGCTGCGTGACAAAGGCTACTCCAAGTTAGCCATGGCCGTACAGACCAAGATCTACGTGCTGGCCATCAAGTATTACATTGAAAAGAAGCCGTTCGCCACCATCTGTCCCTACGACGCGTTGATAAACAAGTACATTCAGACTTGTATCGCGTCCAAGTCGCAAGCTTCGGAACGCGAGAAAATCGTCAACCAATTCAACGTGAACGCGTACGCCATCGTAGAGAACATGATCGACAGTCTGTCCGATGACAACGAAACCGTCAATTCGGTGAAAGTCGGAGAAGGTCGCACGTACTATGTGTTCGGAGGTCCGATAAATTGTCCACGCGACCTAACTTACACGTACAAAGAGTACAACGGCAAACACCATCAGATTGTCACTTACAAAGACGTGCATCTTTGTACGACGTGATTGGCACAGAAGACGAGTTATTCAGCAACAAGACCTGGGAAGAGCGGTTAGACTCGATCGACTATACCGCCAAGATTATAATCCAAAAGAAGACCGGTGCCGAACTCAACGAGTACAACGGTAACGCCACACTGGCCACCGCTTGGATGGACGACAACAGATTTCATTGCAAACACTACACCTTCGTCAAGCGAGAACACAAAAAGGCAAACAACTCGTGAACGGAAAACACGCGGTGTCGTCTTGTAAATAACAGCGTTTACACTAAGTCGTAGATTTGTATACGGTGCTTTCGACCGGTTCGTATTTATATATTATGTTATTTTTTTGCTTAAGAGAGAGACTAGGGTTTTCACCAAAAAAACTAGACGCGGTAATATTCACAACGGTAACACGAGCTCATATCGTTCGTTATATAACCCTGAGTCTAAGTGTTGGACGTGTCATATGTAATATTTCTCTTATAGAGCGCAAGAATCACACGCGTCCAGACATCCGTTGTCCTCGCATCGTGCCCGTATAATGTTGAGAGACGGTCACAGTTGTTTCGGCACGACGTAGTAGATGCCGGTCTTTAGGCCGCTCCTGTGTGTCCGCTTGACGAGGTCGAACACCGTCTGGCTGGACAGATTCACGGTGAACATGGTAGACTGCGCGTGATCGATGAACGGAGCCGACGCCGCGTACATGTTCACTTGAGTGTCGATGTCGTTGGGCAGTTGTAATTTGTACGCGTTGTCTCGCAGTTTACGGCACATCAGGCCGTACATCACCGTCTTGTTACGACCGTTTTCGCTTTCTCTGGTCACCACCAGATCCATGGGTACGGTCACCGACTCCGTGACGCCAATAAACAAACTGGCTTTCAACTACTTGCTTTCAACCTAATGGAGCATCAAGAGGAACAGTGTATCACACCCTAGAAGACGACTGAAGATGACCATCACGGACCCCACAGCAAACTCATGTTATATTCAGGTGATATCAAATCATAACATTTGTAAAAATTTGTTTCAACAAGAGAAGTAACAAAAGAACAGTAAAGAGCTTTTGATAATTTAAAAATTAACATATAAATAGTTGTAATCTCTGTAATGAAGTAGTAATAACATTACGATGTTTAGATGTAAGGTAATTCTAAAATTTACACCCAAAACTATTCTTCAAATAATTTGGTTAAAGTTGTGATATATTAAAACATAACAAAGTTGAGACCCGGATCCGTGGTACTGGTACTTGAAACAATATCTAGCTAAATGGTTTTGAGATAAAAAGAGTAAGAAGTAAAAATTTTCAAAATATTAAATGCAGAATTTATTAGAGTACTTCTTTTAAAAGTAAAGTAAACTATGAGATATAAATATAATAATAAAGAGATGTTTTTGCTAACACACAGCGAGTGAATAAATTTATACAATCCTTGACTAATTCCTAAATAATAATGTGTTATAATTTGTTAGTAAGTAAGGTTTACTAACAACGGCAGCTAGTTTAATTAACAGGTAACAAATTGAACTGGTTCCCGATTAATGTAATGTAATAACAAGCTTTTACGGTACCAAAATTGCGCCACTCTGCTTCCTTGTAAAAAAAAAGTTAATTGTTTACAGAGTGTCACATACAAAATTGCGCCACTCTGCTGGTCAACTATTCTGCTTTGTACAAAAGAATTGTGTATTGTGCTGTTGTTTTAATAATTAATTGTGTACATTGTTATAATTCATTAACAGTAATTTTGTCGAATATAAATTTATTCACTCTGAAATCGGGAACAAATAAATGAGTAAGTTTTTAATTAAGAAATAATAATATTAGTATTGGGACTTTGCCGTAATAAACAAGTCATTGCTGGTAAATATTCCATTTTAAACCTGTCGGTATTGACAGGCTGTTTCATGTTAAATGCGTGTCGAGAAATGTAAACTCTCCCCTTTGTACGTATAGAGCATCCCATACAAAACTCCCTCGCACACATAACAGACCATCCTAAACTCGATTATTTCCTGTTCTGAATTGTCTGAAACACCCTACTTTGTTAAACCACCCTATGCAAACAATAAGACTCCCCAAAACAGCTGTCTCTTTGTGCTATTGTTAAAGCAATGAACTCTTCGTATGTGAAATTTCTCTCCACTATAAAATGATATTAGCGTTTTGTTTTGACTGATTATATCTGACAGTACAGAAAAGTGAATTGTTGTGAGATAAGTTTAATTTGATTAATTAGTATAAGATTCTATGTGTAATAAAAGTGTAAAGTGTAGTAGTAAAATAAGTAAAGAGAAAATAATAGTAAAAGTAAATTTGAATCGTGTAAACGCCCGGTCGTGGCCTGTTCAAAAATAATTCCCCCAGCTTGCCAGTAAGAGACAAACTCGTTCGTGCAGGAAATATTGTAGTAAGCCATCCCCTATTGTTATAAGTGGCAGCATCGCTAAACAATAAAACCACCCCAGTGTATTATACAATGCGTCCAATATAAAGTGTCTGACCCCTCTGGCATTGTAACAGCTGATTGTTTAAAAGTAAATAAAGACTCCCTTTCGTGAGATTCCGCTTATCTCAGTAGTATAAGCAATTAGAGTTAAGAAAGGATCTAAGGTCGAGTATGGGATCGACTTTAGATTACTGTAGTAGAATTAAGAGATATAGGGATAAATACGTAACAAAGTCACAGTGGCGCCGCACTGAAAGAATTCTTTACGAGGGTTAAAGAAAGTTCTTTACAAGGGTTAAAGAAAGTGCAGAAAGCTAACCAATATGGTTAGAGTATGCAAAAGTAATCAGTCGGCCCATGATGTTGTGAAGTTACGGAAACTAAGAGTAATAAATAGATAAATAAGTAATATTTATTTATATGTAAATAATATTAAGGTAGTAGTTAAGAAACGAGAGAAAGGGAATTTCACGAAAGACAAAGATATCACTGTAGATTTTCATTTATTACCCCACCACACCGTCTTCATCGTTAGGTGCAGGAGGATGTGACGATTTAAAAAAATATTTAAATAGCACAAATGAAATTTTTGCTTTTATAAAAAGTAAGAGTATTATCCACCCCTAACCTGTACCTAGATTCCTGCATCAACATGCAAATTGTCCAATACCAACACGCAAAGTACGATGTTATTTAGCTAAAAATAATAATTCCGTTAATTAAATAAAAGACGTACTAAATAAATAAGGAAATTCCTAATTCATAGCCAAAAGGTAAAATAAAGTATTACGATTTAATTAATGAATAATTAATACTGCTTAAAAGAACGAACTACTTTCTCAGCGCGTAAAACCGCGCCAGCTTAGACTCCTCGCCGCTAAACAATGCCCCCATTCGCCGCAGAAACTTCGACATGTAAGGATGTCGCTACTGTGTTGTCAACTTACACGTAGGTGTATACCGTTAAAAACTATTCAATCAAGTTTGTAGTGATTTTGATTTGAACCGATGTAGCGTGGAAATAATAATAATAATAAAAAAAAAATAATGTAATGCGTGAAGAAATATGTAAAAAAAAAAAAGGAAAAAAGGAACTTAGCCGACACATCTCTTAACAAACTGTAAGTGGGGAGATATGTTTCTTACCAGATTTTAGTGCTGCTAAAATAAGAACTGTAGCTGTCAGCTGTTACAATGCCAGAGGGGTCAGACACTTTACATTGGACGCATTGTATAATACACTGGGGTGGTTTTATTGTTTAGCGATGCTGCCACTTATAACAATAGGGGATGGCTTACTACAATATTTCCTGCACGAACGAGTTTGTCTCTTACTGGCAAGCTGGGGGAATTATTGTTGAACAGTTCCTTTTTTCCTTTTTTTTTTACATATTTCTTCACGCACTACATTATTATTTTTTTTATATTATTATTATTTCCACGCTACATTGGGTCAAATCGAAATCACTACAAACTTGATTGAATAGTTTTTAACGGTATACACCTACGTGTAAATTGACAACACAGTAGCGACATCCTTACATGTCGAAGTTTCTCCGGCGAATGGGGACATTGTTTAGCGGCGAGGAGTCTGTAAGCTGGCGCAGTTTTACGCGCTGAGAAAGTAGTTCGTTCTTTTAAGCAGTATTAATTATTCATTAATTAAATCGTAATACTTTATTTTACCTTTTGGTTATGAATTAGGAATTTCCTTATTTATTTAGTACGTCTTTTATTTAATTAACGGAATTATTATTTTTAGCTAAATAAATCGTACTTTGCGTGTTGGTACTGGAAAATTTGCATGTTGATGCAGGAATCTAGGTACAGGTAAGGGGTGGATAATACTCTTACTTTTTATAAAAGCAAAAATTTCATTTGTGCTATTTAAACACTTTTTTAAATCGTCACAGTTATGTGAACGGGGTGGTGGGGTAATTTTCTATATTAAAAATTATAGTTGAAAGTGGAGGGGAGAATTTTTTATATGTGTACTACGTTATCGGCAACAAAGAAGTAGTTTTTTGTTAAAATTGCTTCCCGGGGTGTTTAGCCGTAGTCCTATGTTTTCTGCAAAACCAGACTTTTCGGCAGTGCCATCGACTGCCATCATCAGTGACAATCGAGTGCGAAACGTGAGGTGGTATACGTTAGTAATCACAGTACTGTGGTTAATGCTGAAGCTATAAGTAGAAAGACGTAGTTTCTATGGAAATATTTAATTTCGAATATGATTTTAAACATAAATCTTAGAACATGGAAGTCATGTATGGTTCTCCATACCGATTCTTTTTTGGCAAAGGATAACAGCCGCAAATTCAAACAGAATCAACTACTCTTTTGCATACATCCCTGAAGTATAGAGTTCTCAAGACCTATTGGTTTTGGTGAAGCTCGGTTAAAGGAAAGTGGTAGTTTACCTGCAACATTTTATATTTTAACAGGGGATTTTCTATGGCAAACGATAAATGCCGAAATGTAAACAGAATTAAATAATGTTTTGCATACAGCCCTAAATTGTAGAGTTCTCGGGACCTATTGTTTTGGTGAAAATCAGTTAAGGGAAAGGGGTAGTTTACCTGGAACGTTTTATGTTTTAAAATGGTATTTTCTATGACAAACGTTAAGAGCCGCAAATTCAAAGAAAATCAAATAATTTTTTGCATATTACTCTTATTTGTAGAGTTCTCAAGATCTGTTGTTTTTGGTGAAGATCGGTTGACGGGAAGGAGTAGTTTACCAGCAACGTTTTTCTTATCAAGGGCAATTTTATTCAATAACAAACGATAGCCGCAAATTCAAACAGAATCAAATAATTTCCTGCATACAGCATTGATTTGCAGAGTACACAAGACATATTGTTTTTGTTGAAGTTCGGTTCAGGTAAAGGGGTAGTTTACGGGCAACATTTTTTTATCAAGTTTAATTTTTTCCTATGGCAAACGATAACAGCCGCAAATTCAAACAGAAACAACTAGTCTTTTTCATACCTTTTTTAATTATAACGAACTCAAGGTGTGTAGATTTGATTGAAGATCTGTTAAGGGAATGGGGTAGTTTACCGGGAACCTTTTATGTTTTAACAAGGGTAATGTTTTCTGTGACGAACGATAACGGCCGTAAATTCAAACAAAATCAACTACTCTTTTGCATACCTTTTTGAGATATACAGAACTCAAGGTCTGTTGATTTTGTTGAAGATCGGTTAAGGGAAAGGGGTAGTTTACCGGTAAAGTTTTATATTTTAACAAGGGTATTTAGTATTGCAAAAAACAGAGAGCTGCAAATTCAAATAGAATCAAATAATTTTTTTCATACAGCCCTGAATTGTAGAGTACTCAAGACCTGTTGTTTTTGGTGAAGATCGGATAAAGGAAAGGGGTAGTTTACCAGCAACGTTTTTTTATCAAGGGTAATATTTCTTCTATTGCAAACGATAACAGCCGCAAATTCAAACAGAATCAAATAATGTTTTGTATACAGCCCTGGATTGTAGGGGAATGAAGGTCTCTTGATTTTGGTGGATATCGGTTTAGAGAAAGGGGTAGTTTACCAGCAACGTTTTATGTTTTAACAAAGGAAATTTTTTCTATGACGAACGATGACTGCCGTAAATTCAAAGAAAATCAAATATTTTTTTGCATACCTTCCTAAATCATAGAGAGCGCAAGGTCTGTTGATTTTGGTGAAGATCGGTAAAGGGAAAGGGGTAGGTTACCCGAATCATGTTATGTTGTAACAAGAGTAAAGTACTTAATTTTGATAAATAAATTATCTTGATATTGCTCATAATAATCCACTGTAGAAACGTAGATGAAATATCTATAAATGAAGAGATTAGGTGAACGGGGTGGGGGTAATTTTCTATATTAAAAATTATAGTTGACGGTGGAGGGGAGAATTTTTTATATGTGTACTACGTTATCGGCAACAAACAAGTAGTTTTTTTGTTAAAATTGCTTCCCGGGCTGTTTAGCCGTAGTCTAAAGTTTTCTGCAAAACCAGACTTTTCGGCAGTGCCAGTGACTGCCATTATCAGTGAAAATCGAGTGCGAAAACGTGATGTGGTATACGTTAGTAACCACAGTACTGTGGTTAATGCTGAAGCAATACGTAGAAACACGTAGTTTCTATAGAAATATTTCATTTCGAATATGATTTTTAACATAAATCTTAGAACATGGAAGTCATGTATGGTTCTCCATACCGACATTTTTCTATGGCAAACGATAAAAGCCGCAAACAGAATCAACTACGCTTTTGCATACCGCCCTGAATTACAGGGTTCTCAAGACCTGTTGTATTTGGTGAAAATCGGTTAAGGGAAAGGGGTAGTTTACCAGCAACATTTTATATTTTAACAAGGGTATTTTCTATGGAAAACGATAAAAGCTCAAATGTAAACAGAATCAAAAATGTTTTGCATACAGCCCTGAATTGTAGAGTTCTCAGGACCTATTGTTTTTAGTGAAGATCGGTTAAGGGAAAGGGGTAGTTTACTTGGAACGTTTTATGTTTTAAAAGGGTATTTTCTATTGCAAACGATAAAAGCCGCAATTGTAAACAGAATCAAATAATGTTTTGCATACAGCCTTGAATTGTAGAGTTCTCAGGACCTATTGTTTTTGGTGAAGATCGGTTAAGGGGAAGGGGTTGTTTGCCAGTAACGTTTTACGTTTTAAAAGGGTATTTTATATGGCAAACTATAAGAGCCGCAAATACAAACAAAATCAAATAATGCTTTGCAAACAGCTCTGATTTGTAGAGTACTTAATATCTGTTGTATTTGGTGAAGATCGGTTAAGGGGTAGGGATAGTTTACCAGCAACGTTTTATTATTTAACAAGGGTATTTTTTTATGGCAAACGATAACAGCCACAAATTCAAACGAATCTACTCTATTGCATACAGCCCTGAATTGCAGAGTTCTCAAGACCTATTATTTTGGTGAAGATCGGTTAAGGGAAAGGGCTAGTTTAACAGCAACAGTTTTTTATTAAGGTAATTTGTTTATGGTAAAAGGATAATAGCCGCAAATTCAAACAGAATCAAATAATGTTTTGCATACAGCCCTGAATTGTAGAGTTCTCAATACCTGTTGGTTTGGTGAAGATCGTTTAAGAAAATAGGATAGTTTACCAACAACATTTTATGTTTTAAGAAGGGAAATTTTTTTTATGACGAACGATAACTGCCGTACATTAAAACAGAATCAACTACTCTTCTGCATACCTTTTTGAATTATACAGAACTCAAGGTCTGTTGATTTTGTTGAAGTACGGTTAAGGGAAAGGGGTAGTTTAACAGCAACGTCTTACGTTTTATAAGGGTAATTTTTTTTTTGACGAACGATAACTGCCGAAAATTCAAAGAGAATTAAATACATTTTTGCACACTTTCCTGAGTTGCAGAGAACTCAATGTCTGTTGATTTTGGAGAAGATCGGTTAAGAGAAAGGGGTAGTTTACCAGGAACATTTTATGATTTAACAAGAGTAAAGTACTTAATTTTTATGAATAAAGTATCCTGATAAGAAACTCATAATAATCCACTGTACAAACGTAGATGAAATATCTATAAATGAAGAGGTTAGGTGAACGGGGTGGGGGTAATTTTCTAAAATAAAAATTATAGTTGTCGGTGGAGGGGAGAATTTTTTATAAGTGTACTACGTTATCGGCAACAAACAAGTAGTTTTTTGTTAAAATTGCTTCCCGGGCTGTTTAGCCGTAGTCCAATGTTTTCTGCAAAACCAGACTTTTCGACAGTGCCATCGACTGCCATCGTTAGTGAAAATCGAGTGCGAAAACGTGAGGTGGTATACGTTAGTGACCACAGTACTGTGGTTAATGCTGAAGCAATAAGTAGAAAGACGTAGTTTCTATGGAAATATTTCATTTCGAATATGATTTTTAACATAAATCTTAGAACTGGAAGTCATGTATTGTTCTCCATACCGATATTTTTCAATGGAAAAAAGATAACAGCTGCAAATTCAAACAGAATCAACTACTCTTTTGCATACAGCCCGGAATTATAGAGTTCTCAAGACCTATTGCTTTTGGTGAATATCGGTTAAGTGGGAGGGGTAGTTTACCAGCAACATTTTATATTTTAACAATTATATTTTCTATGGCAAACGATAAAAGCCGCAAATTCAAACAGAATCAACTACTCTTTTGCATACAGCCCTGTATTACAGAGTTCTCAAGACCTGTTGGTTTTGGTGAAGATCGGTTAAGGGAAAGGGGTAGTTTACCTGCAACATTTTATATTTTAACAAGGGTATTGTCTATGGCAAACGATAAAAGCCGCAAATGTAAACAGAATAAAAAATGTTTTGCATACAGGCCTGAATTGTAGAGTTCTCAGGACCTATTGTATTTGGTGAAGATCGGTTAAGGGAAAGGGGTAGTTTACCCATGGCCCCCACATCCTGAAGCGGGCCCCCAGGCCAGGATCTTTGGCGGGCCCCCCTACCTACCGCTAAGTTTAAGGGCAGCGTAACGTTCTACAGGATTTAGGATAAAATAAGTCAGTTTAAATGATGACACAAAAGTAATATTTATATTTATTTTAAAAACTCTATGGATTTACATAATAAAAACTTACAATAATATAAAAAATTATCTCAAAGTATATTTTTTAGCTTTTGTCGATGCAAATTTTTCAATAACTTCAGTAAAATCAACTTGCTTAGCTAAATCATTTTCGATGCACAATATTGCTAGATGATTAAGTCGCTATTGACTAGTTGTGCTTCTTTGCCATGTTTTCAATGAATTTGCCAGTCTGCTGAACGATCTTTCAGCTGAAGAAACAGTAACTGGTACTGTACAAAACACTTTAATGGCGAGACAGACATTGGCAAATATACCTTGCAGTTTTTTGTCATAAATTGCATTCAGAAGTCTAATTGGGGTTCTTTCAGTACCGAAAACTTTCTCGTGAATACTTTTAATGTGAAGGATTTCGTGCAGAAAGTCTTCTGACAAATCTGTCTCATATGTATTTACAAGGTTTGCTGCTTTTGCGGTAAGTTGACCGTCTAAGTTCTGGAAGCTCAAAATGGGTGAGAATAATTCACATATGGTATCTGCTGCTTCAAATCGTGTCAATAAATCATTGATAATAAAATCCAATACTGGGTAAACTACGGAAATTCTGAAATCTTGTTCAGGTTCTATAGAAATTTTTCGGTTTTCGGGAAATTGAGGTTGCACTCCTACTGCTTCAGCAACTACTTTTGTTTCTTGAACAACACTTTCCCACGAGTCACGTAAGTGCTGCATCTCTTGCACTAAGTCTCTTATAAGTGCGGTCTCGACATCAAGAGATATTCCTTTACTTTGTATGACAACGTTCTTGTTGTCAATACTTGCTAATATTTTGTGCCAAAACACTGTCATTAGCAGAACTTTATAAGATCTGAAATATTTTTTTAGGCCTTTAATTGTGTTCAGTGCTGAAGGAGTTAATCCTGTAGCCATCTCTCCAAGAATGACATCTAACACAGCAAGTATGCCGGGATAATGTTTAACAATTGGGCGCACAGCTTAAATTCTTTCACTCCACCTTGTTTCTGAAAGACTTTGAAGAGATAATGTTACGTGTTTTTTCAATACTTCCCAGTGTGCAGGACTGTGAGCGAACAAAGAGTAGAAGTTTTCTATATTCCCGAAAAACGTTATAACATCTGGGTTGAGCTTTGCAGCGTTGACTCCTACGCGATTCAATGAATGTGCTCTGCAGGGAGAGAACAAGGCACATTTGTTCTTTTCTAAGATGCGGGACTTAACGCCGTTTATTTCGCCACGCATATTTGCGCCAATATCGTAGCCTTGCGAACGCAGTCATGGAGAGGTATATTGTTTTTTCCAGAGTTGCAAGTATTCTTCAGTTATTTTTTTCTCCAGTTTTTCCAGTAAAATTCATGAACTCAATGAAACGTTCATTCACTTCGAATTCGTTTCAGTCTTGGTTTTGGGATATGTGTCTGAGAATTAGGACGTTTTGTTCACTGTGAGAAATATCTGGTGTTGCATCTACTATTATTCCGTAGAAAATTGCGTCTCTTCTTTGATCAAGAATGGTTTGGAGAACTTTGTCTGCACAAAGGCCAATAAACTCATTTTGAGAATACCACGACAAATAATGTGCATGTCCTTTCTTTCATACTTTTACCTTCCACCTGATTTTGTTGAACTTTGGCGAGATGTTGTCGTGTCACTTCATCGTACTTTCCAATCAACTCTAAAATTTCTAAAAAATTCCCATTATGAACATCTCCAATCTTTGTGTTCTCTCCTTGAAAAGCTAAACCTCTAGATGATAAAAATAATGTTACGTCTACAAAAATTAAAAATCGCAAGAGTAAAGTGGCACTTCCGATTACCCGATTTTAGGATGGACGAAAAAATGTACGCGGTTCCAAGAAAAAAACGAAGTAAACATACCTGTAAAAACTTTTGGCTCGCCGGTGAACAAAACAATGAAGTAATACACTAACCACGTGGCAGATCACTTTCAAACTGAACATAAACATTCAGCAGAGCTTATCCCACAGATATTCACATACCGTAAACATTCGTAAGTAAACACGCATTGTATAGGCAAACATCAGCTGTTTTTGTTACTTTTCAAGTCTTCCAGAGAGGGCAACACTAATCACAAAGCATTTCTAACGATGTCATACCATACGGACAATGTTGTCGAATACCGCAGCAAACGGAGACGTTTTTTAAACGATGTGGACTATAGGCAAATTGCTCAGCGAACGGAGACAAATTTATTCGACTACAGTCGAATTACGCGGCGAAAGGGTTATTAATTCTTCCACTGACAATAATGAAATTAAAGCGTATTCATGTCCACGTGGGTGAAGCCGCGGGAAAAAGCTAGTATTTTATAAAGAAGTCGCTTTTTGTCTTCTGTTCATCTCACTTAGCTATCCGACCCACCACGCCGGGCCCCCCTAATCCCGGGCCCCCAGGCTAGAGCCCCGTCAGCCCCCCCTTGTGGGGGCCATGAGTTTACCTGGAAGCTTTTTATGTTTTAAAAGGGTATTTCCTATGGCAAACGATAAGAGCCGCAAATTCAAACAAAATCAAATAATGTTTTGCATACAGCTCTGATTTTTAGAGTACTCAATATCTGTTGTTCTTGGTGTAGATCGGTTAACGGGAAGGGGTCGTTTACCGGCAACGTTTATCTTATCAAGGGTAATTTTTGTCTATGGCAAACTATAACCGTAAATTCAAATAGAATCAAATAATTTTATTCATACAGCATTGGTTTGTAGAATACACAAAACCTATTGTTTTTGGTGAAGATCGGTTTAGAGAAAGAGGTAGTTTACCTGCAACGTTTTATGTTTTAACAAGGGTAATTTTTTCTATGACGGACGATGACTGCCGTAAATTCAAAAGAAAATCAAATATTTTTTTGCATACCTTCCTAAATTGTAGAGAGCTCAAGACCTGTTGATTTTGGTGAAGATCGGTAAAGGGAAAGGGGTAGTTTGCCAGAAACATGTTATGTTGTAATAAGAGAAATGTTTTCATGACGAACGATAACTGCCGCAAATTGAAACAGAATCAAATATTTTTTTGCATGCATCCCTGCATTGTAGAGGACTGAAGGTCTATTGATTTTGGTGAAGATCGATTTAGAGAAACGGGCTGTTTACCTGCAACGTTTTATGTTTTAGCAACAGTAAAGTACTTAATTTTGATAAATAAAGTATCTTGATAAGAAGCTCATAATAATCCACTGTAGAAACGTAGATGAAATATCTATAAATGAAGAGGTTATGTGAACGCGGTGGGGGTTATTTTCTATAAATGAAAATTATAGTTGAAGGGCGAGGGGAGAATTTTGAATGTGTACTACATTATCGGCAACAAAGAAGTAGTTCTTTGTTAAAATTCCTTCCCGGGCTGTTTAGCTGTAGTCCAATATTTTCTGCAAAACCAGATTTTCGGCCGTGCCAGCGACTTCCATCTTCAGTGAAAATCGAGTGCATAACGTGAGGTGGTATACGTTAGTGACCACAGTACTGTGGTTAAGGCTGAAGCAGTAAGTAGAAAGAAGTATTTTCTATGAAATATTTCATTTCGAAAATGATTTTAAATATAAAATTTAGAACATGGAATCATGTATGATTCTCCATACCGATATTTTACTTCCATGTTCCTTAAGGAAATGGAAGTATGGCAATGGGAAAAAAATCGTGTTCGAGATTATTGCAGATTCTGATTGTACTACACACAAAACATGAAAAAAAGTCATTTTTCGAAAAGTATCTGTGTGTGTCTGTCTGTCTGTCTATAGATTTTTTTCTATGGCAAAAGATAACAGCCGCAAATTCAAACAGAATCAAATAATTTTTTGCATACAGCCCTGATTTGTAGAGTACTCAAGACCTATTGTTTTTGGTGATGAACGTTTAAGGAAAAGGGGTAGTTTACCTGCAACGGTTTTTTTTAATTAAGGGTAATTTTTTCCTATGCCAAACGATAACAGCCGCAATTCAAACAGAATCAATTACTCTTTTGCATACAGCCCTGAATTGTAGAGTTCTCAAGACCTGTTGTTTTTGGTAAAGATCGGTTAAGGGAATGGGATAGTTTACTTGCAACGTTTTATTTTTTAACAAGTGTATTTTTTATGGCAAACGATAACAACCGCAAATTCAAACAGAATCAACTACTCTTTTGCATACTGCCCAGAATTGTAGAGTTCTCAAGACCTATTGTTTTTGGTGAAGATCGGTTAAGGGAAGGGGGTAGTTTAAAGGCAACGTTTTATGTTTTAACAAGGGTATTTAGTATGGCAAACGATAAGAGCCGCAAATTCAAACAGAATCAAATGATTATTTGCATACAGCCCTAAATTGTATAGATCTCAAGACCTGTTGTTTTTGGTGAAGATCGGTTAAGAGAAAGGGGTAGTTTACCAGCTACACTTTATGTTTTAACAAGGGTATTTTCTATGGCAAACGATAACAGCCGCAAATACAAACAGAATCAATTACTCTTTTGCATACTGCCCAGAATTGTAGAGTTCTCAAGACCTATTGTTTTTGGTGAAGATCGGTTAATGGAAGGGGGTAGTTTAACGGCAACGTTTTATGTTTTAACAAGGGTTTTTATATGGCAAACGATAAGAGCTGCAAATTCAAACAGAATCAAATGATTATTTGCATACAGCCCTAAATTGTATAGATCTCAAGACCTGTTGTTTTTGGTGAAGATCGGTTAAGGGAAAGGGGTAGTTTACCAGCTACGCTTTATGTTTTAACAAGGGTATTTTATATGGCAAACGATAACAGCCGCAAATACACACAGAATCAAATAATTTTTTGCATGCAGCCCTTATTTGTACAGTACTCAAGACCTATTGTTTTTGATGAAGTTCGGATTAGGTGAAGGGGTAGTTTACCAGCAACGGTTTTTTATACAGGGTTTTTTTTATGGTAAAGGATAATAGCCGCAAATTCAAACAGAATCAAATAATGTTTTGCATACAGCCCTGAATTGTAGATTTCTCATTACCTGTTGGTTTGGTGAAGATCGGTTAAGGGAATAGGGTAGTTTACCAGCAACGTTTTATGTTTTAACAAAGGAAAGTTTTTATGACGAACGATAACTGCCGTACATTAAAACAGAATCAACTACTCTTCTGCATACCTTTTTGAATTATACAGAACTCAAGGTCTGTTGATTTTGGAGAAGATCGGTTAAGAGAAAGGGGTAGTTTACCAGAAACATTTTATGATTTAACAAGAGTAAAGTACTTAATTTTTATAAATAAAGTATCCTGATAAGAAGCTCATAATAATCCACTGTATAAACGTAGATGAAATATCTATAAATGAAGAGGTTAGGTGAACGGGGTTGGGGTAATTTTCTATATTAAATATTATAGTTGTCGGTGGAGGAGAGAATTTTTTTATGTGTACTACGTTATCGGCAACAAAGAAGTAGTTTTTTGTTAAAATTGCTTCCCGGGCTGTTTAGCCGTAGTCCAATGTTTTCTGCAAAACCAGGCTTTTCGGCTGTGACATCGACTGCCATTATCAGTGAAAATCGAGTGCGAAAACGTGAGGTGGTATACGTTAGTAACCACAGTACTGTGGTTAATGCTGAAGCAATAAGTAGAAAGACGTAGTTTCTATGGAAATATTTCATTTCGAATATGATTTTTAACATAAATCTTAGAACATGGAAGTCATGTATGGTTCTCCATACCCATATTTTTCTGTGGCAAACGATAAAAGCCGCAAATTCAAACAGAATCATACAATTTTTGCATACAGCCCTGTATTGTAGAGTACTCAAGACCTATTGTTTTTGGTGAAGATCGGTTAAGGGAAAAGCGTAGTTTACCAGCAACGTTTTTTTATCAATGGTAATATTTCTTATATGGCAAACGATAACAGCCGCAAATTCAAACAGAATCAAATAATCTTTTGTATACAGCCGTGAATTATAGAGCACTGAAGGTGTATTGATTTTGGTGAAGATAGGTTTAGAGAATGCGGTAGTTTACCTGCAACGTTTTATGTTTTAGCAAGGGTAATTTTTCCTATGATGAACGATGACTGCCGTAAATTAAAAGAAAATCAAATATTTTTTGCATACCTTCCTAAATTGTAGAGAGCTCAAGGCCTGTTGATTTTGGTGAAGATCGGTAAAGGGAAAGGGGTAGTTTACCAGAAACATGTTATGTAGTAACAAGAGAAATGTTTTCATGACGAACGATAACTGCCGCAAATTGAAACAGAATCAAATATTTTTTTTAATGCATCCCTGCATTGTAGAGGACTGAAGGTCTATTGATTTTGGTGAAGATCGATTTAGAGAAACGGGCTGTTTACCTGCAACGTTTTATGTTTTAGCAACAGTAAAGTACTTAATTTTGATAAATAAAGTATCTTGATAAGAAGCTCATAATAATCCACTGTAGAAACGTAGATGAAATATCTATAAATGAAGAGGTTAGGTGAACGGGGTGGGGGTAATTTTCTATATTAAAAATTATAGTTGACGGTGGAGGGGAGAATTTTTATATGAATGTGTACTACGTTATCAGCAACAAACAAGTAGTTTTTTTGTTAAAATTGCTTCCCGGGCTGTTTAGCCGTAGTCCAATGTTTTCTGCAAAACCAGACTTTTCGGCAGTGCCATCGACTGCCATCGTCAGTGAAAATCGAGTGCGAAAACGTGAGGTGGTATACGTTAGTGACCACAGTACTGTGGTTAATGCTGAAGCAATAAGTAGAAAGACGTAGTTTCTATGGAAATATTTCATTTCGAATATGATTTTTAACATAAATCTTAGAACATGGAAGTCATGTATTGTTCTCCATACCGATATTTTTCAATGGAAAAAAGATAACAGCCGCAAATTCAAACAGAATCAACTACTCTTTTGCATACAGCCCGGAATTATAGAGTTCTCAAGACCTATTGCTTTTGGTGAATATCGGTTAAGTGAAGGGGGTAGTTTACCAGCAACATTTTATATTTTAACAATTATATTTTCTATGGCAAACGATAAAAGCCGCAAATTCAAACAGAATCAACTACTCTTTTGCATACAGCCCTGTATTACAGAGTTCTCAAGACATGTTGGTTTTGGTGAAGATCGGTTAAGGGAAAGGGGTAGTTTACCAGCAACATTTTATATTTTAACAAGGGTATTGTCTATGGCAAACGATAAAAGCCGCAAATGTAAACAGAATAAAAAATGTTTTGCATACAGGCCTGAATTGTAGAGTTCTCAGGACCTATTGTATTTGGTAAAGATCGGTTAAGGGAAAGGGGTAGTTTACCTGGAAGCTTTTTATGTTTTGAAAGGGTATTTTCTATGGCAAACGATAAAAGCCGCAAACGTAAACAGAATAAAATAATGTTTTGCATACTGCCCTGAATTGTAGAGTTCTCAGGGCCTGTTGTTTTTGGTGAAGATCGGTTAAGGGGAAGGGGTTGTTTACCAGCTATGTTTTATGTTTTAAAAGGGTATTTCCTATGGCAAACGATAAGAGCCGCAAATTCAAACAAAATCAAATAATGTTTTGCATACAGCTCTGATTTTTGGAGTACTCAATATCTGTTGTTTTTGGTGTAGTTCGGTTAACGGGAAGGGGTCGTTTACCGGCAACGTTTATCTTATCAAGGGTAATTTTTGTGTATGGCAAACTATAACCGTAAATTCAAATAGAATCAAATAATTTTATTCATACAGCATTGGTTTGTAGAATACACAAAACCTATTGTTTTTGGTGAAGATCGGTTTAGAGAAAGAGGTAGTTTACCTGCAACGTTTTACGTTTTAAGAAGGGTAATTTTTTCTATGACGGACGATGACTGCCGTAAATTCAAAAGAAAATCAAATATTTTTTTGCATACCTTCCTAAATTGTAGAGAGCTCAGGACCTGTTGATTTTGGTGAAGATCGGCAAAGGGAAAGGGGTAGTTTGCCAGAAACATTTTATGTTGTAATAAGAGAAATGTTTTCATGACGAACGATAACTGCCGCAAATTGAAACAGAATCAAATATTTTTTTGCATGCATCCCTGCATTGTAGAGGACTGAAGGTCTATTGATTTTGGTGAAGATCGATTTGGAGAAACGGGCAGTTTACCTGCAACATTTTATGTTTTAGCAACAGTAAAGTACTTAATTTTGATAAATAAAGTATCTTGATAAGAAGCTCATAATAATCCACTGTAGAAACGTAGATGAAATATCTATAAATGAAGAGGTTATGTGAACGCGGTGGGGGTTATTTTCTATAAATGAAAATTATAGTTGAAGGGCGAGGGGAGAATTTTGAATGTGTACTACATTATCGGCAACAAAGAAGTAGTTCTTTGTTAAAATTCCTTCCCGGGCTGTTTAGCTGTAGTCCAATATTTTCTGCAAAACCAGATTTTCGGCCGTGCCAGCGACTTCCATCTTCAGTGAAAAACGAGTGCATAACGTGAGGTGGTATACGTTAGTGACCACAGTACTGTGGTTAAGGCTGAAGCAGTAAGTAGAAAGAAGTATTTTCTATGAAATATTTCATTTCGAAAATGATTTTAAATATAAAATTTAGAACATGGAAGTCATGTATGATTCTCCATACCGATATTTTACTTCCATGTTCCTTAAGGAAATGGAAGTATGGCAATGGGAAAAAAATCGTGTTCGAGATTATTGCAGATTCTGATTGTACTACACACAAAACATGAAAAAAGTCATTTTTCGAAAAGTATCTGTGTGTGTCTGTCTGTCTGTCTATAGATTTTTTTCTATGGCAAAAGATAACAGCCGTAAATTCAAACAGAATCAAGTACTCTTTTGCATACAGCCCTGAATTGTAGAGTTCTCAAGACCTGTTGTTTTTGGTGATGAACGTTTAAGGAAAAGGGGTAGTTTACCTGCAATGGTTTTTTTTAATTAAGGGTAATTTTTTCCTATGCCAAACGATAACAGCCACAAATTCAAACGAATCTACTCTATTGCATACAGCCCTGAATTGCAGAGTTCTCAAGACCTATTATTTTGGTGAAGATCGGTTAAGGGAAAGGGCTAGTTTAACAGCAACAGTTTTTTATTAAGGTAATTTGTTTATGGTAAAAGGATAATAGCCGCAAATTCAAACAGAATCAAATAATGTTTTGCATACAGCCCTGAATTGTAGAGTTCTCAATACCTGTTGGTTTGGTGAAGATCGTTTAAGAAAATAGGATAGTTTACCAACAACATTTTATGTTTTAAGAAGGGAAATTTTTTTTATGACGAACGATAACTGCCGTACATTAAAACAGAATCAACTACTCTTCTGCATACCTTTTTGAATTATACAGAACTCAAGGTCTGTTGATTTTGTTGAAGTACGGTTAAGGGAAAGGGGTAGTTTAACAGCAACGTCTTACGTTTTATAAGGGTAATTTTTTTTTTGACGAACGATAACTGCCGAAAATTCAAAGAGAATTAAATACATTTTTGCACACTTTCCTGAGTTGCAGAGAACTCAATGTCTGTTGATTTTGGAGAAGATCGGTTAAGAGAAAGGGGTAGTTTACCAGGAACATTTTATGATTTAACAAGAGTAAAGTACTTAATTTTTATGAATAAAGTATCCTGATAAGAAGCTCATAATAATCCACTGTACAAACGTAGATGAAATATCTATAAATGAAGAGGTTAGGTGAACGGGGTGGGGGTAATTTTCTAAAATAAAAATTATAGTTGTCGGTGGAGGGGAGAATTTTTTATAAGTGTACTACGTTATCGGCAACAAACAAGTAGTTTTTTGTTAAAATTGCTTCCCGGGCTGTTTAGCCGTAGTCCAATGTTTTCTGCAAAACCAGACTTTTCGACAGTGCCATCGACTGCCATCGTTAGTGAAAATCGAGTGCGAAAACGTGAGGTGGTATACGTTAGTGACCACAGTACTGTGGTTAATGCTGAAGCAATAAGTAGAAAGACGTAGTTTCTATGGAAATATTTCATTTCGAATATGATTTTTAACATAAATCTTAGAACTGGAAGTCATGTATTGTTCTCCATACCGATATTTTTCAATGGAAAAAAGATAACAGCTGCAAATTCAAACAGAATCAACTACTCTTTTGCATACAGCCCGGAATTATAGAGTTCTCAAGACCTATTGCTTTTGGTGAATATCGGTTAAGTGGGAGGGGTAGTTTACCAGCAACATTTTATATTTTAACAATTATATTTTCTATGGCAAACGATAAAAGCCGCAAATTCAAACAGAATCAACTACTCTTTTGCATACAGCCCTGTATTACAGAGTTCTCAAGACCTGTTGGTTTTGGTGAAGATCGGTTAAGGGAAAGGGGTAGTTTACCTGCAACATTTTATATTTTAACAAGGGTATTGTCTATGGCAAACGATAAAAGCCGCAAATGTAAACAGAATAAAAAATGTTTTGCATACAGGCCTGAATTGTAGAGTTCTCAGGACCTATTGTATTTGGTGAAGATCGGTTAAGGGAAAGGGGTAGTTTACCCATGGCCCCCACATCCTGAAGCGGGCCCCCAGGCCAGGATCTTTGGCGGGCCCCCCTACCTACCGCTAAGTTTAAGGGCAGCGTAACGTTCTACAGGATTTAGGATAAAATAAGTCAGTTTAAATGATGACACAAAAGTAATATTTATATTTATTTTAAAAACTCTATGGATTTACATAATAAAAACTTACAATAATATAAAAAATTATCTCAAAGTATATTTTCTAGCTTTTGTCGATGCAAATTTTTCAATAACTTCAGTAAAATCAACTTGCTTAGCTAAATCATTTTCGATGCACAATATTGCTAGATGATTAAGTCGCTATTGACTAGTTGTGCTTCTTTGCCATGTTTTCAATGAATTTGCCAGTCTGCTGAACGATCTTTCAGCTGAAGAAACAGTAACTGGTACTGTACAAAACACTTTAATGGCGAGACAGACATTGGCAAATATACCTTGCAGTTTTTTGTCATAAATTGCATTCAGAAGTCTAATTGGGGTTCTTTCAGTACCGAAAACTTTCTCGTGAATACTTTTAATGTGAAGGATTTCGTGCAGAAAGTCTTCTGACAAATCTGTCTCATATGTATTTACAAGGTTTGCTGCTTTTGCGGTAAGTTGACCGTCTAAGTTCTGGAAGCTCAAAATGGGTGAGAATAATTCACATATGGTATCTGCTGCTTCAAATCGTGTCAATAAATCATTGATAATAAAATCCAATACTGGGTAAACTACGGAAATTCTGAAATCTTGTTCAGGTTCTATAGAAATTTTTCGGTTTTCGGGAAATTGAGGTTGCACTCCTACTGCTTCAGCAACTACTTTTGTTTCTTGAACAACACTTTCCCACGAGTCACGTAAGTGCTGCATCTCTTGCACTAAGTCTCTTATAAGTGCGGTCTCGACATCAAGAGATATTCCTTTACTTTGTATGACAACGTTCTTGTTGTCAATACTTGCTAATATTTTGTGCCAAAACACTGTCATTAGCAGAACTTTATAAGATCTGAAATATTTTTTTAGGCCTTTAATTGTGTTCAGTGCTGAAGGAGTTAATCCTGTAGCCATCTCTCCAAGAATGACATCTAACACAGCAAGTATGCCGGGATAATGTTTAACAATTGGGCGCACAGCTTAAATTCTTTCACTCCACCTTGTTTCTGAAAGACTTTGAAGAGATAATGTTACGTGTTTTTTCAATACTTCCCAGTGTGCAGGACTGTGAGCGAACAAAGAGTAGAAGTTTTCTATATTCCCGAAAAACGTTATAACATCTGGGTTGAGCTTTGCAGCGTTGACTCCTACGCGATTCAATGAATGTGCTCTGCAGGGAGAGAACAAGGCACATTTGTTCTTTTCTAAGATGCGGGACTTAACGCCGTTTATTTCGCCACGCATATTTGCGCCAATATCGTAGCCTTGCGAACGCAGTCATGGAGAGGTATATTGTTTTTTCCAGAGTTGCAAGTATTCTTCAGTTATTTTTTTCTCCAGTTTTTCCAGTAAAATTCATGAACTCAATGAAACGTTCATTCACTTCGAATTCGTTTCAGTCTTGGTTTTGGGATATGTGTCTGAGAATTAGGACGTTTTGTTCACTGTGAGAAATATCTGGTGTTGCATCTACTATTATTCCGTAGAAAATTGCGTCTCTTCTTTGATCAAGAATGGTTTGGAGAACTTTGTCTGCACAAAGGCCAATAAACTCATTTTGAGAATACCACGACAAATAATGTGCATGTCCTTTCTTTCATACTTTTACCTTCCACCTGATTTTGTTGAACTTTGGCGAGATGTTGTCGTGTCACTTCATCGTACTTTCCAATCAACTCTAAAATTTCTAAAAAATTCCCATTATGAACATCTCCAATCTTTGTGTTCTCTCCTTGAAAAGCTAAACCTCTAGATGATAAAAATAATGTTACGTCTACAAAAATTAAAAATCGCAAGAGTAAAGTGGCACTTCCGATTACCCGATTTTAGGATGGACGAAAAAATGTACGCGGTTCCAAGAAAAAAACGAAGTAAACATACCTGTAAAAACTTTTGGCTCGCCGGCGAACAAAACAATGAAGTAATACACTAACCACGTGGCAGATCACTTTCAAACTGAACATAAACATTCAGCAGAGCTTATCCCACAGATATTCACATACCGTAAACATTCGTAAGTAAACACGCATTGTATAGGCAAACATCAGCTGTTTTTGTTACTTTTCAAGGCTTCCAGAGAGGGCAACACTAATCACAAAGCATTTCTAACGATGTCATACCATACGGACAATGTTGTCGAATACCGCAGCAAACGGAGACGTTTTTTAAACGATGTGGACTATAGGCAAATTGCTCAGCGAACGGAGACAAATTTATTCGACTACAGTCGAATTACGCGGCGAAAGGGTTATTAATTCTTCCACTGACAATAATGAAATTAAAGCGTATTCATGTCCACGTGGGTGAAGCCGCGGGAAAAAGCTAGTATTTTATAAAGAAGTCGCTTTTTGTCTTCTGTTCATCTCACTTAGCTATCCGACCCACCACGCCGGGCCCCCCTAATCCCGGGCCCCCAGGCTAGAGCCCCGTCAGCCCCCCCTTGTGGGGGCCATGAGTTTACCTGGAAGCTTTTTATGTTTTAAAAGGGTATTTCCTATGGCAAACGATAAGAGCCGCAAATTCAAACAAAATCAAATAATGTTTTGCATACAGCTCTGATTTTTAGAGTACTCAATATCTGTTGTTCTTGGTGTAGATCGGTTAACGGGAAGGGGTCGTTTACCGGCAACGTTTATCTTATCAAGGGTAATTTTTGTCTATGGCAAACTATAACCGTAAATTCAAATAGAATCAAATAATTTTATTCATACAGCATTGGTTTGTAGAATACACAAAACCTATTGTTTTTGGTGAAGATCGGTTTAGAGAAAGAGGTAGTTTACCTGCAACGTTTTATGTTTTAACAAGGGTAATTTTTTCTATGACGGACGATGACTGCCGTAAATTCAAAAGAAAATCAAATATTTTTTTGCATACCTTCCTAAATTGTTGAGAGCTCAGGACCTGTTGATTTTGGTGAAGATCGGTAAAGGGAAAGGGGTAGTTTGCCAGAAACATGTTATGTTGTAATAAGAGAAATGTTTTCATGACGAACGATAACTGCCGCAAATTGAAACAGAATCAAATATTTTTTTGCATGCATCCCTGCATTGTAGAGGACTGAAGGTCTATTGATTTTGGTGAAGATCGATTTAGAGAAACGGGCTGTTTACCTGCAACGTTTTATGTTTTAGCAACAGTAAAGTACTTAATTTTGATAAATAAAGTATCTTGATAAGAAGCTCATAATAATCCACTGTAGAAACGTAGATGAAATATCTATAAATGAAGAGGTTATGTGAACGCGGTGGGGGTTATTTTCTATAAATGAAAATTATAGTTGAAGGGCGAGGGGAGAATTTTGAATGTGTACTACATTATCGGCAACAAAGAAGTAGTTCTTTGTTAAAATTCCTTCCCGGGCTGTTTAGCTGTAGTCCAATATTTTCTGCAAAACCAGATTTTCGGCCGTGCCAGCGACTTCCATCTTCAGTGAAAATCGAGTGCATAACGTGAGGTGGTATACGTTAGTGACCACAGTACTGTGGTTAAGGCTGAAGCAGTAAGTAGAAAGAAGTATTTTCTATGAAATATTTCATTTCGAAAATGATTTTAAATATAAAATTTAGAACATGGAATCATGTATGATTCTCCATACCGATATTTTACTTCCATGTTCCTTAAGGAAATGGAAGTATGGCAATGGGAAAAAAATCGTGTTCGAGATTATTGCAGATTCTGATTGTACTACACACAAAACATGAAAAAAAGTCATTTTTCGAAAAGTATCTGTGTGTGTCTGTCTGTCTGTCTATAGATTTTTTTCTATGGCAAAAGATAACAGCCGCAAATTCAAACAGAATCAAATAATTTTTTGCATACAGCCCTGATTTGTAGAGTACTCAAGACCTATTGTTTTTGGTGATGAACGTTTAAGGAAAAGGGGTAGTTTACCTGCAACGGTTTTTTTTAATTAAGGGTAATTTTTTCCTATGCCAAACGATAACAGCCGCACTTCAAACAGAATCAATTACTCTTTTGCATACAGCCCTGAATTGTAGAGTTCTCAAGACCTGTTGTTTTTGGTAAAGATCGGTTAAGGGAATGGGATAGTTTACTTGCAACGTTTTATTTTTTAACAAGTGTATTTTTTATGGCAAACGATAACAACCGCAAATTCAAACAGAATCAACTACTCTTTTGCATACTGCCCAGAATTGTAGAGTTCTCAAGACCTATTGTTTTTGGTGAAGATCGGTTAAGGGAAGGGGGTAGTTTAAAGGCAACGTTTTATGTTTTAACAAGGGTATTTAGTATGGCAAACGATAAGAGCCGCAAATTCAAACAGAATCAAATGATTATTTGCATACAGCCCTAAATTGTATAGATCTCAAGACCTGTTGTTTTTGGTGAAGATCGGTTAAGAGAAAGGGGTAGTTTACCAGCTACACTTTATGTTTTAACAAGGGTATTTTCTATGGCAAACGATAACAGCCGCAAATACAAACAGAATCAATTACTCTTTTGCATACTGCCCAGAATTGTAGAGTTCTCAAGACCTATTGTTTTTGGTGAAGATCGGTTAATGGAAGGGGGTAGTTTAACGGCAACGTTTTATGTTTTAACAAGGGTTTTTATATGGCAAACGATAAGAGCTGCAAATTCAAACAGAATCAAATGATTATTTGCATACAGCCCTAAATTGTATAGATCTCAAGACCTGTTGTTTTTGGTGAAGATCGGTTAAGGGAAAGGGGTAGTTTACCAGCTACGCTTTATGTTTTAACAAGGGTATTTTATATGGCAAACGATAACAGCCGCAAATACACACAGAATCAAATAATTTTTTGCATGCAGCCCTTATTTGTACAGTACTCAAGACCTATTGTTTTTGATGAAGTTCGGATTAGGTGAAGGGGTAGTTTACCAGCAACGGTTTTTTATACAGGGTTTTTTTTATGGTAAAGGATAATAGCCGCAAATTCAAACAGAATCAAATAATGTTTTGCATACAGCCCTGAATTGTAGATTTCTCATTACCTGTTGGTTTGGTGAAGATCGGTTAAGGGAATAGGGTAGTTTACCAGCAACGTTTTATGTTTTAACAAAGGAAAGTTTTTATGACGAACGATAACTGCCGTACATTAAAACAGAATCAACTACTCTTCTGCATACCTTTTTGAATTATACAGAACTCAAGGTCTGTTGATTTTGGAGAAGATCGGTTAAGAGAAAGGGGTAGTTTACCAGAAACATTTTATGATTTAACAAGAGTAAAGTACTTAATTTTTATAAATAAAGTATCCTGATAAGAAGCTCATAATAATCCACTGTATAAACGTAGATGAAATATCTATAAATGAAGAGGTTAGGTGAACGGGGTTGGGGTAATTTTCTATATTAAATATTATAGTTGTCGGTGGAGGAGAGAATTTTTTTATGTGTACTACGTTATCGGCAACAAAGAAGTAGTTTTTTGTTAAAATTGCTTCCCGGGCTGTTTAGCCGTAGTCCAATGTTTTCTGCAAAACCAGGCTTTTCGGCTGTGACATCGACTGCCATTATCAGTGAAAATCGAGTGCGAAAACGTGAGGTGGTATACGTTAGTAACCACAGTACTGTGGTTAATGCTGAAGCAATAAGTAGAAAGACGTAGTTTCTATGGAAATATTTCATTTCGAATATGATTTTTAACATAAATCTTAGAACATGGAAGTCATGTATGGTTCTCCATACCCATATTTTTCTGTGGCAAACGATAAAAGCCGCAAATTCAAACAGAATCATACAATTTTTGCATACAGCCCTGTATTGTAGAGTACTCAAGACCTATTGTTTTTGGTGAAGATCGGTTAAGGGAAAAGCGTAGTTTACCAGCAACGTTTTTTTATCAATGGTAATATTTCTTATATGGCAAACGATAACAGCCGCAAATTCAAACAGAATCAAATAATCTTTTGTATACAGCCGTGAATTATAGAGCACTGAAGGTGTATTGATTTTGGTGAAGATAGGTTTAGAGAATGCGGTAGTTTACCTGCAACGTTTTATGTTTTAGCAAGGGTAATTTTTCCTATGATGAACGATGACTGCCGTAAATTAAAAGAAAATCAAATATTTTTTGCATACCTTCCTAAATTGTAGAGAGCTCAAGGCCTGTTGATTTTGGTGAAGATCGGTAAAGGGAAAGGGGTAGTTTACCAGAAACATGTTATGTAGTAACAAGAGAAATGTTTTCATGACGAACGATAACTGCCGCAAATTGAAACAGAATCAAATATTTTTTTTAATGCATCCCTGCATTGTAGAGGACTGAAGGTCTATTGATTTTGGTGAAGATCGATTTAGAGAAACGGGCTGTTTACCTGCAACGTTTTATGTTTTAGCAACAGTAAAGTACTTAATTTTGATAAATAAAGTATCTTGATAAGAAGCTCATAATAATCCACTGTAGAAACGTAGATGAAATATCTATAAATGAAGAGGTTAGGTGAACGGGGTGGGGGTAATTTTCTATATTAAAAATTATAGTTGACGGTGGAGGGGAGAATTTTTATATGAATGTGTACTACGTTATCAGCAACAAACAAGTAGTTTTTTTGTTAAAATTGCTTCCCGGGCTGTTTAGCCGTAGTCCAATGTTTTCTGCAAAACCAGACTTTTCGGCAGTGCCATCGACTGCCATCGTCAGTGAAAATCGAGTGCGAAAACGTGAGGTGGTATACGTTAGTGACCACAGTACTGTGGTTAATGCTGAAGCAATAAGTAGAAAGACGTAGTTTCTATGGAAATATTTCATTTCGAATATGATTTTTAACATAAATCTTAGAACATGGAAGTCATGTATTGTTCTCCATACCGATATTTTTCAATGGAAAAAAGATAACAGCCGCAAATTCAAACAGAATCAACTACTCTTTTGCATACAGCCCGGAATTATAGAGTTCTCAAGACCTATTGCTTTTGGTGAATATCGGTTAAGTGAAGGGGGTAGTTTACCAGCAACATTTTATATTTTAACAATTATATTTTCTATGGCAAACGATAAAAGCCGCAAATTCAAACAGAATCAACTACTCTTTTGCATACAGCCCTGTATTACAGAGTTCTCAAGACATGTTGGTTTTGGTGAAGATCGGTTAAGGGAAAGGGGTAGTTTACCAGCAACATTTTATATTTTAACAAGGGTATTGTCTATGGCAAACGATAAAAGCCGCAAATGTAAACAGAATAAAAAATGTTTTGCATACAGGCCTGAATTGTAGAGTTCTCAGGACCTATTGTATTTGGTAAAGATCGGTTAAGGGAAAGGGGTAGTTTACCTGGAAGCTTTTTATGTTTTGAAAGGGTATTTTCTATGGCAAACGATAAAAGCCGCAAACGTAAACAGAATAAAATAATGTTTTGCATACTGCCCTGAATTGTAGAGTTCTCAGGGCCTGTTGTTTTTGGTGAAGATCGGTTAAGGGGAAGGGGTTGTTTACCAGCTATGTTTTATGTTTTAAAAGGGTATTTCCTATGGCAAACGATAAGAGCCGCAAATTCAAACAAAATCAAATAATGTTTTGCATACAGCTCTGATTTTTGGAGTACTCAATATCTGTTGTTTTTGGTGTAGTTCGGTTAACGGGAAGGGGTCGTTTACCGGCAACGTTTATCTTATCAAGGGTAATTTTTGTGTATGGCAAACTATAACCGTAAATTCAAATAGAATCAAATAATTTTATTCATACAGCATTGGTTTGTAGAATACACAAAACCTATTGTTTTTGGTGAAGATCGGTTTAGAGAAAGAGGTAGTTTACCTGCAACGTTTTACGTTTTAAGAAGGGTAATTTTTTCTATGACGGACGATGACTGCCGTAAATTCAAAAGAAAATCAAATATTTTTTTGCATACCTTCCTAAATTGTAGAGAGCTCAGGACCTGTTGATTTTGGTGAAGATCGGCAAAGGGAAAGGGGTAGTTTGCCAGAAACATTTTATGTTGTAATAAGAGAAATGTTTTCATGACGAACGATAACTGCCGCAAATTGAAACAGAATCAAATATTTTTTTGCATGCATCCCTGCATTGTAGAGGACTGAAGGTCTATTGATTTTGGTGAAGATCGATTTGGAGAAACGGGCAGTTTACCTGCAACATTTTATGTTTTAGCAACAGTAAAGTACTTAATTTTGATAAATAAAGTATCTTGATAAGAAGCTCATAATAATCCACTGTAGAAACGTAGATGAAATATCTATAAATGAAGAGGTTATGTGAACGCGGTGGGGGTTATTTTCTATAAATGAAAATTATAGTTGAAGGGCGAGGGGAGAATTTTGAATGTGTACTACATTATCGGCAACAAAGAAGTAGTTCTTTGTTAAAATTCCTTCCCGGGCTGTTTAGCTGTAGTCCAATATTTTCTGCAAAACCAGATTTTCGGCCGTGCCAGCGACTTCCATCTTCAGTGAAAAACGAGTGCATAACGTGAGGTGGTATACGTTAGTGACCACAGTACTGTGGTTAAGGCTGAAGCAGTAAGTAGAAAGAAGTATTTTCTATGAAATATTTCATTTCGAAAATGATTTTAAATATAAAATTTAGAACATGGAAGTCATGTATGATTCTCCATACCGATATTTTACTTCCATGTTCCTTAAGGAAATGGAAGTATGGCAATGGGAAAAAAATCGTGTTCGAGATTATTGCAGATTCTGATTGTACTACACACAAAACATGAAAAAAGTCATTTTTCGAAAAGTATCTGTGTGTGTCTGTCTGTCTGTCTATAGATTTTTTTCTATGGCAAAAGATAACAGCCGTAAATTCAAACAGAATCAAGTACTCTTTTGCATACAGCCCTGAATTGTAGAGTTCTCAAGACCTGTTGTTTTTGGTGATGAACGTTTAAGGAAAAGGGGTAGTTTACCTGCAATGGTTTTTTTTAATTAAGGGTAATTTTTTCCTATGCCAAACGATAACAGCCACAAATTCAAACGAATCTACTCTATTGCATACAGCCCTGAATTGCAGAGTTCTCAAGACCTATTATTTTGGTGAAGATCGGTTAAGGGAAAGGGCTAGTTTAACAGCAACAGTTTTTTATTAAGGTAATTTGTTTATGGTAAAAGGATAATAGCCGCAAATTCAAACAGAATCAAATAATGTTTTGCATACAGCCCTGAATTGTAGAGTTCTCAATACCTGTTGGTTTGGTGAAGATCGTTTAAGAAAATAGGATAGTTTACCAACAACATTTTATGTTTTAAGAAGGGAAATTTTTTTTATGACGAACGATAACTGCCGTACATTAAAACAGAATCAACTACTCTTCTGCATACCTTTTTGAATTATACAGAACTCAAGGTCTGTTGATTTTGTTGAAGTACGGTTAAGGGAAAGGGGTAGTTTAACAGCAACGTCTTACGTTTTATAAGGGTAATTTTTTTTTTGACGAACGATAACTGCCGAAAATTCAAAGAGAATTAAATACATTTTTGCACACTTTCCTGAGTTGCAGAGAACTCAATGTCTGTTGATTTTGGAGAAGATCGGTTAAGAGAAAGGGGTAGTTTACCAGGAACATTTTATGATTTAACAAGAGTAAAGTACTTAATTTTTATGAATAAAGTATCCTGATAAGAAGCTCATAATAATCCACTGTACAAACGTAGATGAAATATCTATAAATGAAGAGGTTAGGTGAACGGGGTGGGGGTAATTTTCTAAAATAAAAATTATAGTTGTCGGTGGAGGGGAGAATTTTTTATAAGTGTACTACGTTATCGGCAACAAACAAGTAGTTTTTTGTTAAAATTGCTTCCCGGGCTGTTTAGCCGTAGTCCAATGTTTTCTGCAAAACCAGACTTTTCGACAGTGCCATCGACTGCCATCGTTAGTGAAAATCGAGTGCGAAAACGTGAGGTGGTATACGTTAGTGACCACAGTACTGTGGTTAATGCTGAAGCAATAAGTAGAAAGACGTAGTTTCTATGGAAATATTTCATTTCGAATATGATTTTTAACATAAATCTTAGAACATGGAAGTCATGTATTGTTCTCCATACCGATATTTTTCAATGGAAAAAAGATAACAGCTGCAAATTCAAACAGAATCAACTACTCTTTTGCATACAGCCCGGAATTATAGAGTTCTCAAGACCTATTGCTTTTGGTGAATATCGGTTAAGTGGGAGGGGTAGTTTACCAGCAACATTTTATATTTTAACAATTATATTTTCTATGGCAAACGATAAAAGCCGCAAATTCAAACAGAATCAACTACTCTTTTGCATACAGCCCTGTATTACAGAGTTCTCAAGACCTGTTGGTTTTGGTGAAGATCGGTTAAGGGAAAGGGGTAGTTTACCTGCAACATTTTATATTTTAACAAGGGTATTGTCTATGGCAAACGATAAAAGCCGCAAATGTAAACAGAATAAAAAATGTTTTGCATACAGGCCTGAATTGTAGAGTTCTCAGGACCTATTGTATTTGGTGAAGATCGGTTAAGGGAAAGGGGTAGTTTACCCATGGCCCCCACATCCTGAAGCGGGCCCCCAGGCCAGGATCTTTGGCGGGCCCCCCTACCTACCGCTAAGTTTAAGGGCAGCGTAACGTTCTACAGGATTTAGGATAAAATAAGTCAGTTTAAATGATGACACAAAAGTAATATTTATATTTATTTTAAAAACTCTATGGATTTACATAATAAAAACTTACAATAATATAAAAAATTATCTCAAAGTATATTTTCTAGCTTTTGTCGATGCAAATTTTTCAATAACTTCAGTAAAATCAACTTGCTTAGCTAAATCATTTTCGATGCACAATATTGCTAGATGATTAAGTCGCTATTGACTAGTTGTGCTTCTTTGCCATGTTTTCAATGAATTTGCCAGTCTGCTGAACGATCTTTCAGCTGAAGAAACAGTAACTGGTACTGTACAAAACACTTTAATGGCGAGACAGACATTGGCAAATATACCTTGCAGTTTTTTGTCATAAATTGCATTCAGAAGTCTAATTGGGGTTCTTTCAGTACCGAAAACTTTCTCGTGAATACTTTTAATGTGAAGGATTTCGTGCAGAAAGTCTTCTGACAAATCTGTCTCATATGTATTTACAAGGTTTGCTGCTTTTGCGGTAAGTTGACCGTCTAAGTTCTGGAAGCTCAAAATGGGTGAGAATAATTCACATATGGTATCTGCTGCTTCAAATCGTGTCAATAAATCATTGATAATAAAATCCAATACTGGGTAAACTACGGAAATTCTGAAATCTTGTTCAGGTTCTATAGAAATTTTTCGGTTTTCGGGAAATTGAGGTTGCACTCCTACTGCTTCAGCAACTACTTTTGTTTCTTGAACAACACTTTCCCACGAGTCACGTAAGTGCTGCATCTCTTGCACTAAGTCTCTTATAAGTGCGGTCTCGACATCAAGAGATATTCCTTTACTTTGTATGACAACGTTCTTGTTGTCAATACTTGCTAATATTTTGTGCCAAAACACTGTCATTAGCAGAACTTTATAAGATCTGAAATATTTTTTTAGGCCTTTAATTGTGTTCAGTGCTGAAGGAGTTAATCCTGTAGCCATCTCTCCAAGAATGACATCTAACACAGCAAGTATGCCGGGATAATGTTTAACAATTGGGCGCACAGCTTAAATTCTTTCACTCTACCTTGTTTCTGAAAGACTTTGAAGAGATAATGTTACGTGTTTTTTCAATACTTCCCAGTGTGCAGGACTGTGAGCGAACAAAGAGTAGAAGTTTTCTATATTCCCGAAAAACGTTATAACATCTGGGTTGAGCTTTGCAGCGTTGACTCCTACGCGATTCAATGAATGTGCTCTGCAGGGAGAGAACAAGGCACATTTGTTCTTTTCTAAGATGCGGGACTTAACGCCGTTTATTTCGCCACGCATATTTGCGCCAATATCGTAGCCTTGCGAACGCAGTCATGGAGAGGTATATTGTTTTTTCCAGAGTTGCAAGTATTCTTCAGTTATTTTTTCTCCAGTTTTTCCAGTAAAATTCATGAACTCAATGAAACGTTCATTCACTTCGAATTCGTTTCAGTCTTGGTTTTGGGATATGTGTCTGAGAATTAGGACGTTTTGTTCACTGTGAGAAATATCTGGTGTTGCATCTACTATTATTCCGTAGAAAATTGCGTCTCTTCTTTGATCAAGAATGGTTTGGAGAACTTTGTCTGCACAAAGGCCAATAAACTCATTTTGAGAATACCACGACAAATAATGTGCATGTCCTTTCATACTTTTACCTTCCACCTGATTTTGTTGAACTTTGGCGAGATGTTGTCGTGTCACTTCATCGTACTTTCCAATCAACTCTAAAATTTCTAAAAAATTCCCATTATGAACATCTCCAATCTTTGTGTTCTCTCCTTGAAAAGCTAAACCTCTAGATGATAAAAATAATGTTACGTCTACAAAAATTAAAAATCGCAAGAGTAAAGTGGCACTTCCGATTACCCGATTTTAGGATGGACGAAAAAATGTACGCGGTTCCAAGAAAAAAACGAAGTAAACATACCTGTAAAAACTTTTGGCTCGCCGGCGAACAAAACAATGAAGTAATACACTAACCACGTGGCAGATCACTTTCAAACTGAACATAAACATTCAGCAGAGTTTATCCCACAGATATTCACATACCGTAAACATTCGTAAGTAAACACGCATTGTATAGGCAAACATCAGCTGTTTTTGTTACTTTTCAAGGCTTCCAGAGAGGGCAGCACTAATCACAAAGCATTTCTAACGATGTCATACCATACGGACAATGTTGTCGAATACCGCAGCAAACGGAGACGTTTTTTAAACGATGTGGACTATAGGCAAATTGCTCAGCGAACGGAGACAAATTTATTCGACTACAGTCGAATTACGCGGCGAAAGGGTTATTAATTCTTCCACTGACAATAATGAAATTAAAGCGTATTCATGTCCACGTGGGTGAAGCCGCGGGAAAAAGCTAGTATTTTATAAAGAAGTCGCTTTTTGTCTTCTGTTCATCTCACTTAGCTATCCGACCCACCACGCCGGGCCCCCCTAATCCCGGGCCCCCAGGCTAGAGCCCCGTCAGCCCCCCCTTGTGGGGGCCATGAGTTTACCTGGAAGCTTTTTATGTTTTAAAAGGGTATTTCCTATGGCAAACGATAAGAGCCGCAAATTCAAACAAAATCAAATAATGTTTTGCATACAGCTCTGATTTTTAGAGTACTCAATATCTGTTGTTCTTGGTGTAGATCGGTTAACGGGAAGGGGTCGTTTACCGGCAACGTTTATCTTATCAAGGGTAATTTTTGTCTATGGCAAACTATAACCGTAAATTCAAATAGAATCAAATAATTTTATTCATACAGCATTGGTTTGTAGAATACACAAAGCCTATTGTTTTTGGTGAAGATCGGTTTAGAGAAAGAGGTAGTTTACCTGCAACGTTTTATGTTTTAACAAGGGTAATTTTTTCTATGACGGACGATGACTGCCGTAAATTCAAAAGAAAATCAAATATTTTTTTGCATACCTTCCTAAATTGTAGAGAGCTCAAGACCTGTTGATTTTGGTGAAGATCGGTAAAGGGAAAGGGGTAGTTTGCCAGAAACATTTTATGTTGTAATAAGAGAAATGTTTTCATGACGAACGATAACTGCCGCAAATTGAAACAGAATCAAATATTTTTTTGCATGCATCCCTGCATTGTAGAGGACTGAAGGTCTATTGATTTTGGTGAAGATCGATTTAGAGAAACGGGCTGTTTACCTGCAACGTTTTATGTTTTAGCAACAGTAAAGTACTTAATTTTGATAAATAAAGTATCTTGATAAGAAGCTCATAATAATCCACTGTAGAAACGTAGATGAAATATCTATAAATGAAGAGGTTATGTGAACGCGGTGGGGGTTATTTTCTATAAATGAAAATTATAGTTGAAGGGCGAGGGGAGAATTTTGAATGTGTACTACATTATCGGCAACAAAGAAGTAGTTCTTTGTTAAAATTCCTTCCCGGGCTGTTTAGCTGTAGTCCAATATTTTCTGCAAAACCAGATTTTCGGCCGTGCCAGCGACTTCCATCTTCAGTGAAAATCGAGTGCATAACGTGAGGTGGTATACGTTAGTGACCACAGTACTGTGGTTAAGGCTGAAGCAGTAAGTAGAAAGAAGTATTTTCTATGAAATATTTCATTTCGAAAATGATTTTAAATATAAAATTTAGAACATGGAATCATGTATGATTCTCCATACCGATATTTTACTTCCATGTTCCTTAAGGAAATGGAAGTATGGCAATGGGAAAAAAATCGTGTTCGAGATTATTGCAGATTCTGATTGTACTACACACAAAACATGAAAAAAAGTCATTTTTCGAAAAGTATCTGTGTGTGTCTGTCTGTCTGTCTATAGATTTTTTTCTATGGCAAAAGATAACAGCCGCAAATTCAAACAGAATCAAATAATTTTTTGCATACAGCCCTGATTTGTAGAGTACTCAAGACCTATTGTTTTTGGTGATGAACGTTTAAGGAAAAGGGGTAGTTTACCGGCAACGGTTTTTTTTAATTAAGGGTAATTTTTTCCTATGCCAAACGATAACAGCCGCAATTCAAACAGAATCAATTACTCTTTTGCATACAGCCCTGAATTGTAGAGTTCTCAAGACCTGTTGTTTTTGGTAAAGATCGGTTAAGGGAATGGGATAGTTTACTTGCAACGTTTTATTTTTTAACAAGTGTATTTTTTATGGCAAACGATAACAACCGCAAATTCAAACAGAATCAACTACTCTTTTGCATACTGCCCAGAATTGTAGAGTTCTCAGGGCCTGTTGTTTTTGGTGAAGATCGGTTAAGGGGAATGGGTTGTTTACCAGCTATGTTTTATGTTTTAAAAGGGTATTTCCTATGGCAAACGATAAGAGCCGCAAATTCAAACAAAATCAAATAATGTTTTGCATACAGCTCTGATTTTTGGAGTACTCAATATCTGTTGTTTTTGGTGTAGTTCGGTTAACGGGAAGGGGTCGTTTACCGGCAACGTTTATCTTATCAAGGGTAATTTTTGTGTATGGCAATCTATAACCGTAAATTCAAATAGAATCAAATAATTTTATTCATACAGCATTGGTTTGTAGAATACACAAAACCTATTGTTTTTGGTGAAGATCGGTTTAGAGAAAGAGGTAGTTTACCTGCAACGTTTTACGTTTTAAGAAGGGTAATTTTTTCTATGACGGACGATGACTGCCGTAAATTCAAAAGAAAATCAAATATTTTTTTGCATACCTTCCTAAATTGTAGAGAGCTCAGGACCTGTTGATTTTGGTGAAGATCGGCAAAGGGAAAGGGGTAGTTTGCCAGAAACATTTTATGTTGTAATAAGAGAAATGTTTTCATGACGAACGATAACTGCCGCAAATTGAAACAGAATCAAATATTTTTTTGCATGCATCCCTGCATTGTAGAGGACTGAAGGTCTATTGATTTTGGTGAAGATCGATTTGGAGAAACGGGCAGTTTACCTGCAACATTTTATGTTTTAGCAACAGTAAAGTACTTAATTTTGATAAATAAAGTATCTTGATAAGAAGCTCATAATAATCCACTGTAGAAACGTAGATGAAATATCTATAAATGAAGAGGTTATGTGAACGCGGTGGGGGTTATTTTCTATAAATGAAAATTATAGTTGAAGGGCGAGGGGAGAATTTTGAATGTGTACTACATTATCGGCAACAAAGAAGTAGTTCTTTGTTAAAATTCCTTCCCGGGCTGTTTAGCTGTAGTCCAATATTTTCTGCAAAACCAGATTTTCGGCCGTGCCAGCGACTTCCATCTTCAGTGAAAATCGAGTGCATAACGTGAGGTGGTATACGTTAGTGACCACAGTACTGTGGTTAAGGCTGAAGCAGTAAGTAGAAAGAAGTATTTTCTATGAAATATTTCATTTCGAAAATGATTTTAAATATAAAATTTAGAACATGGAAGTCATGTATGATTCTCCATACCGATATTTTACTTCCATGTTCCTTAAGGAAATGGAAGTATGGCAATGGGAAAAAAATCGTGTTCGAGATTATTGCAGATTCTGATTGTACTACACACAAAACATGAAAAAAGTCATTTTTCGAAAAGTATCTGTGTGTGTCTGTCTGTCTGTCTATAGATTTTTTTCTATGGCAAAAGATAACAGCCGTAAATTCAAACAGAATCAAGTACTCTTTTGCATACAGCCCTGAATTGTAGAGTTCTCAAGACCTGTTGTTTTTGGTGATGAACGTTTAAGGAAAAGGGGTAGTTTACCTGCAATGGTTTTTTTTAATTAAGGGTAATTTTTTCCTATGCCAAACGATAACAGCCACAAATTCAAACGAATCTACTCTATTGCATACAGCCCTGAATTGCAGAGTTCTCAAGACCTATTATTTTGGTGAAGATCGGTTAAGGGAAAGGGCTAGTTTAACAGCAACAGTTTTTTATTAAGGTAATTTGTTTATGGTAAAAGGATAATAGCCGCAAATTCAAACAGAATCAAATAATGTTTTGCATACAGCCCTGAATTGTAGAGTTCTCAATACCTGTTGGTTTGGTGAAGATCGTTTAAGAAAATAGGATAGTTTACCAACAACATTTTATGTTTTAAGAAGGGAAATTTTTTTTATGACGAACGATAACTGCCGTACATTAAAACAGAATCAACTACTCTTCTGCATACCTTTTTGAATTATACAGAACTCAAGGTCTGTTGATTTTGTTGAAGTACGGTTAAGGGAAAGGGGTAGTTTAACAGCAACGTCTTACGTTTTATAAGGGTAATTTTTTTTTTGACGAACGATAACTGCCGAAAATTCAAAGAGAATTAAATACATTTTTGCACACTTTCCTGAGTTGCAGAGAACTCAATGTCTGTTGATTTTGGAGAAGATCGGTTAAGAGAAAGGGGTAGTTTACCAGGAACATTTTATGATTTAACAAGAGTAAAGTACTTAATTTTTATGAATAAAGTATCCTGATAAGAAGCTCATAATAATCCACTGTACAAACGTAGATGAAATATCTATAAATGAAGAGGTTAGGTGAACGGGGTGGGGGTAATTTTCTAAAATAAAAATTATAGTTGTCGGTGGAGGGGAGAATTTTTTATAAGTGTACTACGTTATCGGCAACAAACAAGTAGTTTTTTGTTAAAATTGCTTCCCGGGCTGTTTAGCCGTAGTCCAATGTTTTCTGCAAAACCAGACTTTTCGACAGTGCCATCGACTGCCATCGTTAGTGAAAATCGAGTGCGAAAACGTGAGGTGGTATACGTTAGTGACCACAGTACTGTGGTTAATGCTGAAGCAATAAGTAGAAAGACGTAGTTTCTATGGAAATATTTCATTTCGAATATGATTTTTAACATAAATCTTAGAACTGGAAGTCATGTATTGTTCTCCATACCGATATTTTTCAATGGAAAAAAGATAACAGCTGCAAATTCAAACAGAATCAACTACTCTTTTGCATACAGCCCGGAATTATAGAGTTCTCAAGACCTATTGCTTTTGGTGAATATCGGTTAAGTGGGAGGGGTAGTTTACCAGCAACATTTTATATTTTAACAATTATATTTTCTATGGCAAACGATAAAAGCCGCAAATTCAAACAGAATCAACTACTCTTTTGCATACAGCCCTGTATTACAGAGTTCTCAAGACCTGTTGGTTTTGGTGAAGATCGGTTAAGGGAAAGGGGTAGTTTACCTGCAACATTTTATATTTTAACAAGGGTATTGTCTATGGCAAACGATAAAAGCCGCAAATGTAAACAGAATAAAAAATGTTTTGCATACAGGCCTGAATTGTAGAGTTCTCAGGACCTATTGTATTTGGTGAAGATCGGTTAAGGGAAAGGGGTAGTTTACCCATGGCCCCCACATCCTGAAGCGGGCCCCCAGGCCAGGATCTTTGGCGGGCCCCCCTACCTACCGCTAAGTTTAAGGGCAGCGTAACGTTCTACAGGATTTAGGATAAAATAAGTCAGTTTAAATGATGACACAAAAGTAATATTTATATTTATTTTAAAAACTCTATGGATTTACATAATAAAAACTTACAATAATATAAAAAATTATCTCAAAGTATATTTTCTAGCTTTTGTCGATGCAAATTTTTCAATAACTTCAGTAAAATCAACTTGCTTAGCTAAATCATTTTCGATGCACAATATTGCTAGATGATTAAGTCGCTATTGACTAGTTGTGCTTCTTTGCCATGTTTTCAATGAATTTGCCAGTCTGCTGAACGATCTTTCAGCTGAAGAAACAGTAACTGGTACTGTACAAAACACTTTAATGGCGAGACAGACATTGGCAAATATACCTTGCAGTTTTTTGTCATAAATTGCATTCAGAAGTCTAATTGGGGTTCTTTCAGTACCGAAAACTTTCTCGTGAATACTTTTAATGTGAAGGATTTCGTGCAGAAAGTCTTCTGACAAATCTGTCTCATATGTATTTACAAGGTTTGCTGCTTTTGCGGTAAGTTGACCGTCTAAGTTCTGGAAGCTCAAAATGGGTGAGAATAATTCACATATGGTATCTGCTGCTTCAAATCGTGTCAATAAATCATTGATAATAAAATCCAATACTGGGTAAACTACGGAAATTCTGAAATCTTGTTCAGGTTCTATAGAAATTTTTCGGTTTTCGGGAAATTGAGGTTGCACTCCTACTGCTTCAGCAACTACTTTTGTTTCTTGAACAACACTTTCCCACGAGTCACGTAAGTGCTGCATCTCTTGCACTAAGTCTCTTATAAGTGCGGTCTCGACATCAAGAGATATTCCTTTACTTTGTATGACAACGTTCTTGTTGTCAATACTTGCTAATATTTTGTGCCAAAACACTGTCATTAGCAGAACTTTATAAGATCTGAAATATTTTTTTAGGCCTTTAATTGTGTTCAGTGCTGAAGGAGTTAATCCTGTAGCCATCTCTCCAAGAATGACATCTAACACAGCAAGTATGCCGGGATAATGTTTAACAATTGGGCGCACAGCTTAAATTCTTTCACTCTACCTTGTTTCTGAAAGACTTTGAAGAGATAATGTTACGTGTTTTTTCAATACTTCCCAGTGTGCAGGACTGTGAGCGAACAAAGAGTAGAAGTTTTCTATATTCCCGAAAAACGTTATAACATCTGGGTTGAGCTTTGCAGCGTTGACTCCTACGCGATTCAATGAATGTGCTCTGCAGGGAGAGAACAAGGCACATTTGTTCTTTTCTAAGATGCGGGACTTAACGCCGTTTATTTCGCCACGCATATTTGCGCCAATATCGTAGCCTTGCGAACGCAGTCATGGAGAGGTATATTGTTTTTTCCAGAGTTGCAAGTATTCTTCAGTTATTTTTTCTCCAGTTTTTCCAGTAAAATTCATGAACTCAATGAAACGTTCATTCACTTCGAATTCGTTTCAGTCTTGGTTTTGGGATATGTGTCTGAGAATTAGGACGTTTTGTTCACTGTGAGAAATATCTGGTGTTGCATCTACTATTATTCCGTAGAAAATTGCGTCTCTTCTTTGATCAAGAATGGTTTGGAGAACTTTGTCTGCACAAAGGCCAATAAACTCATTTTGAGAATACCACGACAAATAATGTGCATGTCCTTTCATACTTTTACCTTCCACCTGATTTTGTTGAACTTTGGCGAGATGTTGTCGTGTCACTTCATCGTACTTTCCAATCAACTCTAAAATTTCTAAAAAATTCCCATTATGAACATCTCCAATCTTTGTGTTCTCTCCTTGAAAAGCTAAACCTCTAGATGATAAAAATAATGTTACGTCTACAAAAATTAAAAATCGCAAGAGTAAAGTGGCACTTCCGATTACCCGATTTTAGGATGGACGAAAAAATGTACGCGGTTCCAAGAAAAAAACGAAGTAAACATACCTGTAAAAACTTTTGGCTCGCCGGCGAACAAAACAATGAAGTAATACACTAACCACGTGGCAGATCACTTTCAAACTGAACATAAACATTCAGCAGAGTTTATCCCACAGATATTCACATACCGTAAACATTCGTAAGTAAACACGCATTGTATAGGCAAACATCAGCTGTTTTTGTTACTTTTCAAGGCTTCCAGAGAGGGCAGCACTAATCACAAAGCATTTCTAACGATGTCATACCATACGGACAATGTTGTCGAATACCGCAGCAAACGGAGACGTTTTTTAAACGATGTGGACTATAGGCAAATTGCTCAGCGAACGGAGACAAATTTATTCGACTACAGTCGAATTACGCGGCGAAAGGGTTATTAATTCTTCCACTGACAATAATGAAATTAAAGCGTATTCATGTCCACGTGGGTGAAGCCGCGGGAAAAAGCTAGTATTTTATAAAGAAGTCGCTTTTTGTCTTCTGTTCATCTCACTTAGCTATCCGACCCACCACGCCGGGCCCCCCTAATCCCGGGCCCCCAGGCTAGAGCCCCGTCAGCCCCCCCTTGTGGGGGCCATGAGTTTACCTGGAAGCTTTTTATGTTTTAAAAGGGTATTTCCTATGGCAAACGATAAGAGCCGCAAATTCAAACAAAATCAAATAATGTTTTGCATACAGCTCTGATTTTTAGAGTACTCAATATCTGTTGTTCTTGGTGTAGATCGGTTAACGGGAAGGGGTCGTTTACCGGCAACGTTTATCTTATCAAGGGTAATTTTTGTCTATGGCAAACTATAACCGTAAATTCAAATAGAATCAAATAATTTTATTCATACAGCATTGGTTTGTAGAATACACAAAGCCTATTGTTTTTGGTGAAGATCGGTTTAGAGAAAGAGGTAGTTTACCTGCAACGTTTTATGTTTTAACAAGGGTAATTTTTTCTATGACGGACGATGACTGCCGTAAATTCAAAAGAAAATCAAATATTTTTTTGCATACCTTCCTAAATTGTAGAGAGCTCAAGACCTGTTGATTTTGGTGAAGATCGGTAAAGGGAAAGGGGTAGTTTGCCAGAAACATGTTATGTTGTAATAAGAGAAATGTTTTCATGACGAACGATAACTGCCGCAAATTGAAACAGAATCAAATATTTTTTTGCATGCATCCCTGCATTGTAGAGGACTGAAGGTCTATTGATTTTGGTGAAGATCGATTTAGAGAAACGGGCTGTTTACCTGCAACGTTTTATGTTTTAGCAACAGTAAAGTACTTAATTTTGATAAATAAAGTATCTTGATAAGAAGCTCATAATAATCCACTGTAGAAACGTAGATGAAATATCTATAAATGAAGAGGTTATGTGAACGCGGTGGGGGTTATTTTCTATAAATGAAAATTATAGTTGAAGGGCGAGGGGAGAATTTTGAATGTGTACTACATTATCGGCAACAAAGAAGTAGTTCTTTGTTAAAATTCCTTCCCGGGCTGTTTAGCTGTAGTCCAATATTTTCTGCAAAACCAGATTTTCGGCCGTGCCAGCGACTTCCATCTTCAGTGAAAATCGAGTGCATAACGTGAGGTGGTATACGTTAGTGACCACAGTACTGTGGTTAAGGCTGAAGCAGTAAGTAGAAAGAAGTATTTTCTATGAAATATTTCATTTCGAAAATGATTTTAAATATAAAATTTAGAACATGGAATCATGTATGATTCTCCATACCGATATTTTACTTCCATGTTCCTTAAGGAAATGGAAGTATGGCAATGGGAAAAAAATCGTGTTCGAGATTATTGCAGATTCTGATTGTACTACACACAAAACATGAAAAAAAGTCATTTTTCGAAAAGTATCTGTGTGTGTCTGTCTGTCTGTCTATAGATTTTTTTCTATGGCAAAAGATAACAGCCGCAAATTCAAACAGAATCAAATAATTTTTTGCATACAGCCCTGATTTGTAGAGTACTCAAGACCTATTGTTTTTGGTGATGAACGTTTAAGGAAAAGGGGTAGTTTACCGGCAACGGTTTTTTTTAATTAAGGGTAATTTTTTCCTATGCCAAACGATAACAGCCGCAATTCAAACAGAATCAATTACTCTTTTGCATACAGCCCTGAATTGCAGAGTTCTCAAGACCTGTTGTTTTTGGTAAAGATCGGTTAAGGGAATGGGATAGTTTACTTGCAACGTTTTATTTTTTAACAAGTGTATTTTTTATGGCAAACGATAACAACCGCAAATTCAAACAGAATCAACTACTCTTTTGCATACTGCCCAGAATTGTAGAGTTCTCAGGGCCTGTTGTTTTTGGTGAAGATCGGTTAAGGGGAATGGGTTGTTTACCAGCTATGTTTTATGTTTTAAAAGGGTATTTCCTATGGCAAACGATAAGAGCCGCAAATTCAAACAAAATCAAATAATGTTTTGCATACAGCTCTGATTTTTGGAGTACTCAATATCTGTTGTTTTTGGTGTAGTTCGGTTAACGGGAAGGGGTCGTTTACCGGCAACGTTTATCTTATCAAGGGTAATTTTTGTGTATGGCAATCTATAACCGTAAATTCAAATAGAATCAAATAATTTTATTCATACAGCATTGGTTTGTAGAATACACAAAACCTATTGTTTTTGGTGAAGATCGGTTTAGAGAAAGAGGTAGTTTACCTGCAACGTTTTACGTTTTAAGAAGGGTAATTTTTTCTATGACGGACGATGACTGCCGTAAATTCAAAAGAAAATCAAATATTTTTTTGCATACCTTCCTAAATTGTAGAGAGCTCAGGACCTGTTGATTTTGGTGAAGATCGGCAAAGGGAAAGGGGTAGTTTGCCAGAAACATTTTATGTTGTAATAAGAGAAATGTTTTCATGACGAACGATAACTGCCGCAAATTGAAACAGAATCAAATATTTTTTTGCATGCATCCCTGCATTGTAGAGGACTGAAGGTCTATTGATTTTGGTGAAGATCGATTTGGAGAAACGGGCAGTTTACCTGCAACATTTTATGTTTTAGCAACAGTAAAGTACTTAATTTTGATAAATAAAGTATCTTGATAAGAAGCTCATAATAATCCACTGTAGAAACGTAGATGAAATATCTATAAATGAAGAGGTTATGTGAACGCGGTGGGGGTTATTTTCTATAAATGAAAATTATAGTTGAAGGGCGAGGGGAGAATTTTGAATGTGTACTACATTATCGGCAACAAAGAAGTAGTTCTTTGTTAAAATTCCTTCCCGGGCTGTTTAGCTGTAGTCCAATATTTTCTGCAAAACCAGATTTTCGGCCGTGCCAGCGACTTCCATCTTCAGTGAAAAACGAGTGCATAACGTGAGGTGGTATACGTTAGTGACCACAGTACTGTGGTTAAGGCTGAAGCAGTAAGTAGAAAGAAGTATTTTCTATGAAATATTTCATTTCGAAAATGATTTTAAATATAAAATTTAGAACATGGAAGTCATGTATGATTCTCCATACCGATATTTTACTTCCATGTTCCTTAAGGAAATGGAAGTATGGCAATGGGAAAAAAATCGTGTTCGAGATTATTGCAGATTCTGATTGTACTACACACAAAACATGAAAAAAGTCATTTTTCGAAAAGTATCTGTGTGTGTCTGTCTGTCTGTCTATAGATTTTTTTCTATGGCAAAAGATAACAGCCGTAAATTCAAACAGAATCAAGTACTCTTTTGCATACAGCCCTGAATTGTAGAGTTCTCAAGACCTGTTGTTTTTGGTGATGAACGTTTAAGGAAAAGGGGTAGTTTACCTGCAATGGTTTTTTTTAATTAAGGGTAATTTTTTCCTATGCCAAACGATAACAGCCGCAAATTCAAACAGAATCAAGTACTCTTTTGCATACAGCCCTGAATTGTAGAGTTCTCAAGACCTGTTGTTTTTGGTAAAGATCGGTTAAGGGAATGGAATAGTTTACTTGCAACGTTTTATTTTTTAACAAGTGTATTTTCTATGGCAAACGATAACAACCGCAAATTCGAACAGAATCAACTACTCTTTTGCATACTGCCCAGAATTGTAGAGTTCTCAAGACCTATTGTTTTTGGTGAAGATCGGTTAATGGAAGGGGGTAGTTTAACGGCAACGTTTTATGTTTTAACAAGGGTTTTTATATGGCAAACGATAAGAGCTGCAAATTCAAACAGAATCAAATGATTATTTGCATACAGCCCTAAATTGTATAGATCTCAAGACCTGTTGTTTTTGGTGAAGATCGGTTAAGGGAAAGGGGTAGTTTACCAGCTACGCTTTATGTTTTAACAAGGTTATTTTCTATGGCAAACGATAACAGCCGCAAATACACACAGAATCAAATAATTTTTTGCATGCAGCCCTTATTTGTACAGTACCCAAGACCTATTGTTTTTGATGAAGTTCGGATTAGTTGAAGGGGTAGTTTACCAGCAACGGTTTTTTATCAAGGGTTTCTTTTTTATGGTTAAGGATAATAGCCGCAAATTCAAACAGAATCAAATAATGTTTTGCATACAGCCCTGAATTGTAGATTTCTCAATACCTGTTGGTTTGGTGAAGATCGGTTAAGGGAATAGGGTAGTTTACCAGCAACATTTTATGTTTTAACAAAGGAAAGTTTTTATGACGAACGATAACTGCCGTACATTAAAACAGAATCAACTACTCTTCTGCATACCTTTTTGAATTATACAGAACTCAAGGTCTGTTGATTTTGGAGAAGATCGGTTAAGAGAAAGGGGTAGTTTACCAGAAACATTTTATGATTTAACAAGAGTAAAGTACTTAATTTTTATAAATAAAGTATCCTGATAAGAAGCTCATAATAATCCACTGTATAAACGTAGATGAAATATCTATAAATGAAGAGGTTAGGTGAACGGGGTGGGGGGTAATTTTCTATATTAAATATTATAGTTGTCGGTGGAGGAGAGAATTTTTTATATGTGTACTACGTTATCGGCAACAAGGAAGTAGTTTTTTGTTAAAATTGCTTCCCGGGCTGTTTAGCCGTAGTCTAATATTTTCTGCAAAACCAGGCTTTTCGGCTGTGACATCGACTGCCATCATCAGATTTAAACAGAATCAAATGATTATTTGCATACATCCCTAAATTTTAGAGATCTCAAGACCTGTTGCTTTTGGTGAAGATCGGTTAAGGGAAAGGGGTAGTTAACCAGCTACGCTTTATATTTTAACAAGGGTATTTTCTATGGCAAACGATAACAGCCGCAAATTCAAACAAAATCAAATAATGTTTTGCATACAGCTCTGATTTGTAGAGTACTCAATATCTTTTGTTCTTGGTGTAGATCGGTTAACGGGAAGGGGTCGTTTACTGGCAACGTTTATCTTATCAAGTGTAATTTTTGTCTATGGCAAACTATAACCGCAAATTCAAACAGAATCAAATAATTTTATGCATACAGCATTGGTTTGTAGAGTACACAAAACCTGTTGTTTTTGGTGAAGATCCGTTAAGGGAAAGGGGTAGTTTACCAGAAACGTTTTATGTTTTAAAAGTGTATTTCCTATGGCAAACGATAAGAGCTGCAAATTCAAACAAAATGAAATAATTTTTTGCATACACCTCTGATTTGTAGAGTACTCAAGATCTGTTGTTTTGGTGAAGATCGGTTAACGGGAAGGGGTAGTTTACCTGCAACGTTTTTCTTATCAAGTGTAATTGTTTTCTATTTCAAAGGATAGCCGCAAATTCAAACAGAATCAAATAATTCTTTGCATACAGCATTGATTTGTAGAGTACCACAAGACCTTTTGTTTTTGGTGAAGATCGGTTAAGGGAAAGGGGTAGTTTACCGGCAACATTTGTTTTATCAAGGGTAATTTTTTTCTATGGCAAACGATAACAGCCGCAAATTCAAACAGAATTATTAATATATATTAATCAATATATCACTCTTAATAAAACTTAATCAACCAATAAACTTTATATTAAATAATAATAATTTTCAAAAAACATAACTTGCTGACAAGAATTTAGCCAAACCTATTCTAATTCTCATTGCCAATAACTTACTTTGTATGTTTTAGTATATCAACTATTGTGTATTTAGTTTTAAGGAATGTTATAATTTTGTGCATTTAGTAGCCGATAATCCAACTTCTGTAGTCAAAAGGACTTATTCTCTGAGACTAACAATATTAATTGTAAACATAATATGTACGACATGATGTTTTTCTTAAGTACGACTGAGCGATGCCAACCGAGCAATTTGTAAACTCCGGTATCAACATAAATATATGTATTATTCATTAACTGTAATTGAACAGGTAATATAAAGAAGGGTTCAATAAATTTTAGTATTCCTCAACTGCTGTATGTTTGATTCTTATAAAACAAGGTAATATAAAGAAATATTAAACACAAAACACCAACATACTACAGTTAGCGAATTCGACACTGCAAGACAGCGTGAGCCAATCAGGTGGTGAGGCGGTAAATTTTGAATTGAACAACTAGAGATACGGTTAGCCAGTAAGTATTGAGAAAAGGTAGAAACTGGCTCACTACACACGATTAATTTTCACAAAGGTAATTAACGAATTAATACCCACCCACAATTACACAGTTATATTACGAATTTAATACAAACAAAGGGTAACATTCTAACACCCCGTAAAACGTCTAGTTACAAAGTGACGATCCCAACAGTGGGGCTTTCCGTTTCTGTTATAAAGACGAATACAACGGGTGATAAAAATCGCTCGTCACAAACACACGTAAAACGTCTAGTTACAAAGTGGCGCCCAACGTGGGGCTTTTTGTTTCTGTTAAAAAGACGCATCCAACGGGGAACATAAAACACCCGGCAAAACGTCTCGTTACAAAGTGGCGCGCCAACTAGTAGGGCTAGAATAATTAAAAAATAATACCATTAAACCCTATAGATTCTAACGGCGGCTGCAGAAAATGGAACCGGCAAAGCACGACACAAGATACCAGACTAAGCTACGCGAGAAGGAGGCTGAGAAGGAAGCAGAGATGTTAGAAAAGGAGACCGAGGAAGACAGCAGAATGGAAGAAAGGGAGGTAACATCAGTGGAAGACGTGGAGGAAATATTAACTCCGGCAGAACCAATAAGAACTGCAGAAGAAACGAAACTAGATAATCTGATGAGGATTATGATGGAACAATTTGGAACAATGGAGAAGAATATGGACAAAAATAATGAGAAGATGAATGAAAAATTGGACAGCACTAAGGAAGAAATTAAGGAGGACAATAAAAAATTATTAAAACAAAATAACGAGGAGTTGAGAAAGGAGATGAATGAAAAATTGGACAAGAAATTTGAGTCATTAAATGAAACCTTGACACAGAAAATGAAGGAGGAGAATAAGTTGATCAGGGAAAAAATAGAGAGAAGTAATGAGAAAACCGCCGAAACCTTGAGACTAGTGAAAAAGGATATTGAAAAATTGAACAATAAAATCGATAGTAACAGTGAAACTATACAACGACAATTAATAGTGTATCGTAAAGAAGTAAAGCAGACAAAAACGGAGATGAATCAGAGATGGGAAGAACCAAATTACAAAACCGATCAGATCAAGGAAACATTAAATAATGATTTCAAGAAGGTGCATGAAACACTGGACAGAATTTCTGAAGATATTAAAGAAACAGTAAATGAAAACAAGGAACCAGTAGACCAGAAGGTAGAAGATAGTAAGAACGAAACAGAATTAAAAGCAGACAAAAGTATACTGTTATCTGCAAATAAAAATAACAGCACTAAAGAGAATAATAAATACATGGAAAAGAAGACCAAGAAAATAAGAAAAATATATAGAAAGAAAATAATCAATACAAGAGAAGGATTGGAGATGATGAAGAATGGATTAATAAACGTGTTTAGTCTACCAATTACCAACCATGAAGAAATCATAAATGTCCAAGATTATAGGAGGGGGTCAACCAAAATTTTAGAAATAACTTACTATGAAACCACAGGCAACAACTTTAAAAAATCAATTGATAAATGGAATATACCAAAATTAGAAAGATATACTAAACTATCAAAGAAACAGCAAATAATAAATGTACCAGTGAAGTATCTATTCTACAAAAGAAATAGTAAAGTGGTTGATGTAATAATGAATACTAATAGACATATAGTATTAGAAGAATTGATGTACAAGGAAACAGAGGCTTATATCACCAGAACAGAGTTAATGATGAACACCAAAGTAGTCCGAACAACAAGTGCAGATCAACCTATGGACCATGGGTAAACCAAAGGCGAACATTACTGCGAAAGGGGACTGATGTTAGAGATAACCGACACAGCATTGATTAAAGAATAAAATTATCCAAATTCAAAAATCAAAGTAAGTACAACTTACAAATAAATATTTGAACAATTAATAAATGAATGAAAAAAGAATTTAGAAGAAAGATTATCTAAATTCAAAACAAAAGTAAGAACAACTTACTACAAGTGTATTTGAAACAATTAATGTATGAAAGAAAAAAAAGAATTTTGAGAATAAAAAATGTTATCAAAATTGAAAATAAAAGTAAGTACAACTTACAACCAAGTGTGTGAAACAAAATGTGTGAAACAATGTAATTTTGAGAAAAAAAATTATATATATAATGAAGAACATAAGAAACTGACATAAAATAATAAAATATTAAACAAATAATGATGACGTTAAATAACATCATTAACTAACCCTATTACAAAAGGGAATAACAAAGAGTTAACGTTTCACAAAAAGAAAAGACAAGACAATCAAATAAAAATGACAATGACATATTAAATGGACAATCAATGATGAAAATATAAGTAAACCGGAAACCAGCTACAATGTTAATATTAATTATAAATGAGAAAGAAAGTGATAACCAATAAAATAACTATCATATGAAGTAAATTGATGAAACAATGCAAAAATGTCTATTAAACATCGCCATAAACATATAAAAGGAATCCAAATAAATCACTGGAAAAAAAGGTCATGATATGAAGAAGAACCAGAATAATTAATCCCAAGAGTGTTTTATTATATTGATATTATATGAGTCGAAAATAGACGACTATTATTATGATTATTATTAATATTATTATATGATGATTTTATGTTGAGATACGTCCAACAATTATTTTATGTTATTGAGCAGATAGGCATGACCTCTGAACTCAAAATGTGTATAAATGGATAGCAGAGTAATAGAGCTACACGTGCCCTCTGGCTAGTACCGATTTATATGAATAGGAGAGAAGAAAATTTTAAGGAGATAGAACATACAAAGGATAACACTCGTAATGAAAGAGAAAGAAGGAGAATAATACCATGTACCGTATCATGAACCATGACTTAATAAAAATAAATAAAGAAGAAAGTAGCGATTGATGAATTCCATAATAATAACAACCTGATTTAATAAACTATATTGATGATTTCAGAAAAAAATAAATAAAAAATAATCTTTATTTTTGAAATAATCAATTTTGGGGGCGATGCATTATGTAACATGACATAAGATAGTGAAAATACACTAATGATTAACAAACAAAAAAGCTGAAGATAAGAAGAAATGTCAACAAACTTATAACTCAAAGATTAATGACCAAATTACAAAATGACAATTGACTAAGGAACTGACGATGACTTGACCCAATAGATTGGAGAAAAACAAGAAAAATAGAATGGAACAAAAAAGAAGGAACAAGAAACCAAATGTAATCAAGAATATAACAACAACAATTGTAATCCCCAAAATATGACTAATATATGTATGTAAAACAATGCACTAAAACAGTTAGGGCATAAATAAGATATAACCATGTAAACAATAAAAAGTAAGATAGAGATATTATGTATATTATATGAAAGAAGAAGAAACATGTACTAATAAATATGAGGTAGGAAGCTAAAAATAACCATACCCAATTAATAATGATAAACATAGTCAAAGCAAGTAAAAAATACATTGAGCCAAATAAAGGCCAAATTAATAACAAAAAGTGATCAATGTGAATTGAAAATAAAATAATTATTAGTGACCAATAACCACACAGTGATATTAAAATAAGTAGACAAACAGTGTGAGTAATATCAAGTGAATGAGATAAATAAGTGAATAAATATAAGTAGGTGGTGACAAGCTATGTAAATAGCATATTATGAAAATGTGAAGTGTTAATAAATAAAGAAACCTTCTATGAAGGGAAAAGTGCAGTGAGTGTACAGTATAAAGTACTTAAGAAGCAGACTGTAATAGTATAGCTAAACAGCCTTTGATAGAACTATCTGTTATCACATAAGAATGAACTAATTGTACCATTAGTAATTTTAGTAATAGTAAGTAAGAACGAATATAAAATAAGATGAAAATTAAGTTATTAGAGTGGAAAATAAGAAAGACAGACACTGTATTTTAGTGAAGGAATTAGTAAGTGAGATATATTGTGTAAGGTACTGTTTAAAATTAGTATTATAAGAGTTTCGTTATTGTTTAAAAAACTATAGAATTTACTAACTTATAAGGTAAGCAAGATAGAAATAAGAAACAAAAAACAGTTAGAAGTTGAATTTCAGGTTTGAGCCTGGTAAGAAAATGTTTGTTTTTATAATAAGAGGTGTGGTTAGAAGCACCAAGGTTTTATTATCTATTTCTATAAAAAATTGTTCAATGTACTAATATATAAGGCTAATGAGTTATAAAGAATGTTAAATAATAGTATGGGGAAGTCTAAGCTCTAGGCCTAACATTTAGTGAAGGAACTTTGTAAGTTTAAAAGGAAAACAATAACCCAGTATCAATTAGAGTCTATCAAATGTTTAAGCAGTTAAGTAAGTATATCTAGTACAAAAATGTATAAATAATATCCAGTTTAAAAATAACTACATAAGAAATACAAATAAGAAAATAAGGAAAATGTTATTAACTATTCAAAAGTAATCATGAGGGATATCAAAATAATCCTTAACAAAAAAGAAGAACAATGGTGTTCATATAATTGATGTTACTACTAATATAAGAAATAAATCATAATTTGAAGATATTTTATAAATTTAAACCAAAATAAAACGTTAGAATATAACAATGTCATAAGATATTGACCAATGAGAAATAGCATAATTCGAAAGGTAACCATGGCAACTGACGCTTATTACATAAAATACCATTGGAATTCTAATTACTTCATTATTGACTAACGCGGAGGGCGGATGTATGAAGCTCTCGATCTAAAATTAACTTAAAAAACTTTAAATTTTAATACATTTTGAAGGAAGAAGTATAGGAGAAGCCTTCCAAATTTACAACTGATGAGATGAACGACTATTAAAATAATTAAATCATAAAAATCATGGTAAAAAATACGAATACTTCAAATTAACGTAATAGACGACCTATCCTGAAGGAAGAAGTGGATTTACCTAACTCAACCTGAGGACATCGAACATCTATGCGAACTGATGGAAGCCGAACTTCAAATTAGAACCATTTGAACTGGAATTTCGAACCATCCAAAGAAGAGAGGACTCCTAGAGGTTTCCTGAAGAAGAAGATGATCATCGAAGAAGCCACGTCAAGAAATCGATGAGTATAAAATAACAACTTCATCAAAATAAATTTTCAATTATCCATAATAACGAACTATATATATTTCCACTTCACTGATCACAAAATTAATTCTATAACTGAATTTAATCAATATATCACTCTTAATAAAACATAATCAATCAATAAACTTTGATATTAAATTATAATAATTTTCAAAAAAAAAACATAACTTGCTGACAAGAATTTAACCAAACCTATTCTAATTCTCATTGCCAATAACTTACTTTAAATGTTTTAGTATATCAACCATTTTGTATTTAGTTTTAAGGAATGTTATAATTTTATGCATTTATTAGCCGATAATCCACCTTCTGTAGTCAAAAGGACCTATTCCCTGAGACAAACAAATATTAATTGTAAACTAAATATGTACGCCATAATGTTTTCCTTACGTACAACTGAGCAAGCTGATGCCGATGCCAACCGAGCAATTTGTAAACGCCGGCATTAATATAAATATATGTATTATTCATCAAGTGTAATTGAACAGGTAATATAAAGAAGGGTTCAATAAATTTTAATATTCCTCAACTACTGTATGTTTGATTCTTATAAAACAAGGTAATATAAAGAAATATTAAAAACAAATCATCACCATACTACAGTTAGCGAATACGACTCTGCAAGACAGCATGAGCCAATCAGGTGGCGAGGCGGTGAAATTTGAATTGAGCGACGAGAGATACGGTTAGCCAATAAGGTTTGAGAAAAGGTATAAACCGGCTCGCTACACACGATTAATTTTTACAAAAGTAATTAACATATTAATACAAAATAATCAACCCAAAATTACACAGTTATATTACGAATTTAATACAAACAAAAGGTAACATTCTAACACCCCATAAAACGTAAACTTACAAATGACGATCCCAACAGTGGGGCTATTCGTTTCTGTTAAAAAGACGCATCCAACGGGGGACATAAAACACCCGGCAAAACGTCTCGTTACAATATTAGGCCTCATAAGTCATCGAAATATGGTTGTAAGTTGTACTCACATAATTTTTGAATTTTGGTATTTGTTTATTTTATTTATTGTAATTTATTTTTCTTCATAAAACTTTTTTATAGAAGCTTGATTGTAAACTCCTTTTATCTTTTTGGTGGTTATATTACTTATTTCATAAGTATTGTTTCCATTATCTTTGGTGATAACATAAGGTGATGCATAGGGTTATACATAGGACCTTGTTATTTATACTTTTTTTGTAAGGTGATCTTCTCCTTTTCTTTCATTATTATTGCCTTCTCTTGTATATTACACTTTTTGTTGTCTTTCTTCTCTACTCCTTCAAATGTTAGATGTTTGAACATTTATTCTGGATAATTTTTAAATTTTATTTTATTATGGTTTATTAGTTCTCATTTAATTCGTCTTAGTCGTTTCTTGTCAATTCTTGTTTTGGTTATTATTAATTGGTTTAATTTAATTTAATACTCCTTCCTTTCCCTTGGTTTGCTTGGTCGGTAATTCAAAGATCAGTCCCTCTTCTTTGTGTTCATCAGCATTTTGTTTACCCATGGTCCATCATTTCCTCTGCATCTGTGGTTTGGATAAACTTGGTGTGTAGAACTATCTTCGTTCGTGTAACGTAGGTCCCCTCCATCTTGTACCATAATTCCTCTACTATCATATGTTCATTTGTCTCCATGACTGCTTCATTCACTACATTTTGATTAATCAAAGAAGTTGTTAATTGTACCTCCTTCGTTAATGTTATTATTGATTTTTTATTTTGCATTTGTATTTCTTGTGTATTCAAGTGTTCTAGAGATCTTTTTAATTTGTGACACACTATTTTGTTGTGAGTCTTTTCAAATTTGGGTATTTTCCATTTTCTTATCGATCTGCTGAAGTTTTCCCCCACTGGTTTGTTGTGAATTCCTTCAATTTTGGGTATCTTCCACTTAGGTATTGCTATTCTCCAGTTTCTTCTCGCTGGTCGGTAGTTCACTCCTTCTAGAATTTCTTTTAGAGTTCTCCTGCACTCCATAAAATTCATCATTTTGGTATGGTTGGTCATTGGTACACTAAACACATCAATTAGTCCATGCTTCATCATTTCCAATTCTTCTCTGGTATTGATTAGTTTTCTTTGATGCAACTTCTCAGTCTTCGTTTCCATGGTTTGGAGATTCTTCCCGTTTGTGTTATTTTTATTTTCAGATAATAATACACTTTGGTCTTCTTTAATTTCTATTTCCTTACTTCCTTCTATTTTCTGATCATCATACAGTTTTTTGTTGAAACTGTCCGTTTTCATATTCATTTGCTTAAAGCTTTCATCCATTTTTCTATTGATTTCAACCAGTAAATTCATTACGTCCTGCAGGGTCACTTTCTGTGGTTGTCCTGGCATTTTCTTCTGTTGCTTTACTTTGACATCCTTGACTATTTCTTTTTTTATTTGAGTATTTGGTTGTTTCATTTTTTTATTATTTGGCATTTCCTTGAACTCTTCTACTTGATTATGTACCTTCCTCCAATTACAAATATCTTCTCTGGATAGTTCAAACATAACCCTTATCCATTCCCTTAATTCTGCATTTTCTGTTTGTATTGGTGTTTCTGGTTGCCTTATTGATTGTCTCCATTGTTCATACTCCTCCTGTGTATATTCCTCTGTCACCAGTGCGTATACTCCCGTTCTTTCGTTTTTCATTTGTGTTTCATTTTTGTACCATTTTTCCCAATCTTCATCAGTCATTCTTTCCACCTTGTTATCACGTTTTTCGTGGGCTGTCCCGATAGTCTCTTCTTCATTATACTTGGTGTCCAGCTTCCACATTTCATCATAAATCTCTCTCAGTGACATTTTGTCGTTTGGCGATCCCACTGCATTCGCACGACTCATCTGTGCTCGTTCGTGATCCGTGGTATTCTTCTTGATGTACTCCATTTCCTTGCTGACTTTTTTAAATAACCCTGTCATCCACTCTGCATAGCTCAATTGGTTCTGTTGTTTGGACATTTTCGTTTGTTGTTGTAGCATATCTTTTTGTTTCATCTTTTTTCGTCTTTATACTGTAACCAAAGAATGTCTCCTCATAATCGCCGCTGGTCTTCTTTTAAAGCCTCACCGGTTGGTCGCCAATCTGTAACGTTAAAATTGTGGACATCCGTCTTCGTTTAAGCCCCTCGATGGAAGCCAATCTGTAACTTTATAACTGGTGCGTCTCTGTAAAATGTGTACCAGTTTTATTTTTGTGTAGTGTTAGTGCGTTCGTCTCGCACTGGGGTCGTTATATCTATTTTGCGCTATCGTTGTCCGTAGCGTTGCGGTAATTACCAGTACAACACAGCAGTAACCTTACCTGTTCTTATATAGGGGTGTGTTAATCCCGGGTGGCGCCAAATTGTTTATTAAAACAATTAAACTTATTAATTATTATCTTAATATGGTGTGCTCAGCTATGACGGTCGGGGTGTTCAAATAATTCCCGCTCGTTCAGCCTTCTGAATCGTGTAGGTAGTTGTACCAATTGCAACTTGAGCGCTGATCGTCAAACCTAGTTTTCGTAAACGAACACAAGTAATATAATGCACTCCCTATGAAATAATAACAACGGTTACTCCCTGTACTAGTTATGTTAATGTTGATAAGTAATATTTTCGATTTTGACAATTAAATTATATTAGTTGATTAACAACTTTGCACCGACTTTTTACATGAAACAATTATTCTCAGGATGACGAATCGATTAAGGAACGAGGTATTTACTCCAGCATGGCCGCTGAGGTGTTTAGTTATTATAATAATTTTCGTTCCAAAATCGTGGGATTCTTTTGATTACAAGGCAAAGAATTCCTATGATTACAATAAAAGTACTTTACCTTACTCTAAGTGTACATAAATAATAAGGTGTGTGTTTACAATCTGTTCTGTAGTGTCATTAAATGTGTTTCAAAAGTTCGTATTTAAACAATAGGTTAGATTTTATGTTAACAAATTTTCAGTGTGTTTGTTTTTCTTAATTAATCTTTGAAAGAGAATATTCGGCTTATAGTGAGATCAAATTACTTTTAGTAAAATTTAGAGTGATTTGGTTTTTGGAAATAAGGTAATTCAATGGTACTTAACACATCAGTTGACTTGGTGTTTTCGTTCATTTGGTCGGAAGAGGATTGGGCTGCAATAGTTTCTATTTTCATTAATCTTTGGACTTAGGTAGGTCTGGCGTCCTTTTCATGTAGGATGTGGTCATAATTTTCTTTTATTTTTCTGTTTTATGGTCCTTGGTCTTTAGTTGACTGCTCCAATGGTTTGTCTGCTTCTTATTCAGTCATGGTTTTGAATTTTGTTCACTGTTTTACATTATTTAATTAGAAATTGGTCTTCCAAAATTCGGCTTCTGTCCTGGTAGAGTGACGCTTTACGAGTAACGATATTCAACGGTAATTTTCGCCACCAACGTCCGTTTCTATGGTTACCATTGAATTATGATTGGCTTAGCTTGATATAAATCCATTGTTATCAAAATTTGAATTCTTTTCAAAATCCTAGTATATCTTCTGATTGCTGTTATTCCTCTATTTTCCTTCCTAATTATTAAATATCATCACTATATTATGTATTACCTTTCATAGATTAATTTGGTATCCCTCAAGGTGGGATTATTTTAGGTTTTATGATTTTACAATTATTTTCATACTTGTTAATTACATTTCTTTTTGAATTCAAATACTTATTATAATATTTGGTCTTAAAAATGATTTACAATTTATCCTTGTTGAATCATTCGGCTCGGATTTACTAATTTCTGTGTTAATTTGTAGTTGTTTGTTTTTGACAGTTAGGCATTTTCATAGGCCTAAGTAGCCATTATGGTATTTGACTTATTTCATGTAAATTACATCACATTTTAGCCTAATGGTTTAAATGGAATAACTCCTATTGTAGTCCCAAGCCACGTGTTTGTTAACCAAATACACTGTTACTCACCGTCTATTGCCTCACATGATGAGGCAAGTGCCTCGAAACATGTAAACACGAAATAACATCACGGAAAGGCCATAGACGGTGAGTAACAGTGTATTTAGCCTAATGGGCTTTATTTTGTTATTATAATTGGTTGTGTTATTTATTGTTGTGTTTTTGGTCTGTTTATGTGTTATTATTTTGTCACTACTATTTTATACATAATTGTTTACTATCTGGTTTCCACGTTTTCTAGTCATACATTTCTTAACTTTTATACTTATTTAATTTGCCAATAATAACAATGTGGCTATTATCTACTATTTTTTGATCTTATTAAATACAATATCTAAGCCTATGGTCGGTATAATTCATCCAGCCATATTCTATTCATAAACTTGCTTAAATAATTATTTAACTATTATTTGCTAATCTTTGTTTACAATTCATCTTATTTTATATCATTTTTTGTGTGATAAACAACATCACTATTTATGACCTTAATAACCATCCCTTATAACATGGGTGTTTATTGATTTATTTTAACTCCTTAATTTTTTAAACAATCTTTACTTTCCCACCATGTTAACACTATCTGTTTATCCTTTCAGGGATTTCTCCCTTTTAATTATAATTGCATTCACTTAAATTTAACAAGAACATTCTTTCTTAACTAAATACTGTCTTCATCACTTTTCAGCGTTCATTAACTGTTTATACTTACTACTATTCTTAATTACTATTATTCTTCACTTTTAATCATTTAGTGTTTCCTTTGGATTTATTAAGTGTTTATGCTTTCATCATTCACTATTTTTCACTATATTAACCTTCTTTATTTTACACTATTCTTACCTAATCATCACCTTCACTTTTAAATTATTTATAGTTTATTATAATTTAATTAGTGTACTTTTTTATCACTACACTTTGGGGTTTTTACACTTTTATTTTGCACTTCACAAAGGTTTTTGTTTTTAAGTGTTTCTATATGGGTAATCCCTCTAATTACTATCTCACTACCGTACTATCTCTTTCATTACAAAATATCATGAATAATATTAACAATTTTATGTCTTTATATTTAAACATTCCATCTAACTCTAATTTGTGGGTTAGTTTGCTTTTTTGTATTTAATTTTAACATTGTTTAATTGGGTTTCTTTCAATTGTCATTTACTTTTTTATCCATTGATGGATAATAACATTTACCTTTTTTTTCTCATAGGTTAATTATTGGTCTTTTTCCAATATTACATTTGAGTGCATTATTTCTCTTGCTCATATTCTTTATTACTTGTTTGTGTATTATCATTGGTTTTTATTTTTATTTATTTCCCTTTATCTTGGGTTGGTTTCTTTTTCATTTCCCTCCTTCTTCATTTTCATTGTATTTGGTTAATACCTTGGTTTTCCACCTTCTCCTTTGGGTTCATTTTAACATGGTACATTGAGTCATTCAGTTTCTTTAATTTGTTTCATTTTTGTTTGGTTTCGGTTTTTTCCCTTCTTCATTTTCTTTGGATCAATCTCTTTCTTCTTCATTTGGTTTTATTCTTGTTTGTTTTTTGTGGTTACCTTCTTCTTTTGTTTCCTTTTGTTTGTTCAATCACTTGGGTTAGGTCATGTCGTCGTTTGTCATGTCATTGTCTTTATATTTTATTTATATTAAACATTTTATTTTATATGAAGTATTATTTTATATTCAGAATCATCTTTTTTCATCCCTGGTATTGGGCTGGCTTATTTGTGTAGTAACATAATGCCTCTCCTTCAAAATTGATCATTTTGATAAAAAACTAGCATAGTTTTTTATGAAATTATCAGTTATATATTCTTTTCTCCTTTTCTTTCTTGTTTGTTTCTCCATTCTTATTTCTCTTCTTACTCGATTCATTCCATTTATTTGGATCTGTTTTTATTTATTTCCATTAGTGTGTTCTCCCTTTTATATAATTTTTTCCCTAACTTTTTAGTAGCTGGTTTCTTCCATTACTACTCATTTTTTCTGAGACCAGAGGAACATCATCTCTGCTCAGTTTATTTTGATTGCTGGACTTTTTCAACAGTCAATCTTAAATATCTTTTTTGTCAACTTGTGACTTAAATTAATAATAATAATATATTTTGGGATTGTCCACTTTGTGGTTTGTTTTTAGATCACTTTGGCCTTTTACTCATTCTTCCTTCCGCTGTACCTTTGCTATATACTGTTATCTACACATACAGTTGATTGTTTTTTATTTATTTATTTGTTAATTTCATCATTTCTAACTTTTCATTAGTTTGTTTTTCTATTCTTCTTGAGTTCATTTTAATCATCTTAGACATCTTTTTTCTTTTTCTTGGTTGTTTAGCAATATTCTGCTTTAGCCATTTTTTTGTATATTTGTTTTATACATAACTTCTCTTTTTTCCTTGTACCAGTTCAGATTTTTTTTTTCTTTGAATACATTGAATTCATTATAATTTTAGGTATTTATCTTAGCAGTTTTTTCTTGATTTTATTTTTGTTTATTTTATTTTGTTTTAAATATTATTTTTGATAATTTTTTTTTAGTTAGTTTTTTCTTACTTTATAGGAATTTTTGTAACTTATTCCTTTTATGGTACTTTTTGTTTAAATATTATCGTAAGTTTGAGGTTTTTACTTTTTTCATAGGAATTTTTGTAACTTTTTCCTTTTTTATTTTTTATATTAGGCCTCATAAGTCATCGAAATATGGTTGTAAGTTGTGCTCACATAATTTTTGAATTTTGGTATTTGTTTATTTTATTTATTGTAATTTATTTTTCTTCATAAAACTTTTTTATGGAAGCTTGATTGTAAACTCCTTTTATCTTTTTGGTGGTTATATTACTTATTTCATAAGTATTGTTTCCATTATCTTTGGTGATGACATAAGGTGATACATAGGGTTATACATAGGACCTTGTTATTTATACTTTTTTTGTAAGGTGATCTTCTTCTTTTCTTTCATTATTATTGCCTTCTCTTGTATATTACACTCTTTGTTGTCTTTCTTCTCTACTCCTTCAAATGTTAGATGTTTGAACATTTATTCTGGATAATTTTTAAATTTTATTTTATTATGGTTTATTAGTTCTCATTTAATTCGTCTTAGTCGTTTCTTGTCAATTCTTGTTTTGGTTATTATTAATTGGTTTAATTTAATTTAATACTCCTTCCTTTCCCTTGGTTTGCTTGGTCGGTAATTCAAAGATCAGTCCCTCTTCTTTGTGTTCATCAGCATTTTGTTTACCCATGGTCCATCATTTCCTCTGCATCTGTGGTTTGGATAACCTTGGTGTGTAGAACTATCTTCGTTATGGTAGTTTCTATGGTAATATTTCATTTCGAATATTATTTTAAATATAAATCTTAGAACATGGAAGTCATGTATGGTTCTCCATACCGATATTTTAGTTGACTGTGATTTTAGTATAGGGGAGAGCAGGATAAAGTGGCCACCGTAAGCAAAAATTACTTTTTACTCTTAGTGTATAATGTGGAAAAATCATTCAAATATTTTTAATTAAACTATATTCAAATCTAAAACATATTTTTGCACCAGCCCAACTTAATATTTAGTAATAAATTTTTACAAAATGTCATATAATGGCCACTTTAACCTACCTAACATGGGTAAACGGTCAACAAAATACAAAGACAAATTTAAATGGTGTCCTGTGGATTTACTTTTCATAAATGTGTTACAGATATCACCAAATTATAACTTGTATTTTCACTATATCTCAGAAAATAATAAGCAAATACAAAAAAAAAATTTTGTATAGTTTTTCACAAGGAATTACAAAAACCAGATTATTGAGGACAGTGTTAACACATAAATCTTCTTCGTCGCAGCCAGTCAACTAAAATCAGTCAGTAACTCTCAGATTCAGTAAATGAGAAGCATTGTCCAAACAGAACGCGCACAAACGAACAGTTCCCTTTGATGTACCGACACTGTCTGGATCGCATTCGTTGGTGCTTGAAGTTGCACAGTATGGCGCAGTTTGCCGTCCAAGCAGGCCGCGCCTGTTTGGTTTGGCTCAACGCAGCGCTGCGCGGCCGGTGTGGATGCGGCTTATGACATGAATTGTTAGCAATAGGAGCTATCCGTACTTATAAAGAGTCCTTTATGTTATAGATAAGGGTGTAACAGTAACCTTAAGTGGTCGTTGGTCACAGTTTGTGGTGGGTAGCCATTGTGGGTACACATTCTCACAGTTGTAAATCTAACTGATATTGTAGACTTTAATCATGAGAATAAAGGAATTGTTATTATTGTAATAATAATTTTATTATAAGTAGAACACATACGTAAAAGAAATAATTCAGTGTAACATGAGAATGACAACATCATATGAGTGATTTTTGAGATAGTACGTTGTTATGTTGTAAAGAATGGAGGGGGGGAGAGAGCATGACAAATAGTATATGTTCAATAATAATGTTGTGTTAGTGGTTTTTTTTCTGATCAGATGATGAGCTAAGAGGCTCAAAAGTGCTTACCGGTAATTTTTACTTCCATGTTCCATAAGGAAATAGAAGTATGGTGATGGCGACAAAAATCGTGTTCGAGATAAGGGGTGATTCTGATTGTACTACCCTCAAAACATGAATAAAAGTCCTTTTACTTCCATGTTCCATAAGGAAATGGAAGTATGGTCATGCCGAAAAGAATCGTGTTCGAGATAACGGCAGATTATGATTGTATTACCATCAAAACATGAAAAAAAGTCATTTTTCGAAGTGTCCCAGTGTAGAATTTTTTCTATGACAAACGATAACAGTCGAAAATTCAAATAGAATCAAATAATTTTAAATATCACTATAATATTGACGACTCGGAACACTAAGTTTTTTATAAGTAAAAACGCAAAGTTTTACCTTGCAGCCTAAACCGGCTTTCACCTATAGAAGGCTTCATCAGAGGTGAAAGCCTGATGAAGCCTTCTATAGGTGAAAGCCGGTTTAGGCTGTAAGGTAAAACTTTACGTTTTTACTTATAAAAAACTTAGTGTTCCGAGTCGTCAATATTATAGTGATATTTAGTTAAGTAACGGACACGACATGGACAACGAAATCCAAAAAAATAATTTTACTTCCATATTCCTTAAGGAAATGGAAGTATGGTGATGGCAAAAAAAATCGTGTTCGAGATTATTGCAGATTCTGATTGTACTACACTCAAAACATGAAAAAAAGTCGTTTTCCGAAAAGTGTCTGTGTGTGTGTCTGTCTGTGTGTCTGTATGTAGATTTTTTTCATATGGCAAACGATAACTGCCGCAAATTCAAACAGAATCAAATAATTTTTTGCATACAGCCCTGATTTGTAGAGTACTCACGACCTATTGTTTTTGGTGAAGATCGGTTAAGGGAAAGGGGTAGTTTACCGGCAACAGTTTTTTTTATCAAGGGAAATTTTTTTTTTTTTTGGCAAACGATAACAGCCGCAAATTCAAACAGAATTAAATAATGTTTCGCATACCGCCCTGCATTGTAGAGTTCTCAAGACCTGTTGTTTTTGGTGAAGATCGGTTAAGGGAAAGGGGTAGTTTACCTGTAACGTTTTATGTTTTAACAAGGGTATTTCCTATGGCAAACGATAACAGCCGCAAATTCAAACAGAATCAAAAGATTATTTGCATACAGCCCTAAATTGTAGAGTTCTCAATACCTATTATTTTTGGTGAAGATCGCTTAAGGGAAAGGGGTAGTTTACCTGCAACGTTTTTTTAACAAGGGTATTTTATATGGCAAACGATAACAGCCGCAAATTCAAACAGAATTAAATAATGTTTCGCATACCACCTTGAATTGTAAAGTTCTCAAGACCTGCTGTTTTTGGTGAAGATCGGTTAAGGGAAAAGGGTAGTTTACCTGTAACGTTTTATGCTTTAACAAGGGTATTTCTTATGGCAAACAATAAGAGCCGCAAATTCAAACAGAATCAAAAGATTATTTGCATACAGTCCTAAATTGTAGAGTTCTCAATACCTGTTGTTTTTGGTGAAGATCGGTTAAGGGAAAGGGGTAGTTTACCTGCAACGTTTTCTTAACAAGGGTATTTTCTATGGCAAACGATAACAGCCGCAAATTCAAACAGAATCAAATATTTTTCTGCATACAGCCCTAATTTGTAGAGTACTCAAGATCTGTTGTTTTTGGTGAAGATCGGTTAAGGGGAAGGGGTAGTTTACTAGCAACGTTTTTTTATCAAGGGTATTTTCTATGGCAAACGATAACAGCCGCAAATTCAAACAGAATCAAATAATTTTTTGCATACATACCTGAATTGTAGAGATCTCAAGGATGTTCGATTTTGGTGAAGATCGGGTAAGGGGAAGGGGTAGTTTACCCGGAACCTTTTACGTTTTAACAACAGTAAAGTACTTAAAAATTCATTTAAACTTTTTGAAACAATGGTAATTGTTAAATATCGGTATGGAGAACCATACATGACTTCCATATTCTAAGATTTAAATTTAAAATCAATTTCGAAATGAAATATTACCATAGAAACTACTTCTTTCTACTTACTGCTTCAGCCTTAACCACAGTACTGTGGTCACTAACGTATACCACCTCACGTTATCGCACTCGATTTTCACTGATGATGGAAGTCGATGGCATTTACCGAAACGTCTGGTTTTGTAGAAAACATTGGACTACGGCCAAATATCCCGGGAAGGAATTTTAACAAAAACTACTTCTTTGTTGCCGATAACGTTGTACACATATATATAAAATATATGCATAAAATTAATGGCTTGTATAAGTTAATGATTGATCTCCATTAAGTAGTGCTCAAGTTTCCAAAGTTTTAATATTATGATGTCCGTAATTAAAACATCAGAGCAGGTTTAGTGTGAATGAGGGTACACCGTGGACTAAAATTTTCAACATTTCCTATTGAGCGTTGCTTAGAGTAAAGCTGCGAATCTACAGTGTATGTTTCACAGAACAAACACGCGAAAAAGAAGGAGCGCTCCGAAGTCACTCATGGACCCTCAGCATCTTGCAGAGGGTTCATTCCCTAAAGACAAAAAGTCTATCTATGAAACGTTCCTCTGTAAACACGTGCAGTTACACTGCCCAGCGATCCACAGGAAGCAAATTGATGTCCATTTTTTCGGCTTGCACGCGTTATGTTGGTGTGGGTTTCGGCACTTTCCATTTAAAGACCTATTGTTTTTGGTGAAGATCGATTAAGGGGAAGGGGTAGTTTACCTGCAACGTTTTTTTATCTAGGGTAATTTTCTATGGCAAACGATAACAGCCGCAAATTCAAACAGAATCAATTAATTTTTTGCACACATCCCTGAATTGTAGAGATCTCAAGGACTTTTGATTTTAGTGAAGATCGGTTAAGGGGAAGGGGTAGTTTACCTACAACCTTTTACGTTTTAACAACAGTAAAGTACGTGAAAATTCATTTAAACTTTTTCAAACAATGGTAATTGTTAAAAATAAATAATTTTGTTGCTAGGCAATAAAATTATAATTTTTTCATTTTAGTGTAAATCATGTATGAGTGAATATATATCGTTTGTGGCAGGCAAGCATATCTCAATTATGTAATGTTTACGTTTCCATTTTATTATTATGATTACTGCAATAAAAAGGCAGGGAAGACACACACACACACACACACACACACACACACACACACACACACACACACACACACACACACACACACACACACACACACACACACACACACACACACACACACACACACACACACAAAATTCGCGTTATTTCTGGCCTCACTCATGTTTATTTTATTATGTTTGCACGCTTTTTAAATGGAAACTGCCGAAATTCACACCAACACAACGCGTGCAAGCCGAAAAAGTGGACATCAATTTGCTTCCTGTGGATCGCTGGGCAGTGTTGTTGTATTAAAGCAATTAATAAAATCTGTGTACTTATTTCTATTATGATATGAGAATTATAAACAAGTATGTGCACTTGTGTATGTATGAAAAATATATAAATATTTTTCTCCTTTGGAAAATTGTTTGCCCCTCCTTGAAAATATTTTGACCTCCCTGATGACTAGTTATTTACTAGCCTGTGTGGAATATAGCATTATGACATGGATCAGAATGGTGGGTGTTAAACAGGAGACACATACGTATTAAGGAAGAAATGTTTTGCTGAGAAATTTATAATTATATGGGTGAACAGAATAGTCGTTCAGGAAATTAGAAGACAAATGGAAAGAAAGAAATCAAGACTCGATTTTAAAAAAGAAAAATGACTAGTATAGTATTGACAGGAAAGATTTTGATAACACTATAGACATCCCTCGGCCCCTCGTAGCGAGATTCCATATTTCATTAAAGGAATCAGATCGCAGCTACCTTTACCTAGCTCTTCGTTCGACCTACAGACATTTTATCCAAAAGTCCAGTCCTTCCTCACGAAGGCTGAGGATAGTCTAAGATAGTATAGTATCCACCTGAGATAGGATAGTATCCACCTGACATGGTGGTACCATTTTAGCTGATTCGTAATTTCTTCAGAACTCAAGCATCCACTTATTTAATTAATATTTAAATGATTTTAAAAATAAATTTTAGGACATGGAAGACATGTATGGTTCTCCATACTGATTTTTTATAAATTAAAATGGTAGTTGATGATGGAGGAGGTAAATTTTTATAAGTTTTATATGTGTACTACGTTATCGACAACAAAGAAGTAGTTTCTATGGAAACATTTCATTAAACTTTAACAAAATTCTATATTTTTTCATTTTAATTTAAATCATGTATGAGAGAAAATATATCGTTCATGGCAGGCAAGCATATCTAATTATGTAATGTTTACATTTCCATTTTATTATTATGATTACCGCAATAAAAAGGCAGGCAAGACACACACACACACACACACACACACACACACACACACACACACACACACACACACACACACACACACACACACACACAATTCGCATTATCTCTGGCCTCACTCTTGTTTATTTTCTTACATTTGCATGCTTTTTAAATGGAAAATGCCGAAACCCACACCAACACAAGGCGTGCAAGCCGAAAAAGTGTCCAGCATGGATAGTGATTTGCTTCCTGTGGATCGCTGGGCAGTGTAACTGTACGTGTTTACAGAGGAACGGTTCATAGACAGACTTTTCGTCTTTAGGGAATGAACCCTCTGCAAGATCCTCAGGGTCCATGAGTGACATCGGAGCGCTTCGGAGGAGGGATGATTATCTGAACCAAATTCAAGTAAATTATTTTAAACATAAATCTTACAACATGGAAGTCATGTATGCTTCTCCATACCGACTTTTTGGAAAAGTTTCTGTGTGTAGAATTTTTTCTATGAAGAACGATAACTGCCGCAAATTCAAACAGAATCAAATAAGTTTTTGCATACAGCCCTGAATTGTAGAGGACTTAAGGTCTATTGATTTTGGTGAAGATCAGTTAAGGGGAAGGGGTAATTTACCTGCAACATTTTATGTTTTAACAAAAGTACTTAAAAATACATTTAAACTTTTTCAAACAATGGTAATTGTTAAAAATAAAATAATTTTGTTGCCAGGCAACCAGGTTGATTGGTTAGGAGGGAGCGTTAGTTTACCTGCATTGTTTTGTGTTATAACATGTGTAAAGTACTTTATTTTAATAAATAAGTGCCCTGAAAATAAAGTCATATTAATCCACCGTAAAATGGCAAATGAGATAATTATAAATGGAGTGGGTAGTTGAAGGGGACGGGGTGATTTTTTAAAATTGCTGTGTTGAAATCAAGTAAAGTACGAATATTTAATTTTGAAGGATAAGACCTTAGAAATTAATAATACCTTAGAAATTACATATAATAAAACAATTATTCTATGAAAGTGTAAATATCATTAATGGTGGGGATCGGTTGAGGAGGAGGGATGATTATCTGCGTAGTTCAGTTCCATATAAGAATAAAGTTGGCCTACCTAATTTTTATAGATAAAGTGACTCGAAAATAACATTATATTAAATGACTACTCCTTAATAAGAAAAATATCTATAAATACTGAAAATACTTTGAGGGCAGGCGATATTTTTTTAGAAATTATCGAACCGAATTCAAGTAAATGATTTAAATATAAAGCTTAGAACATGGAAGTCATGTATGGTTCTCCATACCAATTTTTTATATAGTGCTGTGCAACAGCGCAATTTCTGTTTGAAATAGTATATGTATTTGTTTTTGTTTGTCTAGTTGTGGAAGAAATTTAATTCTCTACGGTAGAACTATATGCAGACTGATAACCCAGGTTATAAAGTCAACTTCAACTGAAGACTGGCCATATGCTATAAACAAACCGCACAGGTAAGGCATTTTTTACAGGCACTAAAAAGACCACAATTGTCACGTTATGTTGTGCAAAAGGATTAGGTATCAGATATCTTTAGCTTCTTTGTGAGGTACCTGTATTGTAGCTTCATGAATCTTGATCAAGATTTTTCGTGCTGTGCTTCTCCCAAGTTTTCCGGTCGTCAGCAGTCCTTCTTCTTTACATCAGAGATGTGCTTTTTATTATGTCAGGGAACCGAGTAGGTGATCAGCATCTTATGCTAGACTCTTCAACTTCACTGTATAGCATTCATTCAAAATACAAGGGGCAGCTGAAATGTAATGCATACTTGCTTGTAACAGAAGACCAAAACGTTGTACAGAGCAGCACATATTGTGTTGTAACAACATTCCTCTAATATTGAGCCAGTCATCCCCCATGACGTCACTACAAAATTTTAAACTTTATAAGTTGACATCCAAAAGAAAATTTCAAAAAGTACTACAACTTACCTTGATGACCGGCTCACCATTTCACTGGAACTAGGAGAGGCCTCCTAGTGGAAGAAATCCGCATGCTGGATAACTTTTGGGTAATTGGATGAATGAGGTGACCTCAGTTTTAAAACTTCAAAAAATAACAAGTTTATTGAGGCTATATTTTTTTTTCTTTTGTGACAATGAAATTGCATACAAAAAACACAGGCTGTAAGTTATTCCATTAGAATTATGGAAAATGTGTAAATATTTAAACTATGACAGGGTATTCAAAATTTAAAAGGTAAAAGTATTCAATATTCAAGAAATATTCCATGAAAATTATACAAAATATATAAAACATTTAAAATCTCTGGTATGCCATACTGAAAACTACGCAAAATATATAAAACATTTAAAATCGCTTACATGCCATACTGAAAACCATTAACATGCAGCTTTCAATAATATAACCAACTTTCTAAACCCTTTCACAAGCAATTCTATCATACATCAGTAAAGCCACAACAATTTAAACAATTATAAAAGTAATAGAATAACAGTTTCCAATAGATTTTTGCAAATAGTTTTAACAGGTTCACAGTTTTAAAAATGTATTACACCCTTCAACAAATTCATTAAAAATAATTAAATTTTACTAAATAAAGTATATATCAACAATTCATAATAATTTAAATATTATAAAAATCACAATGTTTGTTTAGTGTAAAACTCCCAAGTTTTCTTCTTTTTTTTTTTTTTTTTTTTTTTTTTTTTTTTTTTTTTTTTTTGTATGGACTTTTATTTTTATGAAACAATATCATTATTCATTGAGATGTAATGGTATTATAAATCTATGCCATATTATAAATCTGTGGCAACACAGGAATTACTGTTCTAGCACAAGAGAATGTGTTGTTACAGCAGTAGGTGGACTGAAACTCTTTTCACAAGCAGATTTACACGTTCCAATTAAAACAGCCACCAATATAAGTTCCACACAGATTACAAGGAAAAACTGTACTCAACATTGCATGCGTATGTGGACAACACAAGACAATTACATGCACACACGGAATAAGAGCATTTAAGTAACTCAGCTGAATTTTGCCCCACTAGGCCAAATGAACACCTTGGCCAATAACTAACACATTTTCTTAAGTTTTAGTTTTGTGTTTTTTTTTTGTAGGGAAAAAAAATGTTTTTTTTTTTTTTTTTTTTTGGTAGTGTTAAAAAAAATCAGCCAGACCCTCACTCGACCCATAAAGTCCCAGGGCAAAATATAATAAATTTTATTTCTTTTATTTCTCCATACCTGTTCATAGTGCGTGCATAATCACGCGTGCTGTGTCCCTCAATACTTACACACGTATATCACACAATTTAACATCCCGGTCTTCACATAATCACGGACGCCGGCCCCCAGGGACCCCCATGGCACACTGTCCCCTCAGCCTGACATAATCATTTAAAAAAAAACGCCGGCATAAAAAAAATCACAAGACTATTCAGCTCTCTACAATCAGCCCAACACGTGGTCGTGAATCGCTCCCGATCAGAACAGCTGACCGGAACCAACCCATCGAGTCAAAAACGCAACTCTCCACTCAACGAAAAGAAAACCATAGGCCAACCACCACTTGAGTCCGAAACAATCTCACTGCACAGCTCACAGATTTCCCAAAGGCGCCTACAATTCACGACGAAGTACAGCAGACTCCATCTAGCAGACGGAACGAAAGATACCTTAGTTCGAAGTTACCATAACGTCTCCTAGATGGCATAAGATTCGAAATAACAAACAGTCGCCGTAACGTCTCACAGATAGCGAAGTGACCACTGTCCAAAGCGAACTACCCAAATGCATGAAAATATCGCCCGGAATCCGTATAACCACTACTTGCCGTACACCTAGGTACGGCACACCCCCACAACAAAAGGAGTCCAACGGGTTGGACGACACCGGGACTGCCACCCCCGGAGGAAAAGCGGGGACTGACTAAAAACCAATAAAAAGATAAAACCAGGCGGAAGTTGAAAACGAAAGGACACCAGAAGGAAGGACAAGGTGTGTGTGTGTGTGTAGTTGGGTGTGTGTAAGTGTAGAAGATACGGGGAGTGTGAGCGGCCGCGGCCTAAAGCAATAGAAAGAAGAAAGGAAAGGAAAGGAGCTAAAATACCGATAAAACTTGAAAACAATAAACGCTAAAAAGTAAAACCATAAAACACAATCCCTCCAGCGAAGCCCCCCGAAAACCAAACCGAGGACCCTAACTAAATCTAACTGGGGTGAACAATACCAATTTACCTCTCACGGAAGCTCCATCTGCGCACACGCCTTCAAATGGGACACATGGGCCACCCTCACCTTCATCCCATCCTCCGGATCCACCAGGCTGGCAGTGACGGGCGAGACAAACTCAGAAATCCGGAAGGGTCCCAACCATCTATAGCAGAGCTTGGCAGCGCGACCCTCCACCTTAGAGCTGAGCGGGTGGCTCCTGCAATAAACCAGCTGGCCCACCTTAAAAGGGTTGGGGACTCTCCCAGCATTATAGCGACGCCGCACGCGCTCGTGCGATCGGAGCAGGGCTCTCCTCACATCTTTCCACCTGTGAACGACCCCTTCGTTAGGCAAATCCGGGAGATGATCCTCCAGTTTCCACAAATTACCAAGGGGATGAGCGGGGGAGAAACCAAACATGACCTCAAAAGGCACGGCACGATGGCTTTCATGAAGGGACGAGTTGAACGCCATCTGCAACCACTGGAGATTCTGGTCCCACGTATTCTGCTGCTCCGCGTGATAGGCGATAAGAGCAGATCTCAGATTGCGGTTGAATCGCTCAGCGTGGGAAGGTTGCGGGTGGTAGGGGGAAGTGGTTACATGCCGGATGCCGTGCCTGAAACACATGTTTCGGAATTGCCTCGAGATGAATTGCGGGCCATTGTCTGAGACAATGATGGAGGGAAGCCCGAAATGCTGAAAAATACTGGTCTGAAGGGCTACGATGGTATTGGCAGTACTAGCCTGACGCAAGGGAAGTAGCCAGACATACTTGGAGAAGGCGTCCACACAAACAAGGAGGAACGAATTCCCGGCCTTGCTACGCGGGAAAGGACCCACGTAGTCGATGAAAACCTTCTCCATCGGTCTGCCAGCCACCTCAGAAGACAGCAACCCCAACTTGGTGTTCTGAGCGGGCTTGCTCAGACTGCACAGATGACAACACTTCACCCGGGTGGCGATGTCCCGGTCCATGCCTTTCCAGATGAAGTTTTTCCTGATCGCGGCGATGGTCTTTGAAACACCCAAATGGCCTCCAACCGGGGAATCATGGTAATATTGGAAGACCATTGGCACCAACTTGCTCGGCAGCACTATATTAGGGACCCGTCCTCTACGTTCCCTGCAGCAGAGGACGCCCTTGGACAGATGATATGGAGCCTTCATCTCGCCTGATTTGATTTTATCGATGATAGGACCCAACACCTCATCATCAAGCTGATGAGGGATAACTTCCGTGAAGGCGAGGGGGAACTCCAGGAGTACGGCGCAGGGTTCATTTATTGGCTCCTCACTGGGTAGGTGATACATACGGGACAGAGCGTCGGCAACAACATTTTGGGTCCCCCTTATATGTTGTGCCCGAAACTTAAAAGAAGAGATCTTGACCACCCAGCGGCCAAGTTTACCCAGTTGACGGGGGTGCGCCAGAAGCCACGAGAGAGCCTGATTGTCCGTCTCTAATAGGAACTCAGCGTGTTCCAAATACCTCCTAAACTTGTCAAGGGCGAAGACTACCGCCAAACACTCTAACTCGTATACCGAGGATTTCTTTTCAGGGTTGGTAAGGGTCCTGGATACAAATGCAACTGGCTGCCGAGCACCATCCACCTCCTGAGAGAGCACGGCCCCGATCGCCACAGAGCTGGCGTCGGATTGCACAATGAAAGGCTTCGTGAAATCGGGCATCCGAAGCACGGGAGGCGACAAAATGGACTCCTTTAGGGACTCGAAGGCACGTTGCTGCACGTCTCCCCACACGAATTTGGCCCCTTTTTTCCTTAAGGAATTTAGGGGAGCCGCAATCTCAGCAGCCCCCGGGATGAACCGCCGGTAAAAATTCACCATCCCCACTAAGCGGGCCACCCCTTTAGCATCCCGAGGAGGAGGAAAATCCCGGATTGCCTGCGTCCTCTCTGGATCAACCGTGACCCCTTTATGAGAGACAAGGTGACCGAGGAAGGAAATTTCCTCCTGGGCAAATTTCACCTTGTCGGGATTCACCGTAAGCCCCGCGCGCCTCAAGCGACACAACACCTCACGGAGATGGTCAATATGTTCCTCTAGAGTGGAGCTGTAAATGAGCAGATCGTCCAGATAATTAAACACATACTTAAATTTAATGTCGTGGAACACAGAGTCTAATAGACGGGTTAACGTCTGCGCACCAACCGCCAGTCCCATGGGGACTCTCTTGTATTGGTACAAGTTCCACGGCACGCAAAAGGCAGTGAACGGCCGAGAATCCTTGTGTAAGGGTATCTGGTGGTATGCTGAATTCAAGTCGAAAATGGTGAAATATCGGGCCTGCGAAAACCAGTCAAAGGCCGAATGCAGGTCCGGGAGGGGCACCGACTCAACTTCAATATTCTGATTCAATTTTCGATAATCGATGACCAGCCTATGCTTCCCTCCCGGTTTAGGCACCAGGAATGCTGGACTGGCATAGGCCGACGTGGAAGGTTCAATAACCCCCTGGTCCAACAATTCCTGCACCTTCTCACGCAAGATGGTCATTTTAGGCGGAGCGAATTTATACGGGTGCGAACGGACAACCGCGGAGTCGCACAGACGGATCCGATACTCCAAATTGTGAGTGAGTCCGAGGTTGGCGGTCAGCACCTCGGGGAACTCATCACACAATTTACGGAAAGTGGTCTGTAGAGATGGGCTTAAATTATTAATGTACGCCGGGGGTTGAAGTTCTTCAAGACCTTCCCTCGCCTCATCCCGATATCCAAGAAAGGGGATGCGTACGGCACGGTTGAACTTAAAGAAGCATACGTGCCCCTGGATATCGAGAACCATGCCACTTTTCACAATAAAATCCGCACCCACAATACAGTCCACGCTCAAGTTCGGAGCCACAAGAAACTCCCAAACCCACGAAAAATAGTTTATTTTAAATTTAAAAGCCACCAATTTGGAGGTCGCCAAAACCTCCCTCGAGGCCGTCCAACATACCACCGACGAAGGAGTATTCGACCGGATCAATGACTCCCGGACCAACTGCTGGTAAACACGGTAGGAGATAAGACACCGTGCCGATCCGGAGTCCACCAGGGCCCTAACCCTGCCCTTCCCAACCTCCAGCTCCAAAAATGGACACACGGAGAGACCCGGACGAATCGGCTTGGGATCGGCCTCCCCGGATGGGTGTCCTGTCTCAACTGCACATAACGGGACCTGGGATGCGACATCGCTACCAAACGTGGGGAGGGACCGGCGTCCCCTCAATCCCCCCCACGCAGGCCGTTTTTTGAAGGACGGTTTTCCCGCGAGACCTCCGATCGTTTGAGAGGGCAATTCCGGGCCAAGTGCCCCATCTTCCCACAGGAATAGCAGCGGACTTCCCGCCTCCCAGGTCGCTACCACGTTCTCTTTCCAAGGGTTGCCACCACGTTGCTCCCGGGTAGGCCGCTGCTGACCAGATGAGGAACAGGGGACAGGGAAATCGGAACGGCCGGAGCGAGCCTCATCGTTCATCTGGATGGTGCGGGCGAAGACACAAGCTCCGCTAAGATCAGCGAAGCTGCGCGGTCGCTCCAAAAACACCAACCTTGACCTCTCCTGCGAATTAAGGCCCTCCAAGATAACCCGCACCACCTCAGCCTCCGACACATCCACCCGCAGCACTTTTGATCGAGTTTATAAATACGTTCAACTGTTCCCCTTTCCCCTGAACTCTGTAGAATAATCGCTGCCGCATCCGGTCACGCAGCCTCCCGGGCATAAACAGTTCCAAAACATCTTTGTGGAACGCCTCAAAATCCCCGCCCGCGCCCAGATGCCAGACCACACGATCCAGCAGGGGCGCCCGACAATACGGGTAAATCAAATTTAACAGGGCAACGCCGGTCACCCCAGGGACATCAAAAATGCCGAAAACCCCTTCAAGGAATTTGACAAGCTGGTCAAGGTCCAAACCGTCGACCACTGGAAGCCGACGGAGGAGGTCATAAATGGGGTTCGGCAACGATTCGTACTTAACACTAGCAAGGGCTGTACCCAACCCTCGAGGGACTTCCACATGCTCCCCCTGAAATCCCTGGGGGCGACTGCCCACCGAAATAGACGGACGTTCCTCCACCAGAGCGCTACAAGACTCCCCCAGGAGACCCACCCGCTCAGGGGCCACGGTCTGGCGCATGGGCATCTCCTTAAGGTTACTAGGGCTTTCGAGAGCCTCCCCAGGTAGACCAATCTTTGACTGGAGGGCCGACGCCGTCCGCCTACCCTCCTCCTCCAGATCATCCTGCAACAGCAAATTACTCAGGCGGGCGGACAAGTGGTGCATCCTTTGGGTCACCCGCTGCCAAACACGGGTGGAACTCCCCATATATTCCGAGTCCTCCATCAGGGTGGAGAACTCGGTCCACTTGTCCTCACACACGGCCAGCTTCTCCTCCAAATCCTCGATTTCGACTCTCCGGGTGGGAGCGTCACCCACCAGCAGTTCCCGCAGTTGACGCCGCAAGGACGCCACGTCCCTCTGGGGAACCCCACCCCGCAAACGTATCTCGAACAGGAGTTCGTCCTTCGTGAAATATTCGGGCACCAGACCGCGGCCTCCACGACTCCTACTCTGCCCCTGCTCCGCCATAGTATCCAACAACAAGAGACTGAATCCAACAAGAGCTGACAATCAAGGTGCCTCAGGGTCCCCGACCCGGCACCGGACCAGCAATGAAGACCAAGATGAAGTGCGATAAGACAACCAAGACAACAATGACCACACAAGAACACAAACAAACAGATAAACATTAAAGAACACATCCAAGATACAATCAGAAATCGCCAGGCTGAGCGCAACCCCCCCTAGGGGTCCCAGACCGGCAACTGCACCCAAAGACCAAGACTTACAACACTAATAACATATCATACTTAACATAACATGTCCCACTAAGATATGGAGGTCACCTCATCCATTTCCAATTTTCGTTTCAGAGGTGGCCAGGACTACGTCCAATCACGCTCTGCTACCATTTGTGAGCCGGTCATCCCCCATGACGTCACGACAAAATTTTAAACTTTATAAGTTGACATCCAAAAGAAAATTTCAAAAAGTACTACAACTTACCTTGATGACCGGCTCACCATTTCACTGGAACTAGGAGAGGCCTCCTAGTGGAAGAAATCCGCATGCTGGATAACCTTTGGGTAATTGGATGAATGAGGTGACCTCAGTTTTAAAACTTCAAAAAATAACAAGTTTATTGAGGCTATATTTTTTTTTCTTTTGTGACAATGAAATTGCATACAAAAAACACAGGCTGTAAGTTATTCCATTAGAATTATGGAAAATGTGTAAATATTTAAACTATGACAGGGTATTCAAAATTTAAAAGGTAAAAGTATTCAATATTCAATATTCAAGAAATATTCCATGAAAATTATACAAAATATATAAAACATTTAAAATCTCTGGCATGCCATACTGAAAACTATGCAAAATATATAAAACATTTAAAATCGCTTACATGCCATACTGAAAACCATTAACATGCAGCTTTCAATAATATAACCAACTTTCTAAACCCTTTCACAAGCAATTCTATCGTACAACATCAGTAAAGCTACAACAATTTAAACAATTATAAAAGTAATAGAATAACAGTTTCCAATAGATTTTTGCAAATAGTTTTAACAGGTTCACAGTTTTAAAAATGTATTACACCCTTCAACAAATTCATTAAAAATAATTAAATTTTACTAAATAAAGTATATATCAACAATTCATAATAATTTAAATATTATAAAAATCACAATGTTTGTTTACTGTAAAACTCCCAAGTTTTCTTCTTTCTTTTTTTTTTTTTTTTTTTTTTTGTATGGACTTTTATTTTTATGAAACAATATCATTATTCATTGAGATGTAATGGTATTATAAATCTATGCCATATTATAAATCTGTGGCAACACAGGAATTACTGTTCTAGCACAAGAGAATGTGTTGTTACAGCAGTAGGTGGACTGAAACTCTTTTCACAAGCAGATTTACACGTTCCAATTAAAACAGCCACCAATATAAGTTCCACACAGATTACAAGGAAAAACTGTACTCAACATTGCATGCGTATGTGGACAACACAAGACAATTACATGCACACACGGAATAAGAGCATTTAAGTAACTCAGCTGAATTTTGCCCCACTAGGCCAAATGAACACCTTGGCCAATAACTAACACATTTTCTTAAGTTTTAGTTTTGTGTTTTTTTTTTGTAGGGAAAAAAATGTTTTTTCTTTTTTTTTTTTTTTGGTAGTGTTAAAAAAAATCAGCCAGACCCTCACTCGACCCATAAAGTCCCAGGGCAAAATATAATAAATTTTATTTCTTTTATTTCTCCATACCTGTTCATAGTGCGTGCATAATCACGCGTGCTGTGTCCCTCAATACTTACACACGTATATCACACAATTTAACATCCCGGTCTTCACATGATCATGGACGCCGGCCCCCAGGGACCCCCATGGCACACTGTCCCCTCAGCCTGACATAATCATTTAAAAAAAAACGCCGGCATAAAAAAAAATCACAAGACTATTCAGCTCTCTACAATCAGCCCAACACGTGGTCGTGAATCGCTCCCGATCAGAACAGCTGACCGGAACCAACCCATCGAGTCAAAAACGCAACTCTCCACTCAACGAAAAGAAAACCATAGGCCAACCACCACTTGAGTCCGAAACAATCTCACTGCACAGCTCACAGATTTCCCAAAGGCGCCTACAATTCACGACGAAGTACAGCAGACTCCATCTAGCAGACGGAATGAAAGATACCTTAGTTCGAAGTTACCATAACGTCTCCTAGATGGCATAAGATTCGAAATAACAAACAGTCGCCGTAACGTCTCACAGATAGCGAAGTGACCACTGTCCAAAGCAAACTACCCAAATGAATGAAAATATCGCCCGGAATCCGTATAACCACTACTTGCCGTACACCTAGGTACGGCACAATATAAACTTTCCAAGTGTCGTTGAATTTCGCCCAGTTTTTCTTTGTCAGTAGCCTTTGCCGTAAAGTCAAATATGGCTACTATGTTACGTCGTCGCATCTGAAACATGTATTGATTGGATTTTTAACAGCCAAAAAAGTGAATGCCAGTGACATGCTTCGTCGCTTAGGATGAAGAAACTGTTGATCAAACTACTGTGAATAGGTGACCAATAAAATGTGTGCATCAGAAGCTGGTAAAGCGAATATTGAGGACGAACCTAGCAGTGGTTAACGAGTTTCTGTGACCGATAAGAAGCATCGAAGGGAGGTGGAATATAATTAATTCAAAATATGCATCACAAAACAGTGGATCACTAACCGAGTAGGCATATTGAAATAACAAGTCATCATCATCATTATCATCATCCTCCTCAAGGTTTAAACCAAGAATGGTTTGTTCCAGTCTCAAATAGGCAAATATTACAGCTGATCACTCCAGCGCTTCCTCGGACGTCCCACACCTCTCCGTCCCCTCGGCTTATAATTCCATAGTTGTTTGGGGATGCGGCAGTCATCCATTCGGCAAAGATGTTCCCACCAATTCAGCCGATACTGGGCGATCCTGTCGAGTATACTCATAATATTCAGTTCCTGCCGTGTATCTGTGTTTCTTCTATGATCATGGGGAGTATACCCTGCCACGTGCCTGAGAAATCTCATTTCAGCCGCTTGGATGTGACTGGCCTGGCCTTTCGTTAAAGTCCAATTCTCAGACCCATAAAGAAGTGTGGGATGAGCCATCACCTTGTAGAATTTTAGGCGTGTTCCTTTACTTGCTGACTTAAGGGTTCGCCTGATGGTCCCGCACATAAGGTTGAACTTATGCACCACGTCGTTGCTTGCATTGTAAGACACACTGTAGCCCAGATATTCAAAATGGCTAACTTGTTCCAGGACAGTACCATCTATAACAATTTTTTCCCGTACAGGATCAGTTCCACAAAAAGCCATCACCTTGGTTTTAATTGTGGATATCTGCAATCCAGAGTCTTTGCAGATTCCATTTAACAAATGTATACATTTGTTAACAACAAGTAGGTTTGAAATAACAAGTAGGAACTTATCAAATCACTGGATTACCATAAAATCTGTGTGCAGTGGGTGTCACGCAAACCCACTGAAGAGAACAAGCAATGAGAAAAAGAGTGTTGTGAACAGCTTCTGAGATTTTGAAGAACAGGACGACTTCCTTTTCAATATTTTGAGGGAGACGAAATGTATAGGGCACCATTAACAACACCAGAAGAAAAAAAAACACAAAATTGTGGAACACCCGACATTTCGAATCGCCGCAACCCAAGAAATTCAAAACCTAATCCTCTGTATAAAAAACTTCTCTTATCATTGTTCCGGATGCTGCATACGTGTACATAACAGACTGCCAAGAAGCTGGGTTGGCTGCACAGCGCATAGACATTAAAATACATTAGAATAGGCATATGTTGTGTTTGAAAATCCACTGAACTGATAATCGTGCAACACAATAATGCCCAGTCAACCACACACACCAAGGCTTATGTACAGTTGAAATTCGAAGCTATACAACACTGTCCATAATAACCACATTTGAGCCCTGCCATTGACACTTCTTTTTGCATCTAAAGAGAGATATTAAGAGCATTTATTTCACTATGAATAATGAACTGAAGAATGCAATGAAATTGTGGATCAAGAAAAGACCACTGGAATACTTCATTGACAAGATGATGAGAAAACTGGTTCACTATTGGGATAAATGTTTAGCTATAAAATGGAGATGATGTTGAAAAATGAGTGTTAGTAGTCATAGCTAATTAAGTGTATGTTCATACCTATTTTTTTTTTGTTTTCATCTGAATATCTCTGTTTGTTTACGAGTTTTGAGCAAGACTGTGCATTAATTTTCAACCGCCACCTTGTATTTCATTATACAGTATTCTGTTGCCATCATGCATTCTGAGGTATACATGATTATACAGAACAAAGGCTACATGTTAAGCTTTATTTTTACTTCCATGTTCCGTAAGGAAATGGAAGTATGGTGATCGTGAAAAAAATCGTGTTTGAGATAAGGGCTGATTCTGATTGTACTACCATCAAAACATAAAGAAAAGTCATTTTCTGAAAAGTGTCTGTGTCTGTATGTAGAATTTTTTCTATGCTGAATGATAACAGAATCAAATAAGTGTTTGTACCCAAGTTGTAATCAATACCTATTGATTTTGGTGAAGCTCGGTTAAGGGGGAGGAATAGTTTACCTGCAATGTTTTACATTTTAACAAGAGTAAAGTACTTCATTTTGATAAATAAAGTATCCTGAAAAGAGGATAAGTTCAGGAAATAAGTGCCTCGAAAAATAAAGTCATATTAATCCACTGTAAAATGGTAAATGAGATATCTATAAATGGAGAGGGCAGTTGAAGGAGGAGGTGAATTTTTGAACATTACTTTGCTGATATCAAGTAAAGTTTGAGTATTTAATTTTGAAGGATAAGAAACTGTAGCAGTTACATATGATAAAACTGTTACTCTAGAAAGTGTAAATATCATTGATGGTGGAGATTGGTTGAGGAGGGGGGATGATTATCTGTGTAGTTCAGTTTCTTTATAAGAATAACGTACCTAATTTTTATAAAGTGACTTGAAAATAACATTATATTAATGACTACCCCATAATAACAAAAATAGCTATAAATAGTAAAAATAGTTTGAGGGTGGTGGATATTTTTTTTATAAATTATTGAACCAAATTCCAGTAAATGATTTTAAATATAAATCTTGGAACATGGAAGTCATGTATGTTTCACCATGCTGATATTTTTAAAACATTTAAATTGTGACTTTTCTGTAGTCTTGATAGTTGTGCTAGTACTGATTTTGCTATTCTTCCTATTCTTATAATTTCTTCATAATTCCGCCTGTATGTGTCAGCATAGTCCCTAAATAGAAAAATCTTCCCCCAATACTTCTATATTGTTCATTCATTACATCTTCCTGATTATTATTTGGTCTGTCTATAATAATTAATTTTGTATTGCCGTTGTAATTCGTAACCCATACCTCGTTTCTGGTTTTCTCCGCTTTATCGATTAACGTACCATATCTCATCTTCGCTTGAAGCAAGGTGTATTGTGTCATCAGAACATCATAGATTAGAAATCTTTGACCTATTGTAATGCGACCTTCTCATTCGTATGTGGCTTTTCTGATTATCCATTCGCCATTGATAATAAATAGTATACAGCTGATAATACAGTCCTGTCATACTCCCTTTTTTAAGTTGTAAGATTCTTTGAGAACAGTGTTAACCCTAATTGTAGTTTTACTGTTGTGTTTTAAATCTTTAATTAATGTAATTAGGCATTGTGGTGCCCCCATTTCAGTTAGAAATTGTCTACATTTTCTGTGTCTCACAAATGCAAGGTTTACTGCAATCTAAGAAACAAATATAGGTTTTTGTTTTGAATCTTGTACATTGTAGGTATCAGGTAGATAGTTGTTAGTTGTTATGTGAAGCTCTGCTGTGCCTAAGTTGTAATTGGTGTTAGATTTTTTTTTTTTTTACTAGTTTATTGAATTCCTCTACCCAAAACATAAAATTTTTTGCAGAACACACTTTTCCATAGCAGGGGAGTGGAATTTTTACATGTTTTAATTTTCACAGCTGGAATTTAAACTTCGCTTTTTTGCATTTCCTGAAAAATTTCAAATAAAAGCAAAGTCATTTCACCTAACGACTTTTTTTGTGTGTGTTTGTAGAACCTTTTAAATTATTGAAAAGTTAAAATATTACATGTTACCTGTTACAGATCACAATGTGTAGCTGCACTGAAAACATTGACCCTGTGGCTGACAGTCGCCCGATCTTCCAGTTCCGTTGAAGCGTATGCAGAAGATATTCTTACCTTATTACTCGTAGACATTCAGTCAGAAAAACAGTCTGTTATATTAACTGTAAGTTGTCAAAAAATGAGGCCAAATTAATAATTAGATTACAGTTTTTAGAGAACTATTTTTTTCTTGGCACATAGTAACTTTAGGTAACTTTCTTTTGCCTCTCGCCTCCCTCTCTCTTACTCCTTTTCTTACACATTACGTTTATCGTCTGTATTTTTTTTTTTTTTTTTTTGAATAGAATCTAAGATAAGTAAAACGCTAATGACTTATTTACCCATACGAGAAACACAGAGAAATCAAAAACATATCCAAATTTACTCCCATTGTCTAGTATTGTTCCCCGTCTTTTACCGTCTTCAATACTTCAAGACATTAGTGTAATAGTTGTTTCACTAGTGTCAGATTTATGGTATTGTAATCTGAAAACATGTACGTACATTGTTCTTCTGTATTAGTGGAGTGCCATTTAAAAATATATTGAAATAGTAAATGTATTTTGCCAAATATTTTAACATTTCCCCATACCAACTCAATCATTTAGCCAATAAATTACATTATTATTATTTGGTGTTCTGCCCTAAGGCACATCTTCAAATGGTAAAAGCTGTCCTATCGCATGCCAGTCTTTTCGTATCTTTGTAACACCCTCTGATTTTAATGATATCTATTAACTTCATTCTTTTACGCGCCCTCTTATTTTTTCTCCTTCTGTGACACTCTCCATGGCAGTTGTAAGCAAGCAGTCTCTTCTTAAGCAATGACCTAAACAATTCATTTTCCTATTTTCTATTACCTTGGATTCTTCTATCTTCCCCTATTCTTCTTAAAACTTCATCATTCCTTACTTTATCAACCCACCTCACTTTTTCCATTGCTCGCCAAACCCACTTCTCAAATGCTTCTAATCTTTTCTCATCCTCCTTCCTCAGTGCCCATGTCTCTGTGCCATATAAAGCAACGCTCCACACATAACATTTGTCCAACCTTTTTCCTAAATTCTTATTAATTTTGCCACACAGCAGTATTTTCTTCCCATTAAATGCCTCTTTCGCTATACCAGTTCTTGTTCTAATTTCACGAGTGTAGGACATATCTTCACTTATCAAGCTTCCAAGATATTTAAACCACTCCACCTGTTATATTTTGTCTTGTCCTATCTTTATGTTTGCTCTTTTTCCTCCTCTGCTAATCACCATACACTTAGTTTTTTCCATATTAATCCTCATTCCATATTCCTCGCATATTAAATTCAAATCTCTTATCATTTCATTCATTGTCTCTTCCTTTTCTGCTAAAACAGCCATATCATCAGCAAACCTTATACATTCAATTCTTCTCCCACCATCATTCATCCCTCTTGTTTTGTCAAAACACTTCCTAATCAAGTCATCAAGATAAATGTTAAATAAATTTGGTGACATACAGCAGTCTGGCCTTACTCTTCTTCCAATTTTAATTCCTTCTGAACTCTCCTTTCCGATTTTCACACTCACTTTCTGTCCAAGGTACAGATTACGAATTAACCGTCTCTCCTTCCAGTCTACCCCCTTGTCCCTCAAAATATCTAATAGTCTTCCCCACTGTACTCTGTCAAATGCTTTTTCAAGGTCTATATAAACAGCATATAACTCTTTGTCTTTTTCTATGCATCTTTCTCCAATTATTCTTAGCAGGCCTATTTCATCTCTAGTCCCTTTGCAATAAATTACATAAAAGGAGCAAAAAAATGTTTGATTTGGCCTTATTACCTGTTTGCAATGTACTTAACACAATGGCTAATCATGTTATAGCCTTAAATGTTTATTTATTTTCTGTCATATTTTCTTAGAACAAATTTTTCATGGTTAAAGTTATTGACTTTGCAAGTTACTGTTATTATCAGGAATAGTAGCTTCAATTCTGCTACAGATGACACTAATCAGAATACTTTTGTGAACACTACATGATCTTCTAAGTGATGTCAACTTCCACTTGTTCACTTATTCACTTTAAATTTTTGAATGAAATGAAGTGTTGAAGTACATACTGAAAGGTGTTTAAAATTTACCCAGCTATAGATTAACACAGCAAAACTGTTAAATTTCAGTACTTCTGTTAAATACTTTTGGTTAGGCATGTAATTTTTTTTTAACAGCTAGTGATGTCATGCTTTTGGTATCTTCACTGTTTTCAAGTCGTACCCACCCAAGGAGCCTTAAATCAGAGGAGGTGAGAGAGAAAGCTTTTCCTTGTCCATGAGCTACATAACAGCAGTTGGATGTATGCACTGTGTGTGTGGCAACTCTGAATACAAAACAAAACTGGTAAAAACCAAAAGTCAACAAATTCAATTTAATCTTATTTTTGCAGCATTATCATTATTTAACTTCATACTGGTGGTTGTAGCAAAAAATTACATTAAAATGTAAGTTAAGTTACCCCAAATAATGATAAAAATATATTGTATTAAGTATAGCATATTATGTTGAGTATTGACAAAATATCCTCTGAATTCGGTCTGTATAATCAAAAAACATACTAACAATTTTACCAGGATTTTTTCAGTCATTATACCATACATACCATTAATAACACGAGGTTGCAACTGCATCTGGTAGAAAATTTGTATGCTAGTACCAAAGGTGCTGCAACAACTGGTGTTAAATAATTAGCTAATGCTACATCTAGTAACTCAAAGAATATCCGCAGCTGTGGACAATAACCATTCTTCATCTCATCATTCATAAGAGCCTTCTGGGAAGTAGAGTCTCATTTAGTGGGCTCTAATCAGAGGGTATTGCTTATTACTTTAGATTAGCAAGATGAACGTAGCATTTTTTTGTTAAGTCAAATCTGCAAAGACTCTGGATTACAAATATCCACACTTAAGACCAAAGTAATTGCTTTTTGTGGAACTGATGCCATACGGGCAAAAATTGTTATGATGGTATTGCCCTCGAACAAGTCAACAGTTTTGAATACCTTAGCTACACTGTCTTATAATACAAGCAACTACGTTGTGAATAAGTTGCATAAGTTCAACCTTATATGCAGGACCATCATGCGAACTCTTAAGTTAAGTCAGGAAGTAAAGAAACACGCCTAAAATTCTACAAGGTGATGGTCCTTCCCACACTTTTTTATGGGTCTGAGAATTGGACTTTAACGAAAGGCCAGGCCAGTTGCATTCAAGCGGCTATAATGAGATTTCCTAAGCGTGTGGCAGGGTATACTCTCCATCATCGTAGAAGAAACACAGATATATGGCAGGAACTGAATATTATGAGTATACTCGACAGATCGCCCAGTATCAGCTGAATTGGTGGGGACTCTTTGCCAAATGGATGACTGGCATAAATAAATAAACAATATGGGCTGCAGATTAGCATGTAACAAGATAAAAGGATATGATTTGCTATGGTGACCAGTGTTTGTATACCAGCTGATTGGAGATTAATTTTTAAACTTTCTCATGTAATATAATTTTTGTTATTATCAGTTTACAAAAAAAAAAGAATGTATCCTTGCTAGTGAAACAAATCGAAATATATGTTAATGGTTTTTATGTGGGTTATGCAGTTACTGGTATAATGCAGTGTAACTATTCGAATTATTTTAACAAAAGAAAACGTCCCTGTTCGGACATCAAGTGTAACTATTCGTATTATTTAATAAAAAAAAACACTTCCAATATCTCATTCTCTCACTTACCTTGTGGATTACCCAGGGTTCTATGGACGAACCTGTGAACTATAGAAGTGTTCACTGGGTTTGACTGGCGAAATAATTACGCTAACACTTGGTTTTCATTAAATAATCATCTCATTTATTACTCTTTCAAAATTTCTAGTTCCCCTTTACCTTTCTTTCTCTTAATCTTTATTTTTTAGCAATTAACTATGAAACACTTATAAAAAACAAAAAAATTACTTATCCAACTAGATTACATGTTAACAAAGGCAAGCCAGTACTTTTAACCCCTTCTCATTTTCTTTTACGTATTCATAACCCCCGTTTATTGAGCTGTTTTAGTTTTTTCAAATATTTTCATAGGCTGTTGTTTAAGTTATTTATATGTTTAAAGGTTTAAAAGTTTTAAATGGTACTCATACTTGCTGTAGATCCCATTATTTCACCACCGCTGCAAATTCATTACTTTCACAAGACACTCCGAAATATGTTCTGAACTGTTTAAAACTGATATTACTGAATGTTGGTTTACCTTATACTTCAGTACTGATTTTAAAACAATTTAGATAACATTTTCCTTTTTGGTCAGTCGGCTTAAATTGTTCGGGAGCACGTTTTTGGCGAACCACGCATTAACCCATCCGCGCGGTTTGGAAGTTAGATGCCGACTGCAGGCATCCAAAATGGCTATCGGACTCGCTGCTTTTTTTTTTACTTCGTTGTCTGGTAGAGCGCCTTGCCCGTTTTTCGTTCGCTGATTGGTGGGTGAATGTTCTTGCGCCTTTCTCGACATCTCGAGTAAGGCGAGAAGGACACCATGTGCGTGACTTGTACGTCGCAAAGGGCGGCACACGTGCGCTCTTACACATTCCAATGTTATAATTGCTTTTGTACCTTGCACAGCATGACACCAAACTGACTACCAGGTGTTCACTAAAGTCACATATTTGGTGATCTTAAAGTGTTGCCTAGCGTGGTTGGCTACAAGTTGTTACAAGAAAATTATGAAATTACAAAATCCCTTAGTTTGCCCCGTTACAATACCCCCCCCATGAGAGGTTTTCTGCCGAAACAGAAAAAACTCATGCCTAAAACCCAAGAGGACCAGCAAGGATATGGCACCACGACCCCCCGTACTATTTTACTAAAATTATAGCTAACTTACCCCCCTAGTCCGTTGACTGTGGCTGCACCTGCATGACCTTACTGGACTTCCCTTTTCAAGATCCCAACACCATAAAGTCAGACTGGCTCGCCACCACAGTATCACCAGACTGTAACAATTCAATAAAACGTCAATAACTGGTCTTTCACAATGCCATATCCCCAACTGATTTGGTTTCCTCTTAGCCCGTACTGGTTTGTTCTTTGCAAAGTACTGGTTGCTCATCTTATTTATCCACTAATACATAAATATTTGGTTTACCATATACCCTTAATATAACATGATACATTTGATTGAAACTACCTATCGTGATACTTTTAAAATATAGAATTGAAACACAAAATTTAATTTAACAGTTCAACTATGAGTTCAATTTATCAATATTTCCCTCTTCCATTTCCATTAAGATTTACAGTTAACATTTTTTTATCCACATTAACAGTTAAATTTGCCATTATAAGGCAAACTACTTCTGTTATTTTTTATACAACATAAAGCATAATCATAACAAAACAGCAAGTGAGTCCATACAATAACCACATATATAATCAGAACATATCAATTCCAACTTCACTGTGATTATGATCACATCATAATCCATAACTGACTATTCAGTTATACTCCTCCTTCCACCTCATTTTATCATATCCCCCCCTAACCCCTTTACAATTTGGTAAATCAACTGTGCAAGGCATCTACACATTTGCATAAATGCTATATTTATGCCTATGGCTTGTAACGGCCAGCTCCTTTCCACACACTCTATTCCTCTCTATGTTGGACTGTAGCACCCATTTGCTTCCACGAGAACTGAAATGTTTATGGTGTAAACGCTGCTTACACTGTTCTTGTTTCGGCGTTATAAAACATTCGGCATTACTGGTATCCAAGGATACCAGTAACCCTACTAAAAATTAGTTACTTAAAAGTTTTAAATGGTACTCATACTTGCTGTAGCCAGTATCCCATTATTTCACCACTGCTGCAGATTCATTACTTTCACAAGACACTCCGAAATATGTTCTGAACTGTTTAAAACTGATATTGCTGAATGTTGGTTTACCTTACACTCCGGTACTGATTTTAAAACAATTTAGATAAAATTTTCCTTTTTGGTCGGTTGGCTTAAATTGTTCGCGAGCATGTTTTTGGCGTTAACCCATCCGAGTGGTTTGGAAGTTAGATGCCGACTGCAGGCATCTGAAATGGCTATCGGACTCGCTGCTTTTTTTTTACTTTGTTGTCTGGTAGAGCGCCTTGCCCGTTTTTCATTCGCTGATTGGCGGGTGAATGTTCTTGCACCTTTCTCGACATCTCGAGTAAGGCAGGAAGGAGACCATTTGTGTGACCTTTACGTTGCAAAGGACGGCACACGCGCGCTCTTACACATTCCAATGTTATAATTGCTTTTGTACCTTGCACACCATGATACCGAACTGACTTCACAAAAGTCACACATTTGGTGATCTTAAAGTGTTGCCTAGCGTGGTTGGCTACAAGTTGTTACAAGAAAATTATGAAATTACAAAACCCCTTAGTTTGCCCCGTTACAGCAGAACATGAGCGAAACTATATATATCTACTAGGTAGACTGTTGACAATTCGCTGTTATTACAAGAATTTTTAATTTAATACTTTATTTTTTACAGCTATCAAAGAAGGGTCACAAAGGAAAGAAACTCAATAAACAACAGTCAGCATCCTTATCATTGTCGGACCAAGAGTACAGTGAAAAACTGGGCAAGGTATTAGCCAACAGGCGTCTATGTGTGGCAGCACTGCGTGCAGTTGAAAACATTCTGCAAGTGGCTGGCAGTATACAGTTAAACCTGAACTACATAAGGTAAACATCTCACCTATTCGTTGTTGAAGTATGTATTGCGACAATACAAGCATATGCTGTAATGCACATATATGAAATAATATATATATATATATATATATATATATATATATATATATATATATATATATATATACAACGAAATCCAAGAATATGAAATAAAATAAATATTTAAATTAATTTTAATAATATGTAATAGACGAGCAGGTGTGAAATTGGAAGGTGGCTTATAAACAGGAATCAACAGGAAACATCACGCGATTACCGCTGTTACCATGTACACAAGTAAATAGAGTGTGTGCGTGAAGCCTGTTGAAACCTGAAAATTAGCAATCTCACCCCAAATAAATGCTAAATTAAGATTCTATTTAATTTTAAGCAAACCATAGATATTAGAAAGAGTGTAAAGACTTCTAAAAATGCGTAAAAATCAGACACATGTGCAGTGCGAATTCTATGTAATTCTGACAATCAGTGCGAATTCTGTGCAATTTTTAAAGCATAGTAATTACAATAATGATGCGATCATTATGATAATTACATATCATATATGTAATTAAATTAGACAAATATTAGATCACCTTGAAATCTGCATTAAACATTGCGATTGGCGAAAAAATGCGAATATGTGAAATGAGACGAGAGTGAGGGAACAGATGCTGTGGACAGTTTTTGACATGCAGATTCCTGAGCCAACAGGTGTGGTTTTTTTGGTGAATATAAATACGAGCCCAGGAGTACTCTCTCTTCTATCTGTCTTCAGTCATGGCGGTACGCTATATCCATCAGAGACGCGAATTTTTAAGTACTTCAGACAGAGTTAGACGCTATGTCTAAAATCGACAAGATTTTTATATTATAAACTGTAAAGTATTACAGAAAATGTTTTATTTCAAGTAGTAATAAAAAAAAAAAAAGAACCGTAACTAAAATCATCGGACGTCGGAATTCTGTGTATCCCCTTTATTAAAAGCTGTTATTTAGTTTAGTTTATTTTATATTTTGCATTCAGATTATATTTAGTTCAGTTAATTTTATATTTTGCATTCAGATTATATTTAGTTTAGTTAATTTTATATTTTGCATTCATGATTGTATTTAGTTTTTAAAGACACCTGACCTTCCCTTGTCTCTTGCACACCCCCTCTCCATCTCAACACAGATGTTCCAGATACGCCCGAAACAGATGGTCACCACTACCACCACCTTTACTCACATCCTGTGTTTAGTAATTTCCATTCATTCGCCTCTTTGACGATGGCTTAGGTAGTCGAAACAGCTGTCAGAGGTAAATAAAATCTGTGACACTTACCAAGTATTTTAATATAGTTTACAAAACCTTTGTATTAAAGAATTATGCTTAGACCTAGGCAAAAGTTTTTGAAAGTATTGTATAAGTTATAACCATTGTGCGTATCATGAACTGAAAAATTCTTTAATTTACTGACAAACCATGTTAGTCATCAAAAACAGTGAGTAAAAAGGTATTGAAATACAGTAAAACCTGTCTTTAGCGGCCACCCTTCGATCTCCGTAGAATGTGGCCGCTCAAAGAGGTGGGCCGTTAAATAAAGGAGTTGGCGGGGATAGTAACAATACAGTGTATTAAATAGGGATAATCAGCTATATCATTTTATTATATACTTGTAGTTATATACTTGTAGTTGTATTCCTATTTACAGTGCATTTTGAATAGAAATAATTATATTACAACACATTGGTAAGGATTATATTTTAAAGAAATAGTCTTTTAAAGTGGTCTGTTTTGAGGTAATAGTTTTCCTATTAAATTGTGTAATTTTTGACCAAACAGTAAGTTTACTACATTGTTCCACAGCATTCTCCCCACATTCCTTATCAAGAGTAACGCAAATATCTTTGATCTGCCTAAGAGATTGTAACACTTCTTTTAAACATATCGGTTCTTTAATTTCTTCTTCTTCTTCTTCTTCTTCACACTGTACGTCATTATCACCTGTTTCTACAAAAAGCAGAAACATTACTGTTTTGTAAAAGTATATATTCTGGAATAGTAGAGATTTTAATCGATCATTTCAAAAAGTTTAATACAGAAATTTTTCTGATCTACCTTTATAATCTTCCTGAAGTCGATTCTCCCAGTTGCCCTCGAGATCGTCACAGGTTCTTCTGAAATTACACTGCAAATTATAAACACACTTCTCAAGCACACGTAGATCGTTGACACGAATTCAGTGTTGTAACGGTTTCAACAGTTCGGAACGTTCGCGTGTATTACTGTTTCAAGTTGTGGAAACTTCAACAGTGTATTGTTTACAGATAACAATTTGTAAATTTAAAAGTACGCAGTTACATAAGGCTAGGTTGTTTCAGTTGGGTAGGTATAAACACTATTTGAGTATTTGCAGAAATCTCTACATTCAAACTAGTTTGTCTTGTGTATTCTATTCAAGATGACTGAATCGTTAACCGTTTAAGCAAGTGAAGGAACCCGTTACAGGCTGACCGCTGGCCGAGGGGGAAGGTGACCGTTTAATGGAGTGAAAATTTACATTGAGCTTAAGGAAAATAAAATCCGTTCCTCAGAAAAGTGACCGTTCATAAAGGTGACCACTGAATAAAGGTGTCCGTTAGGTCAGGTTTTACAGTAGTAAGATGCAGAGAAGTAAGATCCTAATAGTCCTTCTGTTCACAAGGGTCCAATAAGATGTGAGGGGTAAGTGGTAGCAAGTTCAAACACAAACTTGAATGCAACTTAATAAAAGTAATTTCTACGCTTTCTCACATCGTTGTTTATCAGTGCTATTATTTAAAATGAGTTTATATCAACTGAGCTCTGAAAGCTATAAATAAGAAAAAACCTTACAGTGGCCACTATAGCTTACTGCTCAGTTAGCCTATAAGATTACAAAATTAATCAAACTGTGAATTAAAGTTGTTAAGAAGAGAGCAAATATATTCCTTTAAACGGTTAAAACGTCTGTCTTAAACAACAGTTTGTCATTAGCTACAAGCTGCCAGCAGTGGACCACGTGGTTGTACAGCACAGCATGGCAACACCATATTCCCGCAATTTAAAGTGTCAATTCAGAAATTATATTAAACAAAATATTGTAACAATCACGCTGCCAACTCATTAACATTCTCTCGACTCCTATTACACAATTTTACATTTGCAGTTACACTGCTCTTCTGTTTCTCTATAATCATAACTCTAACTACTTATTTTTGGCAAATTTTTAAAGGTTTATTTCAAAAATCATTTAAAAAATTGTAAAAATTTGTTATTCAGAATCAAATCTGACACGACATGTACAAACGCCCAAAGTTACGTTTATAACTTGGTTTACAAATTAAATTGTAATGACTGCAATAGTTTCTACATAGGCCAGACGGGAAGATCTTTTTCATCCCGTTATTCTGAACACTTAAAAGCTTTAACCAACAACAATATACACTCCGCATTTGCCACACACATACACACAGAAAACCACAGTTACACCAACATGGACACTAATCTTGAAATTTTACATTACATACCCAAAGGTCAAATACTCAACACAACTGAACAATACGAAATATATAAACACCACACAACACAACCAAACAACATACTCAACGATCAATTACAATATAAATCACATACACTTTTTGACACAATTATACAGAAAACAAACAGTAAGTTGAATCCCCGTGCCAATCCCCTTCCTCCACACACCACCCCCACTTCACCTTCCACACAACCATTACAAAATGCTGGCAGTATGTTACCAAAGCTGAAGAAGGCGGATACTAAGCCGAAACGCGTCCAATAATATCAGTAAGTTTTCACATGAAAAAGTTCACTTTTAGTTAAGTGTTAGTGCTGTGAAAGAAGAGATGAATAATCAAGACAAATATATATATTTTTTATTGAATGTAACATGTTAAGACTGGTCTGTAAGACCAACCATCAACTTATCTCTAATACCTCTTAATACTAAATACATATCCAAATTAAGTCCAATGACACATCCTTTAGTTACTTCTGGTGTTCTTAAATAAATACTCTCACCCGGGGACAATTCTCTGCTTTTATAACACAAAACACTACACAAGTTCAAATGGCTTTGTTCTCTTCAGTCTTCGGAACACGTGTTGATTGTCCAGCAACTAAAGAACTTCTGCATTTTCATGGAGTTGATCCCTTTCCACATGCTTCTTCGCAAATCTTTTAATCTCTTCTTTAATTGTTGGAATACCTATATTGTGTACACAATACATCTGCTTGACTGATGGGCCCGGGTTTACCTGCGGCCACGGTATAATCCCTTCCCGCCTCGGACTGGGCTGCAGCTGTGTCTCGCCAATGAGTCACCTACTGTTTATGTCCTACGAGGCTACACTTTTTTTTACAAAGCATAATTTGATATTTTTTAATAAATATTTGGAACCTACTAAAAAAATAATGAGAAATGATACCAAACTCAACTATGGTATCATAACATTTAATATGATTATGGCAACATGTAAGATTCAAACTGGGAACTTGTTTTGGTGACTAATACTAATTCTGAGAAGAATGAGTAAGTAAGATTATTAAGTAATTAAGACCCATATAGTATTCTAATTGTATAATTGTTCTTTTGATTGTTACTGTAATTGTTACTTTAAAAATTGTCTCGGTTTTTATTTTTCAAAGATTGCCTATAGAACGTTTAATTAGTTAACTGTTATTTAAATTTACACTAATGCTTAATAAAACATTGTACAGTCAATGTTTGTGTCTTTTTCCAATAGTTTTCCAAGCATATTCCAAATATTCATAAACAAACGTAAAATTATGTATGTAATTATTTAAAATGTTTGACAAAGTCAGTGGACAAAAATAGATTTCATAATTAGCCTATATTAGAGGTTAATTTTAAAACATAATATAGTCGAGTTTGGTATCATTTTTCATTATTTTTTTAGTAGGTTCCAAATATTTATTAAAAAATATCAAATTATGCTTTGTAAAAAAAGTGTAGCCTTGTAGGAACATAACCAGTAGGTGAATCATTGCCGAGACACAGCTGCAGCCCAGTCCGAGGCGGGAAGGGATTATACCATGGCCGCAGGTAGACCCGGGCCCATCGGTCAACCAGATGTATACACAGTATAGATCTCTGTGGATATCGGCGTATCTAACATACCATGGTGCATTCACCATGGTCCGAAAAACTTTGTTTAGGAATGTTTGTATTATCCTGATGTTACTATTTTTCCACCCCCAGAGTTGAATTCCATACAGCCAGGTGGGTTTAACTATCTGATTATAGATCAGCTTTTTACTGTATAAAGACAGGTTGGAATGTTTTCCTATGAGCCATTTATATGGTCAGAATTTTATGTTAAGTTCCTCTTTTTTCTTTTTTACATGCTCTTTCCATCTCAGTTTGGTATAAAATAACCTCATCTTGCCCTGTTGTAAGCAAAGCTGTATCATCAGCAAAAGTAGCCAATTTTGGTTGTTCTAAGTTTGGTATGTCACTGGTAAATAATACATACAAGACAGGCCCAAGAACACTGCCCTGTGGTACTCCCGCCTGCGTATATTTTAGGTCTGAATATGCTTCTTCTTGTTTAACTCTAAACAATCTATTAGATATGTACGAGATAAGGATTTCTACATATTGTCTAGGTAATATTTTATTTAACTTGTAAATAAATCCTTCATGCCACACCTTGTCAAAATAATTTATATGACAATTTGCAGTCAGCTGCATACAGTAATTTGTATGTATTAGAATGGTAAAAATATTGCTCTGACAGTTTCTTTAATACATTTATTTCACCGTCTTTCACTGCACTATTAACATTATGACGTCTCTCTCTGCCTTCAAGCATTAGGCCTGTGACTATTGCGCACCTGGTTGTGGAACAAATTATGTTCCACCACTGCCAGAGAACAGCAGCTAGTAACCACATGCGGTTCGCGAGCTGTACAATGGCTATGGAGGTGTGTGTGTGTGTGTGTGTGTGTGTGTGTGTGTGTGTGTGTGTGTGTGTGTGTGTGTGTGTGTGTGTGTGTGTGTGTGTGTGTGTTCACGTGTGCATACCCATACACACATAAGTATTTACCAATTTTTTCCATTTTTCTTAGGTAGTTCAGCCATTGCTGTACTAGGTACTTTTACTGTTTCTTCAACTCATATACATTTGATAATTATTATTTAATTGTACAGTATTTATTTCATAACATTAGGTCCACCATTATTCACACTATTACTTGTATGTTTCCATGTATCTATAGTGATTGTGTTCTTGTATTATTTAATTATATAGGTTAGTTAACATTTTGGTATTATATTATTTTACATTCTAATGTATTTGGGCCTATTATCCCTCAATTTGTATTTTGATTATTATTATATTATATTATACTTTTGACAAAACAATTTGTTTACTGATGGTAATGGTCCCTAATGCTTTCTGGCTTTGTAAGTCTTATTATTGTAATTATTTGAAATTCATGTCATCATCACTTTCCTAAATATTAAATTGGGTATGGTCAGGTATAGTCTAAGTCAGTTTAAATTTGTCATTTGTTCATCTTCACTATCATTTTTAACAGATATGTTTCTTCTTGTTAAGTTTCTTATCCATGATCTTCATTAAATCTGGTACGATATCAAGCTATGCCAAATGTAATGTTACATACTACCCTGCCACCAAATTTGATTATTTTAATAAAATAATATATTTTGTTGAAATTATCAAATATTTTATCTTTTATATTAGCATTTGTTATCCTTTTTATGATCTGGTATACTTGTCTTTAATTATAAGTGTTCCATCCCTGGAACATGTTACCTCCCTAACAAATTAATCATTATCACATATATTTTGGAATTAGTCAGGGGGGCTCTCTTGACCTAATACCCCGCTGTCCTTATAATACATAATACATCAATAATATCGATTGCTGGAGCTATCTCATCAGTCAATCACATTTAATAATAACTAGTCTATTCATGACTAAATCAAATAAAAATAATATAATAATATATTCTTGGGATGGTTCACTCAGTTTAAATTCTCAGATCTAAATATTTCTTTCCATTTATTCCTTTAGATGTTCATTTTCTTGTGGCGATATTAATAACATTTTTTATTTTTAATTGGTACTATCTTCTTTCCATCTTTATCAGTACTGCTTAATCTTCATTTTTCATTCACTATCTTTATTCAATTAACATGTAACAAGTATCTGTATCTATAGTTGTTGTTGATTCTCTCACAATCATGATAGGTTATTCGTAGTAAATTCGTTTCTAGTCTTGTCTTATTTTCATCGTCGATTGTCTACATTTGTCTTTTCTTATTCATTTTATAATACTTTGGTTTCTCCTGATTCATGGATGTTGTCTCTTTCTTTTATATTCAAATAATAAGTTCATAATTATCTTTAATAAGAGGTGCTTATTTCGTTTAGAATTTTGAAATTTATTCAAATTTGTTTATTCACTTGATCCAAAATAACATTATCAAAATGTACTGTAAGTTGTCCTTACTATTTGTTTGAATTTTTAGATTTATTCAAATTCGTTTATTCATTTGATCCAAAATAAGATTATCAAAATGTACTGTAAGTTGTCCTTACTATTTGTTTGACTTTTTAGATTTATTCAAATTCTTTTTAATTCACTTGATCCAAAATAACATTATCAAAATTTACTGTAAGTTGTCCTTACTATTTGTTTGAATTTTGAGATTTATTCAAATTCGTTTTAATTGGCTTCATAATACATTTTTAAGGAAGCTTGGTTGTATGTTCACTTAATCTTCTTCGTCTCCACATCACTGATTATATAAGTATTGTTGTTATTGTTTCTTACAACAACATATGGTCCGTTATAAAGTAATAATAGCTTTTTTGCTATTGACTTGTTTTACCTTCCGGTGGCTCCAATTAAAATTATATTCTGGATTGGTAGAGTCGGTAAGATGATCTTACTTAATTTTTGAATTTTGTGGTATTATCACAAATTCTACACTTCTTATTATAGCCTTTATTGTCATATGTTCTTCTATACCCAGTATTGATGATCTTTTGGTAATTTTCATTAATTATGTCGCTCAGTTGCTCATATCTTCATTTGTAAGGTTCAGTTTCTTAAATAATCTTCTTCCTTAAATCTCTGTTTTGTTTCTTTGTATTTTATTCATATTATTTCTCCTCAATGGTACTTATTTTTCTTCTCCTTAAAATGGTTCTTTGGCCGTAGTCGGTTAGCATAACATCTGTCCCTTTTCTTGATGGTGTGTGGTATTTGATTTAGCCGTGGTCCATCATCTCAGTTGCCCTTATTGTACGGATGACCCTTTTCTTTATAATTATTCCAGTACTTGTGACATCTCTTGCTTCTACCTTGTACTCCATTTTTCCCATTGTTATTCTTTCATTTGCTGCAAAGCTTATTCGACTCATCCTACCATATTGTTTATTAACACAATATGTTACTGGTCCATCAATGACTAATGATATCATTGATATTTTCCCATGTATTTCTATCTCTGGTATTTCCCATTTATCTCTGGTCTTCTCTAAGTTGTAAACTATAGTTTTATGGTAAGTCATTATTGAAATTGCTTTTAATCCCCTCCTATAATCTCTGGCATTGATGATTTCTTTATTGTTGGTAATTGGGATATTCAGTACATTAATTAACCCATTGTTCATCATCTCCAATTCTTCCGGTGTTTTTATTAAATTCCTTGTATGTATTCTTCTCATTTTCTTTGATTTCATTTCCCTGTGTTTAATATTTCCTTTGTTTATGTTATGTTCAATTTCAGATAATAATGCTACTTGTTCCCTTGTTTAATCATTTGGTATTTCTTCTGTTCCCGGTTTGCTATCATTTTTTATTTCTTTGGTCCTCTCATTTCTTAATTCTTCCCTCCACAGTTTATTATTATTTATTATTTCTTTGGTCATTTCCTTCATAGACTATTTATTGTCCTTTTTTAGATCCTCCTTCATTTCTTCAATAAACTGTTTATTGTCCTTCATTTCGTCCATTAGTTTCTTACCAGTTTCCTGCATTAATTCCATCATACGTTTAATCATTTCTTGCATCTTCTCGCTTTCTGTTTGTGTGGGTTCTTCTGGTTGTTTCTCCTGAGCCATCCTTATTATAGTTTCTACTTCCTCAACCGGTGTTGCTTTCTTGTCTTGCATGCTTAATTCGCTTTCCTTCTCGGTTTCAGCCGCCCGTTTGCGCGATGTTTCTCGCTTCCTCATTTTCGTTTATTTTTGGTTGTTTGCTTATAAATTATATTTTAATTTATCGTCTCACACGTTGGTTCGCCAATTTGTAACAATAACTACGGGGACGCATATTATATTAAATTCGTTTGCAGTCGTTATTCACTATTCCCGCCGTTCGCTCTCGCCTCGGAATCCAACATCAGTGATGTAACGCGAAGCTGCCAACTGTCGCTCCGTCCCCTTTGCTGTGCTGTCGTAATTTTTAATTAAAGCAGTAACAATAATGCAAAATAAAAACCAAATAGCTGTACTCTTTCAATCAATCTTTATTCAATTGAAGGATTGATCAATTACGTTTTCGTTTTTCTTTATTTTAAATACAAATTATGACAACTTATGTCGTCTTGTTCATAAGTTGGTTGTAACTAGATTACTGTACGGGAATCAGTCAAAACAATGATGCTTGTTGTTTTATTTCTATTAAATAAAATAATCTCAGGGCGTATTCGGTTCGAATATTATGGTTAAACAATTAATACAATTCTTAAAATCAAAATACAAACTTTACAAGATAAGGATATAAAATGGTTTTGATGTTTATAGTGCAAACTAGTAGTCGTGTATGTGTCGTTCACAGTTATAGGTTATGAACAGTTTTAGCTATTTATTAATGGTCTTTCAGGTTGTATGGTATTCAAAAAGGTGTAATTATCAATTAGTGTTATTTTCAAGTGTTCTTTAGTGTTGGTGTATGCTATAGTGTATGTGGTTTTTCTTATTTAGTTTTCTAATTGGTTCGTGTACTCATATGTGATTGTTGTGTTAAACAAGGTTATAAAATGATGCAGATTCACCCAAATCCTCTTCTTTTATTTGTTCAGGATGAAAGTGGAGTCCAAATCTTCTTCAATTCCTCTTCCAGGATGTGTACTCTTCCGAATTGGTGTCTGGTTGTTCTTGGGTTCCTATAATGGTCTTCAATAACTGTCCTGATTCGTTTACTATGTTTGGTTTAGGTTTACTCTGTTAAAATATAATTAGTTAACACGTTTTACTTACGCATCTGTCTTCTATGATGGTTGTTAAAGAAGTCCTTATTTTATTTATCTGAATTTTCGGTTGCTAAGGTAAAACTTGAAATCTGGTTGGTTGATTCAGATATACATTGTCATACAAATTCATTGTTTATTGCATGAACTTGGCCAAAACCTTTAAATTAGTATAACTCTGTTACACTAATTGGGAATTTAAAGCTAATAGCATCATTATTTTGGTTTTAACATTTGTGACACATAGAGACCAAACATGCCTATTTTTGCTTAAGAAATTCTGATGTTACGGTATATTTTTGCTATTTGAATTTTCTTAAATAATTTAAAACTGATTATTTCGATTCCATATTTGCTGTGTATACTATTACTTATAAACCTATCCATATTACAACATTTGTTTTATAAAATTCTAAATGTATTTCCTAAAATTTACAAAATTCCAAAGTTTTTATAGGCCTAGGTCTTGACATGTTAAATTTCTATTTTCTGTTATTGTAACACCTATTAACTATGCAACTAACATCAAAACTACTCCCTATAACTCTATTAGTATTATTATTTAAAATTATAACAATAATTATTACTTGAACATTATAAAAAAAAAACATAATTCACATTTTGTGATTAAACAATCAGTATATGCCTGGTTACATCAATCCTGCATAAGACATATCATCCACTCATTACTTAACAAAACTATAAATAATATAAACACAATTTTATTCTTACTTTGAACACTTAAATAAAAAGTTTAATCATTAATAATGATTTTCTATTTTTTCCATTTTTCTTAGGTAGTTCAGCCATTGCTGTACTAGGTACTTTTACTGTTTCTTCAACTCATATACATTTGATAATTATTATTTAATTGTACAGTATTTATTTCATAACATTAGGTCCACCATTATTCACACTATTAATTGTATGTTTCCATGTATCTATAGTGATTGTGTTCTTGTATTATTTAATTATATAGGTTAGTTAACATTTTGTTATTATATTATTTTACATTCTAATATATTTGGGCCTATTATCCCTCAATTTGTATTTTGATTATTATTATATTATATTATACTTTTGACAAAACAATTTGTTTACTGATGGTAATGGTCCCTAATGCTTTCTGGCTTTGTAAGTCTTATTATTGTAATTATTTGAAATTCATGTCATCATCGGGGTATTTTGCATCACTTTACCTAAATATTAATTTGGGTACGGTCAGGTATAGTCTAAGTCAGTTTAAATTTGTCATTTGTTCATCTTCACTATCATTTTTAACAGATATGTTTTTTCTTGTTACGTTTCTTATCCATGATCTTCATTAAATCTGGTACGATATCAAGCTATGCCAAATGTAATGTTACATACTACCCTGCCACCAAATTTGATTATTTTAATAAAATAATATATTTTGTTGAAATTATCAAATATTTTATCTTTTATATTAGCACTTGTTATCCTTTTTATGATCTGGTATACTTGTCTTTAATTATAAGTGTTCCATCCCTGGAACATGTTACCTCCCTAACAAATTAATCATTATCACATATATTTTGGAATTAGTCAGGGGGGCTCTCTTGACCTAATACCCCGCTGTCCTTATAATACATAATACATCAATAATATCGATTGCTGGAGCTATCTCATCAGTCAATCACATTTAATAATAACTAGTCTATTCATGACTAAATCAAATAAAAATAATATAATAATATATTCTTGGGATGGTTCACTCAGTTTAAATTCTCAGATCTAAATATTTCTTTCCATTTATTCCTTTAGATGTTCATTTTCTTGTGGCGATATTAATAACATTTTTTATTTTTAATTGGTACTATCTTCTTTCCATCTTTATCAGTACTGCTTAATCTTCATTTTTCATTCACTATCATTATTTTATTAACACGTAACAAGTATCTGTATCTATAGTTGTTGTTGATTCTCTCACAATCATGATAGGTTATTCGTAGTAAATTCGTTTCTAGTCTTGTCTTATTTTCATCGTCGATTGTCTACATTTGTCTTTTCTTATTCATTTTATAATACTTTGGTTTCTCCTGATTCATGGATGTTGTCTCTTTCTTTTATATTCAAATAATAAGTACATAATTATCTTTAATAAGAGGTGCTTATTTCGTTTAGAATTTTGAAATTTATTCAAATTTGTTTATTCACTTGATCCAAAATAACATTATCAAAATGTACTGTAAGTTGTCCTTACTATTTGTTTGAATTTTTAGATTTATTCAAATTCGTTTATTCATTTGATCCAAAATAAGATTATCAAAATGTACTGTAAGTTGTCCTTACTATTTGTTTGACTTTTTAGATTTATTCAAATTCTTTTTAATTCACTTGATCCAAAATAACATTATCAAAATTTACTGTAAGTTGTCCTTACTATTTGTTTGAATTTTGAGATTTATTCAAATTCGTTTTAATTGGCTTCATAATACATTTTTAAGGAAGCTTGGTTGTATGTTCACTTAATCTTCTTCGTCTCCACATCACTGATTATATAAGTATTGTTGTTATTGTTTCTTACAACAACATATGGTCCGTTATAAAGTAATAATAGCTTTTTTGCTATTGACTTGTTTTACCTTCCGGTGGCTCCAATTAAAATTATATTCTGGATTGGTAGAGTCGGTAAGATGATCTTACTTAATTTTTGAATTTTGTGGTATTATCACAAATTCTACACTTCTTATTATAGCCCTTATTGTCATATGTTCTTCTATACCCAGTATTGATGTTCTTTTGGTAATTTTCATTAATTATGTCGCTCAGTTGCTCATATCTTCATTTGTAAGGTTCAGTTTCTTAAATAATCTTCTTCCTTAAATCTCTGTTTTGTTTCTTTGTATTTTATTCATATTATTTCTCCTCAATGGTACTTATTTTTCTTCTCCTTAAAATGGTTCTTTGGCCGTAGTCGGTTAGCATAACATCCGTCCCTTTTCTTGATGGTGTGTGGTATTTGATTTAGCCGTGGTCCATCATCTCAGTTGCCCTTATTGTTCAGATGACCCTTTTCTTTATAATTATTCCAGTACTTGTGACATCTCTTGCTCCTACCTTGTACTCCATTTTTCCCATTGTTATTCTTTCATTTGCTGCAAAGCTTATTCGACTCATCCTACCATATTGTTTATTAACACAATATGTTACTGGTCCATCAATGACTAATGATATCATTGATATTTTCCCATGTATTTCTATCTCTGGTATTTCCCATTTATCTCTGGTCTTCTCTAAGTTGTAAACTATAGTTTTATGGTAAGTCATTATTGAAATTGCTTTTAATCCCCTCCTATAATCTCTGGCATTGATGATTTCTTTATTGTTGGTAATTGGGATATTCAGTACATTAATTAACCCATTGTTCATCATCTCCAATTCTTCCGGTGTTTTTATTAAATTCCTTGTATGTATTCTTCTCATTTTCTTTGATTTCATTTCCCTGTGTTTAATATTTCCTTTGTTTATGTTATGTTTAATTTCAGATAATAATGCTACTTGTTCCCTTGTTTAATCATTTGGTATTTCTTCTGTTCCCGGTTTGCTATCATTTTTTATTTCTTTGGTCCTCTCATTTCTTAATTCTTCCCTCCACAGTTTATTATTATTTATTATTTCTTTGGTCATTTCCTTCATAGACTATTTATTGTCCTTTTTTAGATCCTCCTTCATTTCTTCAATAAACTGTTTATTGTCCTTCATTTCGTCCATTAGTTTCTTACCAGTTTCCTGCATTAATTCCATCATACGTTTAATCATTTCTTGCATCTTCTCGCTTTCTGTTTGTGTGGGTTCTTCTGGTTGTTTCTCCTGAGCCATCCTTATTATAGTTTCTACTTCCTCAACCGGTGTTGCTTTCTTGTCTTGCATGCTTAATTCGCTTTCCTTCTCGGTTTCAGCCGCCCGTTTGCGCGATGTTTCTCGCTTCCCCATTTTCGTTTATTTTTGGTTGTTTGCTTATAAATTATATTTTAATTTATCGTCTCACACGTTGGTTCGCCAATTTGTAACAATAACTACGGGGACGCATATTATATTAAATTCGTTTGCAGTCGTTATTCACTATTCCCGCCGTTCGCTCTCGCCTCGGAATCCAACATCAGTGATGTAACGCGAAGCTGCCAACTGTCGCTCCGTCCCCTTTGCTGTGCTGTCGTAATTTTTAATTAAAGCAGTAACAATAATGCAAAATAAAAACCAAATAGCTGTACTCTTTCAATCAATCTTTATTCAATTGAAGGATTGATCAATTACGTTTTCGTTTTTCTTTATTTTAAATACAAATTATGACAACTTATGTCGTCTTGTTCATAAGTTGGTTGTAACTAGATTACTGTACGGGAATCAGTCAAAACAATGATGCTTGTTGTTTTATTTCTATTAAATAAAATAATCTCAGGGCGTATTCGGTTCGAATATTATGGTTAAACAATTAATACAATTCTTAAAATCAAAATACAAACTTTACAAGATAAGGATATAAAATGGTTTTGATGTTTATAGTGCAAACTAGTAGTCGTGTATGTGTCGTTCACAGTTATAGGTTATGAACAGTTTTAGCTATTTATTAATGGTCTTTCAGGTTGTATGGTATTCAAAAAGGTGTAATTATCAATTAGTGTTATTTTCAAGTGTTCTTTAGTGTTGGTGTATGCTATAGTGTATGTGGTTTTTCTTATTTAGTTTTCTAATTGGTTCGTGTACTCATATGTGATTGTTGTGTTAAACAAGGTTATAAAATGATGCAGATTCACCCAAATCCTCTTCTTTTATTTGTTCAGGATGAAAGTGGAGTCCAAATCTTCTTCAATTCCTCTTCCAGGATGTGTACTCTTCCGAATTGGTGTCTGGTTGTTCTTGGGTTCCTATAATGGTCTTCAATAACTGTCCTGATTCGTTTACTATGTTTGGTTTAGGTTTACTCTGTTAAAATATAATTAGTTAACACGTTTTACTTACGCATCTGTCTTCTATGATGGTTGTTAAAGAAGTCCTTATTTTATTTATCTGAATTTTCGGTTGCTAAGGTAAAACTTGAAATCTGGTTGGTTGATTCAGATATACATTGTCATACAAATTCATTGTTTATTGCATGAACTTGGCCAAAACCTTTAAATTAGTATAACTCTGTTACACTAATTGGGAATTTAAAGCTAATAGCATCATTATTTTGGTTTTAACATTTGTGACACATAGAGACCAAACATGCCTATTTTTGCTTAAGAAATTCTGATGTTACGGTATATTTTTGCTATTTGAATTTTCTTAAATAATTTAAAACTGATTATTTCGATTCCATATTTGCTGTGTATACTATTACTTATAAACCTATCCATATTACAACATTTGTTTTATAAAATTCTAAATGTATTTCCTAAAATTTACAAAATTCCAAAGTTTTTATAGGCCTAGGTCTTGACATGTTAAATTTCTATTTTCTGTTATTGTAACACCTATTAACTATGCAACTAACATCAAAACTACTCCCTATAACTCTATTAGTATTATTATTTAAAATTATAACAATAATTATTACTTGAACATTATAAAAAAAAAACATAATTCACATTTTGTGATTAAACAATCAGTATATGCCTGGTTACATCAATCCTGCATAAGACATATCATCCACTCATTACTTAACAAAACTATAAATAATATAAACACAATTTTATTCTTACTTTGAACACTTAAATAAAAAGTTTAATCATTTAATAATGATTTTCTATTTTTTCCATTTTTCTTAGGTAGTTCAGCCATTGCTGTACTAGGTACTTTTACTGTTTCTTCAACTCATATACATTTGATAATTATTATTTAATTGTACAGTATTTATTTCATAACATTAGGTCCACCATTATTCACACTATTAATTGTATGTTTCCATGTATCTATAGTGATTGTGTTCTTGTATTATTTAATTATATAGGTTAGTTAACATTTTGTTATTACATTATTTTACATTCTAATATATTTGGGCCTATTATCCCTCAATTTGTATTTTGATTATTATTATATTATATTATACTTTTGACAAAACAATTTGTTTACTGATGGTAATGGTCCCTAATGCTTTCTGGCTTTGTAAGTCTTATTATTGTAATTATTTGAAATTCATGTCATCATCAGGGTATTTTGCATCACTTTACCTAAATATTAATTTGGGTACGGTCAGGTATAGTCTAAGTCAGTTTAAATTTGTCATTTGTTCATCTTCACTATCATTTTTAACAGATATGTTTCTTCTTGTTAAGTTTCTTATCCATGATCTTCATTAAATCTGGTACGATATCAAGCTATGCCAAATGTAATGTTACATACTACCCTGCCACCAAATTTGATTATTTTAATAAAATAATATATTTTGTTGAAATTATCAAATATTTTATCTTTTATATTAACACTTGTTATACTTTTTATGATCTGGTATACTTGTCTTTAATTATAAGTGTTCCATCCCTGGAACATGTTACCTCCCTAACAAATTAATCATTATCACATATATTTTGGAATCAGTCAGGGGGCTCTCTTGACCTAATACCCCGCTGTCCTTATAATACATAATACATCAATAATATCGATTGCTGGAGCTATCTCATCAGTCAATCACATTTAATAATAACCAGTCTATTCACGACTAAATCAAATAAAAATAATATAATAATATATTCTTGGGATGGTTCACTCAGTTTAAATTGTAAGATCTAAATATTTCTTTCCATTGATTCCTTTAGATGTTCATTTTCTTGTGGCGATATTAATAACATTTTTAATTTTTAATTGGTACTATCTTCTTTCCTTCTTTATCAGTACAGCTTAATCTTCATTTTTCATTGACTATCATTATTTTATTAACACGTAACAAGTATCTGTATCTATAGTTGTTGTTGATTCTCTCACAATCATGATAGGTTATTCGTAGTAAATTCGTTTCTAGTCTTGCCTTATTTTCATCGTCGATTGCCAACATTTGTCTTTTCTTATTCATTTTATAATACTTTGGTTTCTCCTGATTCATGGATGTTGTCTCTTTCTTTTATATTCAAATAATAGGTTCGTAATTATCTTTAATAAGAGGTGCTTATTTCGTTTAGAATTTTGAAATTTATTCAAATTTGTTTATTCACTTGATCCAAAATAACATTATCAAAATGTACTGTAAGTTGTCTTTACTATTTGTTTGAATTTTTAGATTTATTCAAATTCGTTTATTCATTTGATCCAAAATAACATTATCAAAATGTACTGTAAGTTGTCCTTACTATTTGTTTGAATTTTTAGATTTATTCAAATTCTTTTTAATTCACTTGATCCAAAATAACATTATGAAAATGTACTGTAAGGTGTCCTTACTATTGGTTTGAATTTTGAGATTTATTCAAATTCGTTTTAATTGGCTTCGTAATACATTTTTAAGGAAGCTTGGTTGTATGTTCACTTAATCTTCTTCGTCTCCACATCACTGATTATATAAGTATTGTTGTTATTGTTTTTTACAACAACATATGGTCCGTTATAAAGTAATAATAGCTTTTTTGCTATTGACTTGTTTTACCTTCCGGTGGCTCCAATTAAAATTATATTCTGGATTGGTAGAGTCGGTAAGATGATCTTACTTAATTTTTGAATTTTGTGGTATTATCACAAATTCTACACTTCTTATTATAGCCCTTATTGTCATATGTTCTTCTATACCCAGTATTGATGTTCTTTTGGTAATTTTCATTATGTCGCTCAGTTGCTCATATCTTCATTTGTAAGGTTCAGTTTCTTAAATAATCTTCTTCCTTAAATCTCTGTTTTGTTTCTTTGTATTCTATTCATATTATTTCTCCTCAATGGTACTTATTTTTCTTCTCCTTAAAATGGTTCTTTGGCCGTAGTCGGTTAGCATAACATCCGTCCCTTTTCTTGATGGTGTGTGGTATTTGATTTAGCCGTGGTCCATCACTCAGTTGCCCTTATTGTTCGGATGACAGTTTTCTTTATAATTATTCCAGTACTTGTGACATCTCTTGCTTCTATCTTGTACTCCATTTTTCCCATTGTTATTCTTTCATTTGCTGCAAAGCTTATTCGACTCATCCTACCATATTGTTTATTAACACAATATGTTACTGGTCCATCAATGACTAATGATATCATTGATATTTTCCCACGTATTTCTATCTCTGGTATTTCCCATTTATCTCTGGTCTTCTCTAAGTTGTAAACTATAGTTTTATGGTAAGTCATTTTTGAAATTGCTTTTAATCCCCTCCTATAATCTCTGGCATTGATGATTTCTTTATTGTTGGTAATTGGGATATTCAGTACATTAATTAACCCATTGTTCATCATCTCCAATTCTTCCGGTGTTTTTATTAAATTCCTTGTATGTATTCTTCTCATTTTCTTTGATTTCATTTCCCTGTGTTTAATATTTCCTTTGTTTATGTTATGTTTAATTTAAGATAATAATGCTACTTGTTCCCTTGTTTAATCGTTTGGTATTTCTTCTGTTCCCGGTTTGCTATCATTTTTTATTTCTTTGGTCCTCTCATTTCTTAATTCTTCCCTCCAAAGTTTATTATTATTTATTATTTCTTTGGTCATTTCCTTCATAGACTATTTATTGTCCTTTTTTAGTTCCTCCTTCATTTCTTCAATAGACTGTTTATTGTCCTTCATTTCGTCCATTAGTTTCTTACCAGTTTCCTGCATTAATTCCATCATACGTTTAATCATTTCTTGCATCTTCTCGCTTTCTGTTTGTGTGGGTTCTTCTGGTTGTTTCTCCTGAGCCTTCCTTATTATAGTTTCTTCTTCCTCAACCGATGTTGCTTTCTTGTCTTGCATGCTTAATTCGATTTCCTTCTCGGTTTCAGCCGCCCGTTTGCGCGCTGTTTCTCGCTTCCTCATTTTCGTTTATTTTTGGTTGTTTGCTTATAAATTATATTTTAATTTATCGCCTCACACGTTGGTTCGCCAATTTGTAACAATAACTACGGGGACGTATATTATATTAAATTCGTTTGCGGTCGTTATTCACTATTCCCGCCGTTCGCTCTCGCCTCGGAATCCAACACCAGTGATGTAACGCGAAGCTGCCAACTGTCGCTCCGTCCGCTTTGCTGTGCTGTCGTAATTTTTAATTAAAGCAGTAACAATAATGCAAAATAAAAACCAAATAGCTGTACTCTTTCAATCAATCTTTATTCAATTGAAGGATTGATCAATTACGTTTTCGTTTTTCTTTATTTTAAATACAAATTATGACAACTTATGTCGTCTTGTTCATAAGTTGGCAGTACGGGAATCATTCAAAACAATGATGCTTGTTGTTTTACTTCTATTAAATAAAATAATCTCAGGGCGTATTCGGTTCGAATATTATGGTTAAACAATTAATACAATTCTTAAAATCAAAATACAAACTTTACAAGATAAGGATATAAAATGGTTTTGATGTTTATAGTGCAAACTAGTAGTCGTGTATGTGTCGTTCACAGTTATAGGTTATGAACAGTTTTAGCTATTTATTAATGGTCTTTCAGGTTGTATGGTATTCAAAAAGGTGTAATTATCAATTAGTGTTATTTTCAAGTGTTCTTTAGTGTTGGTGTATGCTATAGTGTATGTGGTTTTTCTTATTTAGTTTTCTAATTGGTTCGTGTACTCATATGTGATTGTTGTGTTAAACAAGGTTATAAAATGATGCAGATTCACCCAAATCCTCTTCTTTTATTCGTTCAGGATGAAAGTGGGGTCCAAATCTTCTTCAATTCCTCTTCCAGGATGTGTACTCTTCCGAATTGGTGTCTGGTTGTTCTTGGGTTCCTATAATGGTCTTCAATAACTGTCCTGATTCGTTTACTATGTTTGGTTTAGGTTTACTCTGTTAAAATATAATTAGTTAACACGTTTTACTTACGCATCTGTCTTCTATGATGGTTGTTAAAGAAGTCCTTATTTTATTTATCTGAATTTTCGGTTGCTAAGGTAAAACTTGAAATCTGGTTGGTTGATTCAGATATACATTGTCATACAAATTCATTGTTTTATTGCATGAACTTGGCCAAAACCTTTAAATTAGTATAACTCTGTTATACTAATTGGGAATTTAAATCTAATAGCATCATTATTTTGGTTTTAACATTTGTGACACATAGACACCAAACATGCCTATTTTTGCTTAAGAAATTTTGATGTTACATTTTGCTATTTGAATTTTCTTAAATAATTTAAAACTGATTATTTCGATTCCATATTTGCTGTGTATACTATTACTTATAAACCTATCCATATTACAACATTTGTTTTATAAAATGCTAAATTTCTTTCCTAAAATTTACAAAATTCCAAAGTTTTTATAGGCCTAGGTCTTGACATGTTAAATTTCTATTTTCTGTTATTGCAACACCTATTAACTATGCAACTAACATCAGAACTACTCCCTATAACTCTATTAGTATTATTATTTAAAATTATAACAATAATTATTACTGGAACATTATAAAAAAAAACATAATTCACATTTTGTGATTAAACAATCAGTATATGCCTGGTTACATAAATCCTGCATAAGACATATCATCCACTCATTACTTAGCAAAACTATAAATAATATAAACACAATTTTATTCTTACTTTGAACATTTAAATATAAAGTTTAATCATTTAATAATGATTTTCTATTTTTTCCATTTTTCTTAGGTAGTTCAGCCATTGCTGTACTAGGTACTTTTACTGTTTCTTCAACTCATATACATTTGATAATTATTATTTAATTGTACAGTATTTATTTCATAACATTAGGTCCACCATTATTCACACTATTAATTGTATGTTTCCATGTATCTATGATGATTGTGTTCTTGTATTATTTAATTATATAGGTTAGTTAACATTTTGTTATTATATTATTTTACATTCTAATGTATTTGGGCCTATTATCCCTCAATTTGTCTTTTGATTATTATTATATTATATTATACTTTTGACAAAACAATTTGTTTACTGATGGTAATGGTCCCTAATGCTTTCTGGCTTTGTAAATCTTATTATTGTAATTATTTGAAATTCATGTCATCATCACTTTACCTAAATATTAATTTGGGTATGGTCAGGTATAGTGTAAGTCAGTTTAAATTTGTCATTTGTTCATCTTCACTATCATTTTTAACAGATATGTTTCTTCTTGTTAAGTTTCTTATCCATGATCTTCATTAAATCTGGTACGATATCAAGCTATGCCAAATGTAATGTTACAATATGTGCCACATAATTCACCATTAACAGTTCGTAGATGTTGGAATGATGTTGGGCCACGAACGTTGACTAATTGCAAACGTAAATAGAAACACTCGTCGTTGCTTGGATGGACTGTGTAAATGCGACCTAATGCACGGTGGAAAATACATGTGGGTAACCTGGAACTGGATTTCCTTGTTTCCGTCGTTGAAATTTCTTTGACGATTGATTCCAAGTATAATATCTTGGCATTTCGGAGTATAGCAGCGTTCGGGCGAAGTCATCATTGTGGCACATTTAAAAAAAACTGGTCAATGTTGTAGATGGCGGTCGATCAGCTCGTTGTAATGCGTTCTCCGCAGTGAAGTATACTCTTTGACCATTTTCCAGATGTGCGGCCAAGTGAACAACAGTGGGATGTCTTTCATGAATGGCGAATGAAAAAATGCGCGAAATTGCTTCGTTACTGCTAACATAGCGGCCCATTTGATATTGAGTGACTTCATCGTTGGAATTCTCCGCACCAACTCCAATCACAGCCATGTCACTTCATTTGGTCACATACTTGCAAATCTATTTGATGGATTTCACGGAATGGCAAGATTCGACGTTGACGTGCGCTTTGAATGTCTTCGAGAGTAATGGCGAATACGGAACAATCCAACGATTATCAACTTCAATGTCCTGTTGATTCACTTTGACAATTGTTGATCTTCCATTGTCCGCAGTCGATCGGCGACGATATAGTGGATAACCGTCATTTCCGGTAATTGTTTCTGCTTATGCAGAGTACAATACACCGCTTACATGAGAGCATATTTCTAGTTCACTCCAGTTTCTAAAAGGTCAAGTACGTTTCGGTTTATGCACGTCATAAACAAGTAAAAAATTATTTGAAAATCTATACTGGTGCTGCTGTGACGGAAGTGTTTATACCTACATCAATCTCGTATATCTCAGTGTTTGGTCAGCACGCGTTGTGGACGAACGCATTCAGTTGTTAACTCCGTACGAGTACAGATGATGTGGTGACTTAAAGCACGCAGTACTGTACCCTGTAGAAATCTTTGTACACGATGTTTTGACACATACATTTATTGCAGTGATCCGTGACGAGCAGATAAGGTACAAAATAAACATCCCGAAAAAATTCTTTACAAGCGTTTCACGTCATACAACGTATCTGTTTCGCGAGACGGACGGATCGTCAGCGTTCCTAGTGACACCGAACACACTGTTTGTAACGAAAAAAGGATGATCGACGACAAGATAGCAGTCATACTTGACTTTCACTGTTTCGTTGATGACGATGGAAACGAACTCGTCAAGGAACTAGCCATTATGGACATTACCGCATTTGCCAGCAGGCATTGGATATTTGCACCTCCAGTAAACACGATCGTTTCGAATCACAAACACGTGAGGACAAACCGTTGGTTAACGGAGCATTATCATAGATTAGAGTGGACGGACGGGGACACATCGTACGAACATCTTGTGTCGATATTAATAAAGTACACGTTTCCTTTTAACTATGTGTTCGTAAAAGGATTACAGAAAAAAAGATTTCTGGAGAAGCGTATTGTACATTTCAATATTATAAATTTAGAAGATTTCAGTTGTCCTAAACTTGAACAATTACGTTCAATACACGGAACAGCCTGGCTCGTGCACCGCTTATTTCCGGAAATATGTACAAATCAAAGAGTACACGCTTTACGCGAGTGGGTTGTATCGGATTTTAAACTAGTCAATAGGTTTCTGGTAAATTACTAATTGCATACATTGTTGTTTTATTTAGCATCATAAAAATATCACTTGTCGCCTTTCTGTCGATTACATCATCCAGTCTACATGCATAAAAAAAATTAGCACCATCGACTTGTTCCCACACGCTCGAGTGTAGTCGATGACATCACCCTGTCTAAAAAAATAACCGAGTCGTCTCCCCCCACCTACCCGCTGAACATAGCGTGGGAAAGCAGCTTGCATCCTGTTCACACGGTTAAAAAATAACCGCTTACTGTACGTTGAGTGGATCCCACTCTCCGGTTTCCCCCTCCTCAACTACCTCCCTATTTACTGTATACCGCTACGAACTAGTGTTATTCATTCTGACCTTGACAGCCGCGCAAGCGAAATTCTTCATTGTAAAATGGCATCTTGCGAATTCGTTGTCAAATTCGTTGCGAAGTTTGCTACCATTAGTGCGATAGAATATAAAAAAATTAAGGAATTAATAATTGGTGTTAAATATCCGATAGAAGAATTACAAAATATAGACGTGAAGAACGGGAAGGCCTTACTCGCCACTATCCAGGACCACAGGGACCCAAAATTAAAATATCGCGTATATCTACCTAAGAGATACGCAAGCGTTTTCGATGATGAAGAATTAAAAAAATTAGCACCATATTCACTTCAACTGGTTTATCGTGGAGAAAAAGATAAAAGATAGGGCTTACGTGGTAGACATTTTAGAGTAATACCGAATGGACACCTTCATTTATCATGTATAATTGTCATTGCACACACACACACACACACACACACACACACACACACACACAATTGTCATTGCCTGTAAGTACGATTACATATGTATTTCATTTGATTTAATTGTACACAATTGTCATTGTGCTGTATTGTGTAATTGTCACTTCATAGTAATTGTCACTACTGTGTGCGTTTACATAATATTTATTTTGGTTATACACATTTCATTTTGATTTAATTGTACACATTTGTCATAGTGCGCTTGTTTTATTTAACTTGTACTTAGTTTACTTAGATGTATTTCGTGTACATATTATGTATTTTGTAATTGTCACTACTGTGTGGTTTATATATTATGTATTTTAAATTGTAATATATTTTGATTACATGTATTTTAATTGTTTTTAATTAAACGGTATTGCTTTAACACTTTTATTGTATTTAATTTCAAAAGTCCTTCTAATATATTGTGTCTGTACTTTAATGTATATTTTTTGTTTGTTTACATTATATATATAAGTTTTTCTTTTTAATTGTTTATTTTCAACTATCCTTTTTCCATGCATGATGCGTCCTGCATAATTTTTACAAGTGAAGTGTCAATCAGAATATTATATATAGTAATACTTATCTTCTGTGCACAAATGTGTGATATTCAATTTTTACAAGTGAATTGATTTTCAATTATGCACCGAAGGACCGAGTCATCGAGAGTTTCGCAGTGATGATGTGCACATTTTTTATTTTTACAATATATACTTACCACAGACACACGCATTCGAATTTACACAGTTCACAAGTTGGCAACAATGCAATACACGTCACTCAGTCTCTTCGCATCGACGATATCTGGACGGTGGGGCGTACATATCTAAACCCGTACACTATAACACATGCACGAGTTGACAACATGGACGACGCTAAACCAGCACACATGCACAAGTCGGCAACGTCGCGCTTTTATCTTCTATGCACAAATGTGTGATATTCAATTTTTACAAGTGAATTGATTTGTATCAGCAACGATATCCGGACGGAGGCGGCAGTGTACATATCTAAACCCATACAGTATAACACACGCACGAGTTGACAACGTAGCCGACGCTAAACCAGCACACATGCACAAGTTGGCAACGTTGACGCTTTTCCAACATGGACACCCTTCCGGAAAACACAGTATATATCCAAACCCGTACAATATAACACACGCGCGAGTCGGCAACGTGGCCGACCCTTAACCAGCACACTCCTACCACAGCCCGACAACCTCGCACTTTTCCAACATGGCCGACCACACCAATCATCTCCCGACAACATAGCCGACGCCGCCGACAACATGGACGACGACCCCATCACTCCCGGCGGCGATCAAGCCACGACCAGGCCGCGGCGAACAGCGAACGGCGAACGGTGTTTCAAATTTAATACAGTTCACAAGTTGGCAACAATGCAATACACGTCACTCAGTCTCTTCGTATCGACGATAGACCGCCCGACAACATGGACGATACACCGCCCGACAACATGGACGATACACCGACCAATCTACGTCCAGGCGGTGACCAGGTTGCCACCGGACGGCGACTAGGCCGCCGCCGGACGGCGAACAGCGAAAGGCGGACAGCGGCCATAGCTCCACAAATCAACCTAGGCCAGTGACGTCACGATGACGTCAGAGCTAGACGGCCTAGAATCCCCCCAGATGTAGGGGGGTACTGGGACCTCATGACGTCATGAAGGCATAGTACCCCCCTACACCACTACTCACATCATCGATTCCATTCGGTCTTGTCTTCTCAATCAACCAAATTAGAATATGTGCGTCCGACATTCTGTGCGTTTCCGTCAGCATTGATGGCATCTCTAAGGTGAATATACTCTTCGGAACGGAGTTTTGTCTGGTTCAATCTGATGAATGTCAATCGCTCAGTTTCAACTTTGACGTACATATCGACAGCATATTGGTGAAATAGACGCCAACATTTCAAAATGTGATTGTCCTCATTTTCACGAACCATCAGTCTATATGAATAATAGTTCATTGAACTGAGTTTTTTGTTCGTTTCAGCGCCTGTAAATGAATTTTTGTGTCAATGAAATGAATTAATCTTATTAGAAAAAATATAGATTTGCTATTCACCTGTAAGCGGATTTATCATCTTGATCGAGAAATGATAAGTCTTCACCTTGCCAAAATATGATGGGATATAGCAACGCTTCATATGATCGGTGCGTTTCGTACACATGCTGCAGCTGATCGTTCCGCCGATGTAGAACGATATCACGGGATTTCAAATTTTCACCAAGACGACAATGGCGACTTCATCAATTGTTGGCGCATTGAAACGTCTTGCATGTTCTCCCTCAGGCGTCTTATCGGCTCTGATTACAATTTTGTGATTATCGGATGGCATGCGGTCCAGTGCGGTTTTGAACAATGCAATCAATTCATTGTATTGATGAAAAAAAATTTGCAGTTGTTCCACAATTGGTCTTTTCACCGAACTGTTGTGTGCACAACGCTTATCTACTTCTTGTGGTGAATTGCCCATGAAATAAATCTGCAGAAATTTATAGTCTGCATCCGTCGGTGGCAATAGCGAACCTGCTCGATTATATATTTGACCTTGAATCTGTAAAGGTTAAAGAAGCGATATATAGGCTGCTATATATTATATACAGCACGAATTTAATTTTTAAATTATATAGATAATATAATAATGATAATAATGTTGTTGTCGAATAATCATGTTGTGTGGAAGTGTCGAATGGTGTGAAAGATGATTGTGTTCTAATTACCTTGAAAGTGGGCATGAAATTGTCCCGAACCACATTTGTTGCGCCAAATGAAGTCATTTGGAAGCAACTGTTGTATTTCTGGATTTGTGTCAGGAAATGTGTGGAATCTGTTCCTGTTCCAGAAACCAAATGAGCGCAATGGCTCTGGTGGCGGGACCAATGGCGCCAATTTGACTTTGCCACTTGCGCAACACAACCCATGGGTTTCATTTCTGTATTTCAATGCCTTACAATGTGGGCACACAACGCTCATCGATCCAATAGCAACGGATTGGTCTGCACTGTAATCAATTGTCACGTTGTAACGGAATGCAGCTCGATGAGTATTCAACGCAACATTTGTTTGTCTTCTTGCACGATTATTCAAATTCATTATCGCGCGGTTGGTTTCTACTGACCGATGATGTCTCATTCGATGCATGTCATCTTCGTTTGCATTTTCTCTTTCTTCTTGTGTACGTGCTAAACGTGTTTGTGATAATCGATTCCGTTCAATTTCATTTCGCTCTTCGCGTTGCTCTGCAGTTCGATTAGATCGAAAATTCGTTTGGTTTGTAGCATTGCGAGTTCTGCGACCTAAATTGCTCCGTCTTATTGGCGGCATTGCAATGCGATTAAATTGTGTCAATTCAATTAAATTGTGTCGATTGCGACACAATGTGCGATGCAAAGAATCACAGTTCAACTGAAAATGGACAATTGATTCACTTTGTTGTTACTGTATAACCGTTTTTCACTTCAGTACTCACCGTATTTCGTAGGTAAATCTGTAAATTTGTTTGAGATAAAACGACGAAACTTAATTCATTTCATGAAACAATTGCGATGAACTTACAACAGAATCACAATTCAACTGAAAATAAACAACTGAATCAATTTTTCGTCACTATGTAACCGATTGGCTTGATTCACAATGTAACAATCAGCTGTCAAACCACATTTGCGCACGTATAGCGAAATATGTCGGAAAACCATCAGCTTTGTTTGTTTACGCGCCAGACAACAAATTTTTAACATTGTTTTAGTTAAGACCGCAGTAATTGGAAGATTTAATTTTTTAACCGCATTCAAAACAAATTTGTTGCCATGGTAACCATAAATCTAATCTGCTACATATTCCACTTTTATTAATATTATTTTAATACACTTTATTAAGGCAGATAGCCTGATTTCAATATTTACTGTAAACGTTATACTACACGTTAATACGAAATTATAAATATCATTTACAACATATTATTTATTGTAAACATTTCAGGTTAATTTATAATGTTATTTTTTCCTGAAAACTTTTCCAGGACCATAACGAACAAAACAAAAAGAATTACGCATGTCCATCGTTCGAATCGTGAGTTATGGTCTTGAGTTCATACAAAAATCCCACAGAAAAAAGCATTTTCATTTTTTCCTGAATTTTCCAATTTTCCGGGCAACTTTTCCAATTTTTCTTTCCCTAAAAACCTTATTCGGACTATTACGAACAGTTAAAAAAAAAATTAGCCAAGTCGGTCCAGCCGTTCTCAAGTGATGCGCTTACCAACGAACAGCATTTAATTTTTATTTATATAGATTATTAAAGAAGCTTCCCCAGAGTCTTATTTTACACATTCTAGATGTAAGGGGTTTAAAATCAATTATGTTTTCTTTCATTCTATGGCTTACCAAGAAGCTATTTCCAAGCACATGGTCCCGGTTCTGACAGCTGTAATACATTGAGTAGTCCCTTTGATCCAAGATTCCTGTGCCAGTCCACCTCATCTCCTGCATAGCCAAAACATCTATCTTATATTTGAGAACCTCTCCTGTCAATACCTTCAAGGCTCCAGGTCTGTATAAGGAAACACAAGTTCCACATCTTTGTCCCTTTTCCATGATCCAGTCTCACTTCAATTAATCCGTCTGGGTTTTCCTTTTTCTTTTGGTTTCATAACAAGAGGTTTTTTATGGGGTGGGTTGTTAACCCTATGCCCAACCCCCAACTTGGAGGACCAGGGGTTTTATGTTTAGAGTTCCCATCTCCTTAGATGAGTTGCCTTCACTGAGCTAATGAGTCTCATCCACCCGTCCGCAATAGATCATACTCACTAGATCTATTGGCGCCGCTGTTGACATTTTTGTGTTCTTCCGCTGCCGACCCCGCCATGCATCCTGCTGCCGACACACTACATCTTGGTAACCCGGGTCCCTGATTACCTCAGGGCCGCCTCGCCCAGACCCTCACCTCTCGTTGGCTCGCCAACTCAAGCTGCCGAAGGGGTTGGTTACCACAACCTTAGCGTGGGTTGCTTGACTTAACAGGGCCCACCACTTGTAGGTGAGAGTTGGAGAGGGGAGGCTAGTGACCAGCTCTTGCATGCAGGCCATATATTACGCATCACTCCCCCATTTGAGCCCCATTACATACATACATACATTAAATATTGTGTAATGTTATAATCTGTTACCTAATCTGCTTATAATATGATATTACTAATAATATTATAAGTAATATAAATATTGTATTAATATTATTAAACTAATGATAAAGTATGTTACAAATCATGTTTTAAAAGCAGTGAAGTTAGTAGTTATTAGAAAAATTCACTAGATTACAGCCTCCTAAAAGGTTGTTCCTTGAGTGATACCTTGTATTTTACTTCTTTGACTTTCCCATTTATAAATATGGAGAAATGCTAAATAATAATCCACAAATTGATATTACAGTTGAGCCTGTAAGTGAAAACTCCTATACCTATCACAACAAAACAAGGCTGTGTCTGGAATGCCCTGAGATAGTATGAAACTCATAGCATCGTAAGCAAACCATTATTTGCTTATCGTACAATCCGCCTTATGTTCCGCTGTTCTTATGCATTTTTTTTCTGTACGTTTTTTGCATACATCCTGAGACTCATGAATTTTTTATATGCTTCTTCTGTTGTAATTGTATACTCAATGGCAATAGCTTCCTAGATGTCCTTTTTAAGGTTTCAATTTTTGTAAGAATTTGCTTCCACATCCCATAACTCATGGCATAAACAAATCGAGTTTACGAAGCTTAATATCTTTCCGTTTGACCATGTACCTGTTGCACTATAATCAACTGACCACTAACCACCGGTACAGCTTTGAAACCACTACGGAAACTTGAATGAAGTGAGCTGTGTAGCAAACGGAGACAAAAAGGTGTGGGCACGAAGTGAGAGTGGGGTAGAGACAGAGACAGATGTTGCCCAGCAACTACTGGCTATATTGCCAAGCCACACTACAATATGTGGGTGCAACATGACGGCCACACACCGAGTACATAATTGCAGCAACACAGTGCCATAAAAATGGCCCGTCTAAATGTACCTAATGTTTCCTTGCAATCCTTTGAATATTGTCAATTATAAGCCCCATTTCAGATCCCAATGAAAGCCAGTGTACCTAGTGAACCAGAGTGCATCAGCAGTGCAAGTGTTGTATGACGTTAACATTATTCTGTATGGTACAACTCTAAAATTGGATACTATACATGTGTGTGCAGTATAAAATCTGTGTACATTAACAGTTTATTATAAATCGGTAAAGATAAATTGCTTCCAATCAATCGATCAATTTTTATATTCAACTCCCTCATCTTCTCTTTTTTTTTGTGATACAGGAAATAAATATTGTAAAAATGTTTTTCAGTATGTTTTGAGTTACATTCATTTGTACCATCAAGGCAGAGTCTCATTCATAAATTACATAATGAGAATAATGACCCACTTTTCACTCTTTTGCCATTATGTTTATAGCCTCAAGCTATGAGTTGAACAACAGCAGACGTAGAGAAACACGTTAAGCAGCAGTGTTTGTTTATCACTACAGTACGCAAGTAGGACAATTTCATTAGCACTGTTCATAGACCACATTATTTTACATTGTAGTAAACCAGTATCTTACAACGAAGATATAAGAAAGAAAACAAGTTGCATATTTACAACAGCAGAAAGAATAGAATCCAGACAGTTGCTATGGTATGGTCACATAATGAGGATGGAGGAGAAGTGATGGCCAAAGAAAGCATTGACTTACACACCACAAAACAGGAGAAGAAAAGGAAGACTGACAACACAATGGAGAACAGGAATTAGGAAAAGCATGAGAGATCGAGCTATTGAAGATGATGACTGGGAATATAGGGAGAAATGGCGATTGAAATGCGGGATGCGGCATAGACTGTAGGACCCTCGCTAATAATAATAAATAATAAACCAGTCACTATGAGATGGATTCAAACTCATGATGCTTGGTGTGGAAACAAGCTGCTGACAACTGCATCATTTGGTATCAAACTGAATAGGAATACAAATATAAAAAATTATTATGGAGAAAATAATGATTGAAACTAAAAAAAAAACTCTTAGGATATAATTAACAAACACATCTCTATACACAATGCAAGAATGTTATCCATGCAGAGGAGTACAGAGAAGGTCAAAATCAAGTAATAAATTCAAGTGTCAATAATTAAATTTAGACTATGTAAAATAAAAGATAAAATTTTAAAATCTACATTAAAACTCATTTAAATCAATTTTAAGCACTGAGTTTGCACAAATTCACATATTTGTCCCTTTATATAGTTCTTAATCTCAAGTTTAAAATTAGCTTAGAGATATTATCTGTTTGGTAAATTACAATAATTTTTTTCTCTGTATAGAAGAGAATATTGGTGTCAATGGTGTGTCCCAATTGTCTCCTCTACAAAGATTTCTGATTGCCGCCGGTGTAGGTGAGTACACACCACAGTTTGTCACTCAACGAATCGACCTGGAGGCCCTGCTCATGTTGAGTGATCAAGATTTGATAACACTGGACATCCCGATGGGACCTCGCAGAAAACTACTGAACGCAGTTCAAGAAAGGAAAAAAGCCTTAGAGCAGCCGGGTGATATCCAGGACAGTCGATTATGAACTGACAGTGGTTTTTTTGTCATAACGTATATAGCAAGATGTGTGCATTCTATATTATAAATGAAAGTCCGTATTTTTTGAATTTTTTAAAATGTCAAATGTTATTTAATATAACGTAAAGAGCATGTGTGTTTGTTATTACATGTATGTGTTTAGTATACGTGTATGAGATTTCTAATTGTGAAATATATAATTTTATATGGTATTTCTTTCTGTCTAAAGAATTTTGAACAGTATTGTGTACTATCAGTGTCTTATTTTAAGACATATTTGACCTTCATGTGCGTCAGAAGGTCAAACAGGTCAGTGACAGATAAACTGTGGAACAGATAAACTGTCTGATGTGTTTCCAATGCCCCTTGTATCCATGTAACTTAACTATCACTGAAACTGAAGTTTTTATTTTGTAATTTGACATTGCCTTTATGAGGATGTAAATCGTGTAGTATACAATTGAAGCTATATGTACTGTTTCAAGGATCTTTCAAAGTTTTCAGGTCAGACAGGTGAGATAGTGTTCATTTCTGCTGTCATGGGAAGTATTAGAATATATTTTTAATTGTGTCAAACAACAATTAATGATAATAATTCCTGCAGCTCCCAAAGAAACCTCTTGCTATTTCTTCAGACGATCAGTAAGTGGACAAATTGTCACTCTGTACAAATGATTGTCCGACTTTACCAATCAATTTCTATCCTTTACATCTCTTTTCATTTCCATTCATGTTTGAATAAGCAATGGAATGTTTTTCCTCAGCTAGTTCATCTCTGTGTGGTTCACTGGTGCATTGTAGTCTAACTCTTGCCTTGTTATAGTTGTGTATGGTGTTCTCTGTGTGTATCCAAACTGTTTCCATTTGTTTTGCATTTGTTATCATTATTTTCTCCCAAGAGTCAGTTCATGAACTTTCTTATGAATAAGTCTTTTGGACAAGAAGATGTTACAGACGATCTGGAGACATTTATTTATAATGATCTGTCATGATCTCAGTAAATATCACTCTGCTCCTCATATGAAAACTTTCCTCACAGTTGGAATTACACTGGCGCACTTTTATTTAATGAAAAAATTCTATGTTGGTACTTGTCCTGCTTGATTCTGAAATTGTCTAAACGTTTCCGACAGTCTTGTGCTATAGCTGAGTGACTTTGACACTCACTTCCTCATTATGCAAGTAACACTCTTAAACTGCCTATGAAATAACACATTTGTCAAAACACTCAGTTGTTAGCACAGGTACTGTTATCTGGGGTTACTTTGCTCCACTTTTAAGAGTCTAATTGAAAAAATTCAATTTAGTATATGTTAAACTGATATAAAAATGCTGATTTTTTTCCTACATTAAGAAATGTTCAAGGAATGTAGCTATTAACTTTTTTTTAATTATGTTTATCATAAAATATTATATATATATCATATAAACTGGAGCAATGTCTACCAATAAGAGCGGTATACTTTGCTCCACCTTAAATCTTATGCTTAAATCAACGTGTTATTTGATGAATGGTGCAATGTAGGAATAGTGGAGGGTTTAAAATGAACCAAATATTCAATATACACTGAAAAAAAACATTATTTAATTAATTAAACATTCAAAAATATGTAAGAAACATTAAAAATTATCTTTTACTCACTATTTTTACTACTCTAATTTACAAAATGTTTTTTAAACTACCTAATTATCAAATATAGTAATAGAATATTTATAAGACCCAAAATAATAATCTTTTAAATAATTAATTAATTAAGTGCAGGTTACAAGCTTGTGTAAAACAAAACAAACAAAATTCTTCTGACAAATGAAACAAAACATACGGTATAATAATGCCACAAACAAACCAATAATCATTGTGTAAACCAAACCAAAACAAAATCCTTTACAACATTTTTCCAAAACAAAACTTGTTTTAAACTAAGACCAAACATTGTTCAGTTCTGGAACTTCATAAAATCCTCTCTGGGAGATCTTCTTTGGTGGATTAATCCGTCCGAGAACATCCTCCCAAGGGTAATTGTGCAGATCTTGAGGCTGAGGCCAATTCCATGAACGAAGAGATCTTTGCATAGCACTTATATTAACTTCTTTGTTATTGAAATGTGTTATCTTCCTGGGAAAAGTTCTTCTTCATATTTAAATACTACATATTTACCAACTTTCCTGACAACTTGTTGTAAGTTAAAAATATCGTAGTAGTCTGTCTTTTCTTCAGCGTCTGACATGAGTTTTTCGTCACGCTGCTTCTCAGCTTCAAACTCCTCCACTTCTTTGTTTAAATCAAAGTCATGCAGCAGTTCTTCATCAGAACTTCCATTACCAGTATCGGTACTACCAAAATTTTTATTTTTTTTTTAATGCCAGTGAACATGAAAACAGTGTTCCCTTTTCTCCCTTTCTTCTTTGCAGATTCGGCAGAAGTACTTGAGCTGTTTTGCTCGTTCTCAGGATCTAAATCACTTGGTCCAATACTTTTACCAGCAGGCACTGTTAAGGCTTTCCTTCCCCTTTTCTTTCCTTTATTTTCAGTCCACTGCTTCCTTTTTTCTTCTAACGATTTTAGAAATGAATCTTCAATCTCTTTTTCATCTGGTACTATGTTAACAGTTGATTTTGGCAGTCTTTTCAACAGTTCATCCAAGCTAACAGGATGTACACCACACTTCCTAAAACCAGAAACTAAGTTCTCTCTGGATGTGGGTGCTATTGCTTCCAGTAGTTTTTTCAAAAGAATTTGAAAATTCTTGCTTTGGGAGACCATAGCTTGAAAACCCAGAAGATTCTTTCCATTCCATTAAGAGACTCCTCCATGCTTTCTTCGTCGGGGCAAAAAATGCCACATCTAGTGGCTGAGTCAAATGCGTACTGTTCGGTGGCAAGCACACACAAAGTCAATGTTATTCTGCTGACACATTGCTAAAACTTGTGGCGTTAGGTGTGATGACAGATTGTCACCAATGACAACTTTTTTTCCTTCTAACTTCTTCAATCTAGGAAGGAGCAGGCTTTGAAACCAATCTGTAAATACTTGTGAGTCAAACCAACCAGAAGACATGTTGCTGTAACGGGCCCCTGACGGTCCATTTTCAGTCCAGATATCCCATAATTTACTAGATTGATAAACCACGTATGGGGGAAGGAGTTCCCCATCAGCACTTCCACACATCATTATGGAAATGCTGGTTTTACTATGGTTAAATATCCTCTCAGGATATTTCATCCCTCGTTTTACAATTACTTTTTTTACCAGGGTCGTCTGTAAGATTAGACTCATCATAATTAAATATGTGGGATGCTGGAACATCTTTTACAACTTCAAATAAATTGTCAATGTACTCTTTAAGAACTGGCGGATCAATTCCAGCACGGCTTCGTTTAATATTTGCAGCAAATCTAGATCCATTAAGATATGGATGACGTTTTAAAAGTGACAAGACCCATTCTTTACCTGGAACATTGTTCTTGAATCGTTTTACTGTTCTGCCCGTTTTTTCCAAATATGATTTTACAATCATTCTTAAATCAAATGTGCTCAATGGAAAACCAAAATCACAGCAACCAATCAAGCATTTTTTAAACATATCTTCCTCTTCTTTAGAAAAGATTTGCTGATATCCTGGCTTTCTTGGATTTTTATGATTTTTTAGTTTGTTAATGAGTGTTCTTCTTGGTATGTCATAAAACACAGCTGCTTGTCGCTGAGACATTTCATTACTTTTTATGGCTTCCAGACATTTATTAAGTTTTTCTTCACTGTAGTCACAATACCTTCTACAGCCAGGCTGCCTTTTATATGTTCTTGGCATCCTGGAACAAAAGAAGTTACAGACCGCCTAAATAATACGGTACAGTACGGTAAGGATAAGAGTGAACTGGGTATACTTTGCACCAAATAAACTGCCCTAGATCCCTCAGAACACAGTTCATTGTGTTACATATATAACAATGATGCAAATTATATAAGAATTAAGTCAGATTATATTGTTAAAAAAGGTAAACGGGGAGACTTTGCTCCACAAACAAAATGGTGCAAAGTCTCCCCAAAAGTGGAGCAAACTAACCATACTTTTTTCAAAAGTTGATGTCTAGCTTAAATAAACACAAAAATACAAATCTGAGTATTTATTTATTGAAGGAAATAATCTAGAATAACAAATTAATAACACTCACCTTGATATCTAATGGAAATATGGCTCTAGATATGAAATTTTGGCACTGTAAAAACTAAGCAAAATTTAGCAATACTTTCACAACCAGAACAAACACAGTAGAAATGGCGGGAACTGTTCTTTCTTCATCAAACTGACACACAGTGATACCAACTTCACAGCAAAAAATTATCCCGTCACTTTTTTTTTCGTAATTGGAGCAGTCTCCCTGCAAGGAGCAAAGTAACACCAAACAACGGTAACTAATATGAACAGTTAGGATTATTTGTGAATAAAATTGTCAACATAGGCAAGTTGAATTATCGCATGTGACAGTTCAGATGTTTCACTTTAAATTCTGCCTAACTCTTCAGTTTTCTTCTTCCAAGTTTGTTGTCTCCAAACAATGCTCTCTCAAACTTTATGCGAGTGTTTCAGCATTTTTGTCTCAAAAATAAAAATAAAGAGGTAATGGCAACTTGAAATAAAACTGAAATTGATGCTATTGTCAAACATAAATATATTTGATTTCTAATTTCAGATAATAATAGGGCACACTTGGTCGATGGTAATCATAAGGTTGATTTTATTATCACTTCTCTCTTGATCAACAAACAAGCTTTCGAAGAAGTACAATTTTGGTTTGGTTATACAATGGCTCCATTCCACAACAAAGCCATTTGATGTGCTTCTATTTATTTATTTATTCAAAATTAATCTCATTGTCGTATAAGACTAAATTTTGTGGAGCTTACAAAACATAAATCAAAAGACCTGATCATGCATCAAACTTAAGTAAAATAGTGTTGTGTACAATTTTTTCAGCTTTTTGTTGGAAAAGTGAAATTAAAAAAATAAGTAGCCAAAAGGGAGTTATAAATAAAAGTGTAATTATATAGTTGTTAAATCTACAAGTGTTATTCTTTGACACAAGTGGCATAAATCTGACTCTCTCATTCAGGAAGCATTGTATATTGCAGGTAACAATTTGGCCTCACATGCTGGGGTGCCAGTATGACAAAAACATCGCCTCTTAGATTCATACAGTTATGGTAATATTATAGTTCTGAACTGTTCAAAGTGATAGTATACACATCACAATAATGAAGTCGGCTCTAACAAATGCTTTCAGTACTATGATCAGATGATAGTGGTAGTGCCAGAGTGCACTATGCATACCATCAATTTGGATAGTTGTAGAAAGCAGCCACACGCTCTTCATGAATATTATATCAATAGTTTTGTTCTAGGCTTTGCATTTTATAGTTTTATTTTTGTTACTATGGAGTTGGTTTTCATCACAAATTAAAAGACGTTCAGCTTGTTACAAGGTACTGGTACTTGTTTGTTATAAGTTATCACTCTGTAATTGAGTTTTTTTGTTACACAATATTTAGTATTTTGGAACCAATTAGTTTTTTTTATTAATAAATATTTTAACTCAGTTGTTGTTCAGTTGTGACATGTGTATCCTATGCGTAGGATTGTGACTTGTTATCAGTATATGATTGTACTGAAAAGCTAAATATAAGTGGACTTTGTATCCACTGGGCAATTTGGAACTCATTAGCTAGTTCAAAAAAAAATCTTCAATTCTCAGACAAACATACATTTGTTTAACACTCCAACAAATTGTAATGTTGTAACATTGTTGTAATACTCTACCACAGTCAGCATGAACAAAATTAATCAACAGTGTCTTTTCTTCTACACCATCAATATATTTTCTTTTATGTGTGCAGATGTTTAAAATAAACCTTACCATTTACAGTGCACAAAATAATATGACTACAGTTTACATACATTCTCCTCATGTGTGTGATTAAGTTTGACCACATTTATTACTAAGATTTGTGTGTAATAGAGTAGAATTACATTATTACTTGATACAAATTCTAGAAAAGATGGATTTTGTGGAGACATTCTTGAAAGTGCAAGCAATCGCAAAAAAAACTTCCATGACTAATTTCATGAACTACATTTTTTTATCATATAAACTGCAAGATTTGTGTTCTTTTTTGAACAATACAATACAATCAGACTAACTTTTTTTTAAACTGAAGACAAATTTGAATGAACAGAATGGCCTATTTTATATTAAATTGTCGTACAAAAAAAGAAATATAATTAGTTCACTGCCGATTCGGAACACAAAGTTTTTTACGGGTAAAAACGTAAAACATTTTACGGGTAAAAGTTTTACCTTATAGCCTTAACCAGTTTTCGCTTTTAAAAAGCTTCTTCAGAGCCTCTGAAGGCTCCATAAAAACTGTTTGTTCCGAGTTGGTAGTGAACTAATTATATTTAGTTAAGTAACGGACACATCATGGACAACAAAATCCAAGAAAAAAAGGAAGTTAACAGAGAAATTCTTTTTTCCTTAAAACATTCAAAATGTGAACTTATGTGGAAGGTATTGATATCACTACCCAGATTCCAACATGATTAAGCTATTTAGGAAACACAATAACTGTAAAACTCAAGGCATATGCAGTGTATAACAAATTATAATATTTCTTGATTTCAGACTTTTGTGGTGTGAATTATTTTGTGATTACAAAAAACCTAACAAAAATAACTTGATAACATACTTAATCAGTTTTCGTTAAAAAATAAAAACCGCTGTGGTGAAGCTGACTGCCCTCACTGAAGAGATAAGTCTCTCAGATTGTACAAGTGACCTTCACATTTATCAAGAGAAATTAATAATTAATATTATTAATAAACACATACAAAAATGATATTAAATTGATTACACTTTACATAAGATACATATTTTTATATCAAATCAGTTAAGTAAAAATAGCTAAGCCAAGAACCTTGTAAAATATAAATTAATTAAAGTTTATAAATCAGATCACTTAGACTAACAGCACGCCATTTTCTGAGACTTCAGATTGTTAACAGTACTGTTTTCAAATATTTTGTTTATTAAAATAAATAAAACTTTCATTTTATTGAACAAACAAAAACATTCTAATAAAATAAATAAATATCTGTTTTATTGAAATTAATGCATTACAAATTCAAACACTTTTCAGGGAAGTGAGAGTATATCTAGACTAAGAAATCATTATAAATTACCTGTTACTGTCCCCCTCTCTTAAACTCTAGTGCAAGTTTATTTATCTAACGTCACTGGAGAATGACTGGCGAGATCTCAGCTAAATATATTGAATTTATACTGAATATACTAAGTATACTGAATAGCCACACCTTGTACACAGTAAAATTTCACTTTACAACAATATTCAACAACATAAACACTCGTTAGTTCTAACATAATATCAAAAGAAAGAACTTTTTTTTTGTGAACAATACTTTCAACCTAAAATTAGTATTAAATTTATTATCGTATTTATGCTTTAACAGGGTGGCCACTTTCTGGAAAACCGGGAAAAGTCAGGGAATTTCGCGCATCAGGGAAATGTCAGGGAAAATGCTGGAAGGGCAGGGAAAAGTATAAAAATAACTTGCAACAATACCCTGTATTTTTACAGTCTCACTCACAACCTAAGACTAACTAGTATTCCCTGTTTGTTGTACCTATTTTTCACAGCTCAAGAAACAGGCCGAAAATTTTAAAAAAGCTTGGGCTTCCTTTATAAAACACACCTGAGAAATCAGTACTTATGGGAGATACAATTGTTGTTTTTAACTCATGACTTCACGACACGTTTCATGGACTAAGTTAACTAACACTAAGAGGTTTACAGTTAATGTAGGGTGACTTTTAATTACCTATGAGAGGATAAATATGCCCATGAAACTGAATAACTTTCCACATAGAACATATATAGATTGGAAAACGAAAAAGAAAAATTGGACAAAACCGTGCGACTTTTATCGTATTTCGTCCTTCCTTCCACTGGGAAGGTTGTTCAATTTCATGAGCCCATACACTCCCTTAACTATTGCTAGCTGAACAGAGGTTAAATGGTTAAATGCTCATTAAATAAATTCTGCATTATTTTCATATATCGCAAAGCAACTGATAATAAAAAATTAAAAACTATAAACGACCATACTCACAGCCCCAGACTAGGAAAATCCTGTATCGTGGGTGCCATGGACACACACAAAGACATACAAACAAAGCAACACCCAAACCCAGAAACAGATATTTAAACTCATCATTCAAATATCTGCCCCGGTCGGGAATCGAATCCGGAACCTTCTGCGCAGAAGGCAGCGGCACTACCTATTACACTAAAGGGTTCGTCAATTGGCAACTTACTTTACTTAATATAAATATTTGTGTATTGTTAATTTAATTACATAATATTAATCCTTATTGTTTATTTGCCTACGTCGGCTTTTTGTGTATATGACTTACGCGTAGCGGCGCGGCAGCGCACATCAAAGGCTTTGCCGCGTGTCTATGCCACCACGCATCGCGTCGAGTGAGTGACAGTGATACAATTTTAATTCATTACGTATTGAGATGCGCTCGGGTGAAAGTGTTTTTTCAAAAATAATAATAAGGTAGCCTATTTTGAAAGATATAAGGTGATTTTTCATTTAAGGACTGCGTGCAGTGTCTTAGGTAAGTGTATGATTATCATTTTTATTTTAGATAAGTACTAATAATGTAATAAATTTTTATTTAGGTATTAATTTCTTCTTATTCCAATAAGAACAAATAAAGGTCAAATTGGTAGTTTTAAATATTTTTTCGACTGATTTTAATTTAAACAGGTACCTAACTACTTGCAAAAGTGGTAGTCAATATGCATTGCAAATCGATATAATTTTGCGTAAGTGAAAAATAGATTTCAGCCGAAACAAATTAGGTACACTGGAAAAATATAATATTAATTTTTAAAATAGAAACTTGGGGAAAAATTACCATTCTTTCTGTTAACGGGAGGACGAAATGACATAATTTGAAAAATTAATCGGTAACGTAGAAATTATTCCTATCTACCTGGACCCAATTTTACCATTCTACATGTTAAAATTTCGTATATCAATATAAATAAAAATTAAATGCTGTTCGTTGGTAAGCGCATCACTTGAGAACGGCTGGACCGATTTGGCTAACTTTTTTTTTAAATGTTCGTAATAGTCCGAATAAGGTTTTTAGGGAAAGAAAAATTGGAAAAGTTGCCCGGAAAATTGGAAAATTCGGGAAACAATGAAAGTGCTTTTTTCTATGGGATTTTTGTATGAACACAAGACCACAACTCACGATTCGAACGATGGACATGCGTAATTCTTTTTGTTTTGTTCGTTATGGTCCTGGAAAAGTTTTCAGGAAAAAATAACATTATAAATTAACCTGAAACATTTACAATAAATAATATGTTGTAAATGATATTTATAATTTCGTATTAACGTGTAGTATAACGTTTACAGTAAATATTGAAATCAGGCTGTCTGCCTTAATAAAGTGTATTAAAATAATATTAATAAAAGTGGAATATGTAGCAGATTAGATTTATGGTTACCATGGCAACAAATTTGTTTTGAATGCGGTTAAAAAATTAAATCTTCCAATTACTGCGGTCTTAACTAAAACCAATGTTAAAAATTTGTTGTCTGGCGCGTAAACAACCAAAGCTGATGGTTTTCCGACATATTTCGCTATACGTGCGCAAATGTGGTTTGACAGCTGATTGTCACATTGTGAATCAAGCCAATCGGTTACATAGTGACGAAAAATTGATTCAGTTGTTTATTTTCAGTTGAATTGTGATTCTGTTGTAAGTTCATCGCAATTGTTTCATGAAATGCATTAAGTTTCGTCGTTTTATCTCAAACAAATTTACAGATTTACCTACGAAATACGGTGAGTACTGAAGTGAAAAACGGTTATACAGTAACAACAAAGTGAATCAATTGTCCATTTTCAGTTGAACTGTGATTCTTCGCATCGCACATTGTGTCGCAATCGACACAATTTAATTGAATTGACACAATTTAATCGCATTGCAATGCCGCCAATAAGACGGAGCAATTTAGGTCGCAGAACTCGCAATGCTACAAACCAAACGAATTTTCGATCTAATCGAACTGCAGAGCAACGCGAAGAGCGAAATGAAATTGAACGGAATCTATTATCACAAACACGTTTAGCACGTACACAAGAAGAAAGAGAAAATGCAAACGAAGATGACATGCATCGAATGAGACATCATCGGTCAGTAGAAACCAACCGCGCGATAATGAATTTGAATAATCGTGCAAGAAGACAAACAAATGTTGCGTTGAATACTCATCGAGCTGCATTCCGTTACAACGTGACAATTGATTACAGTGCAGACCAATCCGTTGCTATTGGATCGATGAGCGTTGTGTGCCCACATTGTAAGGCATTGAAATACAGAAATGAAACCCATGGATTGTGTTGCGCAAGTGGCAAAGTCAAATTGGCGCCATTGGTCCCGCCACCAGAGCCATTGCGCTCATTGGTTTCTGGAACAGGAACAGATTCCACACACTTTCTGACACAAATCCAGAAATACAACAGTTGCTTCCAAATGACTTCATTTGGCGCAACAAATGTGGTTCGGGACAATTTCATGCCCACTTTCAAGGTAATTGCAACACAATCATCTTTCACACCATTCGACACTTCCACACAACATGATTATTCGACATCATTATTATCATTATTATATTATCTATATAAATAAAAATTAAATTCGTGCTGTATATAATATATAGCAGCCTATATATCGCTTCTTTAACCTTTACAGATTCAAGGTCAAATATATAATCGAGCAGGTTCGCTATTGCCACCGCCGGATGACGACTATAAATTTCTGCAGATTTATTTCATGGGCAATTCACCACAAGAAGTAGATAAGCGTTGTGCACACAACAGTTCGGTGAAAAGACCAATTAATTGTGGAACAACTGCAAATTTTTGTTCATCAATACAATGAATGATTGCATTGTTCAAAACCGCACTGGACCGCATGCCATCTGATAATCACAAAATTGTAATCAGAGCCGATAAGACGCCTGCGGGAGAACACGCAAGACGTTTCAATGCGCCAACAATTGATGAAGTCGCCATTGTCGTCGTTGGTAAAAATTTGAAATCCCGTGATATCGTTCTACATCGGCGGAACGATCAGCTGCAGCGTGTGTACGAAACGCACCGATCATATGATGCGTTGCAATATCCCATCATATTTTGGCAAGGTGAAGACTTATCATTTCTCGATCAAGATGATAAATCCGCTTACAGGTGAATAGCAAATCTATATTTTTTCTAATAAGATTAATTCATTTCATTGACACAAAAATTCATTTACAGGCGCTGAAACGAACAAAAAAGTCAGTTCAATGAACTATTATTTATATCGACTGATGGTTCGTGAAAATGAGGACAATCACATCTTGAAATGTCGGCGTCTATTTCACCAATATGCTGTCGATATGTACGTCAAAGTTGAAACTGAACGATTGACATTTATCAGATTGAACCAGACAAAACTCCGTTCCGAAGAGTATATTCACCTTAGAGATGCCATCAATGCTGACGGAAACGTACAGAATGTCGGACGAATGACGATTCTCCCAGCAACGTACGTCGGAAGTCCGCGACATATGCATGAATACGCTCAAGATGCCATGTCGTATGTTCGCCATTACGGCACACCAGATTTGTTCATCACGTTCACGTGCAATCCGCAGTGGATAGAAATTCGGCAAGCGTTATTGGTCGTCGATTGGCCGGTGTACCGTCCATGTTGTCGGCGTCGGCCATGTTGTCGGGCGGTCTATCGTCGATACGAAGAGACTGAGTGACGTGTATTGCATTGTTGCCAACTTGTGAACTGTATTAAATTTGAAACACCGTTCGCCGTTCGCTGTTCGCCGTCCGGCGAGGGCCTGGCCGCGGGCTGGTCGTGGCTTGATCGCCGCCGGGAGTGGTGGGGTCGTCGTCATGTTGTCGGCGGCGTCGGCCATGTTGTCGGGAGATGATTGGTGTGGTCGGCCATGTTGGAAAAGTGCGAGGTTGTCGGGTTGTGGTAGGAGTGTGCTGGTTAAGGGTCGGCCACGTTGCCGACTCGCGCGTGTGTTATAGTGTACGGGTTTGGATATATACTGTGTTTTCCGGAAGGGTGTCCATGTTGGAAAAGCGTCAACGTTGCCAACTTATGCATGTGTGTTGGTTTAGCGTCGGCTACGTTGTCAACTCGTGCGTGTGTTATACTGTATGGGTTAAGATATGTACACTGCCGCGCCGTCCGGATATCGTTGCAGTTAAAAATCAATTCACTTGTAAAAATTGAATATCACACATTTGTGCATAGAAGATAAAAGCGCAACGTTGCCAACTTGTGCATGTGTGCTGGTTTAGCGTCGTCCATGTTGTCAACTCGTGCATGTGTTATAGTGTACGGGTTTAGATATGTACGCCCCACCGTCCAGATATTGTCGATGCGAAGAGACTGAGAGACGTGTATTGCATTGTTGCCAACTTGTGAACTGCGTAAATTCGAATGCGTGTGTTTGTGGTAAGTATATATTGTAAAAATAAAAAATGTGCACATCATCACTGCGAAACTCTCGATGACTCGGTCCTTCGGTGCATAATTGAAAATCAATTCACTTTTAAAATTGAATATCACACATTTGTGCATAGAAGATAAGTATAATAATATTAATATAAGTATATTAATATTATAATATTCTGAATAGTATTCTATATGATAATTATAATATTCTGATTGACACTTCACTTGTAAAAATTATGCAGGACGCATCATGCATGGAAAAAGGATAGTTGAAAATAAACAATTAAAAAGAAAAACTTATATATAGGCCTATATATAATGTAAACAAACAAAAAATATACATTAAAGAACAGACACAATATACTAGAAGGACTTTTGAAATTAAATACAATAAAAATGTTAAAGCAATACTGTTTAATTAAAAACAATTAAAATACATGTAATCAAAATATATTACAATTTAAAATACATAATATATAAACCACACAGTAGTGACAATTACAAAATACATAATATGTACACGAAATACATCTAAGTAAACTAAGTACAAGTTAAAATAAACAAGCGCACTATGACAAATGTGTACAATTGAATCAAAATGAAATATGTATAAGCAAAATAAATATTATGTAAACGCACACAGTAGTGACAATTACTATGAAGTGACAATTACACAATACAGCACAATGACAATTGTGTACAATTAAATCAAATGAAATACATATGTAATCGTACTTACAGGCAATGACAATTGTGTGTGTGTGTGTGTGTGTATGTGTGAGTGTGTGTGCAATGACAATTATACATGATAAATGAAGGTGTCCATTCGGTATTACTCTAAAATGTCTGCCACGTAAACCCAATCTTTTTCTCCACGATAAATCAGTTGAAGTGAATATGGTGCTACATTTTTTAAATCTTCATCATGGAAAACGCTTGCGTATCTCTTAGGTAGATATACGCGATATTTTAATTCGTGAAAATGAGGACAATCACATCTTGAAATGTCGGCGTCTATTTCACCAATATGCTGTTGATATGTACGTCAAAGTTGAAACTGAGCGATTGACATTCATCAGATTGAACCAGACAAAACTCCGTTCCGAAGAGTATATTCACCTTCGAGATGCCATCAATGCTGACGGAAACGCACAGAATGTCGGACGAATGACGATTCTCCCAGCAACGTACGTCGGAAGTCCGCGACATATGCATGAATACGCTCAAGATGCCATGTCGTATGTTCGCCATTACGGCACACCAGATTTGTTCATCACGTTCACGTGCAATCCGCAGTGGATAGAAATTCGCCAAGAGTTATTCCCTGGCCAATCACCAATCGATCGCCGTGACATCACCGCGAGAGTCTTCAAACAGAAATTGAAATCACTGATGGATTTCATTGTGAAGCATCGCGTGTTCGGCAAGACGCGCTGCTGGATGTATTCAGTGGAGTGGCAAAAACGCGGATTGCTACACGCACATATTCTCATTTGGTTGATTGAGAAGATAAGACCGACTGAAATCGATGACGTGAGTAATGGTGTAGGGGGGTACTAGGCCTTCATGACGTCATGAGGTCCCAGTACCCCCTACATCTGGGGGGATTCTAGGCCGTCTAGCTCTGACGTCATCGTGACGTCACTGGCCTAAGTTGATTTGTGGAGCTATGGCCGCCGTCCGGCGGCAGCCTGGTCACCGCCTGGACGTAGATTGGTCGGTGTATCGTCCATGTTGTCGGCGTCGGCCATTTTGTCGGGCTGTCTATCGTCGATACAAAGAGACTGAGTGACGTGTATTGGATTGTTGCCAACTTGTGAACTGTATTAAATTTGAAACACCGTTCGCCGTCCGCCGATCGCCGCCTGGCCGCGGCCTGGTCGTGGCTTGATCGCCGCCGGGAGTGATGGGGTCGTCGTCCATGTTGTCGGCGGCGTCGGCCATGTTGTCGGGAGATGATTGGTGTGGTCGGCCATGTTGGAAAAGTGCGAAGTTGTCGGGTTGTGGTAGGAGTGTGCTGGTTAAGGGTCGGCCACGTTGCCGACTCGCGCGTGTGTTATAGTGTACGGGTTTGGATATATACTGTGTTTTCCGGAAGGGTGTCCATGTTGGAAAATCGTCAACGTTGCCAACTTATGCATGTGTGTTGGTTTAGCGTCGGCTACGTTGTCAACTCTGGCGTGTGTTATACTGTATGGGTTAAGATATGTACACTGCCGCGCCGTCCGGATATCGTTGCAGTTAAAAATCAATTCACTTGTAAAAATTGAATATCACACATTTGTGCATAGACGATAAAAGCGCAACGTTGCCAACTTGTGCATGTGTGCTGGTTTAGCGTCGTCCATGTTGTCAACTCGTGCATGTGTTATAGTGTACGGGTTTAGATATGTACGCCGCCACCGTCCAGATATCGTCGATGCGAAGAGACTGAGTGACGTGTATTGCATTGTTGCCAACTTGTGAACTGTGTAAATTCGAATGCGTGTGTTCGTGGTAAGTATATATTGTAAAAATAAAAAATGTGCACATCATCACTGCGAAACTCTCGATGACTCGGTCCTTCGGTGCATAATTGAAAATCAATTCACTTTTAAAATTGAATATCACACATTTGTGCATAGAAGATAACTATTACTATAATTAATATTATAATATACTGATTAGTATTTTATATGATAATTATAATATTCTGAATGACACTTCACTTGTAAAAATTATGCAGGACGCATCATGCATGGAAAAAGGATAGTTGAAAATAAACAATTAAAAAGAAAAACTTATATATAGGCCTATATATAATGTAAACAAACAAAAAATATACATTAAAGAACAGACACAATATATTAGAAGGACTTTTGAAATTAAATACAATAAAAATGTTAAAGCAATACCATTTAATTAAAAACAATTAAAATACATGTAATCAAAATATATTACAATTTAAAATACATAATATATAAACCACACAGTAGTGACAATTACAAAATACATAATATGTACACGAAATACATCTAAGTAAACTAAGTACAAGTTAAAATAAACAAGCGCACTATGACAAATGTGTACAATTAAATCAAAATGAAATATGTATAAGCAAAATAAATATTATGTAAACGCACACAGTAGTGACAATTACTATGAAGTGACAATTACACAATACAGCACAATGACAATTGTGTACAATTAAATCAAATGAAATACATATGTAATCGTACTTACAGGCAATGACAATTGTGTGTGTGTGTGTGTGTGTGTGTGTGTGTGTGTGTGTGTGTGTGTGTGTGTATGTGTGTGTGTGTGTGTGTGTGTGTGTGTGTGTGTGTGTGTGTGTGTTGTACAACTGGATATCGAGTTTTGGTCTAATAAAAATGCAGGTTTCATGACGTTTCGAGATTTATTTTATCTCATATTCATGCATATATTGTTGAGTCACAGACACACTCATACACAAAACTATACGCTACACTGCAATACAAAAACATGATACATATTAATTACATTTTTCTCACTTTGTATACTGCATAGAGAAAAAGTACCATAAATTAAATATATATCAGATATTAAATTAAATATGTTACATACTTATATTTAATTTCTGAAAAAGAAAAATAGGTCTATTGTATGTAATTATTGAAATTCATTAAAATGAGAATTATTGAGTTATAAACACACACACACACACACACACACACACACACACACACACACACACACACACACACACACACACACACACACACACACACAATGAGAGGGTTACCTGTCTCACATGCATGCTATTATTATTATTTGCTTGCTTTATATGGATGGGGCCCCCTTTTGTAAATGCATAAACGTAAAACAAATAATACAAAGAACAAAGTCAAGTTAACGCTAAAAATTATTGTCTCTTCTTCTTTTCCCACAAGAATTACATCATTTGGGCCATTGCAACTTATTGGTTAACCCATCTCCAGTTTGGCCAACCAGTATTTCTTGTCATCGAAATTAGATTTGTTTGGGCAGATTTGTTAAACCATCCATTCTTAAACTTGATCTTTCCACTGTTATCTATATTCTTAGATGTTTTGTATAAAAGTTATAAATTCCAAGGCTCATAAATTCTAAATTATGGAAAAGTTAAAAGCGATTGTATTTTGAAAATTATTCAATTGACAGATAAACAATAAACGTAATAATAAGTCATAAGAAGTACTGTATATTTTCCTTTTTTATCAGTTAATTTTAACAATTTATGTGTAAATATTAAAATATTTTATTTGTACATCTGACAATGGTTAAAACTACAAGTATAGTGTACAATAATATCAGTAAAAGATTATTTAATTTTTGTTGAAAAGTTTTATCGATCGTCACACACACACACGCGCGCGCGCGTGCACACGCGTGAGAGAGACAGAGAGTATTACTAAAACTAGTAACAACAGTTATACATTTAAAGGAAAACATCATAACAGGAACATTACAGTGTATGAACTGATGATGAAATTTTAATATTTCGAAAAGGCCTTATTCATTATTTTAAAAAATGGAATTTTACCGATTTTGGTGGTATGTATATAATAATATTACTAAAACATATATTCAGGCACATAAAATTAGTGGCATTTTGTTTGCACAGAGTGGAATGAAAGTTGTGGGATACAGTGTTTTTCAGACTAATACATTTTTCACAATTAATTGGAAGAATGTTGATATCGCCACAATTATATTGAATCACACGAACTGCTATAATTATGTAGAGATTTGTGCCTGCGTGTGCATGTGTGTGACTTCCATTTACGGTTGGATTTGCAAATCACTTTGTGTTTCACCTTGTTATTGCGACCAGTTTTGGCTGGTGGCAGTAAATCTCTTTTTGGCGGTTGGAAGTGTTTAACCTTGGCTAGCTTTATTATCTGTTTCATGTGCAGAATGTGTCAGCTACCAATTACAGGTGATCAGCTGTCTGCATGGCAGTCCTCTGTGCATCTAAGAAGATGAATGTTAGCAATCATATACTGAACTGTTGGACAGTTAATGTAGTTTGAAATTCAGATTCCATGTGTATACGGTGTTACCACAAAGCTTTGCAAATATAATAAACTATTCTTATTACTAATTTCAATTAATGACAATTATAATGGAACATAGTGGGGAACTCATAGTTGTTACTAACATGATGTGTAGCTATGTCCTCATTATGTTTAGAAGTGACCACGTTAAGTTGTTTTTATGCAATGTGTGTGTGTGTGTAAGCTGAAACAAACGTTTGAGCTTTTCAGAGGTCTACGGTAATAAACAATTTAATATTTATGTGTAGAGTTGTATTTATGAAGTTGAAGTTCTTTAAACGCACCACTTTGTTACAAACGCTTTCTGTTCCTCTGTTTTTATTAATAATTTTTCTGTAACGTTTATTTATAAGTACGTGTTTGAGTTGACTTATAGATCCTGCGTTTCTAGCGTCAATTTGTAATATAACGCTTCTTGCGGTCTCTTTTTAATATTTAATAATTAAATACTTGTAGATCTTGGAGTGGTTTGGAATATTTATTTTATTTTTTATTTATTTTAAAATATACTTCACACCCCACTTTGGTGGCGCTAATGTGTGATGACTTTTTTATGAAGAAGTCCGTTATTCCTTTTATATAGGGTTTTATTCAATTTAAATTAATTGTTTTTATTTGAATTTGTTGTTAAAATTTTATTGATTAAAAAAATATTAATTATCATTTACTTTAATTAGTTTGATAAAATAAAAAAAAAGTTCCTACAAGAAAAGCTTTGTTGATGTTGATTCGATCGTGATATTGAATTGGCTAATATAGGTTATCTGCTTAATTCCTTGTTTACGATGAAGTTCCAATCGCCAATGTGGGTTCACTCTTCTTTTATTACTCAAAAATCCTTTAACCTTAACCTATTTTATAAATAAAACTCCTTTAAAAGCAATTGATTATATTTACTAACTTTTATTTTATTTAAATTCAGGTTGACAACTCTTAGGTCGAAATAGCTTATTGCCCATATCAACTCCTTTACTCAATTCGATTCTTAAATAATATTTTTATTTTTATAATATTATTTCGTGGGTTCTTTTAGACTGCTAGGAAAAGTCAGAAATGCATACATGAAGTACATCACAATCATTTAAAACTTAATCACTAACACAAGACAGAATTAATTTTATTTAAGTGTAACAAAAAATATAATCTAATTCAAATTATCACAACAAACTGTCATGGCGTCTTTACTCAAATTCCAGATTAACTAAAACAAGATGGCCGCTTGTTGCTCACTTCACTCAATGTGAAAATTATTCGCCACCAGTTTCTTTCAAATAAATAAATTTATTCAAAATGTTCACTGTGTTTATATTAGTTTCTTTTTAGTTTTCATTAGTGTTCTGTTTAAAAATGTCAGTTTAGTTATTCTTGGTGTTGTGTAGTTGAAAACGTGATTTTATAGTAAGGTTATTTTCTCACCAATATCTAGACGAAATACCTTCACTTTTATTTCTTTAACATATACTTTTTACTTGTTCTTCTTTTGATTTATTATTATTAATTTATATTATCTTCATTTTGGTTTTCATTTTATTTTTATTCTGTGTTTATAATAATTTTACTTTTTTCTTTATTCAACCCAGATTTGATCCTTTGTGATACTTTTGAACTCTTGGCTACACAGAGATGACCTGTACACTTTTATGTCTAACAATAGAATTTTGAGTTTTTGTGTTGCCCTTGACTAGTTTGACCAAAATTAGCTAGATTCCCATTGGTCAAAACGCCGGGTCACTAGGTCATGTGACATAATTATTTAAAATATTTTGTTTTTACATTTTGCACTCCAAATCACTCCCTAATTAATACTTAATTGTACTTAAATTGATTTACACAGTGTTCTTCCTTATAAAAAGATAAGCATTATGATACCTCACTCGATATGTGTCAGTTTCCTAATAGGTGTTTTATCATCTTTACAAAATTTTGTTTATAGGTTTTTATACAGTTTTAGCATTTACAAAATCATATTCTAATTCATTAATTTATTCTAACAAGTGTTGTTACCATTATAAAAATAATGCCTATCTTATGAATTTTACTCTTTCTTGTTACTATACATTGACTTGCTAGTTTACTGACTATTCTGACATTCATTACTTTCTTTATGTTAGCATTGGCCTATGCCATGGCGTTTATTTTAGCACCATGTTTCATTTTGTATTGATTATTATTTGGCCTCTTGTTTTAAACCCTTCTGATTAATTATTGTTGTTTTCTTGTATGTTATTACATGAGATTAAAATACTCATCATATTCTAATAAGATTAATACATTAACAAAATTTACAAACATATTAACTTAATGTTTTGCCTTCATGGCTGAGATTCCAATAAACATTAAACAAATAAATTAACTTAAAAAAGAACTGTTTAACATATAATAATATTAATTCTTTTCTCAGTCCATCATGACTTGTTAGTTGACCAATAATACCTTGTCCATATGGGCCTATTTCTTGGTATTTCTGGTACTAAGTTCTAATTTACATTTTTTAGTTAGCCTATGGGCTTAATACATTTCTGGTTATTTATAATTAATCCATGAATGAAAGAATACTAACATTAATATGAAACAAACATAATTAAACAATGTTAAAGCTTATGGTTAAAGCTTTCATTAACGTTTCATAACCAGATTAGACCTTTAACCATGGTCTAGTACTAATACTACTATCAAAACTTACAATTATTCTCCTAGATTAAAAACATGTCTTGGAATTCCTATCTAAACAATACCTATACACTTTCATTTGTTTACTTTTGTTTTTTGGTGTGTTGTCAGGGGCGGATTTACGCACAGGCAGACTAGGCACTTGCCTGGGGCGGCAAATTTTGGGGAGCGGCAAAATTTGAGTTAAGAAATGATATTTTTAGATTCAATCAAATTTATAAGTATAAAAGCCAGTTCAATTAAGCACACACAAATATAAAAATTATCTCCACTTAATTTTTAACTATAACGCAGTTATCGTTTTTCACCCAAAAGTAATACGGGCAAATGTTTATGTTTTCAACCATTGAAATATTTGGCGTTGATCATCAGAGAGATTTTAGATGTTGGCAATCCAGATCAAATTGAGAAATGTAGATCTGTCAATGTAATACCGAATTGTAGGTTGGTTCCAGAAACCGAGGCAAGCTAATATTTAAGGAATCGAGACATTCTAGTGATACCGACAATAACTGTGATAGCAGTGAAGGTGAAGATACTGTTTACACAGTTCAGCCAGAGAGGTCCGTTGTGGAGGAACCTTCATTTTTGAAGAACGAAGAGCCAGTTCACGTCAAAAATCATGATGAAATGTCATCAAATCAGGTAGGGAAGGTCTTAGATTCTGATCATATTAATTGGCAAATGAACGAGAGCACACTCGATTTAGCAAAGTTTGGATTTAAACAGAACACTAGTGCGGGCTGTAAAACCAAAGAGGGAATATAATGATGCCCCCCCTCCAACAGAGATTTGTGGGAGGGGGCAAATTTATACTGCCTACGGGCGGCAAAATGTTAAATCCGCCCCTGTGTGTTGTTCTCACACTTTTATTGCACTGAATAAACTCAGTATCTTCACAGTCCTGTCTGTGTGATTACCTAACATTATTTTTTACTTACTACTTCACTTTTATACTTAAACGTTGTTTACAGTTTCTTTCTTATAATCTAGATCCTACTGTATTGTACTTCTTTGTTTTCTTCAGGGGTTTTATTTATTTTGTCTTTTTAAGTTAAGTGTTTTATTTTGTTACTTTTGGTTTTTATTATTTGGGCTTATCTACTTATTGGACCTTTCATATCGTTATGTTACAATGCGCACGCGCTTCTGCGTGCATGCACATGATACATAGAGTTAACCTATTTAGGATACAGAACACTTCATTAGAAATGGAATTCAGAATTCAGAAAACAAGCAAATTCTGAAGTCAGGTTGCTACAAGCAGGTTACAAAAAATCAGTGACCAAGGAATTCGGTGAAATATTCCTTGTTTATACGAATTATTCAAAGTATTAAGTTACACGCCTTTTTTTTTAGTTATAATCATTTATATATCGTAAATTTATGTATCATATATTGTAATATCATAATTTATAAATTGTATTGTAATTAACATAATTTATGTATCATACAAAAATTGCCAATTGTATTACAATAGAACTCCATTTATCCGAACTCCATTCATCTGAATCGTTAACAGGAAATTTAAAAAAAATGCAATTTCTAAAAAAAAAGTATTCAAATTGCAGTTGCCGTACTAACAAAAAAACATAGCAAATGAAATACAAATAAGACTGTGTTAGCTATGCACCATAGTGTACGTACTGATCAGTACAATGTTTTCTAGCCTACTGCTTTTATTTTTTTGTAGTAAAAGTGAACATTTTTCAAAACACGTGTGACCTGGTTTTTATTAAGATACTCTATTCAAGTAATAAAAATAAACAAAAGTGATTTTTGACCAATTTCCACGTTTCCTTTTACAACGTAACCTTTTTCTTATGTTTGTCCCAGTTACACAAATTTCTGCATATCCGAATTATGTCTGGGACTCATTAGTTCGGATATATGGAGTTCTACTGTATAAAATACCCTAAAAGATTTTGTATTCAGTTTTTTGCTTTTTCAAATTAGTAACATAGTCTTTAACTTTTATTACCTTTATTTAAAAATCCCAGACTTTTTTATTCCGTAAACACAGCATGTGAGATAATTACTCTTCTTTGGGCTGATCATAGACATCTGGTACCAAAAATTTTATGTATTTTAAAGGATACAGTTCATTCATGTTAATCCCATATATATGGGACTAAGGGTCTGTTGGAGTAATACAAATTTTGCATATTTCAGTATTGCCTAAAAAATACATAATTGAGGGCTGTCTAAGAAGTTAAGTTCAAGAAAAAAATGATACAAAAATTGATTATAGAACTCACCAAATTATTTATTTGAATTAAAAGTATAAAATTTAGTACACCATAGTACATTTTAACTGTTCAGTTCTTAAGATTTAATTTGAAAAATATATTACAATTGCAGTTTGTATACATACAGCACAATACATGGCCGGCTCTAGATGGCCGGAACATTAAATGTGGCAACGTTGCGTCTGAGGCCTATAAGTTTAGTGTAATAAAATAGCTAAAGTAAACATGTTATATTTTGATTTAATTTCATAGATTAACTAAAATCAAGAATAGGCCTATTTATAGCTAAATCTGAATTAAAAGTCTGTGCGCATTTAGTACTACTGTGTATGTTTAACTTGAAGAAATTAGTGAATTAGTGTTAGGCCTAATGAATTAATTTTTTTCAAATTATTGAATTCATATCATATGAATGAGTTAGTTATTATATTTCTTAAATAATATAACATATTTTACATAATAAACTTTTAATTTGCAAAGAGTGAAAAATTATAAAACTGCTGTTAATCGGCAATTAAAAATGACGTGATTTGATTATTGAAATACATAAATTAAGAGATCGTCTAGTCAACATCAAAATATCAGCTGGTTCCAATGCCCGGCCATGGTACAATATAATACAAACATGTACAGTCTGTTACATAGGCTTACCTTTTAAGATTGAAAGAAGTTTACTACAACATGCTAAAGTATACTGTTTAGAGTTTGCCTTGCTTTCTAAGGAAAGGCTAAGGCCCATTGGATTATAATGTTTATGGCTTTACTGCAAGGAACACTGAAAAGGTCCAAACAGATTATAAGTAATTTTGGACTTACAAGTGTCTGATTTATGCGAGTCCACTATAATATTTTTTCCTAACTAGGCATTTCACATTGATTAGCAGTATTTTATACTTGTGTCAGTTATATGTAATAACACATGAAATTATAATAAAAATGTCCCCCTAAAAAAAAAAAAAAAAAAAAAAAAAAAATAGTTGTGTCTAAGGAAAGGACTAACAGCATGTATGGTAATTTATTAATTTTGTGTGTTCCAGAGGAATGGAGATCTGGTTGTTGGTTGCTGTTTGCGCAGTGCTGCTTAGTGTGACAACGGCGCAACAGCCTGAGAAGCTTACACAGAACCCATGTGCTATGAAACAGACTTGTCATGAGTGTATACAGACACCCACATGTGCCTGGTGTTATCAGCCTGTAAGTCAGTTTTATTCTTCTTCTGATTAATTTGGTTTCTATCCATCTGTTGTCTTCTCTTCCCATGTTTACTATATCCTCTAAAACACCAACCAGCCACCTCTTCTTGGTTTGTACACCATCTCCCTAATCATCTCTTCACCTCCTCTCCCTGTTTGCCCAGTCATCTTATGTCTTGGATTTTCTCCTGGAGTCATCAGTCTTTCGACTGAAGTGTATCCTCCTCGCATATACCCGTGATGCGTGTTACGGAGTCTCTGACAGGTATATACTGAACGACATTGTTGGGGAAGGTTTATACTAGGCAGGATACCTCTCTCTGGTTTGCCATTGCCTTGTGAGAGGGAATGGTCTTATCTAAATCAGATGGCCCCAGTGGAACCACTGAACCCGACCGACAACATAGCAGCATCTGGGATTTAATTAATTGAAAATTGCCTTTTTGTGACTCACGTTTCATAGTTTGACATCACATGATATGCTGCAGTACTCTCGTTCTCTGATAAATCCATATATTTTTCAAGTCATCTGATTTTAAACGTTGTAAGCTATGTTTTGTCGTAGTGTGTTGTCACCATCCTCACTCTGATCGGTACGAGAGTACAAGCGTCCTAAGGAATGATATGTTGGTATGGTGGTCGGTGGTCTCACGGACCATCGTATTTAAACAGTTGAACACCAGAGAAATTATTAATACAAGTTTAATAACAGTTTAAATGAAGAAAACCATTCATTAACAACAATTCTTCAAGTTTATGATCACAGTAAAATACAATAACTACCATCTATGCCTAATATTGTTCTAAGGCTTTCACGGCCGGTGTCAATTGTATTTGAAATATCTACTGGGCTGTTTGGACGTGGTCCAAGGTTTTCATTCAAACCAAATGTTTCAGCAGCACCACTAACTGCCATCTTCAGTAGATATTCGAGTCTACCTAATACAGGGTGTTGTACGTCAGGCCCACAGTACTGTGATGAAGGCTAAAGATGTCCTACGATGCTACCTGTACTTATAAATTCATTAAGTCCCATGTACAGATAAAAATTGCACCCATCAGCGAATCAGAATAAAGAAGGTGTATGTGAGGCTTGCATCACGCTCTGCCTTAAAGTACTCATCGAAATGCTTTCGCCAAGTAAAGCTTGTTGAATATCCACTGAAGATGGCAGCCAGTGGTGCTGCTGAAACGTTTGGTTTGAATGTAAACAGCCTGGTAGATATTTCAAATACAACCATCTATGCCTAATTAATACTGTCACAGTACATAATGCAACTCAGCAATTACAGAAATCCGCATACAATAATTCACAATTTTATTCTTTCACTCATAATACCACTGTTCAGTAACACATTCTGAATCACAAATTCATGACTGATTGGCCATTTCTGAAACACAGCTACTTATAGGAGGCAAGGTTGCGAGATTGTTCCACAACAATGTACTGAACACATGGAAAAGTGTAGAAAAGCCCAAGAGCTGTGTCATTGCTGTCACACAGGTTGCCTATCTTATAAGCATATGAAATATTTTACGTTTGGTGGAGAAAACTCTTCTGCAATAAATGCAGATTTTCAACACTTGGCTTAGTCACTGGCTAATGGAATGTTGCCTGTCATTATCATTTGATACTAATGCACACAAGTAATTATTAGCTGTGATTCATCCCATCTACCTCCAAATTATGATATGCAAGGTTTGAGACAAAGTTTGTCCAATTTTTGGATTTCATCCGCTATAAATTTCCAATTAAAAAAATGTTTTTATGCAACGTTTGTACCCGTCTTAGACACAATCGCCTAAAATTTTTTCGCTATTGGACGAATAGTATGATTTGAGAACTAATTGAGTAAGTTATGTTTTGGAGTATTTGGCGATTTTTTTTAACATTCTGCAATGCAATATTGAAAAATATGGAGTAAATTTTGTGTAAAGAATTAGATAAATTTTCTGTTGTGGAGAAAATGTTGCAGAAGGCTTTTGGCAAGCCTGCTACACATGAACAAGCAGTTCAAATCTCTTCTAAGATTGTCGTGAACAAATTGAACATTATGTTAATCATATGAAGAGTGTAATTTTGTTTTCCATTAATTTTTATCATTATGTCCAATGATAAATTAAAACAAAAACATTCTGGCATTTTACGTCACACATGTGTAAAGCTATTTGTAGGAAATGGCGAAATAGAATTTACACCAGTCATTGCTTCTTCAAGAATTTTAGGCAAAAGGAAAACATTATACTGACACTGCAACCTCCGTATTCACCATATTTGCCCCAACGCGATCTCTATTCTTCTGAATAATGAAAGGACAACGTTTCGCGATTGCTGAAGGTGTAAAAAGAAAATCGCTGAGCGAGATTGAAGGCTACATAAAAATGTGCATTCAAGAACTGTTCTTAAAACTGAAAAAAACTTTGGCACAGTCATGTTATAACTGATTGCTGCTATGTGAAGGTAACATTGTAAGTATAGATTAAGCAATGCTTAATTTTTCAAATAAACAAAAATTGTACAACTGTTTTAATCAAATTTTTGTAATCTTTTGGTCTTAGAATTGGACATTGTCATATATTTGCTCTATTTTGTTGCAGTTGTAAATTTATAGGCAGCAAATTCACCATTAGCATTGTCATTACAGATTACACAATGTTACGTTTGCTACTTCCCGTGTGTTGGGCGGCATTGCGACGCTACATTTATCTCAGGGTTAATTTCATTACTTTCTTTTACTGTGAACAGAAATTAGGTTTCTTTTAAGCCACACGTTTTGGTGCCATATACAATGTTATAAAATTGTGAAATACCTTTTGTATAAATATCTAATGTATCGGCCCTTAAGTTGGTGAGTAATAAGATAACACAAAGTAGTATGAAATACTCTTACTTGTAAAGTCCCGCGTCGGAGCGTCATTTACCACTTCTACGAATTTAATGTGATTTAATTTGTTTAACACTACACTTTGGAAGCCTTTTACAACACTACTTATAGAGTCTTCTCAATAATCAAATTAACATGATGTTGTATTTGGTTTATGTCTGTAATGAAATTAATTAGACACAAGTTTGTATAAATGGTAGTTTAATACGTATGGTTCTATCCTTCATGATTTTAACATTTCTATATATACACAGTTATAAGATTATTGTTTCTACAAAACGTACATCAATAAAACAAAACTTAATATATATAATTATATTAAACATCTTAACGTATTTGTAACACAATTATATGTTTCCTAGAGAAAAGAGAACGCGTTTGCTTGAAATTTTAGAAACAAATTGTCGTGTAGACAATGTCTTTACGAATGTGTCTTTACGAATGCTTTAAGGAATTCATTACCTTAAATATTTTGATAAAGTATTTAATCTACATATTTACGTGAGGTTCTTTGAATAGGGTTGGCCGAATGAGCTTTCTAGAAATAAATTATGTACTGTTACTTTACTTGTTTGCTGATCCCGCATTGGATTCCTTCTCTCCTGACTGTGGCACTAATTCACACACTGTAATCATCACTTTTTCGCCATCACTTGATCTAATCTCGTGAAGACAATAACCTTTTCTTTCACACCACCATATTCACTATATCACTTGTTATCACAAATTAAGACCGTCTTGCTACATGGTACTTGATTCCAATACAATTACTATATATCATAGGAAATGCGTTATCATCTGATACCACATGAAGATTGATTAAACTTGACAAAGTACGCGTAATATACCGATAAGGCTGAAGATTTGAGTTATGCCGTCTGAGTTCAGCTAACGTTAACTGGCTTCAATTAATTTATTGGAGTACCGAGATACTGAAATAGCTGTCTTCTGCAATTCTGAGAGAAAACTGACTTACTCACTCACTAACTAACTCCAAAATACTTTCCGTTAATTAACATACTGGAGTACTGAGACAAAATTAAAACTGACCAAAACTGCTACATATCTCTAACTAACTGACTTAACAGCCTTATGTAAAAACTGTTCTGTATACAACTGCTCGGTGTATAAAAACTGCAAAAACTAACTCTTTAGATTATAAAGCTGACAAAACTGACTAAAAACTAACTAACTCTAGATTCTAAGTCTCCCAATATATATTCTCCATTCCTTCCACCACCAAAATTTCCAACATCAACCGCCAAAATCCCCACTTTAGGCAAAACTCAACTCCGATTGGTATGTCCAACCCTCTCTTATCCTACATTTTCAATCTACTCTATATTTTCTTAGAAGATAACGCCTACCCTACATAACGCACTTGGTCATTGGGCAGAACCTTCCCCTTCTTATTGAACTGGTCTATATCGCCAATCGCCTTCTATCTATCTCCTATGGTAAAATAATAAATTCTCCAATGGCGCGTGTTCACACCTACCCTTCAAGTCCCTCATCAAACTGATTGACATTAATGATCTCGCTAACTTACGTTACAATGTTAACTATCATAAATATCTTAGAACAAGGGCTGTCACGTTTCTCTGCCCCCGGCTTTGTGCAAGAGTTTTAATTGGGTTCCCTGTGGTGAAACATTGTCTCTTGCAACTCTATTGTCGCATCACAGGATCTGTACCATATCAAATTTTGTTTTGTATTCGTCGTGGATACTCAGTCGCCAGCACGATCGTATACTCTAAAAGAATAATACGTTTTCAAGGAAACTCTCATTTACCCCATTCACCCACCAAACGTTTTCTCTTTTCTTTTGACATTTCTTATTTAAACACTACGAGTACTTACAGCTAGTATGCAATAGTATTTCCACACGTGTGCGATATACTGTATACCCCAATATAAATTTTGAGTTAACAATAACTGACAGTTTGTCTGGTAGAACAGTATGCTATCCGTCTTTTCTCAATTTGTAAGTGGACATCATGCTGTTTCAAATGGTCTTACGCTTACTCCTATAACAATATAGTTACGCTCTTATGGAGTTTCACACGCCCTTTGGAATAACTCGTGTCTAGTAACTGATTTATGGTTATAAGGTTTGACGTTTTTTTACTTCCATATTTTCAAAAATTTCCGATCGCTATAAGATGGTATAGTTCGATTCCAGCCTTGGTGTGCTCCACATATGCTCTAGTCAACTTTTCCTATATTAATCCATTTTTTCTCATACCATCTCTTAATCTTATCTTGAATTATTGTTCTGTACCCCTATAACAATATAGTTACGCTCTTATGGAGTTTCACACGCCCTTTGGAATAACTCGTGTCTAGTAACTGATTTATGGTTATAAGGTTTGACGTTTTTTTACTTCCATATTTTCAAAAATTTCCGATCGCTATAAGATGGTATAGTTCGATTCCAGCCTTGGTGTGCTCCACATATGCTCTAGTCTACTTTTCCTATATTAATCCATTTTTTCTCATTATTTTTTACCATCTCTTAATCTTATCTTGAATTATTGTTCCGCATGTTGTTCTGTTTTTATTTTAATAGATTAAAATTTTTAGTATTGTTATTTAATATATTAGTCATTATTTTGTATTTATGTGCATTCAAGCACTTGTGGTCTTTGAACTGTAAGTAAGTATCTATCAGAATGTTGTGTGTAAGAACTTGTTTCAAGACTTTGCTGTCATCCATTTCTGTCTCTGTTGGATATAAAAAACCAGGAATTCTTTCAAAGATTTTAAATGTATTTTAGTTAAAAACTGTGTCTTATAGCCACGTGTACAATATCTTATATGTTTTCAGTTGGATTCCTTTCTATCTTACAGTAACTACTTTTTACAGATTCTGGCCATGCCTTTACTTAAATTGTTTCCAGATAGTAGAATAGTTTCTGTTATAAACCATAGCTTTCATATATCTGTACCGTTTCAGATTATTTCTCATTACTCCAGATTATTCTGAGTTTCTTTAATATTTGTTATTGGTATTTATTCTCAGTAATGTTATCCTGCTGAAGTAGATATCTTCTTGGCACTGTTGACGATACAGTGATTGTTGGTGTGTTGTTACTGACGTACTTGAGGCTTTTGAAATATACTAGAGGTCATACATGCAGAGTCTTCTGATTTTCCAGAAAAGTTTTGAAAATTATGCATTGTACGATTGTATGAATATTATATTGATTTTATAAATGATTTTTTAATAATTTTTGGTAGACTTGGGCCAGTTTTTAGAAGAATGTGCAAGGTATGTGGAGATATTTTTAGCGATTCTGAAGACATTTTATGTAGTAAAAGACAATGCTTTTTTTTAGTAAAGATACTTTTAGTGGTTCTGTATACATTCTTATTGTAGGATGTTGTGTTTGATTGTATTTTAGAGTGTTTATTTATGACAGTTTTTTCAAGCCAGTAAGGCACTTCCCATGTGATTGCACACCCACACTCCCCAAATTTTGGACTGTTCTTCATTAGAGTTATCTTCATTGATGAGCATTCTGTCCAATCGCAGGAGGCTGCCTAACTCAGCCTATCTATCCAGCGTGAGGCTCTCACCTGGATTCACAGCAGATGCTTGCTTTCTGGTATTTACATAGGATAATTTTTACTTTTTCTCATCTTAACGTACTGTACAGTTTGGAATAATGCAGAAAAAATATGAAAATTTATAACATACTCTTGAATGTGTCTGTAGTTACTTATCATTTGTGTCTCCATTAATTATTTTTCAGAAATCAGTCCTTCCCTATTCAGATTTAGAACCATCAATATTAGCAGTGATTATAATATCACTGTCAGTGAAGTCTCAGACGTTTTTCTTCCTCTTTCATCACATGTCAAACACATTGAAATCACTTTTGCCACACCTTGTTCTGACAGCTGTTTAATTGGTAATTGGTACAGTAATTGGTATTGAGTCCACATTGAAACATATGGTTTCAATACTTGAGTTTTGTGAGTTATAACATTATAATTTTATGTTTATATTTGATTAAATATGTGACAACCAATATGAAAGGAGTTTAATAAATAAAATTACAATAATTTAAAACAAGAAATTCACTCCGTCCATCCGCTTGTCTGTCTCTCTGTCTGCTGTCTATATTCTCACTTAGGCTTCCGCAGAATATTTCCATTATGTTTTTGAAATCTTCCAAGAACGTGTCAGACATACGAAGAAATCGGCAGTTGAAAATTCTGCAATTGTTTAGCATTCAGCCTTAACTAATCACATGGTAAACTTCGAAGATGTATCTGTAGTAAGGTCATGCAATGGGTATTATGATAGATTGATCCTAGAAGCAATAGAAATTAATAAACACAAGGATAACATCAACAGAGAAACTGCCACGCTTAGTACGACTAGATACCCTTCACTATCTGGTTTGACTGCACGAGGGTTGACTGACCGCACAAATAATGCACACAGCGTAACGCGTACAGCAGAGTCTGCTTACCGGACCATCCACCGCCACTTCTACACTATATAACTGAGTTTACTTGCCAGCGTTTTTGTCACTTAGACGTGAGGATACTCATTGTAATATGAGTGAAACATTGTCATACAAGACATTTTTGACGTGGTCCATACCGGAAAGAAGATTTCAAAAACATAATCTCTCTCTCCCTCTCTCCCTTGTGTTTATGTTCCAATCAAAAACATTAAGGGTGCTTCTGACGTAACACCCACAAAACCAGAAACTACATTGTTTTCTCTAATATCTTTGAAAGCATAGCCATGATAGGTTCAGACTTGTCTTGTTGTCATATGATCTCACGACACACCGCTTTGATGTGTGACAGAAACTGCTAACATATGGAAAAGTGTGGGCACAAAATAAGGCGAAATGATGCAAATGGAGGCAAGTGGTGGTGAAAATCCTTCCACACATGTGTCGTCTTGATTTGGCAAACACATTTCCGGTTTTGGCTTCATTCACCAAATGACGATAATGTGGATAGATGTATGCAAAGGAGGGCCTCTTTATACAGTTTACTTATACACTTCCAGATTATAATGCTTCTTAATGTGTATAAAAGCATTATGTGTATAATGTGCATTATAGTTTATGTAGCAACGTGCTGAACTAAGAGAAAAACTAGGAGGGGTGTATGTATATACCTGAACTATATGTATATGCCCTCTGGTGACTCTCAGACCTGTAACATCTTGCGCTGGAAATGGGAAGTGAACTCGCTACAAGGTGAAAATGTAACAGATATTTGCCACTTGGAAAAGAGCAGGAGGATTCTTTCATAAAAACTAATTTAAAAAAATATTTTTGAGTTTTTTAAATAAAATATAAGCCTCTTAACCTTACCATCTAGTACTACAGCTTCCGGTGAGGCTATCCAGACTTAATAAATCATACCATATTTCCTCCTTTGAGTAGAACATCTGCCTGACTGCTGTTTCTTCTTCCTCCAGATTTCTCCTTCTTCTACGGGGCCATACATTTTCCTTATTATATTCCTTATTATTTTGTTCAAAAACTTGTGAAGTGAAATTATCTGATAGTTTAACGATCTAAGTTTGTGTTGCATGTACTACCAGTGGCTCGATCAGCCTTCTACAGAGCTTCATTGTAGCAGGTAAAGAGGAACTTTGGAACTGAAATGACTTTTATTTGCATGGTATGCTCAATTTCCAGCAAATTACCCTCATGCTGACTTCTCTTTATATCTGGTTTGTATTTTTCAAACCTGTTTCTTGAACGTGCTTTCCAATTTTACAATTTTGAATAGCTCTTCTTTTATCTAATGCACTCACTTTTTATATTGTCTGAACCATTTGCGTAACTGTCTATTCAGGTTGTATTAGGGCTGTACTACTTCTGACAACCGAACGATGTCATCTGCATATAGGCCTGAGTATTAAATGATAAACTGCAAACTGCAATTATAAATGCAAATAAACTGCTGTAAACAATAATTGCATCTTCCTCACACTTAATTTTGACATATGTACTGGTTTAATTTTGACATATGTACAGGTCAACACTTTATAAAGTGCATTAGATCTTATCAAGTGTATGGTATGCAGATTATTTTTTTTAAGTAGACTGTATCAGAAAATATGGAACATAATTTACAATTTACTGGTAAAATCACATAATATAAGGGCATGTCAAAAGCTAGACATTTTGTTTCAGGATTATGGAGAGAAGAAGCGGTGTTTTCATCCAAACATAAATACAGACTTACTATCGCACTGTGCTGAAGAGTACATATACAATCCAGATAATGAATACAAGAGCATATTGCAAAAGAAACTTCAGAAAGCCACATCGGTTTCAACGTCATCATCTGTGTCAACATCTTCATCATCGTCGTCTTCATCATCATCATCTTCATCGTCGTCCAGTGCACACCATGAAGCTGTTCAGATCTCACCACAACATGTCTCCCTCAAACTGCGAATCAGTGAGTAACTGGGTTTATAAATCGATGTATGTAGTTGTCAAGTGTGTATTGAAAGAGAAAATAAAAAATAAAGATTTCGAAGCATTATTCAGTATTAATTGTTTGCAATAGTTGTTTGTAAGAAACAGATGTTACATAGTATGTTGTGGGAAGTGGGCTTAAATATTTTATCCAAAGCACAGTATGTATTTATGTAAGACATGGACTTCAAACACATTGCAATAGCTTACAACCATTAACATTATTTGGTGATTATTAGGAATTTTGTGCTACATGATGATTCATAAAGAAGGGTATCCTGGGTTAAGAGGGGTCAAATGCCCTTAATCGTGGATTATGAAATAAACTATATAATACTGTTTCTTAAGCATAAAAAAAAGGTAACCCATAGACCATATCTCGGATTCTTCCCCCTCCCACCCCAGGGAATGAAAAACCCATTTTTTTCATATTTTATTTTTTTCTCCCGTTCTAGTCCATGAAAATTTTTGAAAAAAATCAGGTACATACTTGATTAGAAGACCTTTTATATTATTTTTTTAAAGGTCCATGGCCCTTAAAAAAATTCAAGAATAGTTAAAATCAAAAAATCTCTGAAAATAGCCCGTGTAACAAAAGTTTTCTTTTTGCAATTTTGTGAAACTTTCAGTAATTTAACTCAATGAATTTTTCAGATTTTTTGGAATGGTGGTTCCTGGTCAAAAACACTTGTTTTTATATTTATAGCAATTTTTACCCATTTTTTGCAAACATTTTACGATTACCTTGACACACACCATTTTTTATTGAATATTGGTTGAAAGTTGCTTAACAGTGTCATAAAACATCAATATTTTATTTGAAAAACAACATAAGTTAAAAAAAAGTACATAAATAATCATAATTTTCAAATCTCTTTTAGTCCAGTCATATTAGATTATGAGCTCATATAAAATTGAAGAAGGAAGCGACCTTTTTTTAAATATTTACATACAGTACAACCTGTCACATCCGGACCTGTGATATCCGGAACCTCCCATATCCAGACGTATCTCCAAACTAATTTTTACAATTTTGGTTAGCGAAATGGTTAGGGATGTAAAGATACTACTCTTGATGTTTTGGCTGTTCACCACTTTTCTTCACTACACTTACGTCATTCTGTGATATGGTTCACTATTTTTGAATATTTAAGTTTTTACAATTGAAATACTTTATTTGGGGCAACTGAGTCTTAGCTTGCGTCCAGCCGATGCAGCGGCGTTAGGTCGACTCACTTTGGCTTCATGGCTTCCAAAAAACGTGTGCAGTGTGTGAAGCAGCCGAAAATCACAAACTTTTTCAAAGACTGATGTAGGCGTACTGTAAGTAAAACTTTTTAACCAATTTTACTTTTTGTATTTTAAAGAGTACAGTGTACAAATACAAATGCTAAACCAAAAGAAACGTCTAAAAAAACACGTTCTTCTTCTGTGTATCGTCTGTAATTGTTAATTATATTAAATTTAAACATTTTTCTTGCCTCCAGAAAAGATTAAGACTATAAAATAGGTTAATTACCTTCTGTCAACGTTTCTTAAAATCCTTTTAGGATAACTCGAGTTTCATCATCAGATCGGATATGAATTAGGTCAAAACATTTTGATGTATGTACATCTCGTCAGATATTAAAAAATTAAAAACAACACATAACATTACACAAATAATAAATAAACTATATCACAACAAAATAACATTACAACAATGAAATATAAAAACAACGCGGCCGCAAACGAACCTGTACAGGAACGCCCCCACGGTAAGACTAATCAATGCCGGTTTGACCTTGGTTCAATTTTATCGATCTGATATAGCCAATTTCTCGTTCTATATGATCGATTCTATTAAATAAAACATTATTGGTATGTATTGCTTTTTCATTTAGGACACGATTGTGATCCTCCTTTATGGCTTTATATATCTCGAACCTTTCAAGGGTGTCCAGCTTTAGTGACTTTTTACATTTATGTAGGATATCTAAATTATCATTAATACTCTTTATATTATGGTTATATGAGCTCAAATGTTCTGCAAATGTAGATCTTCTTACATTTGACTTGGAGCTTGGGATATGTTCTTTATAGCGTAATTTGAAAGAACGACCTGTTTGTCCTGTATAGAACTGTGTGCAATCAGAACAATTAAGTCTATATACACCAGTACCATCAAATATATCGGAGGGTATATTTTTGTTAGTAAATGTAAGTTTTTTCTCAAGTTTATTACTTGCCTTTGAGGCCAAAGTATGTTTTATTTAATAGAATCGATCATATAGAACGAGAAATTGGCTATATCAGATCGATAAAATTGAACCAAGGTCAAACCGGCATTGATTAGTCTTACCGTGGGGGCGTTCCTGTACAGGTTCGTTTGCGGCCACGTTGTTTTTATATTTCATTGTTGTAATGTTATTTTGTTGTGATATAGTTTATTTATTATTTGTGTAATGTTATGTGTTGTTTTTAATTTTTTAATATCTGACGAGATGTACATACATCAAAATGTTTTGACCTAATTCATATCCGATCTGATGATGACACCAAATGGTGTCGAAACTCGAGTTATCCTAAAAGGATTTTAAGAAACGTTGACAGAAGGTAATTAACCTATTTTATAGTCTTAATCGTTTCTGGAGGCAAGAAAAATGTTTAAATTGAATGCCAGTCAGGTAAAAATTGCCTTTCAATATATGAATTTAAGGTTGAAACTACTAAAAACGGCACTAAATATTAGATATAACAAAACATGTTTAAGTTTGCAAATCGTGCCGAGTTATGTCCAGATAGAAATAACATCTAATTCTTATAGTGCTAAAAAAACTAAAGAAATGGCCACTAAATTATGGATCAAAAACGAAATAAAACAATTACATAGTAAAAAGAACTTACTCAATACGATGCTCATGAAAAAACATCTCGAACTTTTACAAAACTTACATGCCTCACAAGTCCACAATGTAACATATTTGATTGAAAGACAAATAAATAATACCATTATAAAGAAAAAGAAGACACAAAATAAAAAAATTCGTAACTTATTGAAAAAACAGAACGACACGCAAGAGAACAATATAATAAATCATCAGTTTTACCCTCGTATTGTTAATCTTACTGGAATACAATTCAACAATGAAGAAACCAACTTATTGAATAAAGGCTTAAAATACAATCTTAAAAACAATAGTTCCAAACAATCACTCTGTAATGAAATATTGAACGCTGAAACCGCAATAAATTCCATATCCGATGAAGAAACGAAAACAGTAATAAGACATGCAATTGATAATAAAATGAAAAAAAGTTATGAAGGCCGAAAACATAAAGAATACAAAAACTATTTACCATAGCGAAACAAGGGTGTTTAATGAGATAAAGACGAAATTAATAGACCATAACGCAATCGTCACCAAAGCGGACAAAGGTCAAACTCTCGTAATTTTAACTTATGATGATTATAAAACAAGATACTGGACTTCATTAAAAACAATAACATTATTGAGATTCATAGCGATCCCACTCTTACATTTAACAATAAAATGAAATCAATATTGAATAAATCAAAATACGTCATAACGAACGATGAGAAAAAATACCTAAAAATGATAGATCCCAAGGCCCCTAGACTTAAGGGCCTTCCTAAAATACATAAAAATAATATGCCTGTCTGTCCTTTAGTTAATTTTATGTCTGCACTTTCATATAAAATTGCCAAAAAACTCGAAAAAATTTTTAGACAACACATAACGTTCAATAAAAATTATAGCTTGAAAAACAGCTTAGAACTGGTCAAACTTACAAAAACTATTACAATCGAGCCGAGACACACTCTCGCCTCATTCGACATAGTAAATCTATACACGAACATACCTATTACCGAAACGTTAGAAATAGCTAAAAATTTATTACTATCTAAATCCACATTAAATCATGAAACAGTTGATGAGTTAATCAATTTGACAAAAGTAATATTAGAACAAAATTATTTTACTTTCGACAACAAATATTATTTACAATGGGATGGTTTAGCTATGGGATCCCCATTGTCAGGCATCCTGGCTGAAATTTACCTAAATCATATTGAAACAAACGAAATTTTATCGACTAAAAACAAACATTATACAAAACTCTTATTTTACCGACGATATGTGGATGACACAATAATGAAAACAACAAATTCATAACACTAACATACATCAACAAACAAACAGAAAAAATTGCCCACAAATTCAAAAAAGCAGGATACAGAATCGCTTACAAAACTACTAACAAAACAGAACACACACTATCAAAACGCATGCCCAAAGCACAAAACAAATTCGATCTACCCGGTGTATATAAACTAAATTGTTCAAATTGCAGTAAATTCTACATAGGCCAGACAGGACGTAGCTTCAAACAGAGATACATTGAACACACAAAAGCACTCCACACCACTACAGAATCTACCTTCGCAAACCACCTCATTGAAGCAAACCACACATATAAAAACATCGACAATAACATGAACATACTACACGTACACACAAAAGGTCGAAAACTAGACACTCTAGAACAATTAGAAATATACAAACACACAAAAACAAATAAAAACGACATCCTAAACGAACAGACACAATTCAAATCACACGCATTATTCGAACACATCTCACCACACACACACAGCTTCAATCTTTCGAAACACTTTCTCGTCGCCAACAACAAGACGAGCAGCGCTACTAACGACAGCCTCTGATGAAGCCTTCTATAGGTGAAAGCCGGTTTAGGCTGTAAGGTAAAACTTTACGTTTTTACTTATAAAAAACTTTGTGTTCCGAGTCGTCAATATTATAGTGATATTTACACAATAATGATTTACAATGGCAATTGCAGACAATTAGAAATGCTTAAAAAATATATGAATACTATTACAAATAATTTGCAATTCACATTAGAGACTGAAATGAATAATAAAATTAATTTTTTAGATTTAACTTTAACTAAAATAAATAATAAAATTAACTATAATATTTACAGAAAACCAACAATCACAGATCATGCTATTCACGCCTCATCATATCACCCTATTTCACATAAAATGGCATTTTTCAACTGTATGATTCATAGATTGCTGGCATTGCCCCTATCTACGGATGATTATAACAATGAACTAAACATTATCAAACACATAGCATTGGCCAATGGACACAAAAGTCATATAGTAGATAGAATAATTAATAAAAAACAAAATAAACCAATAAATATTGATGTATCCAAAGAAAAAGTAAACAAATACATTGCAATAGAATATGGTGAAAATCTATACCATATTTTAAAAAACCAATTAAAAAAGCATAATATTACTTTGGGGTCAAAGGCAAGTAATAAACTTGAGAAAAAACTTACATTTACTAACAAAAATATACCCTCCGATATATTTGATGGTACTGGTGTATATAGACTTAATTGTTCTGATTGCACACAGTTCTATATAGGACAAACAGGTCGTTCTTTCAAATTACGCTATAAAGAACATATCCCAAGCTCCAAGTCAAATGTAAGAAGATCTACATTTGCAGAACATTTGAGCTCATATAACCATAATATAAAGAGTATTAATGATAATTTAGATATCCTACATAAATGTAAAAAGTCACTAAAGCTGGACACCCTTGAAAGGTTCGAGATATATAAAGCCATAAAGGAGGATCACAATCGTGTCCTAAATGAAAAAGCAATACATACCAATAATGTTTTATTTAATAGAATCGATCATATAGAACGAGAAATTGGCTATATCAGATCGATAAAATTGAACCAAGGTCAAACCGGCATTGATTAGTCTTACCGTGGGGGCGTTCCTGTACAGGTTCGTTTGCGGCCACGTTGTTTTTATATTTCATTGTTGTAATGTTATTTTGTTGTGATATAGTTTATTTATTATTTGTGTAATGTTATGTGTTGTTTTTAATTTTTTAATATCTGACGAGATGTACATACATCAAAATGTTTTGACCTAATTCATATCCGATCTGATGATGACACCAAATGGTGTCGAAACTCGAGTTATCCTAAAAGGATTTTAAGAAACGTTGACAGAAGGTAATTAACCTATTTTATAGTAATTATATTAATTGAGATTTTGGCTACTTATAGAGCTTTAATTACTGAACACAATGCAGTTTTCAGAATTGCTGTATATTTATTGGTTTTGAAGTTATCGCAGGTTGAACTGCAAAACTAATTGAGTAAAATTCATGTCTGAACCGACCGCGTGCTTCACTGTGACGAAGTTAGAGTGAGATAGTTGCTTATTATACACTCTCTGTCTTGCTTACGGCGCACAGTCTGTCCCTTTCATATAACGCTCAGATATGACGACATATTATGAATCGTTGTATATACCCCTCCTCGGTATAAAAAAAATTGATTATTTATTAGTTTGCTCTATCTTATTATTAACATCATTAACTCCAACTTGCCTAATGTACTCTATTTGATTGTTCAGAAGAAAACTCAACCGTAATTTTACGCCAAATGACGATAACTTCAATGAGTTGAACTGATTTTGTGTATAATACAGTATATTTAATGTATCTTTTAAATGTCAATAAATTTCAAATGAAATTTGGGTATATCTGAAATCCTTGAATAATTTACGCACCCGAAATTTTAGCCAGAATTTTTCGTCAAAAAAGTGCGTTAATTATGCGAGAAAATATGGTATTTATAAATGACCTTGTGATATCCGGATTTTTCCATATCCGGATCGGCCGGTCGCCATATTAGTCCGGATATGACAGGTTGTACTGTATATAGGACATTATTTTACAAAACTTTTCACCTATCAGCACAGTATCAAACCACCCCAAAACAACCCCTAAATTTTGGAAAATCGGGTTTTTAATTATAACTTTTAAATGATTTGTGTATTGTGAAAGTAAAAAATATGAGCGTTAAGTAGAGAAAACTTCAGATAAAAACGTCTTTATAGTTTTTTTACAAAATTGAAAAGTTTTCTCGAAAAATTATTGATGCGTAAACATGTACCTGATTATTAGGTCTTCTAATCAAGTATGCACCTAATTTTTTCAAAATTTTTCATGGACTAGAATTGGAGAAAAAAATATATGGAAAAATGGCTTTTTCATCCCCTAGGGGTGGAAGGGGGAAGAATCCGAGATATGGTCTGTGGGTTACCTTTTTTTAGGTGCAAGAAACAGTATTATATAGTTTATTTCGGAATACATGATTAAGGGCATTTTGACCCCTCTTAACCCAGGATACCCTGGGTTAATATGTTATAAATTTAAAATATTACTAGATCTAAACTATAGTCTTGAACTAAGTGTGAAATTAATAATTAACTACAGTAGAGGTCAGTTATCCAAACTCATTGGGACTGAACATAATTCGATTATAAGAAATTTTAACTATTCAAACCACAAAAAATTGTATTATGATACATGATCTTACAGGTTAGGTGATATATGGAATTTAAACGATACTAAGGTCATGTAAATCATTGTAGGTAACCTACCCACCGTATACCTGCCATTTTTATCTCGCTTAATATTCCAGGTTCCCTATAGAGCTACGGCAGATAAATATTTCCCTTTATTCTCCACACTCTATTCTCCATAACTGGTCCATATATTTTGCTTTTGTAAGGTTAACAGCCCTAACTTGGAAAAAATAGAGTTGTTTACTGAAATTAAGGAATACTAAACAGAAATTCTTCACAAGTTGAGGGATGTAGTCAAGAGAAAACAACCAGCTCTGAGCAAGTGGTGAATGGCACCTTCACAGTGACAATGAAACTGCACAGTTTTGCACCTGGTATAGAATTCCTTGGCAAAATATAACGTCACACAGTTGGTTAGTCACCCTAATGTCCTTTCTAAAGCTGAAAGAGACAAGAGAAGGTGGTGGATGAGATTCAGGAAATTGCAAATCCGGATTTTTACAAATACAAATCAATACAAAACATGACACAATTTTCAAAGCACTCAACATCGAAAATATACAAAATACTAATACATACACCACAATCACACACAATAATACCAATTTAAAGTACCAGAAGCCAACAGGAAGCCACAATAATAACCAGCCAACGCACATGTACTTCACCAGACACAAAATCCGGAAGGCTGAGGATGGGTACACAATGGTACCCGAAACATGTTCGTAATAAGGAAAGAAATATCTTGAGGTAAATTCATTATAAAAAGTTAAATATAAAATATAATTGTGGAAACCTATTGTAATTAGGAAAAGAGAATGCAATAAATTTGTTTCTTATATACAGAAAACTATGGTTTTTTGGTAATGTTTTTACTTCCACATTCCATAAGGAAATGGAAGTATGGTGATGGCGAAAAAAATCGTGTTCGAGATTAGGGCTGATTCTGATTGTACTACCCTCAAAACATGAAGAAAAGTCATTTTTCAAAATGTGTGTGTGTGTGTGGGGGGGATTTGTTCTATGGCAAACAATAACAGCTGCACATTCAAACAGAATCAAATAATTTTTGCATACATCCCTGAGTTGTAGATGACTCAAGGCTTATTGATTTTTGTAAAGATCGGTTAAGGGGAAGGGGTAGTTTAGCTGCAACGTTTTTTGTTTTAACAAGGGTAATTTTTTCTATGACAAACGATAACTGCCGCACATTAGAGTAATTTTTTTATGATGAATGATAACTGCCGTAAATTCAAACAGAATCAAATAATTTTTTATATATATGTTTATATATAGTTTAATTAATTAAAATAACATTATATTTAGTAATTTAAATTGTAATACTGTATAAATTAAGTTCTCTCATAATATAATTTGCTCGCTTTCTTAAAGATAATTTGAAGATGTAAACAAACTATCATAAGTCTTCACATAAAAAATGATACATACATACACACGCACACACTCACATCACCAACATGTTCACCCAAATATTTAATTGTTTCGTTGTGTTTGATATTTCTATTGTATTTCATACACAGGTCCTGAAGATGACAATAAATATTGTCGAAACGTCGATGCAAAATTACTAAAAGTTGTATTATTGACCGATCCTCACTAACTATCCACTAAAACATTTATATATATGCCTGAGTTGTAGAGGACTCAAGGCCTATTGATTTTGGTGAAGATTGGTTATAGGGAATGGCTAGTTTACCTGTAACGTATGTTTTAATAAGAGTAAAGTACTTAAATAAAGTATCCTGAAAAGAAGATCATAATAATCCACTGTAGAAATGTAGATGAAATATCTATAAATGAAGAGGCTAGTTGAAGGGGTGGGGGTAATTTTTCTATAAATGAAAATGATAGTTGAAGGGGGAGGGTATAATTTTTTTATTTGTGTCATGTGCACTACGTTATCGGGAACAAAGAAGTAGTTTGTTGTTAAAATTCCTTCCCGGGCTGTTTGGCATGGTCCAATGTTTTCTACAAAACCAGACGTTTCGGCAATACCATCGACTGCCATCATCAGTGAAAATCGAATGCAGTAAAGTGAGATGGTATATGTTAGTGAGCACAGTAATGTGGTTAAGGCTGAAGAAAGAATTAGTGTTTCTATGGAAATATTTCATTTCGCAAATGATTTTAAATATAAATCTTAGAACATGGAAGTCGTGTATGGTTCTCCATACCGATATTTTACTTCTAACTCGATGGAATCTTCAGTTGGTAACTTTTATGAGTACTAGTCACTTACTTGTGATTTTTGTGATAGTTGTGGATATTTTATATCCATCTCCAGTTATTTATTTTTCAGGCTCATAATTTGCCATCATTGGACCTACAGGAGCAACAAATTGGAGAGAATAACATATTACAGAAGTTATGGGTCGTTTGAAAAAATGCAGTCATCAGTAACATAGCTTAATTATAATCTTTCTTCAAAACAAAGATGTTACTAAAATTTCACATAACGTATCAAGTCCACTAGATGTAATGGGTTTTTTGTAGAAATCAATAACTAATTTTGTGTTGAACAGACAAGAGATTAAACTTTGCGTTGCTTTGATTTGATTTCTCATCTAAAATGGTTTAATTGTCAGATTTTTTTAAACGTGCATCCTTATGGTATTAATGGCTGTTAATAAATAAATAAAGTTGTAGTGAGGATTGGTAACTTAAGTTTTAAAATATTTGTCAGTGACAATTTATTGTCATTTTTCAGTTATATTTTTGAGTTATATCAACTTGTCTACAATCGTACTAAAAGGTTTTCAAAACATCAACCATAAACACTTTAAGGTTGTGACTAGTTAATTGGCTGAACCCCACTGAACCTTTTATCATTTTTATCCCTTCTGAAAAATATTCGAGATAATTTTGATGTTCCTGTTTAGTGTATTCCATCACAATTAAATATTATACTTTGTTATTATCTCATTTGTAGATGAAGCATCTCGTATGACGTTGGCATACGCACAAGCTGAAGACTATCCAGTCGACCTGTATTACCTTATGGACTTGTCGAAGTCTATGGAAGAACATAAAGACAAGTTGTCCAGTCTTGGTGACGAGTTAGCACATAGAATGAAGAATATCACGTCAAATTTTAGATTAGGTTTTGGCAGTTTCGTTCATAAAGTTGTCATGCCTTATGTCACCACTGTACCAAAAAAGTAAGTTGTTTGTGTTTGTAGTTTTTATAACTATTTGTGTAATGGTAAACTCGGTCGTGATAATGATACAGGTCTAACATGTTTTAAAACCGGTTTGTTGAATATTGTGTTTTGTAGGTGTAGGGAGTTTTTTATAATTTGTAAGTTTAAGTAGACAAACATGTATAAGTGAAAATTGCTGTGATAATAAAATTATATTGAATCCTTGCTTTATGTTGTCCCAATTAATGTTGGTTTGCACCAGCCCCTGTTGTAAGGTGCAATTGTTTTTGCCATAACATTGATGTTCCAACACCTTAAATAAATATTCAGGAAGTGGTGACTATTTTTGTAAGAATTGTACGTTATGTATGAAAATAATAAGAGCACAACATAGTTGTCAACTTTCCTCCACCACATTTAGCAGTTGAAGCTCTAAACAGATGAATGTGGAGGTAGAAAGTGACCTAAGTATGACCTTCCCCAAGAATTCACATACCTTGCACAATTATTATTATGTTGCTGTCCAGAAAGTAACTTACGTTTTAGAATAAACTAATAAAAAAAACGAACGAAAATTTTTTTAATTTACACAGTTGAAAACTTCTTTCTTAGGAAAATATTTTTCCACAGTCTCCATTCAAGTTCAAACACTTATCGTAATGGTTTACGAGTTTTTGAAAGCCCTCATCGTAAAAATCTGCCGCCTGCGATTTCAGCCATTCATTAACGCCTGCCTTCAGCTCTTCGTCGTTTTCAAATCGCTGTGTTGCCAGCCACTTTTTCATACGCATGAACAGGTGATAATTGCTCGGTGCCAGATCAGGGCTGTATGGGGAATGATTGAAAATCTCCCATCCAAACTTTCCCAGAAGTTCTTGCGTTCGTGCTGCTGTATGCGGTTGGGCGTTGTCGTAGAAGAACAATACCCTGGAGCTCAACTTACTGCGTCGCTTGTTTTGGATTGCTCTCCGCAGCTTTTTTAAGGTTTCACAGTAAACCTCGGAGTTCATTGTGGTACCCCGTTCCATAAACTCTACCAAGAGAACCCCTTTTCTGTCCCAAAAAACTGTCACCATCATTTTCCTTGCTGACAAGGTCTGTAATCACATATCGGTTTTTTGGGCGAGCGAGTAAGGCCCCATTCCATGGATTGATTTTTTTGTTTCACAATTAATGTACCTAACCTAGGTTTCATTCCCCGTTACAATATGGCCCAGTAGAGAATCACCATCCTTGGCGTAGGCATCAAGAAATGACAATGCTGATGCCATCCGCTGGTTTTTGTGCATTTCTGTAAGCAGTTTTGGGACCCATCGCGCACAAAACTTATGGTAACCAAGCTTTATTGTGACAACTTCATGAAGCAAACTACGTGAAATTTGAGGAAACTCATGTTATAGCACAGTAATCGTAAAGCAGCGATTTTCAAGGATTTTTTAAATTTGATTTTCTCCATCAATTTGTCAGTAAGAACACTCGGTCGGCCACTCTGCTCATTATCATGAACATTGGTGTGGCCATTTTTATACATAAGACACCACTGCCTTACTCCTCCCTCACTCATAACATTCTTCCCATACACCTCACACAGTCGCCGATGAATGTCCACCGGTCTGCAGTTTTCTGCTTGCAGAAATTGTATTACTGAGCGCACTTCACAGCTCGTGGGATTATCAATCGCAGCACTCATTTTAAAAATTATTAGTGAAGCACAGAAACCAAACACAGACCTATACTGGTCCCAGCTGAATGCGTACTGAGTCACGCCACCCAGCGTCACCAAGATGGCGGCACTAGCCCCACCGCATCGCCACCCACACTGAAACATAAGTTACTTTCTGGACAGCCCTCGTATACTATATGTCTCAGTCACAATATATTATGAGGGCTATTCTAAAAATAACCTGTTTGGCTGATATACACAGTCTGGTTATCATAGGAACACATTAGCGACTAGTATACTTTAACATTATTACGCACAAATTTGTGGTCCAGTTTTTGTATCTATTTGAGTAGTGGTTGTTGACATAACACAGAACCTGTCAATGCCTCTCCCACCAGCTAGAAGATGCATGGTGATATTTGTTCAAACATCCCATTATCTTCTGGGTACATTCAAGATTAAGTCCTGAACTGCTGGATGGCATCAGGCGACAAGGCTGTCAATCACCGGGAAGGTGGGAGTGAAACTATCCTGTGCTGCCAGGGTCATGCAGGACCTGCTCCAGATGACTCAGTACGAACAGAGGATGCCCTGGTTATAAGGTGATGCTGAGTGATGTGACCATCAGGCCGTCGACCCCATTCACTGGGGAACTGCTAGAAGGGACCAGAGAGCAGACTCTGCATACTTGAAAGGTTTCAACTACAGGTAAGTTTACAGATGGGAATAGTGGATGATGGACCATGTTCCGTGCCATTGGTCAAATTGGTACACTGCCAAACTGAGTCTGGGAAGGGTTGTGATTGTGTCATGAAGATGACACCAATGTGATTGTGTCATAGGGCAATGGTGTAAACTCTTGGCCAGGTACGTTGGGGGCACATTTTTCAACAACAATCTGGAGAATCTGGTGCAGTAATATAATAATTGTGTGTATGTAGGTGGTGATTTGATGAAAATGTAATGTAGATAAGTACATACTTTTTGTGTATAGTAAAATATTTTTCTATATTTTAGTTTTTATTTACTTGTCAATCGGATGTTAATTTTAGGATAGCCGTTATAAATATGAGGCATATTTTTTAATTAAAGTCTGTTTTGAAATAAGAAGACATTAAATGATGAAATCAGTTTATTATAGCCAAGAAAATCTATTGACGTCCTTTATTTTTCCATATAATCACAATTGACTTCCACGAAGTTTTCACATCTTATCAAAAGCTTCTTTATTCCATTGTCATATAAGTGTGTCACTAATGTCTTGAACCATCTAGTAACACCATTTTGCAATTCATTGGCATTCTTGTACCACTGTAGTAAACTAAGCATTTTCTTTATAGGAAAACCAGGTTCCATCTCCACTATAGTACGGGACTTAGGATAATAAGCTTCGAGGTTACGCAATAGTAACAGTTCTACCCCGCCCCTCGCCCAACAGCGTTGTCGCACGTTACACTTGGTTATGCGTAGGCAAAGGTGGGGAGGGCGGGGAGTGAAGCAACATGGCAATACCGCAGTTGCCTCGAAGCTTATTTTGATATGTCTCACATAATAACAATGTATTAAAACAGCTCTTTCCCTCCATTTTCAAAACACTAGAAAAATGTTTGAAATGAAGCCAGACATTACTACTTGTAATGTACCACTTAACAGGTTAGACACAGTTTTTTGTTACCAGTTTTCTTTGTCACAGTGTCATACATTACTGGTCATGAAACATTAGGAAATTTAATAGATAATTCCAAAACAACTTGTTGATCTTCATGAATTTTTGATTCATTCCTTGCACTGAACCTTTTGTCATCACTATTGGGCTACATTCTTCATTGTGAATATTCATTTGTCCTGTATATCCTGAATATTCAAAATTTACTGTAATTCAAATTCTTGGTCTATAAAACTCATATAAGTTGCCCTTGAGTCTCGACAGCACTAACATTTTTTCTAACATTCAGGATGTTAAAGGGCAAGACGTAACAGGTGGCAGCATTTATCTTAGCACTCGATTGTGAAATTGCTCACATAACAAAACAATTGTGTATCTCATGGCAAACAAAAAAAATTTTTACCTGAGAATTATGTCATTTACAATACAATGTAATGCAGGATCCCCCTTTGTTGCCATAGTCAGCACGAGTGGAACTTACTTAAAAGTGTCTCATATTTTACATCAAAACAATCATATCCATGATGAAAACTTTGTTTTTTAGAACATAACCTCACATTGGCTATTGTTTCGAATCTCACTTTATTCCATTTCAGTTAATGTTTTGAATCTCACTAAACCTCAACATTTAGTGAAGACTTAGCTATATTTACTATTACAAAAGAATTTTTTTTTTTGTATCGGCCATCTAAGGACAACATGCCAATTTCAATTCTTTATTCTTTGTTCGTTTCTTTTTCTCCAATATTCTTTCATCTTTTCACTGTGTCTCTTCTTCCTGTCTTCAGTCCACTTTGAACCTACGTTTTTCTCTCTCCTACCCTGGACTCCGTCCATTTTTAACACTTTTGCCTGAAAAACTTCTCTTTCAATTGCTTCTTCTGCGTGTATATTATTTTTTCTAAATCCTTTTGGATTTCTTTAACCCACCTTGATGTTGACTTCTTCCCCCACAGGTATTTGAAGATCTGCTTTGTTAACCTATTGTCGTCCATTCTATATAAATGTCCAAAAAATAATAGTCTTCTTTTTCTCAGTGTTTCAGTTATATTTTCTATACTTTGCTATATTTCATCATTACTTCTTAATTTCCAACCTTCTGAAGTTTTTCGTGGGCCCAATATTTTCCTAATAATTAATTTGTCTTTCCAATATATCTAGGTTGTCTAAATTATAATTCAATGCTAGAGACATTCATTTGCATATGGGCATTCTGGCTTCACTACTGTACTGTAATGCCTTATTTTCGCATTTTTAGATATTGCCTTTTTATTATAAATATCTTTAGTTATACCATATGCCCTTTCCATCTTATGAATCCTTTCTTCTGTAGCAGATTTTCCTAAACCATTCTCTTGAATGTTAATTAATATTAGAGAACATTTTTAATTTTCTTAAAATAGAAATATATTTTTCATCATCAAAATTAAATGTTACATTTACAAAATATAAAAAACAAAATCTTTTGGATGAATTCTATAGAGTGAGTATTGTGTTGTGAAAGTTCGTAAGTAGAGTTAGAGTAAAATGTTAAACTTCTGTGTTATTTCATTTGTGTGTGTGTGTTTAATGACCATCTATTGTAATACTAATGCATTGTTATCAGTAAGTTTGCAATAAGAAGCTGTTTGTTGTACGCAGACTAAAGGAGCCGTGTGACAATTGCGAAGCACCATACAGTTTCCGCAACCACATGCATCTAAGTCTCGATACCAAGAGATTCTCCGTAAGTGTGCTGGTTTTCTACTACTGCATAAATGCAAGCTCTTGTCGATGTCGTCAATGTTGTTGTTGTTGTTGTCATTGTTATGTTTTGCAGCACAGCTTTTAAGTCTTTTTTTATTTCTTTATATTCTAGGTGTAAACATTTATTTTATTTGGTGTAACGGTTTGTATACATCATTAATTTTGGTGCAGCCATAGTAAATTGAAAAATCAGAAGGGTTTGTAATATATGTAAACATAATTATATAAAAATTACACTAGGCGATAATTTTCATTTTATTTTCTAGATAACGCAAAAAAAAGCTCTTGTTATTAAAACTTTCAACTCTGATTACAAACATTTTGCGACAAAAAATAAGTGCACATAAGGATTTTTTGGTATAACTTGTATAATAAAAGTATCACATTAAATAAATATCGGTATGGAGAACCATACATGACTTCCGTATTCTAAGATTTAAATTTAAAATCATTTTCGAAATGAAATATTACCATAGAAACTACTTCTTTCTACTTACTGCTTCAGCCTTAACCACAGTACTATGGTCACTAACTTATACCACCTCACGTTATCGCACTCGATTTTCACTGATGATGGAAGTCGATGGCATTGCCGAAACGTCTGGTTTTGTAGAAAACATTGGACTACAGCCAAATATCCCGGGAAGGAATTTTAACAAAAACTACTTCTTTGTTGCCGATAACGTTGTACACATATATATAAAAAATATGCATAAAATTAATGGCTTGTATAAGTTAATGATTGATCTCCATTAAGTAGTGCTCAAGTTTCCAAAGTTTTAATTTTATGATGTCCATAATTAAAACATCAGAGTAGGTTTAGTGTGAATGAGGGTACACCGTGGACTAAAATTTTCAACATTTCCTATTGAGCGTTGCTTAGAGTAAAGCTGCGAATCTACAGTGTATGTTTCACAGAACAAACACGCGAAAAAGAAGGAGCGCTCCGAAGTCACTCATGGACCCTCAGCATCTTGCAGAGGGTTCATTCCCTAAAGACGAAAAGTCTATCTATGAATCTTTCCTCTGTAAACACGTGCAGTTACACTGCCCAGCGATCCACAGGAAGCAAATTGATGTCCATTTTTTCGGCTTGCACACGTTATGTTGGTGTGGGTTTCGGCACTTTCCATTTAAAAAGCGTGCAAATGTAAGAAAAAAAACATGAGTGAGGCCAGAAATAACGCGAATTGTGTGTGTGTGTGTGTGTGTGTGTGTTCCCTGCCTTTTTATTGTTGTAGTCATAATAATAAAATGGAAACGTAAACATTACATAACTGAGATATGCTTACCTGCCACGAACAATATATTATTTTATACATGTACGAGGTGTGTTCAAAAAAAGACCGAACTATTTGTATAGCACGTCAACTAGCACATAGAGCGAGCTGAAGAATTAAGTGCTGCTAGCGACAGGTTTTGACGCCTGAATGTCGTTTTCTCTGTTCCGTCACGATCTTCAGTCTTCGAGCTACACGCGCTGTAGTGGGCACGGGCACACACCGTCTGGCGGATTTATAACGAAGTGAGAATGAAGATCTTAACACAACGTGTGTGTATAAAATTTTGCTGCTGACTTCGTAAAATCTTTACAGAGCTATTTCCATTGTCTTCCAAAGTTTTCATTACCATTTGCATTGGTACGCAGTTGTTGACCGATTTCAAAACAGGTCTCTTTCTGATCGTCGTCAACAAACACAGTAAGAATTTTTCAGTGATACGATACATTTAAATTTTTCTATCAAAATTTAATTTTACGATCTTAAATGGATTCTGTCAGAAAGTATCGGCATTTAAACGATGATTTACAATTACCACATCACGAGCTCTCTTCCCATGATCTTTGATCTGCACCGACCATTGTTTTTCCCTCTTTAAAAATGCTTAAACTAATCGTTCGCCTCACGCAGGCTTCCGCGTATGCTTAATTGAAAACCAGAATGTCTCTGAAAAGTTTTAACCTAGTTTTGCTGCAAAATTTCATACGCACACGTTGTTCTCGCGGTCTTTCTTAATCGCTTTGTCACTAATCCGCCGGCCAGCGTGTGCACGTCCCCACTCAGTGTGATATACCTCAAAGACTACTGCTAATAGCGGAACAGAATAAGTGGTAGTATGTTGTCAAAAACTATCGGTAGGTGCGCGCAAAGTCGCGGCGCGTCGTTTGTGCGGATTGATGTGTTACTCAAAAAGTTTGGTCTTTTTATGAACACACCTCGTATATTAACTCATACATAATTTACATTAAAATGAAAAAACTATAATTTTATTCCCTGGCAACAAAATTATTTTATTTTTAAAACAATTACCATTGTTTGAAAAAGTTTAAATGCATTTTCAACTACTTTACTGTTGTTAAAACGTAAAACGTTGCAGGTAAACTACCCCTTCCCCTTAACCGATCTTCACCAAAATCGAAAATCCTTGAGATTTCTAAAATTCAGGGACGTATGCAAAAAATTATTTGATTCTGTTTGCATTTGCGGCTGTTATCGTTTGCCATAGAAAATACGCTTGATAAAAAAACGTTGCAGGTAAACTACCCCTTCCCCTTAACCGATATTCACCAAAAACAATAGGTCTTGAGTACTCTACAAATCAGGGCTGTATGCAAAAAAATATTTGATTCTGTTTGAATTTGCGGCTGTTATCGTTTGCCATAGAAAATACCCTTGTTAAAAAATATTGCAGGTAAACTACCCCTTTCCCTTAACCGATATTCGCTAAAAACAATATGTCTTGAGAATTCTACAATTTAGGGCTGTATGCAAATAATCTTTTGATTCTGTTTGAATTTGCGGCTGTTATCGTTTGCCATAGAAAATACCCTTGTTAAAACATAAAACGTTGCAGGTAAACTACCCCTTTCCCTTAACCGATCTTCACCAAAAACAACAGATCTTGAGAATTCTAAAATTCAGGGCTGCATGCGAAACATTATTTGATTCTGTTTGAATTTGCGGCTGTTATCGTTTGCCAAAAAAAAAGAATTTCCCTTGATAAAAAAAACCGTTGCAGGTAAACTACCCCATCCCCTCGACCGATCTTCACCAAAAACAATAGGTCGTGAGTGAGTACTCTACAAATCAGGGCTGTATGCAAAAAATTATTTGATCTGTTTGAATTTGCGGCTGTTATCGTTTCCCATAGAAAAAAAATCTACAGATATACACACAGACACTTTTCGAAAAACGACTTTTTTCATGTTTTGAGTGTAGTACAATCAGAATCTGCAATAATCTCGAACACGATTTTTTTTGCCATCACCATACTTCCATTTCCTTAAGGAATATGGAAGTAAAAGGAACCTATTTCCTGTAAGGTATTTTTACTTCCATGTTCCTTAAGGAAATGGAAGTATGGTGATGGCAAAAAAAAATCGTGTTCGAGATTATTGCAGATTCTGATTGTATTACACTCAAAACATGAAAAAAAGTCGTTTTTCGAAAAGTGTCTGTGTGTGTGTGTGTCTGTCTGTCTATCTGTGTGTCTGTCTGTAAATTTTTTTTCTATGGCAAACTATAACAGCCGCAAATTCAAACAGAATCAAATAATGTTTCGCATACAGCCCTGAATTGTAGAGTTCTCAAGACCTATTGTTTTTGGTGAAGATCGGTTAAGGGAAAGGGGTAGTTTACCTGCAACGTTTTATGTTTTAACAAGGGTATTTTCTATGGCAAACTATAACAGCCGCAAATTCAAACAGAATCAAAAGATTATTTGCATACAGCCCTGATTTGTAGAGTACTCAAGACCTATTGTTTTTGGTGAAGATCGGTTAAGGGAAAGGGGTAGTTTACCTGCTACATTTTATGTTATAACAAGGGTATTTTCTATGGCAAACGATAACAGCCGCAAATTCAAACAGAATCAAATAATTTTTTGCATACAGCCCTGATTTGTAGAGTACTCAAGACCTATTGTTTTAGGAGAAGATCGGTTAAGGGAAAGGGGTAGTTTACCGGCAACTTTGTATTATCAAGGGTAATTTTTTTTTGGCAAACGATAACATCTGCAAATTCAAACAGAATCAAATAATGTTTTGCATACAGCCCTGAATTGTAGAGTTCTCTAGATCTTTTGGTTTTGGTGAAGATCGGTTAAGGGAATAGGGAAGTTTACCAGCAACATTTTATGTTTTAACAAGGGTAATTTTTTCTATGACGAACGGTAACTGCCGCATATTCAAACAGAATCAAATAATTTTTTGCATACATCCCTGAATTGTAGTGATCTCAAGGCCTTTTGATTTTGGTGAAGATCGGTTAAGGGGAAGGGGTAGTTTACCGGGAACCTTTTACGTTTTAACAACAGTAAAGTACTTGAAAATTCATTTAAACTTTTTCAAACAATGGTAATTGTTAAAAATAAAATAATTTTGTTGCCAGGCAATAAAATTATAATTTTTTCATTTTAATGTAAATCATGTATGAGAGAAAATATATCGTTCGTGGCAGGCAAGCATATCTCAATTATGTAATGTTTACGTTTCCATTTTATTATTATGATTACTACAATAAAAAGGCAGGGAACACACACACACACACACACACACACACACAAAATTCCGCGTTATTTCTGGCCTCACTCATGTTTATTTTCTTACATTTGCACGCTTTTTAAATGGAAAGTGCCAAAACTCACGCCAATATAACGTGTGCAAGCCGAAAAATTGTCCAGCGTGGATAGCGATTTGCTTCCTGTGGATCGCTGGGCAGTGTAACTGCACATGTTTACAAAGGAACGATTCATAGACAGAATTTTCGTCTTTAGGGAATGAACCCTCTGCAAGATGCTGAGGGTCCATGAGTGACTTCGGAGCACTCCTTCTTTTCCGCGTGTTTGTTCTGTGAAACGTACACTGTAGATTCGCAGCTTTACTCTAAGCAACGCTCAATAGGAAATGTTGAAAATTGTTGTCCACGGTGTACCCTCATACACACTAAACCTGCTCTGATGTTTTAATTACGGACATCATAATATTAAAACTTTAGAAACTTGAGCACTACTTAATGGAGATCAAACATTAACTTATACAAGCCATTAATTTTATGCATATTTTATATATATATATATGTGTACAACGTTATCGGCAACAAAGAAGTAGTTTTTGTTAAAATTCCTTCCCGGGATGTTTGGCCGTAGTCCAATGTTTTCTACAAAACCAGACGTTTCGGCAATGCCATTGACTTCCATCATCAGTGAAAATCGAGTGCGATAACGTGAGGTGGTATATGTTAGTGACCACAATACTGTGGTTAAGGCTGAAGCAGTAAGTAGAAAGAAGTAGTTTCTATGGTAATATTTCATTTTGAAAATGATTTTAAATATAAATCTTAGAACATGGAAGTTATGTATGGTTCTCCATACCGATTTTTATTTTTCAATATAGCAAACTTTGATGGTTAAGACAACGAATTGACTAGAAAATTCAAAATATTGTGGTGAAGGGGCAAAAATAGCAATAAGAAACTGGTCTGTCTGCCAAATATTGACCTCCTGCAAGGTAAGCAATATTTTCTTATCATGGTTGGCTCCCGCAGACCATGGTATCTCTCCCCTGTAATCTCTGAGTCTCACTGTTCTTACTCAGTATTAATTTTATACAATTTTTTTAAACATCTGTGAATTTAAAAAGTAGATTTTTAATGATGTTCTATAAGCCAAATTTTCTGTAGTTTTTATTACATGTTCCATAAGGAAATGGAAGTATGGTGAGGCAAAAAAAATCGTGTTCGAGATAATTGCAGATTCTGATTGTGGTACCCTCAAAACATGAAAAAAGTCATTTTTCATAAAGTGTGTGTGTGTGTGTGTGTGTGTGTCTTCTGTAGATTTTTTTCTATGGCAAACGATAACAGCCGCAAATTCAAACAGAATTAAATAATTTTTTGCATACAGCTCTGAATTGTAGAGTACTCAAGACCTATTGTTTTTGGTGAAGATCGGTTAAGGGGAAGGGGTAGTTTGCCAGCAACTTTTTTTATCAAGGGTAATTTTTTTTCTATGGCAAACGATAACAGCCGTAAATTCAAACAGAATCAAATACTTTTTTTTGCACACCTTCCTGAATTATATAGTACTCAAGGTCTGTTAATTTTGGTGAAGATCGGTTAAGAGAAAAGGGTAGTTTACCTGCAACATTATGTTTTAAAAGGGTAATTTTATTTTTATGACGAATGGTAACTGCCGCATATTCAAAGAGAATCAAATAATTTTTTGCATACATTCCTGAAGTTTTAAGTACTCAAGGTCTGTTGATTTGGTGAAGATCGGTTAAGGGAATGGGGTAGTTTACCTGCAAGGTTTTATGTTTTAACAAGGGTAATTTTTTCTATGATGAACGATAACTGCTGTTAATTCAAAGAGAATCAAATAATTTTTTGCACACATTCCTAGAGTTTTACGTACTCAAGGTCTGTTGATTTTGGTGAAGATTGGTTAAGGGAAAGGGGTAGTTTACCAGCAACATTTTATGTTTTAACAAGGGTAATTTTTTCTATGACGAACGATAACTGCCTTAAATTCAAAGAGAATCAAATAATGTTTTTTATGCATCCCTGAATTGTAGAGGACTCAAGACCTATTGATTGTGGTGAAGATCAGTTAAGAGAAAGGGATAGTTTACCTGCAACATTTTATGTGACAAGAGAAATTTTTTCATGACTAACAATAACTGCTGTAAATTCAAACAGAATCAAATAATTTTGTACATATCTACCTGAGTTGTAGAGGACTCAAGGCCTATTGATTTTGGTGAAGATCGGTTTTGGGGAAAGGGCAGTTTACCTGAAACAATTTTTGTTGTAACAAGAGTAAAGTACTTAATTTTGATAAATAAAGTATCCTGATAAGAAGATCTTAATAATCCATTGTAGAAACATAGATGAAATATCTATGTTGAACAGGGTGGGGGTAATTTACTTTAAATGAAAATTATAGTTGAAGGGGAGGGGATAATATTTATATGTGTACTACGTTATCAGCAACAAAGTAGTAGTTGTTAAAATTCTTTCCTGGGCTGTTTGGCCGTAGTCCAATGTTTTCTGCAAAACCAGACGTTTCTGCAGTGCTGTCGGCTGCCATCATCAGTGAAAATCGAGTGCAATAACGTGTGGTGGTATACGTTAGTGACCACAGTCCTGTGGTTAAGGCTGAAGCAATAAGTGGAAAGAAGTAGTGTCTATGGAAACATTTCATTTCGTAAATGATTTTAAATATAAATCTTAGAACATGGAAGTCATGTATGGTTCTCCATACCGATATTTGCTATCTTAATTTGGTTTTGTAAGAAAACTTTCAGCCCATACATAAAAGACATCAATCCTCAGAGTTATATCAAAGAAAGAAAGACAGACAGATCTATCTTTGTTTTTTGTTTCTGTAAACTTTTGCTATGTGAAACTGACCAGTGAGCTGTTGGTAAATGAGGGCACTTTTTAATGATTCTTCTGTGTTGAGTCTTCGGAGTAGCTTCTTTTGTAGGATAGTGGCAAAAAAGGGAACTTCATCCCTTTCTGTCATTCATTCAAATTGACATTCATATAATTAATTATATGAATTCATATAAAAACCTCTGAAGATACAGAATAATTTTGTGAAATGTGCATCAGGTGAAAATACAATAAATTTTACTCGCAAAAGTGTTTATTATTTGAAGACATATTCATTACGTAGAAAACCTGCAAGAAACTCGGCGAGTTATTTTCAAAGGAATTTATTTTGTTTGTATTAAATTTAAAAATTTGCACAAAATCAGTGATGTATAAAAACCGAAGAATGAAAAAGAATTGTGATGGTACAATCATGGTACATTTCATAATTACCTAAAATATGGTAAAGAGATCATAAATATTGTATTTTCCTATTTTTTGACATACCCAACCCAATCTCAAACACCCGATATAGAATTTACAGTGAGTGGACTATATTACAGTATTTGCCAGGATTTGAACTAATTCATGACAAAAAACGGTGTCACATCACAAAAACAGTGTGCAGTTATTGAGATAAGCAGAGCCAAGCCTTCGTTACGTCAGAGGCGGAGAATGTGTTGACAACTACAAACAGCGATGTCAACAACTTAGACAAAGGAATGTGACGTCAATACACCCCACTTCCGCAGATTTCAACCAGAAATTGCCGTCATTTCATCTGCAGCTCTGATTTGAGCCGGCCGGCCGACCATTCACTTACGAGTGAATTTTAACTTTTTAGACCACTGTAGGTGGTTAATAAACAATATAAATATAATAAGTACAGTGCGCCAACTTCAAGATGTGACCGGGAAAAACTCGCCGAACTCGCGGTGCGCGAAGTTCGTGCAAACCGAGAACAACCAGCAACACTACATTGGTGAGAGCGTTCCTTATATATTTTGAATCCTTTATTTCCCAATATATGTTATTGTAGAAATCAATCATTTAACAAATTATTCAAAATTTCAATCAAAATTTAAGGAGCTCCAAAATTTAAATAAGTTGTACCATGATAATGAAAGGGTGAGTGGTTGTGTGCGTGCATAATTATTCTAAGTGCTGGGTTGAGCACCACTATATAAATATAAATATATACATGTTATTATTGTATAATCATTTAATCATATAATCATTAAACTTAATCAAATTTATTATTACACATTATGTTTTTGGAAGGGTTACAGTTGGTTTTAAAAAATGTTATGTAACAAAGTAAAGAATAAAAAGGGGCATTTCATTGGTAACAATTAGAACAGCTGTTTTGTTATTTCAAGCAATTTCCGTTTCCTATGACTTCGCGTAACGAACTTCTGGCCCATGACTTAGTTAATTGCATAGATGGCGTCTTAGTTTTTGTATACATAACCACATTTGTGAGATATATCGTATTTATAAATTCAAAAATAACGTAACTGTACAGGTGGCTTCTGGAACAGGGACATTAGGTGGTATTATTTAAACATATTATTACCTAATGTACGCCTAGAAAGAACGGAACAAATTGCTTGAGGTAACGGACACAAAATTTTATAATTCGTAAACATAACCCCACAATTAGGTTATACAATTGTATGCATGCGTGCATTACACAATTGCCAAAATGAGTACTAATGACAATATTACGTTAGAAATAGGTACAACTAATGTAAATTTGACTGGCGAGATGGATGTACAAACACCTCAAACTAGTCAGATTGACGAGGTGCATACGCCTGTATCTGTAGAAATAACGAAAGTCAATACATCCATTTCAACTAGTTTAGATAGTAAGCAGGATGAAACTAATGCAATGATGCAACTTTTATTGAATAAATTTGACAGTTTTGATAAAAAACTAGATGAACAGAAAATCGATTCTAATATTAAATTCAATGAATTAAAGAATGAAATAAAAAGACAAAATTGTCAATTTGAGGAGAGAATTAACACAGTAGAAACACGTTGTGATAACATACAGAAAACCACACTAGCCATTGTTGATGACAAGTTCAGTAGTACCATAAATGATTTAGACACTAAAATTGATCTAGTACAAGACACAGTAAATAACACGATTAAAAGTAAATTACAGTCAACAAGTACAGAAATACAACAGAAATGTTTACATTTTGTAGAAAGTCAAGTAGAAGTTAAAACCAATGTGTTGCAAAATCATTTAGAAAACATTGAAATAAACGTGATAGATATTACTAAAAATTTAGAAGCTATAGATAGTACTATGACTGAACATGAGAAAAATACCAAGAGTAGATTTAATTTGTTACAAAGTAAGATTAAAGAAATTGATGACTTAACTGTACAAAAAAGTATGGATGTGCATGATAAATATGATATGATTGCAAATAATTTGACCAGTGTAAAAAACGAATTACGGGGAGAAATAAATAAAAATGTTTCAAGCATAACTGATAGAGTAGTAGTAACTAGAGATTTCTATAATGAAATAGAACTAGAGAATTTTAGCCATGAAAACAGAGTAATACATCCCATGCGATTCCTTAATCAGACTAGGGATTATAATCATTTTAGTAGTAGTAGCTGGGAAGTGAAATTAAATAAAATTATTAAATGTTTCAAGGGTAACTCAGTCATATGGGCTGAAGCTCATAGGTTAGAATGGGATTGCTATAATACTTTTGAAAAAGCTTTTAAGGGTAAATATTGGACAGAAGAAGAGCAGGAGACTTTAAGAAGCCGTATTATGGGAACGGGTAATTTCATGGGACGTAACGTTAGTAATAATAACATTACTATTTATGTAACAAAATTGTACAACGAAGCTAAATATTTAGAGCCTCCTATACCATTTAAGTCATTTGTTAGGTATGTTAGTAAGCACTTACCTAGAGAAGTGCAGGTCACTCTGATGACTAAAGAAATAGAAAATCTTGATGAACTGGAAAGGGTATTAGATATACTACAAAGTATAAATGATCGTGAAATGGGTAGACGCCCTATACAACCAAATACGTATAACCATAACAATAATAACAATGAGTTTAATCGGCCAAGGCCTTATTTTAATCATACTGGCAATAAATATAATGTTAGAAATGATTTACCGACACCAGGCGGTTGGAGTTGTTCTAGTTGCAGGAAGGAGAATCGGGGTCACATGCAGCATTGTTATTTCTGTAAAGCACCAAGAAATAACCAAGTAAAGCAATTCATACCTGCGAAGAGAGGAGCCCCGAGTAACAGAGGAGCACCGTACCACCATCAGGGACCGACACGCGGACACCCTGTGCCATCAACAAGTCATAATAGGACACAGCCGGAAAACTGAAGTCAACAGTGGTAAGTAGGACCCGACCACTGTTCAGGGAAACTCATGAGGTCCGACCCATCGAGAACTTACAATCCAACGTTATAAAAGCAGACATCGTTGCAGATTTATTGGAGGAGGAGTGTAACACGACATTGGAGGTGAGAGCTGGACTCACGGAAATACAGGTAACAATAGATAATAGAAACTTTAAAACACTTGTTGATACAGGGAGTGAAATTTCAGTAATAGCCGAGAACATTTTAAGTGAATTGAAAGAATTGAATAAGAATATTCCAGTTTTACCCGTAGCAGGGGTTACAGTAATAGGAGTCACGGGGGTACGTAGTAAAAGGGTGACAAAACAGATACATTTAAGCTTCTCAATTGGAGATATGAATTTTGATAATACATTTTTGGTAGTCAAGGGGTTAAGTTTAGACATCATTTTGGGAAATGATTTTTTACAAAGAAATAAAGCTGTAATAAATTTTAAAGAAAAAATTTTGGAGTTAGATGGGGGTGATCGGTCTGTGAAAATTAATTTTGAAAACGTGATAAATAAAGTTAGAACCACTGGTGTGAAATTGTTACAGAAACAAGTAGTTGAGAATCACTTAGATACTAAAGTAAATTTTTGTATAGAGGGTGAGTATTTAGAAGATGTTGATAATGAAATGAGTAATATTAATAATGAAGTATGGGAGATAAGGGCGGATGAATTCTGTAGTGGGGGTGAGGTGATAAGGAGTGGCCAACGTAGAGCGTTATGGCAGGTAATAGAGCAGTTTAAGGGAGTGTTTGCCGATATTCCAGGAAGGGCAAAAAATTATGAATGTATGTTACAGATAAAGGAACACACACCATTCATGCAGCGGAGCTATCCAGTGCCTTACTCTAAAAGACGAGCGGTGCAAGAAGAGTTGGACAAGATGTTAGATAATGGTATCATAGAGAGGTCAGTGTCTCACTACTCAAATCCGTTAGTGGTGGTAATCAAGAAGGAAGGAGGAGTAAGATTATGCCTAGACGCAAGGAAAATTAACCAAATTATTATACCAGACCGAGAATCACCAGAATCTATAAATGAGATCTTTCAAAAGTTTAGTGGCGTAAGATTTATGACGTCCTTAGATCTGACTGCTGGATATTGGCAGGTACCTTTAGCCGAGGTAAGTAGGCAATACACAGCATTTTTATTTAATGGAAAAAATTATCAGTTTAAGCGACTACCATTTGGGCTAAATACCAGCGTAGCTAGTTTCATTAAATGTTTGGATAGAATTTTGAGACCAAAAGATTTAGATTTTCTCACAGTTTATGTAGATGATATTTTAATAGCTTCACGTACATTTGAAGACCATTTAGAACATTTAAAATATGTGTTAGGAAAATTAGAAGCGGGAGGATTAACCGTAAATTGGGATAAGTCCAAATTTCTACAAACGAAGATTAATTTTTTAGGATTCATTATTACATCGGAAGGAATTTCCGCAAACCCGGACAAGGTCGAATCTATTATGCGTTTCCCTGAACCGCGAAACATCAAACAACTTCAGAGTTTTCTTGGGCTGTGCAACTTTTATAGGAAATTTCAGAGGAACTACGCCTACCTAACCGCTAAGTTAAGTGCGGTATTACAGAAAAACCGACAATGGAAATGGAGAGATAGTTATTATTTAATCTTATTATTGAACGGGGAGGGGGACCCCTAATTCTTGGGATAAAAAAAAAAAAAAAAAAAAAAAAAAAAAAAAAAAAAAAAAATCTATATTTTGGCATTGATCCCTTGAATCTTGTTTTATTCTAAAATTTTATAGAATAGAAAAGTTGAAATTTGTGTAACTTAAGAGGTTAACTCATTAAGGAGTTGTATATTTTTTTTATGTAACTAAGTATATCAGAAGATCCATTGTTTTCCTGGAGTGTTAGAAAAGTGATGTTTTGGACTTGGAAAGTGTCTACAAATTTATTAATGTAACTAATGGAAAAATTAACATTTTTTTAAAATGATATTTCAATTTTGATATATCTTACTTATTTATTAAGATATGATTAAATATGATTGAGTATTTAAAATGTATTAACTGTATTATTAATATATCAGTGTTAATTATTAATGTATTATGTATTTATTTGAAAACTTTTTAACATGATTTTATAATATGTGTAGGAAGAGAAAAAATTTTAAATGGCGCTGTTAATAATATTTATCAACCAGATGATTAACTGTTAATAATAATAATAATAATAATACTAATAATCATAATAAAAGTTTATTTTAATGGTTATAAATAAATAAATCGATTTATTAAATTTCTTGATTTGTTTTCTCCAAGTTTGGGAGATATATAATTATATTTTATATTATATATATTTTATATTTTCAATTATATTTCATTCAATTTTAATCCTTTTTCATATTCTTTTTAATCCTTGAGATTTATTATTTTTATAATTTTTATACTTTCTCATTTTATTTATAATAATTTATAATTTTATAAATAGTAAGCCAACCCAGTGCTTATTGGCACAAACCAGCACTTAGCTAAGGGGAACCATATCAGTTAAGGAGGTAGTGATTCAATAAGCCACTATGTTCATATTTTTTATAAATTGTTTCAGTGTTTGGGGTGTGACAGCGGTCCTGAGCTGGCCAACGCGTCAGAGCAGGGGCGTTAAGAGCCTAAGTGGCCTTATGGTGTTGGGATCTCGCAGGAGAAGTCCAGTAAGGTCATCTAGGTACGGTCATTATCACCAGACCAAGGGTGAGTTATTGTTATTTTTTATATAAAATTGTAAGGGGGTTGTGGCGACTTGTCCTGACTGATCCCTTTAGGAAGTATGAAAGGGTCAATGAAAGTTTGTGTGCTTCGTCACACCATCTTTCATTGAGGGGGTTTTGTGATGGTACAATCATGGTACATTTCATAATTACCTAAAATATGGTAAAGAGATCATAAATATTGTATTTTCCTATTTTTTGACATACCCAACCCAATCTCAAACACCCGATATAGAATTTACAGTGAGTGGACTATATTACAGTATTTGCCAGGATTTGAACTAATTCATGACAAAAAACGGTGTCACATCACAAAAACAGTGTGCAGTTATTGAGATAAGCAGAGCCAAGCCTTCGTTACGTCAGAGGCGGAGAATGTGTTGACAACTACAAACAGCGATGTCAACAACTTAGACAAAGGAATGTGACGTCAATACACCCCACTTCCGCAGATTTCAACCAGAAATTGCCGTCATTTCATCTGCAGCTCTGATTTGAGCCGGCCGGCCGACCATTCACTTACGAGTGAATTTTAACTTTTTAGACCACTGTAGGTGGTTAATAAACAATATAAATATAATAAGTACAGTGCGCCAACTTCAAGATGTGACCGGGAAAAACTCGCCGAACTCGCGGTGCGCGAAGTTCGTGCAAACCGAGAACAACCAGCAACACTACATTGGTGAGAGCGTTCCTTATATATTTTGAATCCTTTATTTCCCAATATATGTTATTGTAGAAATCAATCATTTAACAAATTATTCAAAATTTCAATCAAAATTTAAGGAGCTCCAAAATTTAAATAAGTTGTACCATGATAATGAAAGGGTGAGTGGTTGTGTGCGTGCATAATTATTCTAAGTGCTGGGTTGAGCACCACTATATAAATATAAATATATACATGTTATTATTGTATAATCATTTAATCATATAATCATTAAACTTAATCAAATTTATTATTACACATTATGTTTTTGGAAGGGTTACAGTTGGTTTTAAAAAATGTTATGTAACAAAGTAAAGAATAAAAAGGGGCATTTCATTGGTAACAATTAGAACAGCTGTTTTGTTATTTCAAGCAATTTCCGTTTCCTATGACTTCGCGTAACGAACTTCTGGCCCATGACTCAGTTAATTGCATAGATGGCGTCTTAGTTTTTGTATACATAACCACATTTGTGAGATATATCGTATTTATAAATTCAAAAATAACGTAACTGTACAGGTGGCTTCTGGAACAGGGACATTAGGTGGTATTATTTAAACATATTATTACCTAATGTACGCCTAGAAAGAACGGAACAAATTGCTTGAGGTAACGGACACAAAATTTTATAATTCGTAAACATAACCCCACAATTAGGTTATACAATTGTATGCATGCGTGCATTACACAATTGCCAAAATGAGTACTAATGACAATATTACGTTAGAAATAGGTACAACTAATGTAAATTTGACTGGCGAGATGGATGTACAAACACCTCAAACTAGTCAGATTGACGAGGTGCATACGCCTGTATCTGTAGAAATAACGAAAGTCAATACATCCATTTCAACTAGTTTAGATAGTAAGCAGGATGAAACTAATGCAATGATGCAACTTTTATTGAATAAATTTGACAGTTTTGATAAAAAACTAGATGAACAGAAAATCGATTCTAATATTAAATTCAATGAATTAAAGAATGAAATAAAAAGACAAAATTGTCAATTTGAGGAGAGAATTAACACAGTAGAAACACGTTGTGATAACATACAGAAAACCACACTAGCCATTGTTGATGACAAGTTCAGTAGTACCATAAATGATTTAGACACTAAAATTGATCTAGTACAAGACACAGTAAATAACACGATTAAAAGTAAATTACAGTCAACAAGTACAGAAATACAACAGAAATGTTTACATTTTGTAGAAAGTCAAGTAGAAGTTAAAACCAATGTGTTGCAAAATCATTTAGAAAACATTGAAATAAACGTGATAGATATTACTAAAAATTTAGAAGCTATAGATAGTACTATGACTGAACATGAGAAAAATACCAAGAGTAGATTTAATTTGTTACAAAGTAAGATTAAAGAAATTGATGACTTAACTGTACAAAATAGTATGGATGTGCATGATAAATATGATATGATTGCAAATAATTTGACCAGTGTAAAAAACGAATTACGGGGAGAAATAAATAAAAATGTTTCAAGCATAACTGATAGAGTAGTAGTAACTAGAGATTTCTATAATGAAATAGAACTAGAGAATTTTAGCCATGAAAACAGAGTAATACATCCCATGCGATTCCTTAATCAGACTAGGGATTATAATCATTTTAGTAGTAGTAGCTGGGAAGTGAAATTAAATAAAATTATTAAATGTTTCAAGGGTAACTCAGTCATATGGGCTGAAGCTCATAGGTTAGAATGGGATTGCTATAATACTTTTGAAAAAGCTTTTAAGGGTAAATATTGGACAGAAGAAGAGCAGGAGACTTTAAGAAGCCGTATTATGGGAACGGGTAATTTCATGGGACGTAACGTTAGTAATAATAACATTACTATTTATGTAACAAAATTGTACAACGAAGCTAAATATTTAGAGCCTCCTATACCATTTAAGTCATTTGTTAGGTATGTTAGTAAGCACTTACCTAGAGAAGTGCAGGTCACTCTGATGACTAAAGAAATAGAAAATCTTGATGAACTGGAAAGGGTATTAGATATACTACAAAGTATAAATGATCGTGAAATGGGTAGACGCCCTATACAACCAAATACGTATAACCATAACAATAATAACAATGAGTTTAATCGGCCAAGGCCTTATTTTAATCATACTGGCAATAAATATAATGTTAGAAATGATTTACCGACACCAGGCGGTTGGAGTTGTTCTAGTTGCAGGAAGGAGAATCGGGGTCACATGCAGCATTGTTATTTCTGTAAAGCACCAAGAAATAACCAAGTAAAGCAATTCATACCTGCGAAGAGAGGAGCCCCGAGTAACAGAGGAGCACCGTACCACCATCAGGGACCGACACGCGGACACCCTGTGCCATCAACAAGTCATAATAGGACACAGCCGGAAAACTGAAGTCAACAGTGGTAAGTAGGACCCGACCACTGTTCAGGGAAACTCATGAGGTCCGACCCATCGAGAACTTACAATCCAACGTTATAAAAGCAGACATCGTTGCAGATTTATTGGAGGAGGAGTGTAACACGACATTGGAGGTGAGAGCTGGACTCACGGAAATACAGGTAACAATAGATAATAGAAACTTTAAAACACTTGTTGATACAGGGAGTGAAATTTCAGTAATAGCCGAGAACATTTTAAGTGAATTGAAAGAATTGAATAAGAATATTCCAGTTTTACCCGTAGCAGGGGTTACAGTAATAGGAGTCACGGGGGTACGTAGTAAAAGGGTGACAAAACAGATACATTTAAGCTTCTCAATTGGAGATATGAATTTTGATAATACATTTTTGGTAGTCAAGGGGTTAAGTTTAGACATCATTTTGGGAAATGATTTTTTACAAAGAAATAAAGCTGTAATAAATTTTAAAGAAAAAATTTTGGAGTTAGATGGGGGTGATCGGTCTGTGAAAATTAATTTTGAAAACGTGATAAATAAAGTTAGAACCACTGGTGTGAAATTGTTACAGAAACAAGTAGTTGAGAATCACTTAGATACTAAAGTAAATTTTTGTATAGAGGGTGAGTATTTAGAAGATGTTGATAATGAAATGAGTAATATTAATAATGAAGTATGGGAGATAAGGGCGGATGAATTCTGTAGTGGGGGTGAGGTGATAAGGAGTGGCCAACGTAGAGCGTTATGGCAGGTAATAGAGCAGTTTAAGGGAGTGTTTGCCGATATTCCAGGAAGGGCAAAAAATTATGAATGTATGTTACAGATAAAGGAACACACACCATTCATGCAGCGGAGCTATCCAGTGCCTTACTCTAAAAGACGAGCGGTGCAAGAAGAGTTGGACAAGATGTTAGATAATGGTATCATAGAGAGGTCAGTGTCTCACTACTCAAATCCGTTAGTGGTGGTAATCAAGAAGGAAGGAGGAGTAAGATTATGCCTAGACGCAAGGAAAATTAACCAAATTATTATACCAGACCGAGAATCACCAGAATCTATAAATGAGATCTTTCAAAAGTTTAGTGGCGTAAGATTTATGACGTCCTTAGATCTGACTGCTGGATATTGGCAGGTACCTTTAGCCGAGGTAAGTAGGCAATACACAGCATTTTTATTTAATGGAAAAAATTATCAGTTTAAGCGACTACCATTTGGGCTAAATACCAGCGTAGCTAGTTTCATTAAATGTTTGGATAGAATTTTGAGACCAAAAGATTTAGATTTTCTCACAGTTTATGTAGATGATATTTTAATAGCTTCACGTACATTTGAAGACCATTTAGAACATTTAAAATATGTGTTAGGAAAATTAGAAGCGGGAGGATTAACCGTAAATTGGGATAAGTCCAAATTTCTACAAACGAAGATTAATTTTTTAGGATTCATTATTACATCGGAAGGAATTTCCGCAAACCCGGACAAGGTCGAATCTATTATGCGTTTCCCTGAACCGCGAAACATCAAACAACTTCAGAGTTTTCTTGGGCTGTGCAACTTTTATAGGAAATTTCAGAGGAACTACGCCTACCTAACCGCTAAGTTAAGTGCGGTATTACAGAAAAACCGACAATGGAAATGGAGAGATAGTTATTATTTAATCTTATTATTGAACGGGGAGGGGGACCCCTAATTCTTGGGATATAAAAAAAAAAAAAAAAAAAAAAAATCTATATTTTGGCATTGATCACTTGAATCTTGTTTTATTCTAAAATTTTATAGAATAGAAAAGTTGAAATTTGTGTAACTTAAGAGGTTAACTCATTAAGGAGTTGTATATTTTTTTTATGTAACTAAGTATATCAGAAGTTCCATTGTTTTCCTGGAGTGTTAGAAAAGTGATGTTTTGGACTTGGAAAGTGTCTACAAATTTATTAATGTAACTAATGGAAAAATTAACATTTTTTTAAAATGATATTTCAATTTTGATATATCTTACTTATTTATTAAGATATGATTAAATATGATTGAGTATTTAAAATGTATTAACTGTATTATTAATATATCAGTGTTAATTATTAATGTATTATGTATTTATTTGAAAACTTTTTAACATGATTTTATAATATGTGTAGGAAGAGAAAAAATTTTAAATGGTGCTGTTAATAATATTTATCAACCAGATGATTAACTGTTAATAATAATAATAATAATAATACTAATAATCATAATAAAAGTTTATTTTAATGGTTATAAATAAATAAATCGATTTATTAAATTTCTTGATTTGTTTTCTCCAAGTTTGGGAGATATATAATTATATTTTATATTATATATATTTTATATTTTCAATTATATTTCATTCAATTTTAATCCTTTTTCATATTCTTTTTAATCCTTGAGATTTATTATTTTTATAATTTTTATACTTTCTCATTTTATTTATAATAATTTATAATTTTATAAATAGTAAGCCAACCCAGTGCTTATTGGCACAAACCAGCACTTAGCTAAGGGGAACCATATCAGTTAAGGAGGTAGTGATTCAATAAGCCACTATGTTCATATTTTTTATAAATTGTTTCAGTGTTTGGGGTGTGACAGCGGTCCTGAGCTGGCCAACGCGTCAGAGCAGGGGCGTTAAGAGCCTAAGTGGCCTTATGGTGTTGGGATCTCGCAGGAGAAGTCCAGTAAGGTCATCTAGGTACGGTCATTATCACCAGACCAAGGGTGAGTTATTGTTATTTTTTATATAAAATTGTAAGGGGGTTGTGGCGACTTGTCCTGACTGATCCCTTTAGGAAGTATGAAAGGGTCAATGAAAGTTTGTGTGCTTCGTCACACCATCTTTCATTGAGGGGGTTTTGTGATGGTACAATCATGGTACATTTCATAATTACCTAAAATATGGTAAAGAGATCATAAATATTATATTTTCCTATTTTTTGACATACCCAACCCAATCTCAAACACCCGATATAGAATTTACAGTGAGTGGACTATATTACAGTATTTGCCAGGATTTGAACTAATTCATGACAAAAAACGGTGTCACATCACAAAAACAGTGTGCAGTTATTGAGATAAGCAGAGCCAAGCCTTCGTTACGTCAGAGGCGGAGAATGTGTTGACAACTACAAACAGCGATGTCAACAACTTAGACAAAGGAATGTGACGTCAATACACCCCACTTCCGCAGATTTCAACCAGAAATTGCCGTCATTTCATCTGCAGCTCTGATTTGAGCCGGCCGGCCGACCATTCACTTACGAGTGAATTTTAACTTTTTAGACCACTGTAGGTGGTTAATAAACAATATAAATATAATAAGTACAGTGCGCCAACTTCAAGATGTGACCGGGAAAAACTCGCCGAACTCGCGGTGCGCGAAGTTCGTGCAAACCGAGAACAACCAGCAACACTACATTGGTGATAGCGTTCCTTATATATTTTGAATCCTTTATTTCCCGATATATGTTATTGTAGAAATCAATCATTTAACAAATTATTCAAAATTTCAATCAAAATTTAAGGAGCTCCAAAATTTAAATAAGTTGTACCATGATAATGAAAGGGTGAGTGGTTGTGTGCGTGCATAATTATTCTAAGTGCTGGGTTGAGCACCACTATATAAATATAAATATATACATGTTATTATTGTATAATCATTTAATCATATAATCATTAAACTTAATCAAATTTATTATTACACATTATGTTTTTGGAAGGGTTACAGTTGGTTTTAAAAAATGTTATGTAACAAAGTAAAGAATAAAAAGGGGCATTTCATTGGTAACAATTAGAACAGCTGTTTTGTTATTTCAAGCAATTTCCGTTTCCTATGACTTCGTGTAACGAACTTCTGGCCCATGACTTAGTTAATTGCATAGATGGCGTCTTAGTTTTTGTATACATAACCACATTTGTGAGATATATCGTATTTATAAATTCAAAAATAACGTAACTGTACAGGTGGCTTCTGGAACAGGGACATTAGGTGGTATTATTTAAACATATTATTACCTAATGTACGCCTAGAAAGAACGGAACAAATTGCTTGAGGTAACGGACACAAAATTTTATAATTCGTAAACATAACCCCACAATTAGGTTATACAATTGTATGCATGCGTGCATTACACAATTGCCAAAATGAGTACTAATGACAATATTACGTTAGAAATAGGTACAACTTATGTAAATTTGACTGGCGAGATGGATGTACAAACACCTCAAACTAGTCAGATTGACGAGGTGCGTACGCCTGTATCTGTAGAAATAACGAAAGTCAATACATCCATTTCAACTAGTTTAGATAGTAAGCAGGATGAAACTAATGCAATGATGCAACTTTTATTGAATAAATTTGACAGTTTTGATAAAAAACTAGATGAACAGAAAATCGATTCTAATATTAAATTCAATGAATTAAAGAATGAAATAAAAAGACAAAATTGTCAATTTGAGGAGAGAATTAACACAGTAGAAACACGTTGTGATAACATACAGAAAACCACACTAGCCATTGTTGATGACAAGTTCAGTAGTACCATAAATGATTTAGACACTAAAATTGATCTAGTACAAGACACAGTAAATAACACGATTAAAAGTAAATTACAGTCAACAAGTACAGAAATACAACAGAAATGTTTACATTTTGTAGAAAGTCAAGTAGAAGTTAAAACCAATGTGTTGCAAAATCATTTAGAAAACATTGAAATAAACGTGATAGATATTACTAAAAATTTAGAAGCTATAGATAGTACTATGACTGAACGTGAGAAAAATACCAAGAGTAGATTTAATTTGTTACAAAGTAAGATTAAAGAAATTGATGACTTAACTGTACAAAATAGTATGGATGTGCATGATAAATATGATATGATTGCAAATAATTTGACCAGTGTAAAAAACGAATTACGGGGAGAAATAAATAAAAATGTTTCAAGCATAACTGATAGAGTAGTAGTAACTAGAGATTTCTATAATGAAATAGAACTAGAGAATTTTAGCCATGAAAACAGAGTAATACATCCCATGCGATTCCTTAATCAGACTAGGGATTATAATCATTTTAGTAGTAGTAGCTGGGAAGTGAAATTAAATAAAATTATTAAATGTTTCAAGGGTAACTCAGTCATATGGGCTGAAGCTCATAGGTTAGAATGGGATTGCTATAATACTTTTGAAAAAGCTTTTAAGGGTAAATATTGGACAGAAGAAGAGCAGGAGACTTTAAGAAGCCGTATTATGGGAACGGGTAATTTCATGGGACGTAACGTTAGTAATAATAACATTACTATTTATGTAACAAAATTGTACAACGAAGCTAAATATTTAGAGCCTCCTATACCATTTAAGTCATTTGTTAGGTATGTTAGTAAGCACTTACCTAGAGAAGTGCAGGTCACTCTGATGACTAAAGAAATAGAAAATCTTGATGAACTGGAAAGGGTATTAGATATACTACAAAGTATAAATGATCGTGAAATGGGTAGACGCCCTATACAACCAAATACGTATAACCATAACAATAATAACAATGAGTTTAATCGGCCAAGGCCTTATTTTAATCATACTGGCAATAAATATAATGTTAGAAATGATTTACCGACACCAGGCGGTTGGAGTTGTTCTAGTTGCAGGAAGGAGAATCGGGGTCACATGCAGCATTGTTATTTCTGTAAAGCACCAAAAAATAACCAAGTAAAGCAATTCATACCTGCGAAGAGAGGAGCCCCGAGTAACAGAGGAGCACCGTACCACCATCAGGGACCGACACGCGGACACCCTGTGCCATCAACAAGTCATAATAGGACACAGCCGGAAAACTGAAGTCAACAGTGGTAAGTAGGACCCGACCACTGTTCAGGGAAACTCATGAGGTCCGACCCATCGAGAACTTACAATCCAACGTTATAAAAGCAGACATCGTTGCAGATTTATTGGAGGAGGAGTGTAACACGACATTGGAGGTGAGAGCTGGACTCACGGAAATACAGGTAACAATAGATAATAGAAACTTTAAAACACTTGTTGATACAGGGAGTGAAATTTCAGTAATAGCCGAGAACATTTTAAGTGAATTGAAAGAATTGAATAAGAATATTCCAGTTTTACCCGTAGCAGGGGTTACAGTAATAGGAGTCACGGGGGTACGTAGTAAAAGGGTGACAAAACAGATACATTTAAGCTTCTCAATTGGAGATATGAATTTTGATAATACATTTTTGGTAGTCAAGGGGTTAAGTTTAGACATCATTTTGGGAAATGATTTTTTACAAAGAAATAAAGCTGTAATAAATTTTAAAGAAAAAATTTTGGAGTTAGATGGGGGTGATCGGTCTGTGAAAATTAATTTTGAAAACGTGATAAATAAAGTTAGAACCACTGGTGTGAAATTGTTACAGAAACAAGTAGTTGAGAATCACTTAGATACTAAAGTAAATTTTTGTATAGAGGGTGAGTATTTAGAAGATGTTGATAATGAAATGAGTAATATTAATAATGAAGTATGGGAGATAAGGGCGGATGAATTCTGTAGTGGGGGTGAGGTGATAAGGAGTGGCCAACGTAGAGCGTTATGGCAGGTAATAGAGCAGTTTAAGGGAGTGTTTGCCGATATTCCAGGAAGGGCAAAAAATTATGAATGTATGTTACAGATAAAGGAACACACACCATTCATGCAGCGGAGCTATCCAGTGCCTTACTCTAAAAGACGAGCGGTGCAAGAAGAGTTGGACAAGATGTTAGATAATGGTATCATAGAGAGGTCAGTGTCTCACTACTCAAATCCGTTAGTGGTGGTAATCAAGAAGGAAGGAGGAGTAAGATTATGCCTAGACGCAAGGAAAATTAACCAAATTATTATACCAGACCGAGAATCACCAGAATCTATAAATGAGATCTTTCAAAAGTTTAGTGGCGTAAGATTTATGACGTCCTTAGATCTGACTGCTGGATATTGGCAGGTACCTTTAGCCGAGGTAAGTAGGCAATACACAGCATTTTTATTTAATGGAAAAAATTATCAGTTTAAGCGACTACCATTTGGGCTAAATACCAGCGTAGCTAGTTTCATTAAATGTTTGGATAGAATTTTGAGACCAAAAGATTTAGATTTTCTCACAGTTTATGTAGATGATATTTTAATAGCTTCACGTACATTTGAAGACCATTTAGAACATTTAAAATATGTGTTAGGAAAATTAGAAGCGGGAGGATTAACCGTAAATTGGGATAAGTCCAAATTTCTACAAACGAAGATTAATTTTTTAGGATTCATTATTACATCGGAAGGAATTTCCGCAAACCCGGACAAGGTCGAATCTATTATGCGTTTCCCTGAACCGCGAAACATCAAACAACTTCAGAGTTTTCTTGGGCTGTGCAACTTTTATAGGAAATTTCAGAGGAACTACGCCTACCTAACCGCTAAGTTAAGTGCGGTATTACAGAAAAACCGACAATGGAAATGGAGAGATAGTTATTATTTAATCTTATTATTGAACGGGGAGGGGGACCCCTAATTCTTGGGATATAAAAAAAAAAAAAAAAAAAAAAAAAAAAAAAAAAAAAAAAATCTATATTTTGGCATTGATCCCTTGAATCTTGTTTTATTCTAAAATTTTATAGAATAGAAAAGTTGAAATTTGTGTAACTTAAGAGGTTAACTCATTAAGGAGTTGTATATTTTTTTTATGTAACTAAGTATATCAGAAGATCCATTGTTTTCCTGGAGTGTTAGAAAAGTGATGTTTTGGACTTGGAAAGTGTCTACAAATTTATTAATGTAACTAATGGAAAAATTAACATTTTTTTAAAATTATATTTCAATTTTGATATATCTTACTTATTTATTAAGATATGATTAAATATGATTGAGTATTTAAAATGTATTAACTGTATTATTAATATATCAGTGTTAATTATTAATGTATTATGTATTTATTTGAAAACTTTTTAACATGATTTTATAATATGTGTAGGAAGAGAAAAAATTTTAAATGGCGCTGTTAATAATATTTATCAACCAGATGATTAACTGTTAATAATAATAATAATAATAATACTAATAATCATAATAAAAGTTTATTTTAATGGTTATAAATAAATAAATCGATTTATTAAATTTCTTGATTTGTTTTCTCCAAGTTTGGGAGATATATAATTATATTTTATATTATATATATTTTATATTTTCAATTATATTTCATTCAATTTTAATCCTTTTTCATATTCTTTTTAATCCTTGAGATTTATTATTTTTATAATTTTTATACTTTCTCATTTTATTTATAATAATTTATAATTTTATAAATAGTAAGCCAACCCAGTGCTTATTGGCACAAACCAGCACTTAGCTAAGGGGAACCATATCAGTTAAGGAGGTAGTGATTCAATAAGCCACTATGTTCATATTTTTTATAAATTGTTTCAGTGTTTGGGGTGTGACAGCGGTCCTGAGCTGGCCAACGCGTCAGAGCAGGGGCGTTAAGAGCCTAAGTGGCCTTATGGTGTTGGGATCTCGCAGGAGAAGTCCAGTAAGGTCATCTAGGTACGGTCATTATCACCAGACCAAGGGTGAGTTATTGTTATTTTTTATATAAAATTGTAAGGGGGTTGTGGCGACTTGTCCTGACTGATCCCTTTAGGAAGTATGAAAGGGTCAATGAAAGTTTGTGTGCTTCGTCACACCATCTTTCATTGAGGGGGTTTTGTGATGGTACAATCATGGTACATTTCATAATTACCTAAAATATGGTAAAGAGATCATAAATATTGTATTTTCCTATTTTTTGACATACCCAACCCAATCTCAAACACCCGATATAGAATTTACAGTGAGTGGACTATATTACAGTATTTGCCAGGATTTGAACTAATTCATGACAAAAAACGGTGTCACATCACAAAAACAGTGTGCAGTTATTGAGATAAGCAGAGCCAAGCCTTCGTTACGTCAGAGGCGGAGAATGTGTTGACAACTACAAACAGCGATGTCAACAACTTAGACAAAGGAATGTGACGTCAATACACCCCACTTCCGCAGATTTCAACCAGAAATTGCCGTCATTTCATCTGCAGCTCTGATTTGAGCCGGCCGGCCGACCATTCACTTACGAGTGAATTTTAACTTTTTAGACCACTGTAGGTGGTTAATAAACAATATAAATATAATAAGTACAGTGCGCCAACTTCAAGATGTGACCGGGAAAAACTCGCCGAACTCGCGGTGCGCGAAGTTCGTGTAAACCGAGAACAACCAGCAACACTACATTGGTGAGAGCGTTCCTTATATATTTTGAATCCTTTATTTCCCAATATATGTTATTGTAGAAATCAATCATTTAACAAATTATTCAAAATTTAAATCAAAATTTAAGGAGCTCCAAAATTTAAATAAGTTGTACCATGATAATGAAAGGGTGAGTGGTTGTGTGCGTGCATAATTATTCTAAGTGCTGGGTTGAGCACCACTATATAAATATAAATATATACATGTTATTATTGTATAATCATTTAATCATATAATCATTAAACTTAATCAAATTTATTATTACACATTATGTTTTTGGAAGGGTTACAGTTGGTTTTAAAAAATGTTATGTAACAAAGTAAAGAATAAAAAGGGGCATTTCATTGGTAACAATTAGAACAGCTGTTTTGTTATTTCAAGCAATTTCCGTTTCCTATGACTTCGCGTAACGAACTTCTGGCCCATGACTTAGTTAATTGCATAGATGGCGTCTTAGTTTTTGTATACATAACCACATTTGTGAGATATATCGTATTTATAAATTCAAAAATAACGTAACTGTACAGGTGGCTTCTGGAACAGGGACATTAGGTGGTATTATTTAAACATATTATTACCTAATGTACGCCTAGAAAGAACGGAACAAATTGCTTGAGGTAACGGACACAAAATTTTATAATTCGTAAACATAACCCCACAATTAGGTTATACAATTGTATGCATGCGTGCATTACACAATTGCCAAAATGAGTACTAATGACAATATTACGTTAGAAATAGGTACAACTAATGTAAATTTGACTGGCGAGATGGATGTACAAACACCTCAAACTAGTCAGATTGACGAGGTGCATACGCCTGTATCTGTAGAAATAACGAAAGTCAATACATCCATTTCAACTAGTTTAGATAGTAAGCAGGATGAAACTAATGCAATGATGCAACTTTTATTGAATAAATTTGACAGTTTTGATAAAAAACTAGAAGAACAGAAAATCGATTCTAATATTAAATTCAATGAATTAAAGAATGAAATAAAAAGACAAAATTGTCAATTTGAGGAGAGAATTAACACAGTAGAAACACGTTGTGATAACATACAGAAAACCACACTAGCCATTGTTGATGACAAGTTCAGTAGTACCATAAATGATTTAGACACTAAAATTGATCTAGTACAAGACACAGTAAATAACACGATTAAAAGTAAATTACAGTCAACAAGTACAGAAATACAACAGAAATGTTTACATTTTGTAGAAAGTCAAGTAGAAGTTAAAACCAATGTGTTGCAAAATCATTTAGAAAACATTGAAATAAACGTGATAGATATTACTAAAAATTTAGAAGCTATAGATAGTACTATGACTGAACATGAGAAAAATACCAAGAGTAGATTTAATTTGTTACAAAGTAAGATTAAAGAAATTGATGACTTAACTGTACAAAATAGTATGGATGTGCATGATAAATATGATATGATTGCAAATAATTTGACCAGTGTAAAAAACGAATTACGGGGAGAAATAAATAAAAATGTTTCAAGCATAACTGATAGAGTAGTAGTAACTAGAGATTTCTATAATGAAATAGAACTAGAGAATTTTAGCCATGAAAACAGAGTAATACATCCCATGCGATTCCTTAATCAGACTAGGGATTATAATCATTTTAGTAGTAGTAGCTGGGAAGTGAAATTAAATAAAATTATTAAATGTTTCAAGGGTAACTCAGTCATATGGGCTGAAGCTCATAGGTTAGAATGGGATTGCTATAATACTTTTGAAAAAGCTTTTAAGGGTAAATATTGGACAGAAGAAGAGCAGGAGACTTTAAGAAGCCGTATTATGGGAACGGGTAATTTCATGGGACGTAACGTTAGTAATAATAACATTACTATTTATGTAACAAAATTGTACAACGAAGCTAAATATTTAGAGCCTCCTATACCATTTAAGTCATTTGTTAGGTATGTTAGTAAGCACTTACCTAGAGAAGTGCAGGTCACTCTGATGACTAAAGAAATAGAAAATCTTGATGAACTGGAAAGGGTATTAGATATACTACAAAGTATAAATGATCGTGAAATGGGTAGACGCCCTATACAACCAAATACGTATAACCATAACAATAATAACAATGAGTTTAATCGGCCAAGGCCTTATTTTAATCATACTGGCAATAAATATAATGTTAGAAATGATTTACCGACACCAGGCGGTTGGAGTTGTTCTAGTTGCAGGAAGGAGAATCGGGGTCACATGCAGCATTGTTATTTCTGTAAAGCACCAAGAAATAACCAAGTAAAGCAATTCATACCTGCGAAGAGAGGAGCCCCGAGTAACAGAGGAGCACCGTACCACCATCAGGGACCGACACGCGGACACCCTGTGCCATCAACAAGTCATAATAGGACACAGCCGGAAAACTGAAGTCAACAGTGGTAAGTAGGACCCGACCACTGTTCAGGGAAACTCATGAGGTCCGACCCATCGAGAACTTACAATCCAACGTTATAAAAGCAGACATCGTTGCAGATTTATTGGAGGAGGAGTGTAACACGACATTGGAGGTGAGAGCTGGACTCACGGAAATACAGGTAACAATAGATAATAGAAACTTTAAAACACTTGTTGATACAGGGAGTGAAATTTCAGTAATAGCCGAGAACATTTTAAGTGAATTGAAAGAATTGAATAAGAATATTCCAGTTTTACCCGTAGCAGGGGTTACAGTAATAGGAGTCACGGGGGTACGTAGTAAAAGGGTGACAAAACAGATACATTTAAGCTTCTCAATTGGAGATATGAATTTTGATAATACATTTTTGGTAGTCAAGGGGTTAAGTTTAGACATCATTTTGGGAAATGATTTTTTACAAAGAAATAAAGCTGTAATAAATTTTAAAGAAAAAATTTTGGAGTTAGATGGGGGTGATCGGTCTGTGAAAATTAATTTTGAAAACGTGATAAATAAAGTTAGAACCACTGGTGTGAAATTGTTACAGAAACAAGTAGTTGAGAATCACTTAGATACTAAAGTAAATTTTTGTATAGAGGGTGAGTATTTAGAAGATGTTGATAATGAAATGAGTAATATTAATAATGAAGTATGGGAGATAAGGGCGGATGAATTCTGTAGTGGGGGTGAGGTGATAAGGAGTGGCCAACGTAGAGCGTTATGGCAGGTAATAGAGCAGTTTAAGGGAGTGTTTGCCGATATTCCAGGAAGGGCAAAAAATTATGAATGTATGTTACAGATAAAGGAACACACACCATTCATGCAGCGGAGCTATCCAGTGCCTTACTCTAAAAGACGAGCGGTGCAAGAAGAGTTGGACAAGATGTTAGATAATGGTATCATAGAGAGGTCAGTGTCTCACTACTCAAATCCGTTAGTGGTGGTAATCAAGAAGGAAGGAGGAGTAAGATTATGCCTAGACGCAAGGAAAATTAACCAAATTATTATACCAGACCGAGAATCACCAGAATCTATAAATGAGATCTTTCAAAAGTTTAGTGGCGTAAGATGTATGACGTCCTTAGATCTGACTGCTGGATATTGGCAGGTACCTTTAGCCGAGGTAAGTAGGCAATACACAGCATTTTTATTTAATGGAAAAAATTATCAGTTTAAGCGACTACCATTTGGGCAAAATACCAGCGTAGCTAGTTTCATTAAATGTTTGGATAGAATTTTGAGACCAAATGATTTAGATTTTCTCACAGTTTATGTAGATGATATTTTAATAGCTTCACGTACATTTGAAGACCATTTAGAACATTTAAAATATGTGTTAGGAAAATTAGAAGCGGGAGGATTAACCGTAAATTGGGATAAGTCCAAATTTCTACAAACGAAGATTAATTTTTTAGGATTCATTATTACATCGGAAGGAATTTCCGCAAACCCGGACAAGGTCGAATCTATTATGCGTTTCCCTGAACCGCGAAACATCAAACAACTTCAGAGTTTTCTTGGGCTGTGCAACTTTTATAGGAAATTTCAGAGGAACTACGCCTACCTAACCGCTAAGTTAAGTGCGGTATTACAGAAAAACCGACAATGGAAATGGAGAGATAGTTATTATTTAATCTTATTATTGAACGGGGAGGGGGACCCCTAATTCTTGGGATATAAAAAAAAAAAAAAAAAAAAAAAAATCTATATTTTGGCATTGATCCCTTGAATCTTGTTTTATTCTAAAATTTTATAGAATAGAAAAGTTGAAATTTGTGTAACTTAAGAGGTTAACTCATTAAGGAGTTGTATATTTTTTTTATGTAACTAAGTATATCAGAAGATCCATTGTTTTCCTGGAGTGTTAGAAAAGTGATGTTTTGGACTTGGAAAGTGTCTACAAATTTATTAATGTAACTAATGGAAAAATTAACATTTTTTTAAAATTATATTTCAATTTTGATATATCTTACTTATTTATTAAGATATGATTAAATATGATTGAGTATTTAAAATGTATTAACTGTATTATTAATATATCAGTGTTAATTATTAATGTATTATGTATTTATTTGAAAACTTTTTAACATGATTTTATAATATGTGTAGGAAGAGAAAAAATTTTAAATGGCGCTGTTAATAATATTTATCAACCAGATGATTAACTGTTAATAATAATAATAATAATAATACTAATAATCATAATAAAAGTTTATTTTAATGGTTATAAATAAATAAATCGATTTATTAAATTTCTTGATTTGTTTTCTCCAAGTTTGGGAGATATATAATTATATTTTATATTATATATATTTTATATTTTCAATTATATTTCATTCAATTTTAATCCTTTTTCATATTCTTTTTAATCCTTGAGATTTATTATTTTTATAATTTTTATACTTTCTCATTTTATTTATAATAATTTATAATTTTATAAATAGTAAGCCAACCCAGTGCTTATTGGCACAAACCAGCACTTAGCTAAGGGGAACCATATCAGTTAAGGAGGTAGTGATTCAATAAGCCACTATGTTCATATTTTTTATAAATTGTTTCAGTGTTTGGGGTGTGACAGCGGTCCTGAGCTGGCCAACGCGTCAGAGCAGGGGCGTTAAGAGCCTAAGTGGCCTTATGGTGTTGGGATCTCGCAGGAGAAGTCCAGTAAGGTCATCTAGGTACGGTCATTATCACCAGACCAAGGGTGAGTTATTGTTATTTTTTATATAAAATTGTAAGGGGGTTGTGGCGACTTGTCCTGACTGATCCCTTTAGGAAGTATGAAAGGGTCAATGAAAGTTTGTGTGCTTCGTCACACCATCTTTCATTGAGGGGGTTTTGTGATGGTACAATCATGGTACATTTCATAATTACCTAAAATATGGTAAAGAGATCATAAATATTGTATTTTCCTATTTTTTGACATACCCAACCCAATCTCAAACACCCGATATAGAATTTACAGTGAGTGGACTATATTACAGTATTTGCCAGGATTTGAACTAATTCATGACAAAAAACGGTGTCACATCACAAAAACAGTGTGCAGTTATTGAGATAAGCAGAGCCAAGCCTTCGTTACGTCAGAGGCGGAGAATGTGTTGACAACTACAAACAGCGATGTCAACAACTTAGACAAAGGAATGTGACGTCAATACACCCCACTTCCGCAGATTTCAACCAGAAATTGCCGTCATTTCATCTGCAGCTCTGATTTGAGCCGGCCGGCCGACCATTCACTTACGAGTGAATTTTAACTTTTTAGACCACTGTAGGTGGTTAATAAACAATATAAATATAATAAGTACAGTGCGCCAACTTCAAGATGTGACCGGGAAAAACTCGCCGAACTCGCGGTGCGCGAAGTTCGTGCAAACCGAGAACAACCAGCAACACTACATTGGTGAGAGCGTTCCTTATATATTTTGAATCCTTTATTTCCCAATATATGTTATTGTAGAAATCAATCATTTAACAAATTATTCAAAATTTCAATCAAAATTTAAGGAGCTCCAAAATTTAAATAAGTTGTACCATGATAATGAAAGGGTGAGTGGTTGTGTGCGTGCATAATTATTCTAAGTGCTGGGTTGAGCACCACTATATAAATATAAATATATACATGTTATTATTGTATAATCATTTAATCATATAATCATTAAACTTAATCAAATTTATTATTACACATTATGTTTTTGGAAGGGTTACAGTTGGTTTTAAAAAATGTTATGTAACAAAGTAAAGAATAAAAAGGGGCATTTCATTGGTAACAATTAGAACAGCTGTTTTGTTATTTCAAGCAATTTCCGTTTCCTATGACTTCGCGTAACGAACTTCTGGCCCATGACTTAGTTAATTGCATAGATGGCGTCTTAGTTTTTGTATACATAACCACATTTGTGAGATATATCGTATTTATAAATTCAAAAATAACGTAACTGTACAGGTGGCTTCTGGAACAGGGACATTAGGTGGTATTATTTAAACATATTATTACCTAATGTACGCCTAGAAAGAACGGAACAAATTGCTTGAGGTAACGGACACAAAATTTTATAATTCGTAAACATAACCCCACAATTAGGTTATACAATTGTATGCATGCGTGCATTACACAATTGCCAAAATGAGTACTAATGACAATATTACGTTAGAAATAGGTACAACTAATGTAAATTTGACTGGCGAGATGGATGTACAAACACCTCAAACTAGTCAGATTGACGAGGTGCATACGCCTGTATCTGTAGAAATAACGAAAGTCAATACATCCATTTCAACTAGTTTAGATAGTAAGCAGGATGAAACTAATGCAATGATGCAACTTTTATTGAATAAATTTGACAGTTTTGATAAAAAACTAGATGAACAGAAAATCGATTCTAATATTAAATTCAATGAATTAAAGAATGAAATAAAAAGACAAAATTGTCAATTTGAGGAGAGAATTAACACAGTAGAAACACGTTGTGATAACATACAGAAAACCACACTAGCCATTGTTGATGACAAGTTCAGTAGTACCATAAATGATTTAGACACTAAAATTGATCTAGTACAAGACACAGTAAATAACACGATTAAAAGTAAATTACAGTCAACAAGTACAGAAATACAACAGAAATGTTTACATTTTGTAGAAAGTCAAGTAGAAGTTAAAACCAATGTGTTGCAAAATCATTTAGAAAACATTGAAATAAACGTGATAGATATTACTAAAAATTTAGAAGCTATAGATAGTACTATGACTGAACATAAGAAAAATACCAAGAGTAGATTTAATTTGTTACAAAGTAAGATTAAAGAAATTGATGACTTAACTGTACAAAATAGTATGGATGTGCATGATAAATATGATATGATTGCAAATAATTTGACCAGTGTAAAAAACGAATTACGGGGAGAAATAAATAAAAATGTTTCAAGCATAACTGATAGAGTAGTAGTAACTAGAGATTTCTATAATGAAATAGAACTAGAGAATTTTAGCCATGAAAACAGAGTAATACATCCCATGCGATTCCTTAATCAGACTAGGGATTATAATCATTTTAGTAGTAGTAGCTGGGAAGTGAAATTAAATAAAATTATTAAATGTTTCAAGGGTAACTCAGTCATATGGGCTGAAGCTCATAGGTTAGAATGGGATTGCTATAATACTTTTGAAAAAGCTTTTAAGGGTAAATATTGGACAGAAGAAGAGCAGGAGACTTTAAGAAGCCGTATTATGGGAACGGGTAATTTCATGGGACGTAACGTTAGTAATAATAACATTACTATTTATGTAACAAAATTGTACAACGAAGCTAAATATTTAGAGCCTCCTATACCATTTAAGTCATTTGTTAGGTATGTTAGTAAGCACTTACCTAGAGAAGTGCAGGTCACTCTGATGACTAAAGAAATAGAAAATCTTGATGAACTGGAAAGGGTATTAGATATACTACAAAGTATAAATGATCGTGAAATGGGTAGACGCCCTATACAACCAAATACGTATAACCATAACAATAATAACAATGAGTTTAATCGGCCAAGGCCTTATTTTAATCATACTGGCAATAAATATAATGTTAGAAATGATTTACCGACACCAGGCGGTTGGAGTTGTTCTAGTTGCAGGAAGGAGAATCGGGGTCACATGCAGCATTGTTATTTCTGTAAAGCACCAAGAAATAACCAAGTAAAGCAATTCATACCTGCGAAGAGAGGAGCCCCGAGTAACAGAGGAGCACCGTACCACCATCAGGGACCGACACGCGGACACCCTGTGCCATCAACAAGTCATAATAGGACACAGCCGGAAAACTGAAGTCAACAGTGGTAAGTAGGACCCGACCACTGTTCAGGGAAACTCATGAGGTCCGACCCATCGAGAACTTACAATCCAACGTTATAAAAGCAGACATCGTTGCAGATTTATTGGAGGAGGAGTGTAACACGACATTGGAGGTGAGAGCTGGACTCACGGAAATACAGGTAACAATAGATAATAGAAACTTTAAAACACTTGTTGATACAGGGAGTGAAATTTCAGTAATAGCCGAGAACATTTTAAGTGAATTGAAAGAATTGAATAAGAATATTCCAGTTTTACCCGTAGCAGGGGTTACAGTAATAGGAGTCACGGGGGTACGTAGTAAAAGGGTGACAAAACAGATACATTTAAGCTTCTCAATTGGAGATATGAATTTTGATAATACATTTTTGGTAGTCAAGGGGTTAAGTTTAGACATCATTTTGGGAAATGATTTTTTACAAAGAAATAAAGCTGTAATAAATTTTAAAGAAAAAATTTTGGAGTTAGATGGGGGTGATCGGTCTGTGAAAATTAATTTTGAAAACGTGATAAATAAAGTTAGAACCACTGGTGTGAAATTGTTACAGAAACAAGTAGTTGAGAATCACTTAGATACTAAAGTAAATTTTTGTATAGAGGGTGAGTATTTAGAAGATGTTGATAATGAAATGAGTAATATTAATAATGAAGTATGGGAGATAAGGGCGGATGAATTCTGTAGTGGGGGTGAGGTGATAAGGAGTGGCCAACGTAGAGCGTTATGGCAGGTAATAGAGCAGTTTAAGGGAGTGTTTGCCGATATTCCAGGAAGGGCAAAAAATTATGAATGTATGTTACAGATAAAGGAACACACACCATTCATGCAGCGGAGCTATCCAGTGCCTTACTCTAAAAGACGAGCGGTGCAAGAAGAGTTGGACAAGATGTTAGATAATGGTATCATAGAGAGGTCAGTGTCTCACTACTCAAATCCGTTAGTGGTGGTAATCAAGAAGGAAGGAGGAGTAAGATTATGCCTAGACGCAAGGAAAATTAACCAAATTATTATACCAGACCGAGAATCACCAGAATCTATAAATGAGATCTTTCAAAAGTTTAGTGGCGTAAGATTTATGACGTCCTTAGATCTGACTGCTGGATATTGGCAGGTACCTTTAGTCGAGGTAAGTAGGCAATACACAGCATTTTTATTTAATGGAAAAAATTATCAGTTTAAGCGACTACCATTTGGGCTAAATACCAGCGTAGCTAGTTTCATTAAATGTTTGGATAGAATTTTGAGACCAAATGATTTAGATTTTCTCACAGTTTATGTAGATGATATTTTAATAGCTTCACGTACATTTGAAGACCATTTAGAACATTTAAAATATGTGTTAGGAAAATTAGAAGCGGGAGGATTAACCGTAAATTGGGATAAGTCCAAATTTCTACAAACGAAGATTAATTTTTTAGGATTCATTATTACATCGGAAGGAATTTCCGCAAACCCGGACAAGGTCGAATCTATTATGCGTTTCCCTGAACCGCGAAACATCAAACAACTTCAGAGTTTTCTTGGGCTGTGCAACTTTTATAGGAAATTTCAGAGGAACTACGCCTACCTAACCGCTAAGTTAAGTGCGGTATTACAGAAAAACCGACAATGGAAATGGAGAGATAGTTATTATTTAATCTTATTATTGAACGGGGAGGGGGACCCCTAATTCTTGGGATATAAAAAAAAAAAAAAAAAAAAAAAAAATCTATATTTTGGCATTGATCCCTTGAATCTTGTTTTATTCTAAAATTTTATAGAATAGAAAAGTTGAAATTTGTGTAACTTAAGAGGTTAACTCATTAAGGAGTTGTATATTTTTTTTATGTAACTAAGTATATCAGAAGATCCATTGTTTTCCTGGAGTGTTAGAAAAGTGATGTTTTGGACTTGGAAAGTGTCTACAAATTTATTAATGTAACTAATGGAAAAATTAACATTTTTTTAAAATTATATTTCAATTTTGATATATCTTACTTATTTATTAAGATATGATTAAATATGATTGAGTATTTAAAATGTATTAACTGTATTATTAATATATCAGTGTTAATTATTAATGTATTATGTATTTATTTGAAAACTTTTTAACATGATTTTATAATATGTGTAGGAAGAGAAAAAATTTTAAATGGCGCTGTTAATAATATTTATCAACCAGATGATTAACTGTTAATAATAATAATAATAATAATACTAATAATCATAATAAAAGTTTATTTTAATGGTTATAAATAAATAAATCGATTTATTAAATTTCTTGATTTGTTTTCTCCAAGTTTGGGAGATATATAATTATATTTTATATTATATATATTTTATATTTTCAATTATATTTCATTCAATTTTAATCCTTTTTCATATTCTTTTTAATCCTTGAGATTTATTATTTTTATAATTTTTATACTTTCTCATTTTATTTATAATAATTTATAATTTTATAAATAGTAAGCCAACCCAGTGCTTATTGGCACAAACCAGCACTTAGCTAAGGGGAACCATATCTGTTAAGGAGGTAGTGATTCAATAAGCCACTATGTTCATATTTTTTATAAATTGTTTCAGTGTTTGGGGTGTGACAGCGGTCCTGAGCTGGCCAACGCGTCAGAGCAGGGCCGTTAAGAGCCTAAGTGGCCTTATGGTGTTGGGATCTCGCAGGAGAAGTCCAGTAAGGTCATCTAGGTACGGTCATTATCACCAGACCAAGGGTGAGTTATTGTTATTTTTTATATAAAATTGTAAGGGGGTTGTGGCGACTTGTCCTGACTGATCCCTTTAGGAAGTATGAAAGGGTCAATGAAAGTTTGTGTGCTTCGTCACACCATCTTTCATTGAGGGGGTTTTGTGATGGTACAATCATGGTACATTTCATAATTACCTAAAATATGGTAAAGAGATCATAAATATTGTATTTTCCTATTTTTTGACATACCCAACCCAATCTCAAACACCCGATATAGAATTTACAGTGAGTGGACTATATTACAGTATTTGCCAGGATTTGAACTAATTCATGACAAAAAACGGTGTCACATCACAAAAACAGTGTGCAGTTATTGAGATAAGCAGAGCCAAGCCTTTGTTACGTCAGAGGCGGAGAATGTGTTGACAACTACAAACAGCGATGTCAACAACTTAGACAAAGGAATGTGACGTCAATACACCCCACTTCCGCAGATTTCAACCAGAAATTGCCGTCATTTCATCTGCAGCTCTGATTTGAGCCGGCCGGCCGACCATTCACTTACGAGTGAATTTTAACTTTTTAGACCACTGTAGGTGGTTAATAAACAATATAAATATAATAAGTACAGTGCGCCAACTTCAAGATGTGACCGGGAAAAACTCGCCGAACTCGCGGTGCGCGAAGTTCGTGCAAACCGAGAACAACCAGCAACACTACATTGGTGAGAGCGTTCCTTATATATTTTGAATCCTTTATTTCCCAATATATGTTATTGTAGAAATCAATCATTTAACAAATTATTCAAAATTTCAATCAAAATTTAAGGAGCTCCAAAATTTAAATAAGTTGTACCATGATAATGAAAGGGTGAGTGGTTGTGTGCGTGCATAATTATTCTAAGTGCTGGGTTGAGCACCACTATATAAATATAAATATATACATGTTATTATTGTATAATCATTTAATCATATAATCATTAAACTTAATCAAATTTATTATTACACATTATGTTTTTGGAAGGGTTACAGTTGGTTTTAAAAAATGTTATGTAACAAAGTAAAGAATAAAAAGGGGCATTTCATTGGTAACAATTAGAACAGCTGTTTTGTTATTTCAAGCAATTTCCGTTTCCTATGACTTCGCGTAACGAACTTCTGGCCCATGACTTAGTTAATTGCATAGATGGCGTCTTAGTTTTTGTATACATAACCACATTTGTGAGATATATCGTATTTATAAATTCAAAAATAACGTAACTGTACAGGTGGCTTCTGGAACAGGGACATTAGGTGGTATTATTTAAACATATTATTACCTAATGTACGCCTAGAAAGAACGGAACAAATTGCTTGAGGTAACGGACACAAAATTTTATAATTCGTAAACATAACCCCACAATTAGGTTATACAATTGTATGCATGCGTGCATTACACAATTGCCAAAATGAGTACTAATGACAATATTACGTTAGAAATAGGTACAACTAATGTAAATTTGACTGGCGAGATGGATGTACAAACACCTCAAACTAGTCAGATTGACGAGGTGCATACGCCTGTATCTGTAGAAATAACGAAAGTCAATACATCCATTTCAACTAGTTTAGATAGTAAGCAGGATGAAACTAATGCAATGATGCAACTTTTATTGAATAAATTTGACAGTTTTGATAAAAAACTAGATGAACAGAAAATCGATTCTAATATTAAATTCAATGAATTAAAGAATGAAATAAAAAGACAAAATTGTCAATTTGAGGAGAGAATTAACACAGTAGAAACACGTTGTGATAACATACAGAAAACCACACTAGCCATTGTTGATGACAAGTTCAGTAGTACCATAAATGATTTAGACACTAAAATTGATCTAGTACAAGACACAGTAAATAACACGATTAAAAGTAAATTACAGTCAACAAGTACAGAAATACAACAGAAATGTTTACATTTTGTAGAAAGTCAAGTAGAAGTTAAAACCAATGTGTTGCAAAATCATTTAGAAAACATTGAAATAAACGTGATAGATATTACTAAAAATTTAGAAGCTATAGATAGTACTATGACTGAACATGAGAAAAATACCAAGAGTAGATTTAATTTGTTACAAAGTAAGATTAAAGAAATTGATGACTTAACTGTACAAAATAGTATGGATGTGCATGATAAATATGATATGATTGCAAATAATTTGACCAGTGTAAAAAACGAATTACGGGGAGAAATAAATAAAAATGTTTCAAGCATAACTGATAGAGTAGTAGTAACTAGAGATTTCTATAATGAAATAGAACTAGAGAATTTTAGCCATGAAAACAGAGTAATACATCCCATGCGATTCCTTAATCAGACTAGGGATTATAATCATTTTAGTAGTAGTAGCTGGGAAGTGAAATTAAATAAAATTATTAAATGTTTCAAGGGTAACTCAGTCATATGGGCTGAAGCTCATAGGTTAGAATGGGATTGCTATAATACTTTTGAAAAAGCTTTTAAGGGTAAATATTGGACAGAAGAAGAGCAGGAGACTTTAAGAAGCCGTATTATGGGAACGGGTAATTTCATGGGACGTAACGTTAGTAATAATAACATTACTATTTATGTAACAAAATTGTACAACGAAGCTAAATATTTAGAGCCTCCTATACCATTTAAGTCATTTGTTAGGTATGTTAGTAAGCACTTACCTAGAGAAGTGCAGGTCACTCTGATGACTAAAGAAATAGAAAATCTTGATGAACTGGAAAGGGTATTAGATATACTACAAAGTATAAATGATCGTGAAATGGGTAGACGCCCTATACAACCAAATACGTATAACCATAACAATAATAACAATGAGTTTAATCGGCCAAGGCCTTATTTTAATCATACTGGCAATAAATATAATGTTAGAAATGATTTACCGACACCAGGCGGTTGGAGTTGTTCTAGTTGCAGGAAGGAGAATCGGGGTCACATGCAGCATTGTTATTTCTGTAAAGCACCAAGAAATAACCAAGTAAAGCAATTCATACCTGCGAAGAGAGGAGCCCCGAGTAACAGAGGAGCACCGTACCACCATCAGGGACCGACACGCGGACACCCTGTGCCATCAACAAGTCATAATAGGACACAGCCGGAAAACTGAAGTCAACAGTGGTAAGTAGGACCCGACCACTGTTCAGGGAAACTCATGAGGTCCGACCCATCGAGAACTTACAATCCAACGTTATAAAAGCAGACATCGTTGCAGATTTATTGGAGGAGGAGTGTAACACGACATTGGAGGTGAGAGCTGGACTCACGGAAATACAGGTAACAATAGATAATAGAAACTTTAAAACACTTGTTGATACAGGGAGTGAAATTTCAGTAATAGCCGAGAACATTTTAAGTGAATTGAAAGAATTGAATAAGAATATTCCAGTTTTACCCGTAGCAGGGGTTACAGTAATAGGAGTCACGGGGGTACGTAGTAAAAGGGTGACAAAACAGATACATTTAAGCTTCTCAATTGGAGATATGAATTTTGATAATACATTTTTGGTAGTCAAGGGGTTAAGTTTAGACATCATTTTGGGAAATGATTTTTTACAAAGAAATAAAGCTGTAATAAATTTTAAAGAAAAAATTTTGGAGTTAGATGGGGGTGATCGGTCTGTGAAAATTAATTTTGAAAACGTGATAAATAAAGTTAGAACCACTGGTGTGAAATTGTTACAGAAACAAGTAGTTGAGAATCACTTAGATACTAAAGTAAATTTTTGTATAGAGGGTGAGTATTTAGAAGATGTTGATAATGAAATGAGTAATATTAATAATGAAGTATGGGAGATAAGGGCGGATGAATTCTGTAGTGGGGGTGAGGTGATAAGGAGTGGCCAACGTAGAGCGTTATGGCAGGTAATAGAGCAGTTTAAGGGAGTGTTTGCCGATATTCCAGGAAGGGCAAAAAATTATGAATGTATGTTACAGATAAAGGAACACACACCATTCATGCAGCGGAGCTATCCAGTGCCTTACTCTAAAAGACGAGCGGTGCAAGAAGAGTTGGACAAGATGTTAGATAATGGTATCATAGAGAGGTCAGTGTCTCACTACTCAAATCCGTTAGTGGTGGTAATCAAGAAGGAAGGAGGAGTAAGATTATGCCTAGACGCAAGGAAAATTAACCAAATTATTATACCAGACCGAGAATCACCAGAATCTATAAATGAGATCTTTCAAAAGTTTAGTGGCATAAGATTTATGACGTCCTTAGATCTGACTGCTGGATATTGGCAGGTACCTTTAGCCGAGGTAAGTAGGCAATACACAGCATTTTTATTTAATGGAAAAAATTATCAGTTTAAGCGACTACCATTTGGGCTAAATACCAGCGTAGCTAGTTTCATTAAATGTTTGGATAGAATTTTGAGACCAAAAGATTTAGATTTTCTCACAGTTTATGTAGATGATATTTTAATAGCTTCACGTACATTTGAAGACCATTTAGAACATTTAAAATATGTGTTAGGAAAATTAGAAGCGGGAGGATTAACCGTAAATTGGGATAAGTCCAAATTTCTACAAACGAAGATTAATTTTTTAGGATTCATTATTACATCGGAAGGAATTTCCGCAAACCCGGACAAGGTCGAATCTATTATGCGTTTCCCTGAACCGCGAAACATCAAACAACTTCAGAGTTTTCTTGGGCTGTGCAACTTTTATAGGAAATTTCAGAGGAACTACGCCTACCTAACCGCTAAGTTAAGTGCGGTATTACAGAAAAACCGACAATGGAAATGGAGAGATAGTTATTATTTAATCTTATTATTGAACGGGGAGGGGGACCCCTAATTCTTGGGATATAAAAAAAAAAAAAAAAAAAAAAAATCTATATTTTGGCATTGATCCCTTGAATCTTGTTTTATTCTAAAATTTTATAGAATAGAAAAGTTGAAATTTGTGTAACTTAAGAGGTTAACTCATTAAGGAGTTGTATATTTTTTTTATGTAACTAAGTATATCAGAAGATCCATTGTTTTCCTGGAGTGTTAGAAAAGTGATGTTTTGGACTTGGAAAGTGTCTACAAATTTATTAATGTAACTAATGGAAAAATTAACATTTTTTTAAAATTATATTTCAATTTTGATATATCTTACTTATTTATTAAGATATGATTAAATATGATTGAGTATTTAAAATGTATTAACTGTATTATTAATATATCAGTGTTAATTATTAATGTATTATGTATTTATTTGAAAACTTTTTAACATGATTTTATAATATGTGTAGGAAGAGAAAAAATTTTAAATGGCGCTGTTAATAATATTTATCAACCAGATGATTAACTGTTAATAATAATAATAATAATAATACTAATAATCATAATAAAAGTTTATTTTAATGGTTATAAATAAATAAATCGATTTATTAAATTTCTTGATTTGTTTTCTCCAAGTTTGGGAGATATATAATTATATTTTATATTATATATATTTTATATTTTCAATTATATTTCATTCAATTTTAATCCTTTTTCATATTCTTTTTAATCCTTGAGATTTATTATTTTTATAATTTTTATACTTTCTCATTTTATTTATAATAATTTATAATTTTATAAATAGTAAGCCAACCCAGTGCTTATTGGCACAAACCAGCACTTAGCTAAGGGGAACCATATCAGTTAAGGAGGTAGTGATTCAATAAGCCACTATGTTCATATTTTTTATAAATTGTTTCAGTGTTTGGGGTGTGACAGCGGTCCTGAGCTGGCCAACGCGTCAGAGCAGGGGCGTTAAGAGCCTAAGTGGCCTTATGGTGTTGGGATCTCGCAGGAGAAGTCCAGTAAGGTCATCTAGGTACGGTCATTATCACCAGACCAAGGGTGAGTTATTGTTATTTTTTATATAAAATTGTAAGGGGGTTGTGGCGACTTGTCCTGACTGATCCCTTTAGGAAGTATGAAAGGGTCAATGAAAGTTTGTGTGCTTCATCACACCATCTTTCATTGAGGGGGTTTTGTGATGGTACAATCATGGTACATTTCATAATTACCTAAAATATGGTAAAGAGATCATAAATATTGTATTTTCCTATTTTTTGACATACCCAACCCAATCTCAAACACCCGATATAGAATTTACAGTGAGTGGACTATATTACAGTATTTGCCAGGATTTGAACTAATTCATGACAAAAAACGGTGTCACATCACAAAAACAGTGTGCAGTTATTGAGATAAGCAGAGCCAAGCCTTCGTTACGTCAGAGGCGGAGAATGTGTTGACAACTACAAACAGCGATGTCAACAACTTAGACAAAGGAATGTGACGTCAATACACCCCACTTCCGCAGATTTCAACCAGAAATTGCCGTCATTTCATCTGCAGCTCTGATTTGAGCCGGCCGGCCGACCATTCACTTACGAGTGAATTTTAACTTTTTAGACCACTGTAGGTGGTTAATAAACAATATAAATATAATAAGTACAGTGCGCCAACTTCAAGATGTGACCGGGAAAAACTCGCCGAACTCGCGGTGCGCGAAGTTCGTGCAAACCGAGAACAACCAGCAACACTACATTGGTGAGAGCGTTCCTTATATATTTTGAATCCTTTATTTCCCAATATATGTTATTGTAGAAATCAATCATTTAACAAATTATTCAAAATTTAAATCAAAATTTAAGGAGCTCCAAAATTTAAATAAGTTGTACCATGATAATGAAAGGGTGAGTGGTTGTGTGCGTGCATAATTATTCTAAGTGCTGGGTTGAGCACCACTATATAAATATAAATATATACATGTTATTATTGTATAATCATTTAATCATATAATCATTAAACTTAATCAAATTTATTATTACACATTATGTTTTTGGAAGGGTTACAGTTGGTTTTAAAAAATGTTATGTAACAAAGTAAAGAATAAAAAGGGGCATTTCATTGGTAACAATTAGAACAGCTGTTTTGTTATTTCAAGCAATTTCCGTTTCCTATGACTTCGCGTAACGAACTTCTGGCCCATGACTTAGTTAATTGCATAGATGGCGTCTTAGTTTTTGTATACATAACCACATTTGTGAGATATATCGTATTTATAAATTCAAAAATAACGTAACTGTACAGGTGGCTTCTGGAACAGGGACATTAGGTGGTATTATTTAAACATATTATTACCTAATGTACGCCTAGAAAGAACGGAACAAATTGCTTGAGGTAACGGACACAAAATTTTATAATTCGTAAACATAACCCCACAATTAGGTTATACAATGATGGTTACAACATATCTATGCAACAAATGGGTAATTGAAGCGCCAGCCGAACAAACGCTGAAAACACAGAAGAGCTTCAAACATCTAGTAATGGAAGAAATGAGTATAAGCAAAAAATTGGTACCATCAACAAAGCCAGTGAACAACACTAGACTATGTTGAATTTGACATAAATCTTGAGTTGATACAATCTATCAATAAAACTAAAGATCTCCCTTCTATAGTCAACCAGATAGCAATTGAAACCGTAAACACGTTATATCCTAATGATAGATTGACCAGAATTTATACAGATGGATCAAAGCTAAATGGAGAGACAGGAGCAGGCATGTATAGTGAACTTTCCTCCCACTATTTTGCACTAAATTCAGATGCTACAGTGTTTAAAGCAGAGTTGTTTGCAATTGATGAAGCTTTGAGACCTTGGCTGAGAAAGGATTCTGTGATTGTGGTAGACTCAAAATCAGCTATACAGGCTATTGCAAATAATGACTCATCCAAGAGCATCATAATACAGTCCATCAGAGATAAGTACAAGACAGTTAAAAATAGTATTAGCAGAGTGGTAATACAGTGGATGCCGTCACACAGAGGACTGAAGGGCAATGAAGCAGCGGACGAGTTGGATAAAAAAGACACCTCTATAAAACAGAAACCTTCAAGATTTAGTACAATAGACAGAAGGATTAAACAACTTAAAAAGCATTGCCAGACTTCCTTCCATCACAGAACCAAAGAAGACTTGAAAGGCAAACTATATGAAAATATAACAACATACACTCCACATTCCCCACACATTTACAAAATGAAAACCACGGGTACACAAACATAGAACACAACATGGAAATACTACACTACTTACCTAAAAGTAGAAAACTAAACACAGCAGAACAATATGAAATATACAGACATCACACACTACAACCAAACAACATATTAAATGACCAATTACATTATAGATCACATATACTTTTTGATACACTTGTTCAAACACACACTTTGAATCCCAGCGCCAATTCCCTCCCACCAGCAACCCCCACCACACACACCTACAACCCATAACAAACAGTTACTTTGTACAGACATTCTGTATTTCAAATCCCACTGAGGAAGACGGACACCACGTCGAAACGTTTGGGACAAAAAACCAAAAGTAAGTGTTCACTTGTGAAAGTTTGTGTGTATATATATTGTCACGACACAAATAGCCAGCCCCGTACCAGAGATAAAAAATATATTTATAATTGTAAAAAAAATACTTCTTATCAAATGAACTGATTGATTTTAAATAAAAGTATAAGGAATATAACACGACAATACGACGACTTTAACCCAACCCAAGTGATTGAGACAAAAACATAAACATAAAGAAGGGAACCACGGAACATACTTAGTAAAATGTAAATATTTTAAAGTGATTGAGACAACAACCCAAACATAAAGAAGGGAACCACAAATAAACAACGAGAATGAGGAAATAATAAACCTAAGCCACAAGGAAACAAGTTTATGGGTTTAAATGACCCCAAAAACGTCCAAAGAAACGGATGAAAAAACCTAATATATTAAACAAACAAGGAAAATGAAGAAGGAGGGAGACAAGCAAAAGTGAAAACCAAGAATGGTTCACCAACACAAGTAAAATAGCACTCAACAAGAGCATTGAAACCAAAACAAGGGTTATCAGGAGGAAGGAGAGATAACGGTTACTACCCATTAAAAAGGCAACCAGAAACCACAAATTAGAATTGTTATTAGTCAGTAAGTATTAGTTATTAAGTATTAATTGTCATTAGGATTAAGTCATGAAAGAGAAATAAGTATAGGGGTCACCCACTATCAAACCAATGATATAAACAGTGATATAGTGTAATAGTGTAGGTGTAAGAACCCCAAAGTGAAGTGTGACACTAGTGAAATTGTAATTAACAATAAGTGATTTACAAGTGAAGGTAAGGTAAAAGTTGGAAATAAACAGTGCATAGATAACTGATAAATAAGTAGTATTAAGAGTGAATTATAGTATAAGGGATAGAAAAACACTAGAAGTGATAATGATTTTTTATTTAAAAAGATGTTCAATAGAGTTAAGTTAATTATAGCCAGTAGTAAGTAAAAAGGGAGGATTCCGGAATAGAATAAATTGAAGGTGTTACCATGGAGGGAATATAAAAATTGTTTAGAGATTGAGAAGTCAAAAAACTAACAAAGATACCTAATTTATAAAGGACTATTATTAATTTAATAACAAGTGATGTTGTTTATCACAACACAAATAATATGTGTTATAAACTAAAAAATTAGCAAATAAGGATAAGTTAGGAGTGAGTGATGATATTTCTTAATCAAAACAATAACTCTAATAACTTATAAAAAATTGTGTTCATGTTATTGTTATAAGAGGATATGGCTGAATGCAATGTGCAGTCCATAAACCTAATGTTATATTTTTAAGATTGAAATGAGGAGAGCAATATTGAATAATAAACAAAACACCTACAGACTCAAAACACAACACAACTAATAAAAATAACAAAGTAAGCCCAATAGGCTGAACCAAAATGTGATTTGAACGAAATAAGTAAATTATTATAATGGCTACTTAGGCCTAGAAAAAACATAACTGTCAGAACCAAACAAACAAAGATTATAACAAATTGAATCAGAATTTAGAAAATCTGAGGTGAAGGAATCACCAAGGATAAATTGTAGATCATTTATAACACAAAATATTGTAATAGGCATTATTATATAAAAAGAAATGTAATTAACAAGCATTAACATAATTGTAAAAACTTAAAATCTGAAAATACCCAAGCTTGTGGGGTATCAAAATAATCTATGAACGAGAATAAATACTATAGTGACAATATTTATTAACCAGGAAGGAAGATGGAGGAATAACAGTAATCAGAAGATATACGAAGGATTCGAAGTTTCGATAACAATACATCAACTCAAAATAAGCCTATTCGAAAAATACCGTTACTATGGAAACAGCGGTTGTTGACAGAAAAATACCGATAGAAATTAGTAGAGAGAAAAAAAGAAGCGAAGCGTCACCAAGCCATACAGATGCAGAAGTTCGGAAGAAAGTTTTTTCAGTGTAAATCATGAAAATAATAGTATAAAGTTGCTGAAAACCAATCGTCAAAGAAGCAGATGACCACTACAACCAGTATTACAAGACCCAAGACCTGAATAAATGGAAATTATCCATAAATAGAACGTCCAAACACAAGACGAAAGGACGCCACAATTTAATGAAGCCCAAAATCCAAGAAAACTGATTTTATGCAGCCAATTCCTATCTCGAACCAACTACAAAGGCCTATACACGTCGAATTGTTAAGTACTATCCAATTATTTATTTTCCACCAACCCTAATCACTTTAAATAATTTTGAAAGGTAAAATTACCACACTATAAAGATAATATTTCTCTTTCATAGAGTATTTAAGCAAATTAAAACATAATGAAACATTGTTAACATAAAATAACCTAAGAATTGAACACGAACTTACAGAACACTTTTACAACACAACACAACAGATTGTAACAGCACACTTTATATTTCTTGTACTCTTAGATTAAGGTAATTTGTATTTTTATTGTAACCATTGTAGTTCTCTAACTCATAGTCAAAAGAATCCACGGATTTTTGAAACCAAAACTGTAATAAGCCTAACGTAAACAGACGCTAGGTTAAATGGTTTCTAAATTAGTTCGCCGCCCTGAAAATAAGATCTCATGTAATCAAACGATAATTATTTTGTTGTAATTGTAAATGTTTCCAGATATCACCATTAAAAAATATTCATTACAGGGAGTAACCAGCGTTATCATTTCATAGGGAGTGCTATATAATAATTACTTGTATTGAAGAGTAAATCGTAGCAGTAAGCTAGCTGCCAGTTATTCGTCAGAAGCGACGATTGAGACGGCTGTGCGAGCGGGAATGATTTGAATACACCAACCCGCTACGCTGATAACTTGTTCAAATACAGTTTTTAGTTGTTTTGTAAAACGACTTGGCGCCACCCGGGATTATTACACCCCCTAAGAATAACAGGTAAGGTTACTGCCGTAATATACAGGTGATCAGAACTACGCTACGAACATCGCTAGCCACAAAAGTACTGTAACGACCCGGTGCGAGGCGAACGCACTAATCATCCAAACACATTATTTTTTATGTACACATTTTGCAGGTACGACACAGTAGGATTGTTACAATATATATATATATATATATAATATTTAAAAGGTGAATGAAGAGGATGTACCAACAAGACAGTTATATGAAAATATATCTAGTCTCTACACTGAGAACAAAGAACTTCCAAGATCTTCCTTTGCAAGAACTTTGGTTTCCAATTTCCGCATGGCCAGAAGACACGACTGCTTAGCAGGCACCTCAACAGAATCAACATCCTCACTTTAGGTATGTGCACTCTTTGCAAATGCCCTGGAAACAACATGGACAAGGACCACCTCCTGGTCTGCAAAAAACTGGGTAAAGAAAGACAGAATAGAAAAGACCTACCTGGTTACTAGGAAGCTAGATCAAGAATGGCGTGAGCCATTGGAAACAACATATCTATGCAATGAAAATGTGTGTACAGCCAGCCACCATTAGGAACAGACCTAATATATGTTGAGCACACAGACCAGTGAGAAGTCTCAGTAGATCTCATCAACCAAAATAAAGAATAATTTTTATTCTTATGTGTTTTATATTATTTTAAATTACATTTTTGTAGAACTTCATACATGTTTAATCTTGAAACCCATACCAGTAGCATAGCAAGGATTTTTCCATGGTGGGTGGTTACTGACCAGAAAGAATCTTTAAGTAGACATATGAGGAGGAGGATGTTGAAAAGTTGAAGCAGGGAAGTCTAAGGCAACAAATAAAGACATTAAAACGTAAAAACACAAGAACACCAATAAATTCAGATCTGAAATGTCTTTGGTTATCTAATCTAAATAATGTATTGATATGAGCACAAGAAGACTAGGAAAATTATGGGACTGTATCAGTAACAAATTTGTATGTTTTGTAATTTTTTTTTATTCTAGATATAAAAGTGTAAATGTGTAAAAGTATTGAGAAAGTAGATGTTTTTTTTAATTGTGTTTGTAACTATAAATTGGTAGTGTTTCTTAATATATTTGTTCTTTATACAATTTACCTGGTCAAACAATAAATGTATTCTTTGTATTTGAAATAGTAAATTGCATTTGAATTTGATGTAATTTCATAGAAATGTTAAATATTAGTTATCAATCCAGCATTTACAGAACTATAACATATTAAAGAATACTGTAGTATTTTATGTTTATGATTAATATTACACATACAGGAAAATTTTTTATTCAAAAGGTTAGTTCAAATGTTTATTTGAGTTACTAATTAAATATGTGGCTATAGCCACTTATTTTAGAAGATGCTTAGGTCTTAAAATTACAAGTCAACCATTTTTTACATTCACTTTGTACATTCAGTTTTGTCCAGGGCGGATAGTAGTCACAGTCTGCTGTAATATAATGCAGACTTGGTCATAAAGTGTTGTTCTTTGGTGCATTCAACCAAGAAACTTTGTATTCTTTCCTCAACAAACTTTAACAACATTGCTGAGTGTGAATCTGCATGACACAAGCTCTTTGGCAGGGGGGGGGATTAACAAAATGTGAGTTGTATACTCTGCATAAATAACTGTTACTTAAAAAAACAAAGGTAATATGAAAAACTATTCTTATAAAATGAATTTAAATGTATTATATGTCAAGTGTTTTAACATCTTACATTCTAAAAACAATTTCAACAAGTTCATAACACAAATCTTATCCGTTAACAATTCTTTGGTGTCTCACCACATGACACCGGTTTTGTTTTGTCTTTCAACCCTTCCTTCACAAATTAACACAAAAAGAACATACAGTTTTTATTTGTATTTTTTTTTTCAATCAAGTAACACGATTTTTTTGGTGAGAATTTGCTTTTTTAACAGTGCAGCTAAATATTTAAAAATGTCACTTTTTCGTTTTTATACTCTGTACAGCAACCGAAAATTTCTGTAAAATTACATGCAGTTTGAAGCCCATCATAACATTTCTCACATTAACAAGTAAATTCTGGTAATAAATATTCAGAGCTAAAGGTTTGATTTACAATTGTTTCTAGTTTGTTGCATCTTGTTTGCTCTGCTTCATGCTTTTGTCGTTAATGTGCTAAATTATTGTATTATTTTGCATGATGCTTTGCTAAAAAAAATTGCTTTTGCGTGGTTTAACTGTTTCAGGCCAGGACTTAATTTGACCAGATTGTGATGACATTTAATTCTGTTTTGTTTGTTCTGATGTATGTTTACTTTCTGTTAAGGTAAATCTAAGCAATACAATATTTAACACGAAACTTTAAAGTTAGTACAACAGTACATATGGTTTAAAAATATTAGTACAGTGGTTCTGAGGTACATTACTAAGCAAAATATATTGTAAGGAGACTTCGTCATGAAGGCCTATTCGTGATAATCAAATTGACTTTTGCTTGTCAGTCAGTTATATTTATTTTAAAGCCCATCTGAGATTGGCATAAAATGTTTTCCTTCTGAAAGCTAATCACATAAAGCATACTGTGAACCTAATTTATCTATATTAGATCATACATTTTACTTTTGAAAACATACTAAATATTCACATTAGTCTTCAGTCTTTTAGGTTTAGTATGAGCACTGTTACAAAACAAACACTGGATTTTTAAATCCAGTCTTTAACATGTTTTGGAACAAAGTTAAATGCACTTAAATATAAAAAATATGCACTTATAGAAAATCAGATTTAAAAGTTTGTGTGTTTTTTCAAACACATATTCACTGCACACGTTTTCCTTTTTCACATATTTCTCCCATTTTAGCTGCCTTTCTCCACTCTGCTCACCTTTATAGACTTATTTGCTCCTAGAATCCGTGTTTCATTAAAAAAAAACATTCTAATATTGAAATGTTTACATTATATAGGTAGACCAATGCATTAATGGGTGAGACAACTGTAATATCATATTTGAGAAATATTTGGCAGTACAAACAATATGACAATTTAAACAGAAAAAAAAATATTTTTTTTAAACTAAAAACTAAATTTCAAATTTTACATGATAAAGTCATTCCCTTGAACACACACTAGTCTGAAATATTTCACTGACACAAAAGACTCCATGAGTCATGGAGAAATACAAAGGTCATGGATGAGTACACTTTAGTGATCATCATTATCAATTGTTCAGAATGTGTGCATTTATTTTTTAATTAAATCAAAATGTGTATCAGGAGAAAATTAATGATACTGTAACAAAGTTCTGTAGTTAGTTTTCGTATCACAGTATCACCTCGTTTTGTCACATTAATTTGTCAGAAGTTTGCAACAAAATTAATATTTGTGTTTAACTATGTATACTGTGCATGTAAAAGTTTGCATGTAACTGTAGCTTGCATGTTGGCAGTGTTTTTAAATGTTCTGAGTTTCCTTTAAGTAAATTTTAGGAATTAGGTAAGTTATGAGAAAAAATAGTTGTCTTGTAAAATAAAATGTTACAGAGGTTTTATTATAAAATAACATAAATATTATTTGATACAACACCACAACATTTTGAGGTAGTAAACTGTCTGATTGTTTAGTTAAGTAAGTGTGAGATAGAATAGAAAAATAGTGATGTTTGACTACGAGTCTGCAGACAGACAGAACAAAACAATTGTTATAACACGTTCTATAGTGTTGCTCCATTACGATTCGTAGAAGTTGTATCATATTGTCACTTTCAACACAATTTTTAGCAGTATTTTAGAAAATTGTAACAACTCTTTATGGTTTTACAAAACTGTACATGCAGTTTATATAAGTTAAGCTCCAGATTCTTTAAATAATGATGACATGTGTATGTTTTACACAAATTACTTCTGAAAAATAACGTTGTCAGAAGAAAACTGTATGCAATCTACAACACTAATAAATGATACATCATCACCATCCTCAAGGTTTAAACCAAGAATGGTTTGTCCCGGTCTCAAATAGGCAAATATTACAGCTGGTCACTCCAGCGCTTCCTCGGACGTCCCACACCTCTCTGTCCCCTCGGCTTATAGTTCCATAGTTGTTTGGGGATGCGGCAGTCATCCATTCGGCAAAGATGTTCCCACCAATTCAGCCGATACTGGGCGATCCTGTTGAGTATACTCATAATATTCAGTTCCTGCCGTATGTCTGTGTTTCTTCTATGAACATGGAGAGTATACCCTCCTACGTGCTTGAGAAATCCCATTTCAGCTGCTTGGATGCGACTGGCCTAGCCTTTCATTAAAGTTCAATTCTCAGACCCATAAAGAAGTGTGGGAAGAGCCATCACTTATAGAATTTTAGGCATGTTCCTTTACTTGCTGACTTAAGGGTTTGCCTGATGGTCCTGCACATAAGGTTGAACTTACACAACTTATGCACCACATGATTGCTGGCATTATAAATGATACAATTACGGAAATTGTTTTGACTGCATAATAGCATGTTTAATTTTTTACTAAAAAAAAAAATAATTGTTACCTAATGAACGACCTAACAAGGTGGTTCAGTGGCTCGTGTACCACTCTGAAACATAAATAAATGATAAAAATCCAATAACCTTTGGGTAACACAAACTTTGTTAAATACAATATTTTTGAAAAATTATGCATGAGCATTGGATACGTGCCAAAATAAACCGCATCTGAAGATTTGTTAGATTTGTAGGCGATTCATGTATCATAGTCGTCCAACTGATTATAAAGATTCTTGAATATATGACATTCTGTTTGCATTTAAACACTACGTATCTATCACAAACAAAAGCTGAATATGATATTTCACTTAGTATGTGGAAATCATCTACCAAAAATTTTCAAATTAAGCTATAAATCTCTGTAGATGATGAATTTGCAGCATAGAACAGATCTTGTTATAATAGCTTACGAGTCAGGTTACCCATAAAAATCTAGTTCATGCCCATATGATGTACAGGCTTTGTTCACCACATGGTATTGAAAGTGTTAATAGAGTTGTAGATATGTGTTCCTAGTGTTTAGTATAGCTCATACTATTTTAAATGCTCTAGCGTTGTAGTTTTAGTTTTGTGTATTGTACTGTATATAACAACATGTGCAAGCCAATCTTGATGAGCATGTATACATCTTCAGATGTATCAGTGACATATATGCCTTTTTCAGATACAGTAAACCACCCAGTACCTTTCTTATAAATATCCTGTATATTTTATAGGTTTCCTGTTCTCATAAAATCAGTTTTCATAAATAAGGTAGGAGTTTATTCTGTAGATAAAATTGAGAAAATTCTGTAGGAGAGAACATCGCAATTAATTGTGTAGTAATTAAATCGCAGCATCCAGGGCTGTTTGTTTTGTTTTGTGAAGAAGCCAGCCTTTTAAATGAAAGAACGTAATTACTTACTTTGACTTAAGTCTTTAAATTCCTAGGTGGAACATAGGGACTTGACAACATTTTTCCAGCATGTTCTGTCCATTGCCAGGTCCTTCACCTTCACCTCCCTCCATGTCTTGTTGACACCGGCCAGCTATCTTTCCATAGTCTTCTTCCAGGTGTTCCTAGGTCTTCCACGTGTTCGGCTACTTTGTGGATTCCAATTCAGTGCCTGTCTAGTGATATTTTCTTGTGGTCTTCTCAGGGTGTGACCAATCCACCTCCATTTTTTCTCTTTATCTGTAGTTGGATGGTACTCTGACTTGTGGCCTCCCATAGATCTCTGTTCGAGATGGTCTTGTGGCCACCAAATTCTCATTATATACCTCAGGCAACAGTTTATGAATGTCTGTAACCATGTGGTAATGACTTTTGTCACTTTTCAGGTCTCACATCCATACAGCAACACCGATTTGACATTTGAGTCAAATATACTGAGTTTTGTCTTCATGCGTATATGGATGGGGTGATCTCCATACTGGTCTTAACTGTACAAATGCTCCGTTTGCTTTATTTATATGACTTAGCATATCCCTAAGAGCACCTCCATCCTGACTAACCATGCTACCCAAAATTACCAAAATTCCTCAACCCTTTTTAAATGAAAGAAGGAAAGATAAAATACTGTAATAAATATATAGGTAGATTTTAATTGGAAAACGGGAAACACTTTAATCATAAGTAATGTCTTTTGTAGTGAAGTATGTTTTATATTGAATTGTTTAGTGTACCAAAACAGATTCAGTAGTACTAGTAATTCCACAAATTTATCCATCCATCCATATGTGGAAATAATTGTACAGCTACTGTTGTCTCTCACAAGAGGTTTCTTTCTTTCCCTCTCTTCTTGTTGTAAACCTTTTTTCCCATCTTGTCGTAGATATTCTGATTCTACAATCTCCTGGGTTTATCTCTTTTATATTTCTATCTTAAACCCAGTTTGACGTTTTGGGTTAACAGTCATCAAGCGTATGTTCCATGTATCTGTACAGTGTGAGCCACTTAAAATTAGCAGTAGCTATTAATTGTCTTGTCTAAATGCGTTTGTCACATATTCTTGTTTCACTGCATTTCTGATGTGGTGAAGCTTGAATCTCCACAAGATCTTCTCTAGAAGTGTGTCTTCGCTGCTTGGGGCTTTCCAGGAGTTTCTTTGATGTATCTTTCAAGTTTCAAGGTCTTAGATGGCTACACTTTATAAGATGTTAAATACCCCTTCTTGATTTTCTAGGGTATTTTACTACTCCAAAGCACTGAATTCACTGGCCTATCTTCAATTGGTTTATTTTGATGCTAATATCGTAATCACTATAACCATCTTTTGTCAATGTGACATCAAGTTACTTATGTAAATGTGTTATCACTGTGTGTATTGGCTCGTCCACTTCCAGTAACCAGTTGTTTCATTTTTGAAATTTATGTTGAATCTTAAGATTTGTAATCTTCATTTGCCAATACCGGCTACAATTTCCGGGCTTATATATTCGTATGGAGAAGCGTGATTGTCTGGAGTAAAGAGAGGTGGATATGTGTAAACTAGCATTATGTGAGATCTAAGTGAGCGTATGTCTAGAGGTGGATATTTCTAGCAGTTCTGCAGAAATAGCAAAATTAGCCAATTATAGAGCTTCCGTTTTATTTCTATATGTTATGTGTAGATATGTTCTTATTGTTCCTTTTTTTCTAGTAACTGTTATTTAGTTGTGTCCAGGTTTTGTCTAAGTACTGTTTTGGTGTACGTCTTCGTACCTACATCATATGCTCACAGGGTTTGACAGTCTTGACTGGAATAGTTGTCATTTCAGTTGTTGATATGAGCCGGCCTGGCTTTCCTGAACAGTAATCTGCGCTGACCCAATGCATGAATTACCCCCACTTTCAAGTATAGCTACATTATCTTGAGAGGAGAGAGGGGAGACGGCACTATAATGTTCACTGTCTGGCTTCCATATTATTTCCCTTTCTGTCACACACATGCTTCCGTTGTTCTTGCCAGTCTTGTTGCAGCCGATGTTCATGCTATGAAACACTCCACAAATCTGTTCTGCGCATGTGCGAAGTGAATGCAAATTTTGTTAGCCTTGCAACGAGGTGGTTGTCTACTGCGCTTTGAACCCCAGTGTTCAATTTACATCGTCCTACCTCTACTATCAAAAATGCAATAATTTATTCACAAACTAATTTTTGCAATGCCTACATCACCATATTCATTCCATTTAAACCTGTCACAGATATTTGAAGTCTCATCATTTAAATCTAAACATCATGTGTCTTGTCAGCAGTTACATTCTCCAGTTTTTATGATTTGGCATCTCTTCTTGTTCAGAATGTCACAAAAACTGAAATTCTCATAAAAATTACTTCATTACTAATATACAATTAATTTTTCCTGTAGTAATTCATAATAAATATACAAGTTAAGCAACAGTAATTTAACTTCAGAAAAATCCTACTCTGTTTGTATGTTATGTAGCTTACAGTAGGTTCTCTTAAAAAGTGTATATAAAGCACTATTTATATACTATCATCATTAAATTTGTCTTTGTAATCTTTATGTACTAACTTATTTGTCTTTAAAGATCAGTGTTAATATAACTCTGTTTACTAATATTTTTTGTAAGTCAGACATTGTATGTAATTCTTCTTACTTCTTTTCAAGCCATTCAATTGGTTTTGTAAGTTGTATATGTACAGAATATGTGTGTGTCTTATTTTTGATTATGTACATCAGTTAGAAGTACGGGATGCTGCAGTATCCGGAAACTTGGATGCACCCGAAGGCGGATTGGACGCCATCATGCAGGCAGTCGTGTGCCGAGAAAAGATAGGGTGGCGTGCTAATGCCAGAAGACTCCTTGTGTTTGCAACTGACGCCGGTTTCCATTATGCTGGAGATGGAAAGGTGTGTATACAGTAGAACATGTATAAGAGTGTTTAGTGTTGAAACCTGTTTACTTTGCACTGACCTTTGTGAAATATCCTGCAGCTCAGAAGCTAATCTTCATGTTGATTTTTGTAGACTTTGTGTCACAGCTAAACAAACCCACAATTCATTTTCTTCTGGTTGGGCTGTTCTTGGGTGGCCAGATCTTGGTGCATCCGTTACAGATCCATGTTTTCAAATTTATCTCGTAAGTTGTACAAGGCTTGTCTAGATGGTGGATTTGAATCGATATGTTCATTCCAGTCATTAATAACTGCACAAGCACCACTTTTATCAAAAGTTTTTAGAGTGAAAATTGTTTCTTCTTTTGTTAACATTGTAACTACGTAACACAGATAATCAACAGATAATTCAGTAGAATTACTCACTATTCAACTCGAACTTGTAAGTAACATCACAACCTTAGAAGTTAAAATGTGACGCCTGTTCTATAGCTTGTAACTTGACCACTATCAAAGTAGATAGGCATTTACCCTTTGAAAACAGTTACTTTCTTCTCGGATATTTTTGAACTGTTAACTTACGCTTATGGGTCAGTGGCTGCATACATATTATAGATCATCCTGCAAAATTATCTGGTCATCTGTAAACAACATTCTGTGTTGGGGTTAATTTTGTTATTGATGAACAGGAATATTTCATGGCGCATTCTGAGATATTTTGGATGGCGAGATTATGCGAAACATATTAGCGTTTTTTTTAATGGTTGTAAGCACATTAAAATTAATATAATTTTATTCATCTTGTTTTGTACATTGAGTAACTATGAATATTCTCTAGAACACCCCCTTTTAAGGTTCAATTCTCCAGAAAATTTGCTTGTCTGGAAAAATGCTGTAATTTAGTATTCCAGATAATCGTCACTCTTCTGTATTTTGTAATAACATTGTGTCAAAGATTATATTATATGTTACTTCAATTAAGGTTGTTATTTATTACAGCTTGGAGGCATTGTGAAGCCAAATGATGGAATATGTCATCTGAACAGTAGAGGGGAGTACACTCATTCAACATTACAGGATTACCCTTCAATATCACAGGTAAATTAAAGTAATTTGTCATCATTTAATTGTTGGTTGTGAACAATAGGTAAACAGTAATTTTTGTTGTACTCATGAAGTTTATCCATTAGTCCTTTGTAAGTATGGTAAAATTGAAAGTTGAGGGCATACGCGCAGAAACCAATTTATGGATAGACGAGTGTACTTTGAAATTGTGAATGGCGGGAGGGTGACGGAGAATCAGCTGGTATGTAAGTGAAGATGTTGCCAACTTGCATGTGATGTTTTAGTTACCTGTACATTGTTAGTTACTGTGACGTACTATATCAATCTTGCATTTGTTATTATTATTTCAGTTTATTATTAATTGTATCATTGTTTTACAGTCACTCATTTTTATTAGTTATTTAATTTTTTAGTTAATTTCTATTGGTAGTTTTTATTCTGTAATTATGTATTATCGTAATTATTTGTGTTATCATCCAGTAATAAGATTTGTTAAAATTGATACTTCTCCTTCAACTAGCAATGACAGGAAAGTTATTCATAGTCAAGCACGGGAAGTAATAATAAACAGTTTGTTGTTGTTCAGGATTAAAAAGATTCTTGCAATTACATTAATATGAAGAACGCGTTCCTTTATGTAATGATAAACTGTAGAGATATCGAGTGTAATTAAGGAGTGGAAGTGTACAGTTTGCAAATTCCATTGCGATAAGAACGGTCAGAAAGGCTGTAGTTTTTTACGTCTCAGCAGTACACAATGACAGAACCAAACACACTCAGATATGTTTATAAAACATTCTGATATGTAACAGCAACAAATTCTGATACGTGTGAACAGTACATATCATTTGCTTAATTTGTATAGTAATACAATTACAATATTATTACTATTATTATTATTATTTGATTTACGTCGGAAACAATAAACGTAAAATTCTTCTTGGATTTTGTTGTCCATGACGTGTCCGTTACTTAACTAAATATCACTATAATATTGACGACTCGGAACACAATGTTTTTTATAAGTAAGAACGTAAAGTTTTACCTTACAGCCTAAACCGGCTTTCACCTATAGAAGGCTTCATCAGAGGCTGTCGTTAGTAGCGCTGCTCGTCTTGTTGTTAACAAAACTACTTTACTTATAACAATAAATACTACACACAGAACGACGGCCTACCCATGGGCTCCCCCATATCCAGCATTCTAGCAGAAGTCTTCCTCCAACACTTAGAAAAAACAAAAATACTCACAAACAATGACAGACACTCACATAAAATACTATATTGGCACAGATACGTTGATGACATTCTAATACTATACAGGGGAAACAAAAGACAATGTGAACAGTTACTAACGCACATAAACAAAATACATAAAAACATAACCTTCACTGCCGAATACGAACACAACAACACCATAAACTTCTTAGACCTCTCCATCACAAAACTAGAACACAGGCACAAATTCAGTATATACAGAAAACCAACTACAACTGACACTAATACACAACACCTCCAATCACCCAATACAACACAAACTAGCTGCTTTTAGAACCATGATACATAGACTTAACAACATCCCCTTAGATGAAATAGACTACAAAGACGAACTAAACACGATAAAATATCTAGCAGAATCTAACGGTTATGACAGAACAATAGTCAGTAAACTCCTACACAAAACACAAAACAAACAACAGACAAAGACAGAAAACAACAAATTCATAACACTAACATACATCAACAAACAAACAGAAAAAATTGCCCACAAATTCAAAAAAGCAGGATACAGAATCGCTTACAAAACTACTAACAAAACAGAACACACACTATCAAAACGCATGCCCAAAGCACAAAACAAATTCGATCTACCCGGTGTATATAAACTAAATTGTTCAAATTGCAGTAAATTCTACATAGGCCAGACAGGACGTAGCTTCAAACAGAGATACATTGAACACACAAAAGCACTCCACACCACTACAGAATCTACCTTCACAAACCACCTCATTGAAGCAAACCACACATATAAAAACATCGACAATAACATGAACATACTACACGTACACACAAAAGGCCGAAAACTAGACACTCTAGAACAATTAGAAATATACAAACACACAAAAACAAATAAAAACGACATCCTAAACGAACAGACACAATTCAAATCGCACGCATTATTCGAACACATCTCACCACACACACACAGCTTCAATCTTTCGAAACACTTTCTCGTCGCCAACAACAAGACGAGCAGCGCTACTAACGACAGCCTCTGATGAAGCCTTCTATAGGTGAAAGCCGGTTTAGGCTGTAAGGTAAAACTTTACGTTCTTACTTATAAAAAACATTGTGTTCCGAGTCGTCAATATTATAGTGATATTTAGTATAATTCTTTTTTTAAAGCCAACTGTATGACTGTAGGTACACACACACACACACACACACACACACACACACACACACACACACACAGATAGTCATGGTGACACATTTACAAACAAACCTTAAGAGTAGCGAGTTTTTGTTACTATTAGAATTGATATTCATAGGTTGGCTGCACCTTTGCTGATAACAACAATTCTCTTCTCACATCTCGTAGCGACTCCCTCCACATCGCCTTTCCCCTCTGACCGTAAGCGTTTCGCGCATTTCCATGCCCTTACCTTTCAATTTTGCTATAACTTGCTGAGTTTCCTGCAGGTCTCATATGTAATATCTTCAAATAAATACACTGCAAGTAGGTTTATTTGCATACAATTACAATTCAAACAACCTCTGAAGATACAGAATAATCTATGTGAGACGTGTATCAGGTGAAAACAAACCTACTTGCAGTATATTTATTTGAAGATATTTCATTAAGTTTATGTGTTGTTCATATGCATGTGTACAAATATAAATGCCAGCTATTATAGGTCAGGACATGGAGCCAGCTATTGTAACACCTGTAATTTGATTGTAGGCAGGCCGTACCGTCTGATCCATATACTTTATGCTGATGATATTCGGATAGGGATACAAGGGGAGGCAATAAACATGAGTCGGAGTATGCAGATGACATTGCTATAATGACAGAAAGCTAAGCAGATCTTAAGGCTATAACGGAAATGGATACAATATGAAGATTAATAAAGGATAAACTAAGGTAATGGTTTGTGGCAAAGAAGGGGACTTTACAGGACAGATAATGGTGAATGGAGATGATCTGGATGATGTAGAAGAATTCAAGTATCTAGGAAGCAGAGTCACCAAAGGTGGAAGAAGCAAGCAGGAAATAAAATGCAGGACCATTCAAGCAAAAATAGCATTAACAATAAGAAACATTTGTTTACAACTAATAATATTTACTGGATAAAAAGGAGAAATTGTTGGAGGTATTTGTGTGGAGTGCTGCCTTGTACGGATGTGAAACCTGGATATTATGAAAAGAAGAAGAAAGAAGATTTAAGGTCATTTGCCAACATGGTGCTATAGAAAAGTCATGAGGATTAATTGGAGAGGCAGAGTGACAAAGACATTTTTCAAAGATCAGGAGAATTTAATGCCTTGTGAACAAATATAAAATGTAGGAGGGATGGAGTAGTTGTACGTATTCTAAGATACAAAAGTTTACTCAGATGAACACTAAAAGGATAGAGGTACTGAGATATACCCTTTTCACATTGTGTCCAGCAAATCATGAAAGATGTTGGTGTGGGTGTTATGTTGATGTGAAGATGAGGGCAGAGAAGCAAGCCACCTGGAGAACTGCTGCAGATCAGTGGATAGATTGACTACCCATGAACAAGAATCTGATAATATGCTGTGATGGCAGCGAGGCAGACATCTGGTTCCCGGTACCAGCAGAGAGGTCGCCGCGAACACCTGGCGGCACGTGGCATCTGACGAGCTTACAGCGAGCCAATCAGAGATCAGCAGCACTCTGATAGGCTCATGGCACTCATCCTGTCAGGGCATAAAAAAAGCACCGCTAGAATATTTTGGCGCACTCCATCGCCACTCCTATATCGGACGACATCAAAGCTAGCCAGAAGGAACAGGAAGAAGAGAAGAATGCACTCTTCGCCCTGTGACGAACCAGCGATGGACATTGACTGGATGGCAGCGGGCGGAGAGGACTGCAGTATGCCACGAACAGCGGGCACAGCCGCCGAACATCTCAGCGCGGCTCGGGCGGAACATACATCACAGCATTCTCCCCACAAGGCCCTTCTAAGAGTCACCAAAAAACGAAGAGGTGTATGATTGGTGCCATTTGTCCTGTGACAATGCATATGACATGATCTCCTGGTTTCTTTTTTAGTGAAATCTGTTTGCAGATCGGGTTAGCAAGTAGATTGGAGGTAGGATCTAGCCAAAGCAGTGTGGAATTATCTTGACAGGAAGGTCTACAACAGTAACGTAGTAGGAAACCATATCTTTTTTATGTGACTGCACACATAAGCATGTAACAGAGCAGAAAATGATGTAACAAAAGTTACTCTGGTATTAAATTTTGTGAAACAGTGGGCTAGATTTTTTGTGGTATACCAACACATTGTTTATACCTAGTTTACTCTCTGCTGGTGGGGACAATTGCAGCAGACATAACTGGAGAGAGGGAGGTGCGTGCGTGCGCGTGTGTGTGTGTGTCTACAGCATACTTGTAGGTTTGGATGCAACAAATTGTATAGATGGGAGTTCTCAACTTCAGTGTTGTCAGTTAAGCAGAAGATGCAGTCTTAATATCCAACAGTAAAGATAACACCTACATCAGTTTAGTAGATATCATACATAACTTTCAGCCTGGACATATGTTCGTGCACCAATGCCATACCACTGAATTGTTGACGTTGTGTTTTACATTTCATTGTTTTCACTAACAATACGTATTGTCACCCATTTTGAGCAGCTGCAGCATTCCAGCCAGCAGATTCAGAATGCAGATCTACATATTTACTGCCAGCTGGATTGACTCACTGCCTTTTAGCATCTGTTCTGTCTGGAGGTTAAACAGTGACCAACGTTTTAGCTTTTGCGTCCCACATCTTACACTTTATATCAGCTAGTTCTTTCTAATTTAGCATGAGAATTATGAAAACCTCCAAGTCCTATTTATCTGACACAGCACTCATGAGGTTATGAATTTACGTGTTGGGTATGTACACGTGCTAGGAAACATGCACTTTCCTGGGCCCGAGTAAACAAATGTTACATTTTATCACAATGTTATGTTTTATCACACTTTCAATCACACTGCATAAAACAGCCTGTAACATACTGAACTGCTCGCTGCTGTATGTGCTGAAAGAGACCTTTCCAGTGACACTAAAAGGCCTCCTTCAGAATGCCACAGGAGCTAGCAGCTCAGCAACAAAGTGTAACAAAGTTGAAGTGATGAAGACCCTACTGATACCAAAAAAAAAACTAAATTAGAATAAAAATAAGTTGTAGAAACAGAGTGATTAATGAGGAGGCATTGAGAAGTGTAAGATGATTCTGGCAATAAAAAACAGGAATACAAAGAGGAAGGGCACATATTATACCTATGAGTCATAATTATACCTAGGTAACAATAATTCCTAGGTTATGATCAATAAATGAACAATAAATAGGTTATGATCACCACTTGAAAGAAAACCAGGAAACCTGAACAGTTTGAAATCGAACCACTAAACCTGGAAATAGTTAATCAGTTTAAATATTTGGGATGTTGGACGGCAGAAGACAATGAAGAAATAATTGAAATAAGGAAATGGATCATATGTTTTGTTGACATCTATATTCAAGACAAGAAATATCCACCATCAGTCCAAGGTCACATTATATAAAGTTATGATTAGACTGGTGATAGCATATGGCAGTGAGACTTGGACTCTGAACAAACAAGCCACTAACATAGTCAATACTTTTGAAAGGAGAATTTTGAGGAGAATATATGGACCAGTCCAAGTCAATGGGATATGGAGAATGCGTCACAGTGAGGAGCTATACAAGCTATATAAAGACAATGATATGGCCACCATCATCTGACTGTATGGGTATACATTTATTAAATGGAATCTGCAAAGGCTCTGGATTGCAGATATCCACAATTAAAACCAAGGTGATGGCTTTTTGTGGAACTGATCACGTACGGGCAAAAATTGTTATAGACGGTACTGTCCTGAAACATCATCATCATCAGTGGCACAACAACCCATTACTGAGTCAAGGCCTCCTTTAACAGCCTCCGCCAGTTGTCCCGGTCAAGTGCAGCTGCTCTCCAATTCCAGTTCCCAAGGATGTGGCGCGCATCATAGCTCACACCGTCTTCCCAACGCAGTTTGGGTCTACCAACTCTCCTGGTGCCATAGTTCTGTTCTGTGAGTGCCTTTCTTGGACTGTCCTGGAACAAGTTAGCAGTTTTGAATACCTGGGCTACAGTGTGTCATATAATGCAAGCAACAACGTGGTGAACAAGTTGCACAAGTTCAACCTTATATGTGGGACCATCAGGCGAACCCTTAAGTCAGCAAGTAAAGAAACACGCCTAAAATTCTATAAAGTGATGGCTCTTCCCACGCTTCTTTATGGGTCTGAGAATTGGACTTTAATGAAAGGCCAGGCCAGTTGCATCCAAGCGGCTGAAATAAGATTTCTCAGGCACGTGGCAGGGTATACTCTCCATAATCATAGAAGAAACACTGATGTACGGCAGGAACTGAATATTACGAGTATACTCGACAGGATCGCCCAGTATCGGCTGAATTGGTGGGAACATCTTTGCTGAATGGATGACTGCTGCATCCCCAAACAACTATGGAACTATAAGCCGAGGGGACAAAGAGGTGTGGGACGTCCAAGGAAGTGCTGGAGTGACAGCTGTAATATTTGCCTATTTGAGACCTGAACAAACCATTCTTGGTGTAAACCTTGAGGATGATGATCATCATCTGACTGCATAGATTGCAATGGGCAGGACACATCATTAGGGTGGAAGGCAATCGAATACCTAGGAAGGTACTGTTTAGTCAAATCGAGGGTAGAAGGCCTGTCAGAAGACCCAAGATACACTGAATTGATGCAGTGGCAAGGAATGCTGATAATTTACTTAAAATAAAACGATGGACATCGATCGCCAAGGACAGGGAAAATGGAGGTGGATGAATATGGAGGCTAAGCTTCGACTTCGAACTGTGATGCCATAGTAGAAGAAGAAGAACAACAACAATAATTCAGGAAAAGATTGAAGGGTAGAGAGGCAGAGGAAGTAAGAAGAGGGGGATGTTAGAAGATTGGCAATATAGGGAGTTGATGGACAAGGGAGACACAGAGTCTGCTATTCTTGTCGGTAGACAGTTCCAGTGAATGAGAAGAATAAAAAAAAAAAGATTAAGTGTTAGAAGATAACAAACAAAAACTACATCTCCAATGAAAATGGAAGATAATATACCTAAGGATACATTGGATGAATCTATTATGCAGAGTGATATGGTTAGCTGAAGAAGAATTCTGAAAAGAAGAAATATGTATTGAAACTTAATAGGAGAACCAAGACCTAACAAGGATGTAGGATGGAGGAGAAAGATCAAGTGATATTGTGTATAATGTACATTTTAAAGTGGACAATAATCTTCCCAATTGTAAAAAGTAAACTTACTACCACTAATCATATTTCAGCAAGCATCTAGTGTTAACAGATTTGTCTTTTTTTCAGATTAATGTTAAAATGAAACAGAATTCAATCAACGTAATATTTGCAGTAACGGCAGAACAGCAAAGCGTTTATGAAAAGCTGGGTGTACACATTGAAGGGTCGACTTCTGGAACGCTGTTAGGTGATTCTGGAAACATTGTCACCCTTGTACAAGAACAGTACAATGTGAGTACCATGCTTATAATTGTTTTAGTGATATCTGTTTGCAGCAGAGTATCAAATAAGCATAAAGTTTTCGAACATAAAGTGTAATGGTACAAATAGGTCCATATAGGGAATTTGGGTGAATAACGGGTATAAATTTTATTGTAAATTAAAGTTTCATAATCCATGAGTGTAAAGTTTCTAACGAGTGAAACAACACAGTAAGCAGTGAAGGGTTTGCGTCAAAGTCAGTGGCGTACGTGAGAAGCGGCAGCGATTTGGACAAAACAAACGACCAATCCTATGTAAACATCATCTAAAGAATGTCAGACGTAATTGCTGCACCTTTAAAAACCAAGATGTCATCACAAAGAACAATAGAATTGATGATGCGACAACCCTTTCCACTTCGGAAATAAGCGCCATATTGTCATTCTCAGTCGACTCGTATCCTTCGTGCGAATTGCACGCTACAAAATTTGCTGGCCAGCAAGCCTTTAAAGTAATCTCAACGATGTAACAAAATGTGAAATTAAACCTATCTAAAATCAACAAGTATAAAATGTAGAGACAGTGAGTGCAGTTACAAAAAGAACAGTGTAATAGTTTGACAGAATACCAACGGGAACATGAATGACGCCTGACTCGATCTTCATCCACCATAGCAGGAAAGTAAACCTTTCACACAATTTAAAAACTACAGAACCTTATTAATTGAGCTCAAGCAAAAGATTTAAAATGTACCGTTAAATTAGTATGTGTGGGAGCATGTGTGCGTGTGTACCAGTACCTATAAATCAAAAAGCATTGGTTAACGTTATGTGATTCATATAACTTAATAACTTAAATTATTAAAACTGCAGTAATGGTCTAGATTCACTTAAATATGTAACCAGAGTATTTGAAGTCAAAATATATAGATTGCGTAAATGCATTATGCATAAAGGCTGAGGAGAGAAAATGTAGCACAGCCATTTTGTATTTGGATTTTGTAAAAGGAGAAAGACTCCATTTTGTTTTTTGTTATAGAAATATAAAATTTCCGATGATCAATAAACACAAGTTTTAACTAATACAATCCGAGTATATTATTTCTCAACAAACATTGTGTTTTCTGTGCTCGCCTATAGAACCATGGGGCCCGTAAGTATAAATTTTACATGTTGGTAACAAGCAACATGGCGGCTGAACTGCCGAGAGTAAACACAGAAACCAGAGTGTTAAAATGTTAACAATTTAAAAATGAAAGGAGTATTTGTTAACAAATGGCGCCCGAACAGGGACATTATATAAATATAATTTATATAAAATAGACCTGCATACAGAAACAGGATGGTTGTTGAGAATGGGTATGTAATCAATATACGTAAATAGTAAGGTTAGTTTGTAACCATAGGTGGTAGTAGTAAGACAAAATGAAATAGAATATCTTTTGATAATAAGTATATGTTATATATAGTAATATTTTGAAAAAAGAAATAGATATATATATATAAAATTTCGAGATGGCAGAGAAAAATGTAGATGTCAGCGTAACTGACAAAATGTTTACGAGTGAGATGGGAGTTTGTTCAACACCAATAAGTCAAATCGGCGAGTCTAGTGCCACCGAATCTGTTGAGTTAGATACAATACAAGTAACACCCATCTCAACTCGTCATGAAAACAAAAAAGACGATAATAGTGACAATAAATATGATGAAATTCCTTATGAAAGAGCAAAATAATAACTTAAATGCCAAATTTGATGAAGTGAACAGTCGTTTTGACGTTAGTGATATTAAAATGAGTAACTTAAACACCAAATTTGATGAAGTAAACAGTCGTTTTGACGTTAGTGATACTAAAATGAATGTTAAATTTGAGATGCAAAATAATGAGATAAAGTTGATGAGACGGGACATTAAACAACAAAATTTTAATTTTAATAAACCAATGAATGAAATTCATGAACGTTATGAGAATATGAAAGAAGAAATAAGAGAAGTAGTCAGTCAGAAGTTTGATAAACAAAATGCAAGACATAATTAATAACTTTAAAATGAATAAAGTAGATGACAATTGTGAGATTAAAATGGGGGTAGAAGGTAGTAAAGAGACCGATCAATTAAATGAAAATAAAGACGGTCAGTTAACAAAATAAAAAAGGTAAGTAAAAATATAAAAGTAAAAGAAGTTAGTTAACAAACATTTCATACTTAATTGTGCCAGTTCGGGCGAAACATTTGTAACGGTACAAACAGGTCCATATAGGGAATTTGGGTGAATAACAGGTATAAATTTTATTGTAAATTAAAGTTTCATAATCCATGAGTGTAAAGTTTTCTAACGAGTGAAACAACACAGTAAGCAGTGAAGGGTTTGCTTCAAGGTCAGTGGCGTACGTGAGAAGCGGCAGCGATTTGGACAAAACAAATGACCAATCCTATGTAAACATCATCTAAAGAATGTCAGACATAATTGCTGCACCTTAAAAAACCAAGATGTCATCACAAAGAACAATAGAATTGATGACGCGACAACCCTTTCCACTTCGGAAATAAGCGCCATATTGTCATTCTCAGTCGACTCGTATCCTTCGTGTGAATTGCACGCTACAAAATTTGCTGGCTAGCAAGCCTTTAAAGTAATCTCAACGATGTAACAAAATGTGAAATTAAACCTATCTAAAATCAACAAGTATAAAATGTAGAGACAGTGAGTGCAGTTAAAAAAAGAACAGTGTAATAGTTCGACAGAATACCAACGGGAACATGAGTGACGCCTGACTCGATCTTCATCCACCATAGCAGGAAAGTAAACCTTTCACACAATTTAAAAACTACAGAACCATATTAATTGAGCTCAAGCAAAAGATTTAAAATGTACCGTTAAATTAGTATGTGTGGGAGCATGTGTGCGTGTGTACCGGTACCTATAAATCAAAAAGCATTGGTTAACGTTATGTGATTCATATAACTTAATAACTTAAATTATTAAAACTGCAGTAATGGTCTAGATTCACTTAAATATGTAACCAGAGTATTTGAAGTTGTGACGGTGCAGAATTGTATGATAGAAAGAGACAGTAAAGATTCAGTTTTAATTTGAAAGCAGACAGCACTCACCTGTGATGTGCCCCATTGTAACATACAATGTTATGGTAGACTATTTATATTTCTGTTTATGTCTGAAGCCTGTAGCCTGCCCAACCAGACGTATTATGCAATAGCTTGCCAGCAGCAGTCCTCTTTATGTGTGAATCAGAGTAAGCAGATTGTGGCCATAGTGTTTGCATTAGACAGAAGCAGCATACAGTTCATTAACTAAAAACCTTGGCCTCGGGTGTGTAAGATAGGCCGAAGTTAAGGCCGACCTATCTAATTAAATAACTATTGAAAGTGCGTGAAGCAGGCAGTCAAAGAATATAAAACTTAAAAACAATATAGTGTGCGGCCAGGCAATTAACCATCTAAGTGCTCGAGCAAAGTTACGTCAGCCGACTTTATATTACCATATGTGGAGATATTAAATCAAAGCAGTGAAAATTTAATTAAAAACACAGTAAACTCAGTATAAACAGTTGCGTGAGTGCGCTCGAACCAAGAAAGCGGTCTACACGAGACAGTGCAACAAACCACATGGACACACACGGCGGACGGGTAACTAACAACCCTTAATATGCATATTAAAATCAGTTTAAAATGAATGTTGATAGTCTATTTTAAAAGAAAAAGTTTACCTATAAACCTAAACAATCGAGATCTCTAAGGGAAAGGGGCTGTTATAAAAGAAAATAGCAAGGGGAAAAGATATAAATTACGTACTGGTTCATTTAAAAAATAAATAATTTGTTATAGGTTAGTTAAGTAAGAAAGATTTCATTTGTTAATTTGTTTGATTTTATGTTATTCGTTACTAATTCAATGCATTACTAATACAACATAATATACCAGAAAAGAAATATGAACTTTAATTGACATCAAAGTGAAATGGAGTAATTACCTTATATAATAAACCAGAAGCAATGTGTTTTAATACAAACTGTGTATTTATATTTGTACCGCTTATCCCAAATAATCCTTTCTGCAGCTGATTTTCGTCTGTACGACCCTGGAGAAGTAACCTTAAGGTAAGATAAGAGTTTATACAATTTGAAGTAAATTATATTGTTTCAAAGTCAAAATATATAGATTGCATAAATGCATTATGCATAAAGGCTGAGGAGAGAAAATGTAGCACAGCCATTTTGTATTTGGATTTTGTAAAAGGAGGAAGATTCCATTTTGTTTTTTGTTATTGAAATATAAAATTTCCGATGATCAATAAACACAAGTTTTAACTAATACAATCCGAGTATATTATTTCTCAACAAACATTGTGTTTTCTGTGCTCGCCTATAGAACCATGGGGCCCGTAAGTATAAATTTTACATGTTGGTAACAAGCAACATGGCGGCTGAACTGCCGAGAGTAAACACAGAAACCAGAGTGTTAAAATGTTAACAATTTAAAAATGAAAGGAGTATTTGTTAACAAATGGCGCCCGAACAGGGACATTATATAAATATAATTTATATAAAATAGACCTGCATACAGAAACAGGATGGTTGTTGAGAATGGGTATGTAATCAATATACGTAAATAGTAAGGTTAGTTTGTAACCATAGGTGGTAGTAGTAAGACAAAATGAAATAGAATATCTTTTGATAATAAGTATATGTTATATATAGTAATATTTTGAAAAAAGAAATAGATATATATATATATAAAATTTTGAGATGGCAGAGAAAAATGTAGATGTCAGCGTAACTGACAAAATGTTTACGAGTGAGATGGGAGTTTGTTCAACACCAATAAGTCAAATCGGCGAGTCTAGTGCCACCGAATCTGTTGAGTTAGATACAATACAAGTAACACCCATCTCAACTCGTCATGAAAACAAAAAAGACGATAATAGTGACAATAAATATGATGAAATTCCTTATGAAAGAGCAAAATAATAACTTAAATGCCAAATTTGATGAAGTGAACAGTCGTTTTGACGTTAGTGATATTAAAATGAGTAACTTAAACACCAAATTTGATGAAGTAAACAGTCGTTTTGACGTTAGTGATACTAAAATGAATGTTAAATTTGAGATGCAAAATAATGAGATAAAGTTGATGAGACGGGACATTAAACAACAAAATTTTAATTTTAATAAACCAATGAATGAAATTCATGAACGTTATGAGAATATGAAAGAAGAAATAAGAGAAGTAGTCAGTCAGAAGTTTGATAAACAAAATGCAAGACATAATTAATAACTTTAAAATGAATAAAGTAGATGACAATTGTGAGATTAAAATGGGGGTAGAAGGTAGTAAAGAGACCGATCAATTAAATGAAAATAAAGACGGTCAGTTAACAAAATAAAAAAGGTAAGTAAAAATATAAAAGTAAAAGAAGTTAGTTAACAAACATTTCATACTTAATTGTGCCAGTTCGGGCGAAACATTTGTAACGGTACAAACAGGTCCATATAGGGAATTTGGGTGAATAACAGGTATAAATTTTATTGTAAATTAAAGTTTCATAATCCATGAGTGTAAAGTTTTCTAACGAGTGAAACAACACAGTAAGCAGTGAAGGGTTTGCTTCAAGGTCAGTGGCGTACGTGAGAAGCGGCAGCGATTTGGACAAAACAAATGACCAATCCTATGTAAACATCATCTAAAGAATGTCAGACGTAATTGCTGCACCTTAAAAAACCAAGATGTCATCACAAAGAACAATAGAATTGATGACGCGACAACCCTTTCCACTTCGGAAATAAGCGCCATATTGTCATTCTCAGTCGACTCGTATCCTTCGTGTGAATTGCACGCTACAAAATTTGCTGGCTAGCAAGCCTTTAAAGTAATCTCAACGATGTAACAAAATGTGAAATTAAACCTATCTAAAATCAACAAGTATAAAATGTAGAGACAGTGAGTGCAGTTACAAAAAGAACAGTGTAATAGTTCGACAGAATACCAACGGGAACATGAGTGACGCCTGACTCGATCTTCATCCACCATAGCAGGAAAGTAAACCTTTCACACAATTTAAAAACTACAGAACCATATTAATTGAGCTCAAGCAAAAGATTTAAAATGTACCGTTAAATTAGTATGTGTGGGAGCATGTGTGCGTGTGTACCGGTACCTATAAATCAAAAAGCATTGGTTAACGTTATGTGATTCATATAACTTAATAACTTAAATTATTAAAACTGCAGTAATGGTCTAGATTCACTTAAATATGTAACCAGAGTATTTGAAGTTGTGACGGTGCAGAATTGTATGATAGAAAGAGACAGTAAAGATTCAGTTTTAATTTGAAAGCAGACAGCATTCACCTGTGATGTGCCCCATTGTAACATACAATGTTATGGTAGACTATTTATATTTCTGTTTATGTCTGAAGCCTGTAGCCTGCCCAACCAGACGTATTATGCAATAGCTTGCCAGCAGCAGTCCTCTTTATGTGTGAATCAGAGTAAGCAGATTGTGGCCATAGTGTTTGCATCAGACAGAAGCAGCATACAGTTCATTAACTAAAAACCTTGGCCTCGGGTGTGTAAGATAGGCCGAAGTTAAGGCCGACCTATCTAATTAAATAACTATTGAAAGTGCGTGAAGCAGGCAGTCAAAGAATATAAAACTTAAAAACAATATAGTGTGCGGCCAGGCAATTAACCATCTAAGTGCTCGAGCAAAGTTACGTCAGCCGACTTTATATTACCATATGTGGAGATATTAAATCAAAGCAGTGAAAATTTAATTAAAAACACAGTAAACTCAGTATAAACAGTTGCGTGAGTGCGCTCGAACCAAGAAAGCGGTCTACACGAGACAGTGCAACAAACCACATGGACACACACGGCGGACGGGTAACTAACAACCCTTAATATGCATATTAAAATCAGTTTAAAATGAATGTTGATAGTCTATTTTAAAAGAAAAAGTTTACCTATAAACCTAAACAATCGAGATCTCTAAGGGAAAGGGGCTGTTATAAAAGAAAATAGCAAGGGGAAAAGATATAAATTACGTACTGGTTCATTTAAAAAATAAATAATTTGTTATAGGTTAGTTAAGTAAGAAAGATTTCATTTGTTAATTTGTTTGATTTTATGTTATTCGTTACTAATTCAATGCATTACTAATACAACATAATATACCAGAAAAGAAATATGAACTTTAATTGACATCAAAGTGAAATGGAGTAATTACCTTATATAATAAACCAGAAGCAATGTGTTTTAATACAAACTGTGTATTTATATTTGTACCGCTTATCCCAAATAATCCTTTCTGCAGCTGATTTTCGTCTGTACGACCCTGGAGAAGTAACCTTAAGGTAAGATAAGAGTTTATACAATTTGAAGTAAATTATATTGTTTCAAAGTCAAAATATATAGATTGCATAAATCCATTATGCATAAAGGCTGAGGAGAGAAAATGTAGCACAGCCATTTTGTATTTGGATTTTGTAAAAGGAGGAAGATTCCATTTTGTTTTTTGTTATTGAAATATAAAATTTCCGATGATCAATAAACACAAGTTTTAACTAATGCAATCCGAGTATATTATTTCTCAACAAACATTGTGTTTTCTGTGCTCGCCTATAGAACCCTGGGACCCGTAAGTATAAATTTTACATGTTGGTAACAAGCAACATGGCGGCTGAACTGCCGAGAGTAAACACAGAAACCAGAGTGTTAAAATGTTAACAATTTAAAAATGAAAGGAGTGTTTGTTAACAAAAGTACAGTATTATTAAATAAAGTTACTGTACATACATATGTATTATTATTTAAATAGAAGTTTTGGTTTATCCGAAATGGGCACAGTCCCATAAAATTCGGATAAACGAGTTTTTAGTGTACCACACAGAGAAGGAAAAATTGCTGTAGAAGGAGTTATCATTATGAAGTCCATTTAGAATACACTATAATAATCCTTCTCATTCTTCTGATTATAAATATTGTAATGTGACATAATGAGAGTCCCAAAACAATTAACAAAAATAGTCCAAATAATAATAAAAAAGTCAGAATAACTGAAATCAAATATGTAACAATTTAAAATAAAAAGTACAGCACAATAGTGTGACAAATAATAAACTATGTATTGTAAAAAAATAAGATAAAACTTATGAAAAGTGAATAAGTGTAAAAGTGAAAAGTGAAAGGTGAAAAAACAAGGGTGATCATTAATCACACAGATAAGACTGTTAAGATTAATTATCCCTATAATTCTATTAAGTGTGAAAAAACCAAAATAGTTCAATATAAGAGGCCCAACTCTTATAGGTAATATGAAATGACAAACATACTAAATGTTAAAGTATGAACAGACAATTGCAGTATTGTAACATTGTTTATTGAAAGATTTTATAGTTGTTAATCCCATGTTTGTTTTTCATTAATTAGGTCAATGTCAATAATTGTTAGCATTGATAAACCATGTGTAAAAAATTGATAAGATAATTGATTGATAAGAAAAATACCAAGCCTGTAGGCAAGAATAGAAAATATAATAATACCAAAACATTCTTAAATAGAGGCCCATAAATAATATAATAATGGTCCATGAATAGAACCTAATAGTATGAGAATGAAAATGGTATTATGACCAATTAAATAATTTATGTTATTGTTTGTAAATGAATGAATCTAATATTGGCCATGAAGGCAACATTTTAATTAGTATGTTAATGGTTTTGTGTTAGTTAATAAACATTGTTAGAATAAGTTAAAGAAAAAATAATGTAGTAATCTTTAAAACAAATGTAATCAGGCAAAGGGTTCAAAACAGAAAACAATTTGATAATTAATGTAAATTAGAAAATGGGAATGAAGTCAACTTTTAGGTCTAGGCCGATAATGAAATATAAAATAACATAATGTCAGAAATGATTAAGTTATCAAATCAATACAATATAATAATAACAAAATAGGATCAAAATTTAATAATGGACAAGTCTTAGAGTAATTGTGTATCATATGAGATTAATCTTATAAAAATTTAAGTATTGTATCATAGTGAATGTAAGGGCAGTGTTATAGTCCAGATTTATAGATTTTGTAAAGGTGAAAGGACACCTAATATGAAGTTAACTTATACAAAATTATATACCAAAATGTAGACCTTTAAAAAAGGAACAGAAATATGTAAACCAATTTTAGTTTAAACAAAAATTAACAAGGGAGTATTTTTTGACTGTAAAGGCAAGGATATAATTTTAGTAATATATGCCGCTTGACCTCAAGTTCATGAAAACTGACCAATCAAAACCCGAGTTTACTGGTCAAAAAGCTGTTACAAAGATGAGACGAAGGAATTATTGTATTGTTAGATGCCACGCTTGAAGAGAAGAGTCTAATAGCTGACGCTTGTGTAAAAATTAAAACAATCAAGTAATACACAACTAATGTTCTAAAATAAACCAGAGAGAAAAAAACACTCCAAGTAAAGTATAAAGAAGATAAAGGATTAATTACTGACCGATGGAAACTTAAATCTACAAAAAAAACACCAAAAGACGCTAGCGAGGGATTGCTTGCAGTACGCCAGGAACGTAAATATTACTCCGAAGTATTTTCATTACCACAAAACACACAGATCAACTTCACTACACCATATAAACAATCGACAATGATAATTGGAATAACCATTGATCATTAATACAGTGATTAATGATAATAACAGTTTTATTTAAAACAGAAAAACATTCAACTACATGACTTTTGGTTATCCGACTAAGCGGCCATATTTTTTATTATTCTATCTCCAGTGCTGACAGAGTTACCGCTGTCGGTGAAAAAACTTAACATTTTATATTTGTAAGCATTAATAATTCAGTTTTATTATTTTATATGTAATTGTAATGTGTTGTACTCCTTTTTAAAGCGTTTTCTGACTTCATAACTAGCCCAAAGAACCCAAGCCCTGAGATAAATATTTTATATTAACTTTACTTGTAAACCATTGAAGAGCAGATTCGAAGACGAATCGATCATTAAACTGTTAAGGTCGATTCAAGACCTAACCATTTATGTTGTTTTGATAAATAAGCTGAAAAAAATAATAAAAGAAACCAATGATTAACGATTCCAGAGTTGTTATTTTATGCGTGAAAATAGAATAAGAATTTGTTCACAGGCATTAGTGGGAGAGAGCAGGTATGCAGGGCGAATATAACCTCGCCAACAACAGAAAAATAAACTAACCTACAACTGGCAACATACGGTTAGCGGCTATTGCTGAGTCAACCAGAAGTGCGGGAAAATTCGAAGGCACTAGCACACGAATACAAACACTTTCTCTCATAACAACATTACACAAACTTTATATTAAAGAACTGGTTATTTAAACACCGTAAAACTGCGTTATGGAATTGACGCAACCTAATTAAAATACTAAAACTAAAATTTACATTACAAAGTTGACGCCTACCATAGTGAGGCATAAAGATAGTAAATGCTTACATGTATTCAAAGTAAATAACATAACAAAGTGGCGCATACCAATGTGGAGCTTATTTAAACCCCAAAACAAAAGTAAATAATATAACAAAGTGTCGTCCAACTAGTGAGGCTAAATTAGGAAAAATTACGGACTGTAATACCACTATTAAACAATACAGTCAACCTAATTTTAGCAGGCGGCCGTTATAAGTCTAGAGATGCATACAAGAGGAGTATCGAAGAGGTTGGCAAAGGACCAAGACCAGGAAGAAGAGACAGAAACGGTACCGGACACCGAAATGGAGAAGAAGCTAGAGGAGGCCTGGGTTCATCAGAATTACAAAAATTAATGGATTTCATAACCGAACAAAATAAACAAACCAATGAGAATTTATTAAGACAAATGAATGAAAAATTTAATAATATGAAGGAAGATAATAAACAAACTAATGAGAGTTTAAGACAGATCAAGGAAGATAATAGACAAAAGAATGAGAATCTGGAAAATAAAATTGAGAAAATCAATGAAAAGATAAACAGCACCAATGAAAGTATTAAGGGAGAATTAAGGGAACTTATAAATGAAAGTATCGAAAACGCCACCGAAACACTTAACCAGAAGGTGGATGAGTACAAGGAGGAAGTGAAACAACAAATGGTGGAGACCAAGGAAAGGTTGGAGAAAACTGAAGAAACCATAATACAGTTCAGACTAGAAGTGGATACCAAAAATAGAAAGGGTAGAAACGAATAATCAAATCAGAATAATTGCAACACAGCAAGAAACGCAGGAGAAGTTAGATGAGATCCAAGGTAACATGTCCGGTAGAATGACAAAAATAAGACCAAGTGAAGAGTCAAGTAAACGGTAACAGAGAAAAAATAGAAAATATGCAACACATCCAATTAAACATACAGGAAGAAGTGGATCGACTAAACATCATCAGACCGGCATGCAGTACTTACCACACCACACTAGAGAACAGGGACAGCGTGAACTTTAAAGACTACAGGAAAAACCCCATTGAATTCCTGGAATGCATAAATGAAAAACTGAGTCAAATGAAAGAAAACAGATGGAGCGTGACTAAGACCTTGTTGGACGACGGTTTCAAAGGAATAACTGACAATTGGTGGTCAGTAGTGAGGAATGAGGTAAACACCTATGAAGAATTTAAAAGAGCTTTTCAGTCCAAATACTGGTCTGAATCTATACAGAATATAGTGAGAGATAATCTCAGTAACGGAAAATATAACCCCAACCTAGGTCAGTCACCAACAGCCTATTTCTTGGGTAAAGTGTGCGTAGCTCGCAAATTGGAACCACACATCTCAGAAGAATGTCTGGTAAACAAAATGGCATATCATTTTGATGAAGGAATCATCCAAGCGAGACTTTGTGGTCAAATTAAGACCATATCAGCAATGGAAGCACTGCTAGGTGATTATGAACAGCAGGATTATTACAGGAGGTAGAGAAGACAACATGAAACAATGACTTTCCACAGGGAAGAACAAAATCGTGATCAGCATCAAAGAACAAACTATACAAACAGGAATGACAATGATCAACGTAATAACAGTAATAATAATAATACCTATCACAACCGTAATTATCACAATAATAACAATGATAATTACAACCGAAATGGTAATAATAATAACAATAATAGGTATAGAGAAGGTAGAAGAAATTTTGACAATGGTAGAGGATACCAAAATAACGACAGAAGAAACCAACCCAGGAACAGGAGTGTAGAAGACCGACATCCTAGAAATCAAGAAGAGACTGTCCAGGGTAACCCACCTCAGGACAGGGCGGAAAACTAGATGCGGCAGCAGTGGCGGCTGATAATGTTTTTGACTGGGGGGGGGGCAAAATTTAGTTGTACCCATATATTATGTAAAAAAAGTCACCAGTAGAAACTAAATTATTGCTATTATCATCAAATAATTGTAAAATTGAATCTTTTCCTTCACTACTAAAATTATTGTTAATACCAAAAACCTACCTTGCAAACTACCAATATTTAAACAGTGTTTGAAACAAATTATTTATATACCTAAGCCGTTCACATTCCTAAACTTAAATATTTAAGACATTATATTATTAAATGCATGCATTACTAAATAAAATATATTTGTTCCCTACCTTGGATTAGTTTATTTGCTTGAACATGAAATCCATTCTCCTCTCCTTTTGTTTGGCAAAATGGTCAATAACTAGTTCATTGAAGTTGGGAGTTATTTCTAACATTTTTTTTTTCTATTGAACACATTCCCAGAGCACTTAGTCTGTCCTTTTTCATTGTATTACGTGTAAATGTTTTAATGCGTTTGAGAGTTGAGAAACATCATTCACTTTCTGCTGTAGTCATAGGGATTGAACAAATAATTTTTAATAGTTTTACCAGTTTGGGAAAAACAGTAACTAGATTGTTTTCATATACAAAATTGAGTAGAACCAATGCGCCAGTTGCCTTTGTGAAGTCAGGCCTGCTGTATAGAACTACCAGTTCATGTCTTAATGCAGTTTCATTTAAATTAAATTCTTTAGCAGCAATTTGTAACTGTGTTTCTGGAAAGATAAGCTGATGTTTAGAAAACAGGGTTGGTTGCAACAAAACTGCTATTGCTAAATGGTCTGAAAATAAAAATCTGTCGTCTATGTTGGTAACTATTATGTCACAAACTTCTTTAGCTGCAGTCTTCTTGCTTTCATCAAAACGTGACCTTTTTGGATTTTGTGATGATTCTCCAAAACCATTTGTTGCAGACAGACTGGCATCAAAATCAATATAATCTCTGACGTTTTGAATGTGTGACTTGAATGAGGCAACATACTGGTGTGTTTTAATACTGTCAATTTCTACTTGCTGTAATTGATTAAACTAAATGTCACACGGCTGGCATAATTTTGTTGAAAAATGTTAACCAAAAATTAAAATCATCATTATTTAATGTGTTTTTCAGTCCTAGTGCTTTCTGAACAGTGGACTTGTCACTCTCGTTATCTATGATTTTTTCAAGAACAGCGGAAATGTCATTTTTATGAATAAATACTGTTGTCACACAACGGGATTTAAAATTCCACCTGGTATTAGAACATTTTGGGAGACGTTTCTTTACTACTTCATCAAGTATGGCAGTTCGCTTGGAAGATCTTGAAAAAAATGTTGTAAAGCCATCTAAATTACAGAAAAATATTTTTACTTGCTTGTTTTGTGATGGAGCGCGCTCAATAATTAAGTTTAGTTGATGGGCATAGCAGTGTATATACTGGGCATTCTTGTACACAGCTTTAACTTTTGCTTGAACACCGTTATGTTTTCCACTCATTACTGCTGCCCCATCGTAACTTTGTGCAATAATTTTACTAGGCATCTTATCAAGTTCTAATTTTGCTAATTCTTCAAAAATAGTATTACTAATACCTTCAGCGGAGTGATCTTGTGGACTGACAAAACTGATAAATCTCTCATGTAATTTTCCGTTCAATTCATACCTCACAACTAACACAATTTGTGACAGAGTGGCACAAGCCGTGGTTTCATCTGCTTCAATTGAAATGTAGTCAGTTTCATTTATTTCTTTTTTTATTAGTCCAATGAACACTGCATAAATAGAATCCAAAATTTCATTTTGAATTTGTTCGATATTTCGGATCGAACCGGTCATTATTTTCATTTTCCGAAGTTGGCACTATGGCTTTTGTAGAGCTCATACATGCACATGAACTTGTAGCTTTTGTCGCACGTCAACCATCTTAGTGTCATCATCCACGAGTTGGGACTTCTCGGCAGGTAGAACTCCGTTCATTTAACCCATCCTCTTCCCAACCAGTCTATCCTGCCTTGAGTGTCAGGATCAACCCAGTCGTGAGATACGGTAAGTCATTTTTATATTATTTATGTCCTATTAGCAATTCTGCATGCTGCTGCTTTAGAGGTCACCAGAGGCTATTAAATTATCAAGTATGAAAGCCGTCTTACTTTCAATCTTTTAAAATATTATCTTACATCTATTTACTATCAGAGGTTTCATGAGGTTGCTAGCTTTTCAATTAAATTGCTTGCCGTCACGACTGGGAGCACGTATTTCGTAATTTTTTGCACGTTGCTGCTGGTGGGTCGAGTTTCAGTAATTGGGTTATAAGTCAGTTTTGGCTGCGTGATTTTTATTTTAATTACCAACGTACCGTGCCGTTTCGTTTTTTGTGCCTGCTCGTGGTTGTTTTGCATGCCGTTAATTTTTCCAATTTCATGAATGTTCGTCATTTGCATGCTATCGCACGGAAGCACGTTGGTATAATACGTACGCATGTGAACTACGAGTTTGCGTTTCAATGCTGTTGCTTAGTGTCAGCAGTGAACGTCGTGTGTGCATGACCAGGTGGGCAAATTTTGTGTAAAAATTTGCACCTTGTTTTTTGGGGTAGTCGTTTAATTACTGGGTCAAGTCTGGTGAAGTTTGTTTCCGTCCTGTTACGGTTTGCGGTCCACGTGAAATTGCGCTACGTGTTTGCGACTGTCAGGCGTAAAGGGAACGGGTTGGTTTTAGGTTATCCGGGGTCGGATTAGCCTGCCTTTGTATTTAATTTAATTTTCTTGGCATGACTATTACCTTTAGGTGCGATTTATATTTTGCATATGCGATATCCTGTCCATACACGACGCGTTGACCATCAATTTTGGCATTTATTGGGTCCCAGTTATTGTGTTTGGTTCGGTAACTGGTGAATTGTTGTACATTGTACTTTGCTGTGTTTTGTGTGTATTTATTCTATTTGGTATTATACATGTTTGTTTTTGGGTGCACTTTTGTGTACCATTATTTTGCACCGTGGGTGCTGTAATCTTGTGCAACTTGTGTTTTTGTTGTCGTGCTTTTGCGCTGTGTAAATCAATTTGTTGCGTGTTTAATTTATTGTGTTTGGTATTATTTGCCTGTTGGATTGTGCAAGTTGTATTTTGCCTTGCACTAATTTACTTTTGTATTTATCTTGCTCGGTATTGTGTATGCAAAGTAGTTGTGTCAGACGCCTAGTTATCTCGAGCACTGTTAGGCTAAGTCGGGGCGTGATTATTGTTCAGTTTCTAATTCTCTTATTAAGGGTGGTTGTCGGTTGCGCGATATTTTTTAATTCAGTATGCCTGCCAAATTGTCGTTGGCAGCTTTTGACCGGACCACTTCGGTGGGAATCCTTGCGTTGCAGCATTTGATAAATAAGTTGGAAGGGTTGCCGCAATTGAGAGCCGTGGATCAACATGAAGCCGGTATTTTGGCCTCCAGGTTGTCCGAAGAATATCAGGACCTTCTAGGTAAGGTCGATCCTTACCTATCGGCCGAGTCATTGCCCCAGGGATTGGACGAGGACCACATTTTTTCGGTGGTAGCTCAAATTAAGGATATTTATGTCCGGGGTAGCATTTTAGCGTCCAAACTAACAAAACCAGAGATACCGGTTGGTTCCGGTCGATTTTCATCGGCAAGTGGCGGGTACCCAGGTGTGCTTGTTCATGAGTTGCCGAAGCTTTCGTTACCTTGTTTTGATGGCCAGGCCAAATGTTGGTCCGAGTTTTGGTCAAAGTTCACCACATTGGTGGACGAAAGTCCTGCCCTCACTCCGAAGCAAAAATTGTTATATTTACTGACTCATCTTAAGGGTGAGGCTTATGAGAAGGTTGCCGCGCTTCCCATAGTTGATGATAGTTATTCACTTGCACTGTCAACTCTTAAAAGTCGTTATCACAATCCTCGTTTGGCCGTTCGGGTTTATTGTACCAATCTGCTTCAGTTACCAGCCGCTTCTATGCGATCAGCTGCGTCTATTAGAAAGTTGGTGGACAGCTTCAATGCTAACTTTTCAGCGTTGTCAGCTCTAAACGTTGCTGATATATATCAAGCGATATATGCGTCTTTTGTATTGTCTAGGCTGGATCTATCATTGCGTGAACGCTTTGAGGCGTCTGTTACGGACAAAGAGAATCTCCCTGCCCTAACAGAAATTATGACTTTTTTAACCGCTATGCGGAACAGAAAGAACAGGCATCGTTGGAATCGGCTTTACCTGCTCTTCCCAGCACTAGCCACCAGAAAACCCAGAAGGTTTCTTTTTCTAAGGCTACTCCTCTTGCTGTGTCTACGTTATCTGCGGAGGTTACGCAACGGGATGCATCTGGTTCACGTTGCCTTCATTGCGATTCCCGGACCTATTTGCTTCTCAAGTGTCCGGCGTGGCTGAGTAAGGACCCTAGGCTCGATTTCAGAGTCTTAAAAATAAAAAATGTTGTCTTTCGTGCCTCCAACATAAACATTCGGGCTGGTGCAAAAATAGGTGCAAAACGTGTGGCTCTAAGTACCACCACACCTTACTTCATTTCAAAAGTGCCCGTCCGTCTCCGTCTCGTTCACAGATTTCTGACACAGCTGAACTCAAGGCTTCGGAGTCATCGCTTGTAGACCAAGTTGATCTGTCGAGCACTACTCTGACCGTGTCTCTGCCCCATCCTGCAGGGGTTCTGTTAGCTACCTGTCTAGCAGTCTTGTCGTCTCCCAATGGTGGTTATATTGTAGTTAGGGCCATCCTGGATAGCGCGTCCCATGCTTCTTTCATAACTGAAGCATGTCCATCTCGCTTAAAGTGTGCTTGTTTTGACGCTTCAGTAAGTGTCAATGGGGTAGGTGATATTGCCACCAAAGCAAAAAAGGTGTGCCATCTGTCCTTGGAAACTTTAAAAAACGCGAGGTTGTGGCATCTAACCATGCCTTTATAATTCTTTCTAAGATCTCGTCGGACTCACCTAGGTTCCAGGTGTTGCCTGAAGTTAAGCAGGCTACAAAAGATCTTTTGTTAGCTGACCCTACCTTCGATGTAGCAGCCCCAATTGATGCGTTGTTTGGAGCCGATATTGTAGCGGCTATTCTTATGGGAGAGACTATTCCTTTGGGTGCAGGTTTGCCTGTTGCAGTTAGGACACGTTTTGGGTTTGTGATTATGGGTAGAGCCCCAATTTCACTTAATTGTGCATTGACTTGTGCTAGCGGTCTCACTGGCCTTCCTGTGGATCTAGTATCTGCACATCAGCTTCACTGTCATTTCCACCACTTTTATCCTTCCGTCACAACGTTATCTACGGATACACCAAACCTAATTGAGCAAGTTCATCGTTTTTGGGAGGTCGAAGAGCCCCCAGCTGTACCCCACCAATTATCTGAAGAGGATCACTTTGCTGAAAGGTTTTACATGGAGTCAACAAGTCGGTTGCCGTCGGGTCGTTACCAGGTGCGCTTGCCGTTCTTCAAAAACTCTTCTCACATTTTGGGAAATTCCCTTAAGGGAGCCATGTCTCGGTTTTTTGCGTTAGAAAGGAAATTTGCAGCGAACAGTCAGTTTAAGAGCCAGTATGTACAATTTATAACGGATTATGTCGCTCAGGGGCATATGTCATTGGTGTCTGACCCCAATTTTCCAAAATATTTCATCCCTCATCATGGTATCTTTAAAGTTAGAGGTGATACTTCAAAAATAAGGGTGGTGTTTGACGCCAGCATGAAGACGTCCTCTGGGATTTCCTTAAATGACGTGTTATGTGTCGGCCCTAAGTTGCAGACCTTACTGTCTGACGTTTTTACTTTGTTTCGGTGGTTTAGCCATGTTTTTACATGCGACATCGAACAGATGTATCGCCAAATTGCTATGCATCCTGATGACTCGGCGTACCTGTGCATTTTATGGCGTGAGGAGGTTACCGCCCCACTAAGGGTTTTCGCTTTGCGTACCGTTACTTACGGGCTGGCTTGCGCCCCTTTTCAGGCGTTGCGAACCTTGCAGCGGCTGGCTCAGGATGAGGCAGTTAATTTTCCTGCGGGAGCGGCGGTACTTAGCCGTAATATTTTTGTGGATGATATTGCTGCTGGCGCTGATTCAAAATCAGAGCTTTGCAAATTACAACGGGAATTAATTCTGTTGTTGTCTTCAGGAGGGTTCAATTTGAAAAAATGGTGCACTAATCAACCCGACTGCCTACCTGAATCAGCCGCTCCGAGTGATTCCGTCGTTGCTAAGGATAAGGATATTCTGGGTTTAAGTTGGGACCATTCAGCTGATTGCTTCTCCTTTCCTCCTTTGGCCTGTTGCAGCAATGCTCAGGTTCAATTTACCAAACGTGTCGTGTTATCTCAGATGGCACAATTATTTGACCCATGTGGTTGGCTTTCGCCAGTGATTTTCAGGGCCAAGGCTTTTTTCCAAAAACTCTGGGCTGAGGGCTTGGACTGGGATGCTCCTCTAAGTGATGACTTAAATGATTATTGGAGTCAATTCCTGTCCTCTCTGAAACATCTTTCGGTCATTACTATTTCCCGGCCATTCTTCCCTAAAGGTGGGCATATTGAAAGGGTAATATTGCATGGTTTCTGTGATGCTTCCCAGTTGGGTTACGCGGCCGTCCTCTATCTGTCCATTTATACTGACTCTGGTCCTCCGGTGGTTTCGTTGGTGTCGTCTAAAACTAAAGTGGCACCTCTTAAAACTTTATCAATCCCACGTTTGGAGTTGTTGGGAGCTTATCTTTTAGCCAAACTTGTTCGTCATTATGTTGGCTTATTCTCGTCATGTATTCAATTGAGTCAAGTTTTCTTATGGACGGACTCGACGATTGTCTTGGATTGGCTGAATATGCCTACTTTTAAATTGAAGACGTTTATTGCTAATCGGGTGGCTTGTGGGAACGGGCTGTCCAGTCGGCTAAGTTTCACATGAAACGCATGATTGGGACCAGGTCGCTGACCATAGCAGAATTTTCGTCGTTATGCATTCGCATTGAGGGCATCTTAAATTCCTGTCCTTTGACTGCCCTATCCTCAGATCCAAGTGATTACCAGGCTCTAACGCCTGGTCATTTTTTGGTTGGCCGCCCCATTACCGCGCCCCCGGAAGCTGAAGTCTCATTAAATGAAGGGACCGTCCGTCATTACAAACAAGTTGCCGCTTTGCTCCAAGCCTTTTGGAAAAGGTGGCGTTTGGAATACTTGACGGCACTTCATGCCAGATCGAAGTGGTCGTCTAAGTCAAGAAATTTAATGGTTGGGGACCTGGTGGTTATGGAGGAACAGAATTCTCCCCCCCTGATGTGGCCTCTTGGCCGAGTTTCAGCTGTGTTTCCGGGGAGCGACGGGGTTGTTCGTCGCGCTTCAGTTAAAACATCCACAGGTTCTTTTGAACGACCGGCTATTAAATTATACCGGTTGCCCATATCTTCTTAATTGGGTTTATCTTGTTTTTTTCGGGTGAGCAGAATTAGTTTCAATGATTGTTGTGGACTTACTTGACACTTTGCTGGGATTTCCCAGGTGATTCCTTCCAGCTGTTGTCCGCAGTGAATTTTACATTGTGGAATGTTTCTGGCATGGCGTTGTGCCAGTTCATTGGGAGTTATGGATGCTCAATAAATCAACAAAAAAAAATAAGTAAAAAAAAAATGATAAAAAAAGGGGGGAATAAAGGGAACAACAACAACAAAAATAAAAAAGGAAAAAATGTAAAAAACTAGGGAACTAACTAAGTTGATTTGCTGAGTTTTACATTGTGTTTGGCTGGGCTATTGTTTATTGGATGTTATTGGGTTTGGTCTGCTCTACCCGAACCTTTCGGATTGCTCGCCTGGTCGATGCGCCCGCGGCGGAGTTATTCGGTATGGTTTTCTGATTCAATGCATGTTTTCTGTATGTTTGTATTTTCTTGTGTTTGCGTGTGACCCCCTCCTATGTTGGAGGGTAATTTTCAGAGAGTGTTCCTGTTCACCAAAAGCCAAATTTTTGTAATACATTTTGGGCCATGTCTTTTGGTGTAGTTGGTGGTTGACCCATTGCGGTCAACGGGGGCCGGTGTTCGATATTTCGGATCGAACCGGTCATTATTTTCATTTTCCGAAGTTGGCACTATGGCTTTTGTAGAGCTCATACATGCACATGAACTTGTAGCTTTTGTCGCACGTCAACCATCTTAGTGTCATCATCCACGAGTTGGGACTTCTCGGCAGGTAGAACTCCGTTCATTTAACCCATCCTCTTCCCAACCAGTCTATCCTGCCTTGAGTGTCAGGATCAACCCAGTCGTGAGATACGGTAAGTCATTTTTATATTATTTATGTCTTATTAGCAATTCTGCATGCTGCTGCTTTAGAGCTCACCAGAGGCTATTAAATTATCAAGTATGAAAGCCGTCTTACTTTCAATCTTTTAAAATATTATCTTACAGAATTGTTTCAGAAAGACCAACAAAAAACCTATTGTTTGTTTTTTCAATATGCTCTCTTAAGGTGCTATCTAGGCCTGCCATTAAATTTACTAAGCCCCTAAAAATACCTGGATTCTCAGATGTGTTTGTTTCATCATGTCCCCTTAAAGCTAGTTCAAATATTCCACAAAACTTTACACAGTCAATTAACTTACTTAGGATTTATCTGTTCTTAGAGACTTCTTCATTATGCTGTTTAATTTTTAATCTATATGCACTGTCTAACTGGCAACTAATATTGACTTTTCCTAACAATGAATATTCAATACAATTGTTCATATGAGTTTCACTAATTTTATGTCTTTTTATTTTTTCTCCCAAATGTTTCAAGTCCTTAATTCCATTTTCAGTTCAGACTGAATCATTGTTTAGGTTCATCACCAAACATACATAACAAAAAAAGGAATTGATCACCTCACATACACATATCCAATCAGCATGTAAGTAACAGTTTCTATTAAATTTTCTTGTGTAGTTTTTTTTTACTTGATGCTGGTCTGTCCGTTTTATAATTTTGTTGTGTAACATCTAAATTCGGTTTTGGTGGCCCTAATTTTTTTAGTTCTATTTTCTTTTCGTAAGTAAGTGAATTTGAAATAATCAAACGTTTAATATTACTTAACTGAATTCATAGCCATTTTAATCGTTTCTAACAAATACGCACAGAACACACAGAATAAGTTACACGTTTATGTACACAAGGTTCGACAAAAACACTATCGTACACAGAATACACTGCCTAATAAAGAATAAATTATTAGAACATTACGTTTACACAAAAAGTACAACAAGAACACAATCAAACTATATAAAACACAAGAGAAAATATATGCACTATGAGAAGTTTTGAACAACGCTCCGTTTCTCTATGAATTTAGCTGCGAAACAGAAAACGGCCACAGTCCCACCTGTTATGGTGGATGTTCATTTAAATACATAGAGTTGTGTATACATCTCTTGCCCCGCTCCCCGAAAGAACGGCCTATTCAGGGAGGGCAAAACCGAAACCGTCCCAGCATGCCGAAAACATCTGGTGATCGCTATTAGTCACCACAAAAATATCTTTCAATAAGAATACTACACATTATAGTTATATTATTGACAAGTTTAATTTGCAAATTTAGTGGGAGGGCTGCGCCCTTTTGCTCTCCCTGTACGAGCCGCTACTGTGCGGCAGTGAGAACAGAGACCGGCCCATCACTGCAAGAATTGGACAGGTGTACTATTAACGAACCAATCTATACGAAAAATAATTACTTAAAGAACATTAGAGAGAAGTGTCATCCACTACAAATGACAATAACACTCAAATTATTCATCACTGCTGAGTTGCAAGGGGTAATGACGGAAATAATGATTGATACCAGGGCAAATATATCACTGATAGACCAAACAGAATTTAACAGAATCAAAGATGCATGTAAAGAAGACATACCTACACTACCAGTTACTAATATGATAATCATGGGAGCAACTGGGAAAGCAAATAAGTCCATCAAGGAACAGGTACAAATAGAAGTATCCAGTAAAAGTAAAATGATTCCAATGGTGTTCTTAGTAGCTCAAGGGCTACCTTTCAAAGTTATGATTGGCTGTGATACGCTACAGCGGCACTCAGGTGTTATTGATATGGGCAGTGGGAAAGTAACGCTGTGCCATGAACAAGGTCAATGGTCGAGTGAGATTGTAGGCCGGAATTGTGCCACTCACGATCGGCAGACATTCACGTTGGTATATGATGATAGAGAGAATAAGAAGAAACGGAACCAGGAATCCGACTATCCAGGAGAAGAGGTATGGACCCAGAAACTACAGGAGATATATGATTTTCAAGTTACAGACACAAAAAAAGTAAATACAGAACAAAAAGATCAACTGGTAGCGATATACTATAGGTACAGAAAAGTTTTTTTCAAATTTGCCCGGTAAAGCTAGAAATTTTGTAACTGAATTGACTTTCAATCACCCAATAAACTTTAATAAAAAATCATACCCTATTGCACAGTCCTTGAAACCAGCAGTAAGAAAGGAGATACAACGGATGATTGAACAAGATATCATTGAAAGTAGTTCATCACCGTTCACGAGTCCAATTGTCGCAGTGCAGAAAAAAGATGGGACAGTACGTTTGTGCCTGGATGCAAGACAAATAAACAAATACATCATCAATGACAGGACATCACTGGGCGAGATCGACGAGATTATAAAGAAGTTTAAAGACTGTAAATATATGACCATCCTAGACGCAGTATGTGGATACTGGCAAGTCGAACTACATCCACACAGCAGAAAGTATGTCGCTTTCATCTTCAAGGGTAGAAATTATCACTTCAAAAGACTCCCATTTGGGCTAATCAATTCAGTAGCTGTATTTGTGAAGGTGATGGATCAAGTGTTAGGCAGAGAGGTGTTGGAGTTTGCCACAGTATACGTGGATGACTTACTCATAACATCCAAAACATGGGAAGAACATTGCAAACGGGTAGAATGGTATTACATAGATTAGCGGAAGGTAATATCACCCTCAAATTAGAAAAATCTCACCTACTTACAAATAAATTGAATTTCCTCGGTTTCATACTCACAGAAACATGGATAACAACAGCTCCAGAAAAGGTAAAGGCAATCCAAAACTTCCCATGACCAAGAAATGTTAGACAATTACAATCGTTCTTGGGGTGGTAACTACTACCGAAAATTCCAAAAAGATTATTCAGAAGTAACATCCCGTTTTAAACATCTGTTGTCCTCGAAATACAAGTGGAAGTGGGGCGAAGAAGATGATAAAACATTCAAAACAATCAAAGAAAAATTTCTAGAGAAGGTCATGCTTCACCATCCAGACTTCAACCAAAGATTTTTCATTAATTGTGATGCAAGCGACATTAGTCTAGGAGCAAAGCTATATCAAGAGAGTGATGAGGGAGACCACCTAGTTATCAGCTTTGCCAGTCGGGTGCTTAACCAGAGCGAACATAACTACAACGTCACAGAGCAGGAGCTACTGAGTGTAGTCTTCGCTTGTAATAAGTTTCGAACTTACATATTGGGATATCCCATCACGGTGAGGTCCGATCACAAATCTATTTCCTTCCTGCAAAGATGCAAGTTAAGTCATGGAAGGGTGACTTGCTGGATCTTGTCGTTACAAGAATACAACATCACATGGGAGTATATACCCGGAAAAAAGAACACAGTTGCCGACGCCCTATCGAGAGTGAACTTGGAAAAGGGAACTTTTGAGGTGGATAGAGAAGACATCGGGAAGGTATACTACACAGTGATAAATAAAAAAGAACTTGCTGATATATTGGTTAAGATCCAAGCAGAACAAGTCACAGACCAGAAATTTGCTCAGATCAGAGAACGCATCCTAAATAATGACTCGAAGATAACACCATATTACCAAATACATAACGAGCTATTGTTCAATAAACCCAATACAAAAAATAACCAGTGGAAATTATGTATCCCAAAATCATTGGAGCAGGGGCTGATTGAGAATTATCATTACATGTACGGCCATATGGGACCCGCAAAGGTGGTCAGCGCTGTAGAAGAACACGTGTTTATGAAAGGAATAAATAAAAGAGTTGAGCAAATTGTAAGAAAATGTATCATTTGCCAGAAAGTTAAAGTGAACAATTCCAGGAAGGAAGGAGCGTTAATAACTATCACTTCAAGCAGGAAACTGGAGAAAATATTTCTCGACATCTGCGGGCCATTTCCCCGAAGCGGAGGTAAACGTCGATATAAGTACATAGTTATAGTGTGGGATCACTTTTCCAAGTATACGAAGTTATACCCAATAAGTAAAGCTTCAACAAATGTAATTATCAAAATAGTAAATGAGAAATATGTAATTGATGTCGGAACCCCAGAAACTATCATAACTGACCATGGAACTCAGTTCAAAGGTAGAAAGTGGGGAGAGGAATTACTAAATAAAAATATTAAAACTTACAAAACCTCTATCTACCACCCTTCGAGCAATCCTGCCGAAAGAGTACTACGAGAAGTGGGTAGGATACTCAGGACGTACTGCCATGAGAACCATAGACTGTGGAGTGAACATATCCCTAACACAGAAATGTATTTGAATTTAGCGTGCCACGACACCCTGGGAATCAGCCCGTACCAAATGATGTTCAACAAGCCACCACCCCGACAAATAACTAAAATCATAGATTTTCCAGAGATGCCGAGCGAAGGAGTAGATGTAACCCGGGTGTACAACCGGATATTACACAAAATGTAATTAAAGAAGAGAAGACGAGACAAAAGGGGAACACCCGAAATCAAGTTTGAGGTTGGAGAGAAGGTGTTAATTAGGAATAGACAGCAGCCGAGCAGGGCAGAAGGCATTATGAAGAAGTTGCTGCTATTATATAATGGACCGTTCTTAATAAAAGACAATAACAACAACACATACGTGCTAGTGAGCCCAAATACCAAGAAAATAAAGAGAACATATAACATCATGGAAATGAAAAAATACCATGAATAAAAGTAACAGCTTACTTTTCCCTAAACCCCGGTTTCGAAAAAAATAACCATGTCTTGGGGAGGGAGCAATTATGTAATGTGACATAATGAGAGTCCCAAAACAATTAACAAAAATAGTCCAAATAATAATAAAAAAGTCAGAATAACTGAAATCAAGTATGTAACAACTTAAAATAAAAAGTACAGCACAATAGTGTGACAAATAATAAACTATGTATTGTAAAAAAATAAGATAAAACTTATGAAAAGTGAATAAGTGTAAAAGTGAAAAGTGAAAGGTGAAAAAACAAGGGTGATCATTAATCACACAGATAAGACTGTTAAGATTAATGATCCCTATAATTCTATTAAGTGTGAAAAAACCAAAATAGTTCAATATAAGAGGCCCAACTCTTATAGGTAATATGAAATGACAAACATACTAAATGTTAAAGTATGAACAGACAATTGCAGTATTGTAACATTGTTTATTGAAAGATTTTATAGTTGTTAATCCCATGTTTGTTTTTTGTTAATTAGGTCAATGCCAATAATTGTTAGCATTGATAAACCATGTGTAAAAGAATATAAGAAAAATACCAAGCCTGTAGGCAAGAATAGAAAATATAATAATACCAAAACATACTTAAATAGAGGCCCATAAATAATATAATAATGGTCCATGAATAGAACCTAATAGTATGAGAATGAAAATGGTATTATGACCAATTAAATAATTTATGTTATTGTTTGTAAATGAATGAATCTAATATTGGCCATGAAGGCAACATTTTTAATTAGTATGTTAATGGTTTTGTGTTAGTTAATAAACATTGTTAGAATAAGTTAAAGAAAAAATAATGTAGTAATCTTTAAAACAAATGTAATCAGGCAAAGGGTTCAAAACAGAAAACAATTTGATAATTAATGTAAATTAGAAAATGGGAATGAAGTCAACTTTTAGGTCTAGGCCGATAATGAAATATAAAATAACATAATGTCAGAAATGATTAAGTTATCAAATCAATACAATATAATAATAACAAAATAGGATCAAAATTTAATAATGGACAAGTCTTAGAGTAATTGTGTATCATATGAGATTAATCTTATAAAAATTTAAGTATTGTATCATAGTGAATGTAAGGGCAGTGTTATAGTCCAGATTTATAGATTTTGTAAAGGTGAAAGGACTGTGATCTTACTCACTTAATCATTATAATCTATTTTGATTTATACATATAAATAGTACCATAATATGGCACATGTGTACTTACCAACTTTAATTATTGCCGGGTTCATACTCTTCTTATGTAACATGCTTTTTTACCTAAGGGGTCCAGGAATTCGTTACAGCGAGATTCTTGAGTCAAAGAAGGTGACACAAATGATAACACTGTTTTAGAGTGAAAGTAATTATCGAATTTTAATTGCCAAAGTAACTTCATTATATAAAACCATGTGCTCAAAATGGCGTCGTACAATGTTACAACAAAAAAACAAAATGGTGGTTGTTTTAATTAATTCTATTCATTTTAAATATTTTCTTTTGGTCTCTAATCAAGATCATTATAACTGTTATTTTGTGCTGCAGCTTGAATTAATTATTAATTTGTATCTGAGATTGTACACAAACCACTGCCCTTGGCAGAGATACTCATGGCCATGTGCTCACTCACACACGCTCACATACATTCATCTGATTACAAGTACATTGTTTAATTAGTTTGTTTTTCAATTAATGAGCTCATTAAATTAATAGAAAAAATGACAAAAGGTTGACTTCTCTTAACGGTGATCTGCGTTGCTCCCTCGCTGTGTTTGGTTGATTCCCCAATGCATGGCTGGTGTTCGCCTAATAATTCTTTTGTTTTAATTACAACATTAGCACTGATTTTACATGTTCTGATTTTAATTGTTGTCAAATTTGAGCAACTATCGCTCCACCATCACATTTGCAATTAAGAGTCTGGTTATATTAAACTTTTATGTTAAAACTGAACAGACAGCGATACATCGCTGCTGCACCCTTGAAGGACTACGTTGAATTGAGATGGAGGCAAATGTAAATTTGCGCTTGTGTGCGTGTGATTTTACGTCATCAATCTTTTTTATACACTACAACGCCTGGTTAGACTGCGTTGTAGTCAGTGCGTCATTGTTTTGTTATGACGGAACAGTGTTATTGTCCAATCCTAATTCATATTGTAGTCTTTTCGTCACAAACACCGCCATGGTATATTTTGAGTTCAGCACGTCCATCGGTGATCTTGGTGTCTTACTCTGGCTGAATTGGCGTTGTTCCTTTTTCCAGAGGGACAATGTACCTAACCAATCTGTGTTTAAAAATTACATAATAAAACATCGAAAATCACCCTTAATTCCCATAATTCTGTTACTGGGTCATTATGTACCGTTACAGGACACCTAATATGAAGTTAACTTATACAAAATTATATACCAAAATGTAGACCTTTAAAAAAGGAACAGAAATATGTAAACCAATTTTAGTTTAAACAAAAATTAACAAGGGAGTATTTTTTGACTGTAAAGGCAAGGATATAATTTTAGTAATATATGCCGCTTGACCTCAAGTTCATGAAAACTGACCAATCAAAACCCGAGTTTACTGGTCAAAAAGCCGTTACAAAGACGAGACGAAGGAATTATTGTATTGTTAGATGCCACGCTTGAAGAGAAGAGTCTAATAGCTGACGCTTGTGTAAAAATTAAAACAATCAAGTAATACACAACTTAAATGGAAACTTAAATCTACAAAAAAAAAACACCAAAAGACGCTAGCGAGGGATTGCTTGCAGTACGCCAGGAATGTAAATATTACTCCGAAGTATTTTCATTACCACAAAACACACAGTTCAACTTCACTACACCATATAAACAATCGACAATGATAATTGGAATAACCATTGATCATTAATACAGTGATTAATGATAATAACAATTTTATTTAAAACAGAAAAACATGCAACTACATGACTTTTGGTTATCCGACTAAGCGGCCATATTTTTTATTATTCTATCTCCAGTGCTGACAGAGTTACCGCTGTCGGTGAAAAAACTTAACATTTTATATTTGTAAACATTAATAATTCAGTTTTATTATTTTATATGTAATTGTAATGTGTTGTACTCCTTTTTAAAGCGTTATCTGACTTCATAACTAGCCCAAAGAACCCAAGCCCTGAGATAAATATTTTATATTAACTTTACTTGTAAACCATTGAAGAGCAGATTCGAAGATGAATCGATCATTAAACTGTTAAGGTCGATTCAAGACCTAACCATTTATGTTGTTTTGATAAATAAGCTGAAAAAAATAATAAAAGAAACCAATGATTAACGATTCCAGAGTTGTTATTTTATGCGTGAAAATAGAATAAGAATTTGTTCACAGGCATTAGTGGGAGAGAGCAGGTATGCAGGGCGAATATAACCTCGCCAACAACAGAAAAATAAACTAACCTACAACTGGCAACATACGGTTAGCGGCTATTGCTGAGTCAACCAGAAGTGCGGGAAAATTCGAAGGCACTAGCACACGAATACAAACACTTTCTCTCATAACAACATTACACAAACTTTATATTAAAGAACTGGTTATTTAAACGCCGTAAAACTCTACGTTATGGAATTGACACAACCTAATTAAAATACTAAAACTAAAATTTACATTACAAAGTTGACGCCTACCATAGTGAGGCATAAAGATAGTAAATGCTTACATGTATTCAAAGTAAATAACATAACAAAATGGTGCATACCAACGTGAAGCTTATTTAAACCCCAAAACAAAAGTAAATAACATAACAATATCTCATAATCGACAACATTTAAATTTGACAAAGACAGAGTACAACCATACCTCCTCCTCCTATGGCGCTACAGCCCAAGTTGGGCCCTGGCCTCCACCAATCTCCTCCTCCAATCCACTCTATCCACTGCAACCCTCCTCCAGTTTCTTATCCCTGTGTCCCTCGCGTCCTCTGCAACGCCATCTTTCCACCTCTTCGTCGGTCTGCCTCTAGGTCTCGTTCCCTCCCATGTACCCAGCAAAGCCCTCTTGGGGTTCCTGCCATCCTCCATTCTCATAACATGTCCGGTCCAACGCAATCTTTGTATTCTTATAAATTTTTAGACTGGTTTCTCTTTATATATTTGATACAGTTCATTGTTGTATCTCAGTCTCCATGAGCCATTTTCTTGTATTGGGCCTATAATGCGTATGAGGATTTTCCTTTTAAAGGTGTCTACTATGTCGGCTGTTTTCTGTGTGATTGTCCATGCCTCACACCCGTAGCATAGCACCGGTCTGATGACAGTCCTATATATTTTCATTTTTGTTTCCTTGTGCACATACCCAGACCTAAATGATGGCAGCAATGCGAAGTATGCCTTGTTAGCCATGGTGGTCCGTCTTTGGATCTCCGGCTCCTCTGATCCAGTCTTTGCTAGGTTCACTCCGAGATATGTGAAATTGTCCACCACTTCAATTGTGTCCTCCTCTATCTCATTGTTGTTATGAGATCTCATATGTTGTTAACTCTGCGCTGATGTCATCCGAGAGAGGAGAGGAGATGAAGTGTGTCCGATGGAGTGGCGATGAAGAGTGCGCAAAATTTTCTGCCTCGTATTCTTCAGGTGTCACGTGCCATGTCGCTGGTACCGGAGAGCAGACGTAATGAATCGCTGTTGCCACAATCTCTATAAATATTTCTTTAGCTGCCGTGATCCGTCTTGACATGATGTTAATGTCATCTGCATATGCGGCTATCTGTACAGTTTTATTTGTTAACAGATTGGAGCTATTTATTGATAAGCCTCTAATTACATATTCCAATGCAATATTAAATAGTGTTGGGGCTAACCCATCTCCTTGTTTTAGTCCTCGTGTAATATTTATGGGTTCAGTTAGTTGGTTATCCACCTTTACTTGGGCTTCAGTCTGCTGCTGGTCACTTGTGTTAATCTTACCAGCTTGCCTGGTATTCCAAATTCATGCATTATGGTGTAGAGTTTGTCTCTATTAATAGAGTCATACGCTTGCCTGAAGACCACAAAGATTTGTTACACATCAATATCACGTTCCCATCCGCATCTTAATATCTGTTTTACCGAGAAGAGTTGGTCGATTGTAGACCTTCCAGGTCAGAATCCAGCTTGGTATTCCTGTATTATATTTTCTGTGAGGGGTCTCAGCCTTTGGTAAGCACAACCAGTACAACCATAGAGAAAATTAAAACTAAGAGTGTTTATGGGCAGTGTAATATTCACAACATTAGGTATATTATACTGTTCTTAACACTGTTCAACTTTTCAGTACTGGCTTTGAAAAATTCAGAAATTACCATCTGTATAACATTGTTTCTTCCAAAGACAGAAGCACATAAAGATCTTATTGCATCAAGAGTCAATAAGCGATTCTCTGAAACACACAGTAAACTCAAAAGGAAAAAACCTCAGAATATTTCATTGTTAGAAGGGATTATTGTTGTATTAATAATGTTTGTATTCAGATTTTACTTTATTATTTTTACTGGATATGTGCAGCATATACTTATAAAAATAAAAGTTATGTGAACAGCACTTTTTGCGCCCAGTTGTTGCTAATCATAATGTACTTTTTAAGTACTATCTTACTACTGTAATGTTACAAATATTAATTATTGTAAGTTAAGTAGGTATAAACTTTTATTATCAGAACTTTTAACATATTATATGCTGGCATTTTTGTCCAGATAATTCTGTCCTCCTACGCCAAACAGTTTTTTTTTTTAGAAAAGTTGTTAAACGTTGGTCGGCCGTGGTCTAAAGTTGTTAGCTGCAGACGTTTCGGCTGTACCTTTGACGGTCATCTTCAGTGCATAGATTTGTAGCAAAAGGCTGTAACACTGACCAAGTTGTCGCAGTCAGTAAACATGAACAGCGGTTATAGGGGACCCATATTTATAAACTTTTGGAGTCCACACAAAGATGTTGTTTGAAACCACTGGCCAGTGAGAAGAAGGCAAAATGTTATTGGTTAGCCATGACTCGAGTCCAAAGAGTACTTAATGAGAGAGAGAGACACCCTGCCGATTCATTGCAATCGCTGCATGTTTTTGAATCTGGACGACTCCATTTGCATTCAAGGGAAATACGCACTCACCGACGACAGAAGTCTAGTCTCTTCTCGTCTCTACAGTGGTCAGCATTGGCGAGTGCATGCTCATCAAATTGGACATGGACACTGTGTTTCGTAGTACCAATGTACAACTGACCACACGAGCAAGGAACTCCGTGCACTCGACATGACGAGAGCGGGTCCCTGACGCCCTTCACCAGTCTCTGAAACTGCTGAATTGTCTTAGTCAGCTTGAGGATTGTAATCCAGACAATCCAGCAGTTTCTGAAACGTCTGCAACTAACAACTTTAGATCACGGGCTTACAGCTCGATAAACCAAAATTGTAACATTGACACCGGCCGTGAATGCCTCGTACAGGTTTTTTTTTGCACATAATATAATGCGATTAAGACATATGGTTCAGCCCATTTTTGGTCATTTTAACAGATGCTGCAAAGAATGTGTTAACAACAGCAGTTTTATGGTTGACAAGCATGTTTTTTATATTATTATTATTATTATTATTATTATTATTATTATTATTATTACCAGATATTTCACCCATTCTGTGACATGCAATCCTCTGTGATAAAATTGAGACTAATGCTCAGAATATCATAGTATGCTACTTATGTTTAGAGTGTTTCAGATACACCATATTATCAATAGGTCTGAACACTTTTTTTAAATGAGATATAAATTTTAAATAAGATAATTTTGCCCCCCCCAAACATTAGTAAACAGAAAAATGGCCAGAAACAAAAAAAAAAAACATTGTGATGTACTTTCCTAGCTTAGGAGAATAGTATTGGTGTCAGTTTGTGATTACTTAATAATAGAAGTAATCAGTCAGTTTCAATCTTCATCTATCCTTCTCTCTGTGGCATAAGGTAGTTTGAAATCTTTTACTTTTATACAGACTTGCTTCCAGGGTTGTGCTGTAAAGAATTATGACGAGTGATTTCGAATTTAAAAGAGGAAAAAAAATCAGCCTTCGCAAAGCTTTCTGTGTAAAGCAGCTTGGATACTGAAACAATATTAGTTCTATTCACTTTATATAAAACTCTTAACTTAGGGTTCTTTCCCAGAGTCGTACAGACGAAAATTGCTGCAGATAGGTTATTTAGGAAGGACAGTAAAATATAATAACATAGTTTATATTTAAACAGAATTGCTTCTGATTTATTAAACAAATTACTTATTTCGTCCCACCTTGACAACAATCAAAGTTTTAATTTCTCTTCGGGTATATGAATATAAACTTATGAAATCAACGAATTAGTAGGGTATGGTGGTCCACACTGAGACACTCAATTTTTTTCAAATTTGAATTGCCCGCCATAAGTGTTGCTAAGGTGGGAAATTTAGGATTCAAAAATAGTGTTGGCTATCGTGTTTGTGGATGGCTTCCTTTTTATTTGTACAGAAAATCTGAAGCTGAGTGTTTTGAGGTGAGTAAAGTAAAATAATCTATTCACGTTTTGATGTCTTTGGCATTTTAAATTTAAATATGAAATATATTATTTATATTATATTGTATTTTGCTGTGAATGAGAATTAAAATGAAGTGATTCACTTTCAAATGCACAGGTAATTAAGGTTATGACAAATAACTTTTGTGATTAAGTGCACGTGGGTCACAGTGAGACATTAATAGGTGGGGTACTGTGAGACATGTTGTTTGTGGTATTTTAACCCTAAAAACTGATATTGTACAGGTTATAAGGCACACAATATGTTTTATTTGGTTATGCCATGGGCTAATTTTTTGTTTATTTGTTTTAAGATGGCTAGAAATCGTAAAAGGAAAACAAACATGGGATCTTTTTCTCATGAAAGCATGATGAAAGCAGTTGAACTTGTTATTAAGGAAGGCTATAGTATTCGCCAAGCTGCTGTTCAGAAAAATCTTTCCTTTCAAACATTAGCAAGGTAAGAAGATATATTGGGCTTATTTTCATATCAGCTTGGTTAGAAACTGGTTATTTCCTTTTAATTTCTGTATTATCACTACTTGAATAATGTTCATAGAAATTCTCACCACAGATCTTAATTGCCACCTTGTTTTTTTCCTTCAGGTATGTTCAAAAACAATTAGCTGAACCTGATAGAGAAGTTAGAATGACACCAAATTATGCCTGCCAGAGGGTTATGTCAGATGAGCAAGAGACCGTCTTAGCTGATTATATTCTCACGTGTTCCAAAATGAATTATCCACTGACTACAAAAGATTCTCGCCGACTGGCATATGAGACAGCTGTAAAGAATAATGTTATTATTCCAGAACAGTGGGAAAATGAAAAAATGGCCGGATTAGAATGGCTCCGTAATTTTATGAAAAGACATTCTTTTCTTAGCATAAGACATCCTGAAGCTTGTAGCATTGCTAGGTCATCTTCTTTCAATAGACATAATGTTGAAACATTCATGGACAAATTGAAAGAGGTCTTAGAAAGAAACCCTTCCTTTTCAGATGGTTCTCATTTATGGAACTTAGATGAAGCAGGCACAACAACTGTACAAAAACCCAGAAAGGTCATAGCAGGGAAAGGTGTAAAATCTGTAGCCCAGGCAACCAGCGGTGAAAAGGGGTCTTTAGTAACAACTTGTTGTTTTATTAATGCATTAGGCAATACTCTACCACCGGCAATGGTATTTCCTCGAACTCATTTTAAGTCTCATATGATACGGGATGGCCCTTCTGGTACACTAGGTCTCGCAACACCTTCTGGTTGGATGAATGCAGATCTGTTTGTTGATGTAATGAAACATTTCATCAAACATACCTGTTCGTCTAAAGAAAATCCGACACTACTGCTGCTTGACAACCACGAAAGTCATCTTTCCATAGAATGTTTGGATCTTGCGAAAGAAAATAGTGTAACTATTCTCACTTTTCCACCACACTGTTCGCATAAGTTACAGCCCTTAGATGTAGGTGTATATTTCTCTTTTAAGTCGCATTATAATTCAGCTGTCAGTTCCTGGCTCGTAAACCACCCAGGAACCCCTTTCACGATATATGACATTGCTGGGTGTGTTAATGTTGCTTTTCAGCGATCAATGACAAAATCAAACATTGGGTCAGGGTTTAGGAAGACAGGAATATTCCCATATGATAAAAATGTCTTTACAGATGATGACTATCTTCCTAGCAGTGTAACAGATAGACCCTGCGAAGAAACTCTACAAACCGAAACAAATGGTGAAAATTCTAGAACAGAATCTTCACAGGCTGATGACAACAAAAATTCTCAGTTAACTGGAATTTCATTAGAGCTTCCATTGGAAATTGATAATGACTGTAATGAGAATTCTGAGAGAGACGGACAGAAAGTCATCAGCCCTTACGCATTTCGTGGGCTACCAAAGGCTGAGCCTCGAAAAACAAACAGGAGGAAGAAAGGTAGGTGTATGATTGTTACAGACACTCCAGAGAAAAACAAATTAACAGAACTTGCTCTCAAGCGAAGATCAACAAAACAAGCAATTAATGAAGGGAAGAGTAGCAAAAGAAGGTTATTTGACAGTTCCCTTAATTCTCAAAATGAAGGTAAGAGAGATTTCTCCTGCCTTTCATCATCATCATCATCATCAGATCATGAGGAAGACGTCATGGAATTCAGTCCACTTACGAAGGAACCATCTCTTGGAGATTATGTATTGATTGAATTTCATGGGAAAACAAAATTAATGTATTATGTCAGTGTAGTTACAAAAGCAAAAGATAGGTTTGGTGACATAGAAGTTTCATTTATGAGAAGAGTGAAAAATTCAAACAAATTTATTTTTCCGGAGATTCCAGATATGTCATCTGTTAGTGTTGCTGATGTTAAAATGATTTTACCTGAACCAAACAAGTTTGGTGCAACAAAAAGGCAGAACAGTTATTTAAGTTTTGAAGTAAAATTTGGAAATATTAATGTAAAGTAGGTTGTCTCAGTGTGGACCAGTCGCTGTCTCATTGTAGACCACTATGGGGCACAATGAGACAAAATGATTATATAAGAAAAATTGTTTTTTTCAGATTTGCATTTAAAGAGATATCAATAATATTGTTTTGCTATTGTAGTCAATACATGTGTGTAACATCCTATGTAAGTTTTTAAACTATAACATTGAAAATAAATATTTAAACATTTTTTTAATAATTGGTGTCTCACTGTGGACCACCTTACCCTACATAAACATTTCTTAATAAAAAATTTCTTAGACTACAACAAATTATTTATATTTTTTAATGAATATTGTAACATAACAAAATTATCACACTAAACATTTGAATTAATGCAACATAAATAAAAGAAAAAGTTCCATAGTGAGTGAGAAGAATAAATTGTTTAAGGATTACACTAGAAACTGTATAATTAAGTCTATAAAATGTTAATAAAAATGGAAAATAATAAAGAAAACCATTAATTAAAATAACCTACTATGTAAAAACCAGTTAAACCAGCAGTATACCCAGTAGATTGGGGAAGCAGTACAAAAAGGGAAGGACCATAAAAAAGGAAATAATCTGTCATGAAACCATGTTAATAAGGAAACTACTAATGTGATATTTGAAGAAGGGACAAAACATATCAAGATTCCCACAAAGAGACCAGAAATAGGAAGAGATATGCCAAAACAAAATGATAGTCATATAATAAATACCATGAGACAAAATTGAAACCGATATATGTAAACCCAAACAAGTTACAAGATACAATCCTATAAAACCCAAATTGTATATTAGTTGTAAGAGTAATATGTTCAAAAATATATCAAAAGAGACTACCATAGTGTAGAACTCACTGAAAAGACTACCATAGTGTAGAACCCAATAAAGTGAAGTGAGATAACAAAAATAAGAAACTACAGTGAGTATAGTGAGAAACATAGCTAAAAAATCTATGAAAAAATCTTCAATGAAGTGTAAATATTATAAAAAGACTACCATGAGTGTAGAATAATAATAGTAAAACCATTGGAATGAAAGACAGTCTAAGGACTGACAACATTACCAGTAATAAGAGTTTTTTAAATTAGATATAAGAAAAACTATTACCTAGAAAATGTTTTCTTTAATTACAGTTAAGTGAATTGTGAGAAGGACAAAAATACCAAAGGACAGTTCATAACTGAGGGTATAACTAATAATAAGATGTTTGTTATTTAGTGTTAATTAGATAATATTTTAGATGTAAGGTGTCAATAGATACAAGATGTTTTTTGATCACAGTTGAATTGTTTTCAAAAGAAACATAATACACCAGACAGTTAGTGACTGACAGTGTTACTAGTAATAGGAGTTTTTTATTTTTTCTAATTAAATTATGTCTAGGATAAGCTATTTTGTTATCATTTGATGATACAGTTAAAAATAATAGGGATAAAATGTTTTTGTTAAAATTAGGTGATAGAAAGAAAATTAGACATAAGATGTTCATGTTATGGTTCAATGATGTTATTAGTATAAAGAAAGTTTAGTAGATACAACATATTCTATTGTATTTTAAAATCATGTCATTTAATTTTCCATTGTGTAAGTCAGAGAGGCAAGTAGGACATAAAAATGTAATAATTTTATTCAAATCAGTAAACCATGTATAATGTACAAACAGACCAGCCAAGACACCATTTTTGTAAACACATAATGGCCTATAAACAAAAAATTATCTATCAAAGAATTAATCTATGTAATAGGAATAGAAGTCAATACATACAATACAGAAATTGAAAATATAATTAATACAGATACAGTTAATAGCAAATAGAATCACAAAAGAAAGGAAATTAACTTCTTTTGGAAACAGTCAATAATAAGCCTATGATGGTAATCAAATCAGACTAAACAGCAAATTAATCAATATTGAAATGTTTTAATAACCAGATTATTGACAACAAAGTAATTACGGAGTTATTAAGTATATTCCATGGAAATATTATACCGAAAAAACAAATAAAAACCTTTAAAACACTGAATTTGTACAAAATATGGGGCATACAATCATTATGTGAAATTGTAATTTTTGGGCTTAAATGAACTTGAAACAAACTCAGCTATATATCAAAAGATGTAAAATTAAATAATCAATATTACTGAATAGTTAGATTCATGTAAAATTAAGAAATATGTGAAATACAGTAAAAAATAAGAAAACTTATGATATATAGTTAGATAGTGAAACAAGTCTTAGACAGATATTTTATAGTTAAACAATATGAAGAGGAAAAAGACATACCACAAATTGCCCTAAAACGACGATGTTGCGTCTATTAGTCTATTGTTAATCGCAAAGCTGAATAGTTGAAAATGTGTTAGTGGAGTACTGAAACCAAAATAATTTGTATTAAAACCAAGTGTGGTTATGTGGCGTGTAACGGAGATGAACTAACAAGTGAAATAACCTTATCTATCAATGTCTAACACTTCACAAATTTCCAAAAACACAGTATAACACCATAAAACTCAACACCAGAAATCGACAGCCATTTTGAACAATTTTTAGACCGAATTCACAGAAAACCAACACATATAATTGAACACCACACTACACAAGAAATCCATCCAGAATTCGACATCGTAGACGACGAGGGAACATTCCACACTATATTTTGGACCAACACCACTTCGCAGAAAAAGGGAACATCGTTTTGTTTCTGTGGGAGAAGATCTTCAATTCCAACAGCATCGTAGCAGTTAAAATCGAGTGGAAGGCGGCCATTGCTGAATTTCTCACATAGACGGTCCAGTGCCTCTTGGAGGGGAGTGACGTCATTTCATCGACTTGGTTCGCAATTTAAATAATTTCTTTCTAATTGACAATTGTAATAATAATTTTGTTCTATTTCAGATGTTAACATTTAGTTTAAGAATACCTGTTAAATGTATCTTGTTCCTTGCCCTCTGGCCATTTCGACTCGTTAAAAGAACCATAAATTTAAACTTGTAAAAAATATATTTGTTGATTTTTCTCACTGCCGACTGTGGCGAATATTAGCCAGTGCCTGGGACATGCGCAGTTTGACTGGCGCACAATTTTGAATGAATAAACGCAAATCATTATTCAGTTACCAGCATTGTTTTTATTTCTACCATTAATGTTATTATTTTTTTTTTAACAAAAACATAATTCACATTGAGAGAATAGATATAGAAGGAAATTACAAACTCAACTAATTAATTAATTATTAATTAATTAAATTAAATCATTCAATCAAACTCGATACAAGAACAAGAAAAAATATTTGCACGATTTTTAAAGTTTGATGTATTTGTTATTTATCAATCAAACACACCTAGTTATAACATATTCTTATCATCAATATCTTTATATTTTATTTATTATTACACTTGAAATTATATTACAATATTTATAATGAACCAGTACGTTTTATTTTTATTTATTGAATTTATCTTTTTCCCTTAGAGATCTCTGTTGTTTAATAAGATGTCTGTAAATGTAAATGTTGCAACATAATAGTTAAAAGTTCTAAAATGATCATATGGTACTCATCCTGGTAGGGGCTTCGCTCCAACTGGTGTATTATCCCTCACTTCGAAAGTCACTGTATATTCATTAAAGTGATTTTATCTCTGCGTTTTACTGATCACAAAATCTTTGTTCACACATAAAGTGGTATTGGTCCACGTAACTTCATCGGTATGAGCACGGATTGCCTTTTACTAGTTGACCGCTTTTTTAGTTCGTACGCACTCCTACAACTGTTTATGATGAGTTCACTGATTTTAACTAATGTTCACTAGTTTGATTTAATGTCTCCGTATGTCAATATTAAGTCGGCCGACGTAATTTTGTTCGCACTTAGATAGTTAATTTTTTCTGGCCGCGATATATTATTTATACTTTTTTATAAATGTTTTAACACAACTGGATAGGCCGAATTTATTTTACGGCCTATCTTGCACGCCCGAGGCCACTGTTTTGAATTAATGAACTGTATGCTGATTTTCTGGCTGCGCGACCATGAGTTGCAATGGAACTGAACTGAACTATTACTGCGCTAAGATGGTAATACACGGATTTCAGGCTGGTCACATGATCGTCAGTCTGTGCTCCAATTGGTGCTTTTTAAAAGGCGCTATAAGACAGGCATGGCATTTGGCAACATTTTGCCGCCTGGTGAAATGTATGACTGGACGTTATTTTCTCCGTGATTCACGGCTGACGCAAAACTGTATGTTGTTTCATAATCTGTCTGGACTGTTTGAGTGCGGAGACAAAACACAGACGTTTTGTTTTATAATAACACTGCATACGTGGTTGACCAGCTCGAGGTTCTAAAAAGGTGAACAATGACTACATGGGGAATACAATTTTTTAAAATATTACCTTGGCCCTACAATTCTGTACCATTACAATACCCCCCCAATGAAAGGTTGTAGGCCGAAGCATACAAACTCTCATTGCCTAAAACCTAAGAGGATCAGTGAGGATATGGCGCCGCAACCCCCCTTAAATCCTTATTGAAATCGTGGGTACTTACCCCCCTAAGTCTGGCGACTTAGGCAGCACCCGTCCGACCTTACTGGACTTCTCTTCACGAGATCCCAACACCATAAGCTCGGACAGATACCCACCACAGTAACGCCTGACTCTATAACATTCAATTAAAAATTAATAAACGGCCTTCCATCACTCCATATCCACAACTGATTGGTTTCCTCTTAGTCATACTGGTTCATTGACAAAGTACTGGTTCTTTTATTTACAAAGTACTGACTTAGTTTTTAATTTTGATAATATAACCTAACTGTCTACTTACAGCTAATTCCATACAAATCATACCAAACAGTTTTTTGATTTTTTTTTTTCAAAGATTTACTTCAGTGTTCAATTTTAAATGAATATCTTATTTAATCTACCATTACATTTGAAATTTGAATCATAATAAATTTAAATTCATTATTAAAAATCATCTTTTCAATTAATTTAATTACAAATTTGGTTTAATTTACTTCCTCAACTCCTCATTAAATCAATCTTATTTGTTTAAAACAATTTTATTTACTTTAATTGCGTCTTTCAAAATGACCCTACATAAAAATATTACCTACATTCCATCACATCTGGTGTTTCTTTTGTTTCATTATAGAATTTGCATAAAGAATGAAACAATATAGTTTTAGTCAACTGATAATAAAATACTCGCGTCCCTGTTCTCGGGCATCACTGAAACAATATAAGTTACTTCACATTAATTAACTCTTACCTTAGGGTTCTTTTCCAGAGTCATACAGACGAAAACAAATTGCTTCTGATTTATTAAACAAATTACTTATTTCGTCCCACCTTGACAACAATCAAAAGTTTTAATTTCTCTTCGGGTATATGAATATAATCTTATGAAAGCAAACGAATTAGTAACATAAACATTTCTTAGTATAACATTTATTAAACTACAACAAATTATTTATATTTTTTAATGAATATTTATAATGAACCAGTACGTTTTATTTTTATTTATTGAATTTATATCTTTTCCCTTAGAGATCTCTATTTATTATTAAAGTGTCTGTAAAAATAAATGTTACAATATAATAGTTAAAAGTTCTGAAATGTGGTACTCATCCTGGTAGTGGCTTCGCTCCAACTGGGGATGCACGTTTTTTATCCCTCACTTCGAAAACCGCTGTATACTGAGTTTTACTGATTACTAAAAACCATATTGTTCACATGTAATAATAATGGTGTTGGTCCACGTAACTTTACCAGTACGAGCACTGATAGCTTTTTTCTTTTTAACTAGTTGACCACACTCCCGCAACTGTTTATGAGTTTACTGTGTTTCACTAATATCTCCACATGTTTTAATATTAAGTCGGCCGACGTAATTTTGCTCGAGCACTTCGCTGGTTAAATTTTCGAGCCACTATATATTGTTTGTACACTTTTTTCTAGATAGGCCAAATTTATTTTATGGCCTATCTTGCACGCCCGAGGCCACCGTTTAAAAATGTTAATACACTGTAGGCTGCTGCTTACTACTGCCTGATGCTGACACTATGGTGACACACTGCATACTGTGATTCACACACAAAGACAGCTGGAGAGCTGTTACGTAATACGTCTGGGCTTGGCTGTCTCCAGACATCAACAATAACACTATGTTGCTGGTTACAAGGGGCACCTCACAGGTGAATACTGACAATTAAAAAATTACTGCTTTACATTGAAACTATGGGAGCACACAATTCTGTATGGTTCAGCCCATTTTTGGTCATTTTAACAGATGCTGCAAAGAATGTGTTAATAACAGCAGTTTTATGGTTGACAAGCATGTTTTTTTATATTATTATTATTACCAGATATTTCACCCATTCTGTGACATGCAATCCTCTGTGATAAAATTGAGACTGATGCTCAGAATATCATAGTATGCTACTTATGTTTAGAGTGTTTCAGATACACCATATTATCAATACGTCTGAACACTTTTTTAAATGAGATATAAATTTTAAATAAGATAATTTTAACCCCCCCCCCCTGAACATTAGTAAACAGAAAAATGGCCAGAAACAAAAAAAAACATTGTGATGTACTTTCCTAGCTTAGGAGAATAGTACTGGTGTCAGTTTGTGATTACTTAATAATAGAAGTAATCAGTCAGTTTCAGTCTTTATCTATCCTTCTCTCTGTGGCATAAGGTAGTTTGAAATCTTTTACTTTTATACAGACTTGCTTCCAGGGTTGTGCTGTAAAGAATTATGACGAGTGATTTCGAATTTAAAAGAGGAAAAAAATCAGCCTTCGCAAAGCTCTCTGTGTAAAGCAGCTTGGATACAAATTTTGTCCAGTTTGTCTAAGACACACTGATTGTCCAATATACTGAAATCAAGAATAATACCATCTCATACTAAAATATAAGGGGTGTTTGATAAGCTGGTGCAAAGTCAAGAGATGGCACTCGCAGTATGTAAATGACACCATTTTTAGTTTCCTGCATCTCTGCTAGGAGCGTACACCACATTTCAGTCACATACATTCATAATTCTATTGTTGTCAATCGTTTGAATTTACCAAGAATTGTGATTTGCAAAAAAAAAAAAAAAAAAAAAAAAAAAAATTGTGGTGATGAACATTACTTTTTGAAAGGCAAAACCGCACAGGAAACTAAATTCAAGCTGGCTAAGTAGTTTAGTGAGTCGGCTCTGTCGACTAGAACAGTTTACAAATCATTTGGTTTTTTCATAGTGGTCACATGAACACAAGTGACGCTGAACCTTCCGAATGCCCGGTTGAGGTTACAACTGCAGAAAATCTTGAAACATCCATGATATGGTATGTTTGGTAGAAGATGGTATATGGTAGAAGATTGGATGGAATGTGTGAAATTGCTAAGACAATAGGCATCTCAAATGAACGGGTGCACCATTTTTTACATGAACATTTACATTTCCAAAAACTGTCCGCAAGATGGCCGCTACGTTTGCTCACAATCGATTAAAACCATGAACGAGTAAACATTTCTGAAGACGGATTGGAGCTGTTTCAATGCAATTTTTGTGGCATTTTGTAACAGTTGATGAAACTTGATTACATCACTACCAACCTGAAACCAAGGAACAGTCAAAACAGTGGGATGCAATAGGAGAATGTGCTCAAAAAAAAGCAAGAACCGTCAGCAGGTAAGGTGATGGCCACTGTCTTTTGGATGCTCGTGGCATAATCTTAATTGACTTGATAACTTTCAGTCTTTTTTTACACCATTAATAAAAGAAATATAAATGTATTTTTATTAACATATTCTCAATTCTCATAACTCTTACCTTCTCGGGGTCCAGGATCCTGTTACATGAACTCACAGTCTGTAAGAGAGGTTACTGGGTTCATTACGTAATAAACACGCTCTTTGACTATATTAATTAGCTCTGTTTATTATTCGATTTCAACATTGGTTTTAATATTCTTTAAATTTACTTAGTATTCATTTTCTTCTCAAAACTATTACTGTTCATCTTAATTATCTTTTCTTCGAAAAATACAAAAACAAACATTTAGGCTACTTTAACATGGCAAATATTCTAATAACTACTTTCAAACCTTAACGTACAACAATTTTTAATTAAATTATAGTAAGGCAACCCAGCATCTTACTCTTTCTCTCATTCATACACATACCCTATTTAATTAAGCGCTTTTTGATTTTAAATTCTCATAATTAATTTATTTGGTATACGGTTTCGTCTTATCGGCGTCCCTGCAGGTCACTTGTTGATCTCCACAACTTTTTGGTCATTAGTTGTCCGAATTACTCTCGCATTGTTCTATTTCATTACCACTGAATTTAGTTGAGTTTACACTGTTTTAGATCGCTTTAGTTCCTCGTTTACATTATATTTTTATACTTTTGATAACTTTTCAGCTCGCGAGCCTTTATGCTGAACCGGCCGAAGCCGCAGCTATAAGAAGACAGCCGCTCAACACCACGCGTCCAAGATGGCCACCGCCTTCTTCATGCACACCAATTTGCTTTTCATTGGCCCAAAAGGGAATCATGTGACACAATAATTAGTTAACACTATGTATAGTACATTCATGCTAACTGACCAGCGAGCCTTGTACGTGCCGATTCACATGTGCGAGCAAGCATCCGCGCAATTGTGCACATTCCAGAGCACCTGAAAACGGTGCATGTTGACAGACTTTCTCGACAAACGTGCAAATGGGCATTCCCTACAGGAATGTCTATTGTTAAAGACTGAGGCCCAATATGGGTAACTCCTGTGTGTCGCATTCACAATTACATTAAAACCGATCAATTCTGTCCTGTTACAGACTTTCTGGAGAAGGATAAAACAATAACTGGGCAATATTGTGCATCTCTGCTGGATTGTCTAAACGAGAAAGTAAAGAAAAAACTACCACATCTGACAAAAAAGAAGGTTTATTTTTCACCAAGACAATGCACCTGCTCATTCTTCTGCTATTGTGACAGCAAAATTGTTTGAATCACTCTACAAAATTCGTCCGCATCCTCCCTACTCGCCAGACTTAACACCTTCAGACTATTATCTTTTTCCAAATTTGAAGAAGTGGCTTGCTGGAAAGAGATTTACGCGAAATGATGAAGTTATTGCCGAAACATCTGCATATTTTGAAAACTTCGATAAATCATACTATAAGGATGGGATGGAAATGCTTGAGCATCGTTGGACTAAGTGTATAGTCTTGAAAGGAGATTATGTTGAGAAATAAAAATGAGTTTTATCGAAAAGTTGTGTCTTCTTTATTTTTGCACGGCGTTATCAAAAACCCCTCATAAAACCACCAAGGTTATCTAACTGTGTGACTGCATGTAAGGTATATGGGTAGCAACTTACAGATTTGGGGGAGATGGAAAAATCATGTATGAAAAGCTAGGTTCTGTCCCCTTGACACTCTCTAATGTAGGGAGAAAATAAGGTTGACATTTTAAACAGTGTACACCTTGTATATGTTTAAAAAACTATCCAGTACACTGTTTACATTTTGTAAACTTATGTTGATCAGAAACCTCCTTTTTCTTGCAAAGTCCCTGCAGGCCAAACCACATCAAGCTTTCCTTCTCCAGGTGATTCCAGTCATCTGTCTGCACTACTTCTTGAATATGAACATTCCAGGACTTTCAGAATGTACACACACACACACACACACACACACACACACACACACACACACACACACACACAATACACGTACTCACTCAAATGTAAAAACTTGTAAAAAACTTGTCTTATTTACGTTTTAACTGTTAGAAGTTGTCTAAGTTCCTAATTACTCTTGTATATTTAGTCCCTGTAATTACTTGTAATTACCAAAATTACCAAATGCGGCTAGGCTTATCAACTACTACAGATAAAATTTGTTTACTTTGATTTATGTATTAAGAAATTTAAAGCACGGTTTACATGTTTTAGTACATTGTGAACTATCTGAAGAATTAAGTGTTAAAAAGAATGGTTTATTGTTTAGAAAATTTCTTCGTCAGTCGAAATGAAAGACACCGCATCAAGCGCTGTGAAAGTAACATACTATTCCAAATGTCTGAATGAGAATGGAATCTTGCTACAAACAAACAAATGTGATGGACTTAAAGTTGGTACCGAAGTGAAATTCCAAGCTGAGGTTGAAGTGAAAGCTTGTCCAGAAAATCCAGCCGAATGGAAACAGCAATTCCAAATCTATCCTGTTGGACTCAATGAATCTCTTGTTGTCGATCTGGAAATGCTCTGTGATTGTCCTTGTGAACATCTAGGACATCCGGTGAGTACAGGAACATTTTTGTCACAGGGATTTCATATTATATTTTGTCCTTCACAAGATACAAAAACTTTTAATGCAATTTTTTGAAGTGCTTGTACGTTGTTTAAAACAGATTTAAATGTTATCCCTTTGTTAAAGTTTTCACAAAAGTATTATTTTATCATCCGAAAACAAAAATAAAACATATATCAAAGATTGAATATAAAATTTAATTACATATTTGTAAAGTATTTTTCATATAAACACGTTCATAACACTCATAGTTTGGTTTATTTGTAGAGCTACAAAGAAAAAGCACAAGAGTGTTCAAAATCGGGCACATACAAGTGCGGCATCTGTGAGTGCGACGTTTCATACTTTGGTCGTATCTGCGAGTGCAGCAGTAATTGGGAAGGCGAGGAAATTACGGCTGACTGCAGACCGGACGATACTACCCTCATTGACTGTTCAGGACATGGTGCCTGTGTCTGCGGACAGTGCGAGTGTGAGACGAGACCGAATCCGGACGAGGTATAAACCCACTATTTTTTGTACAAAGCTATGTATGCTGAGGTGGATTTTTTAAAAGTAAATCCCATTTTGAAATAAAAACAAAAATAAAAAACAATAACATAAAAAAAAAAGTTTTCTCAAATAAAACGTACACGTGTAGTATTTTCAACAAAGTTGCCAGATATTTCAACCCATTTCAAACTGTTCTGCCAGTTTCTTTATTCTATATTCAAAATATTGGTATGGAGAACCATTGTTCTAAGATTTATATTTAAAATCATTTTTGAAATGAGATATTTCCATAGAAACTACTTCTTTCTTCAGCCTTAACCACAGTACTGTGGTCACTAACGTATACCACCTCACGTTAGCGCACTCGATTTTCACTGATGATGGCAGTCAATAGCACTGCAGAAATGTTTGGTTTTGTAGAAAACACTGGACCATGCCAAACAGCCTGGGAAAGAATTTTAACAACAAACTACTTCTTTGTCGCCGATAACGTAGTACACATGATATATAAATAAAAATTATCCCCTCCCCCTTCGAATATCATTTCCATTTATAGAAAATTACCCCCACCCCTTCAACTAGCCTTTTCATTTATAGAATTTCATCTATGTTTATACAGTGGATTATTATGACCTTTTTTTCAGGATACTTTATCAAAATTAAGTACTTTACTCTTGTTAAAACATAAAATGTTGCAGGTAAACTACCCTTTTCCCATAACCAATCTTCACCAAAATCAATAGGCCTTGAGTCCTCTGCAGCTCAGGCACATACGCAAAAATTATTTGATTCTGTTTGAATTTACTGCAGTTATTGTTCGTCATAGAAAATATCGGTATGGAGAACCATACATGACTTCCATGTTCTAAGATTTATATTTAAAATCATTTACAAAATGAAATGTTTCCATAGAAACTACTTCTTTCCACTTATTGCTTCAGCCTTAACCACAGTACTGTGGTCACTAACATATACCACCACACGTTATCGCACTCAATTTTTACTGATGATGGCAGTCGACGGCACAGCCGAAACGTCTGGTTTTGCAGAAAACATTGGACTACGGCCAAACAGCCTGGCAAGGAATTTTAACAACAAACTACTACTTTGTTGCCGATACCGTAGTACACATATAAAAATTATCCCCTCCCCCTTTAACTATAATTTTCATTTATAGAAAATTACCCCCACCCTGTTCAACTAGCCTCTTCATTTATAGATATTTCATCTATGTTTCTACAGTGGATTATTAAGATCTTCTTATCAGGATACTTTATTTATCAAAATTAAGTACTTTACTCTTGTTACAACAAAAAATGTTTCAGGTAAACTGCCCTTTCCCCGTAACCGATTTTCACCAAAATCAATTGGCCTTGAGTCTTCTACAACTGTGGCACATATGTAAAAAATTATTTGATTATGTTTGAATTTACGGCAGTTATCATTCGTCATAGAAAAAATTAACATTATTATCACATAAAACGATGCAGGTAACCTACCCCTTTCTCTTAACTGATCTTCACCAAAATCAATAGGTCTTGAGTCCTCTACAATTCAGGGATGCATGCAAAACATTATTTGATTCTGTTTGAATGTGCGGCAGTTATCGTTCATCATAGAAACAATTACTCTTGTTAAAACATTAAAGGTGGCAGGTAAACTACCCCTTTCCCTTAACCGATCATCACCAAAATATGTAGGCTTCAGTTCTGTACAATTCAGGAATGTATGCAAATAATTATTTGATTCTCTTTGAATTTACGGCAGTTATCGTTAGTCATAGAAAAAATTACCCTTGTTAAAACATAAAATGTTGCAGGTAAACCACCCCTTTTCCTTAACCGATCTTCACCAAAAACAATAAGTCTTGAGAACTCTACAATTCAGGAACATATGCAAAAAATTATTTGTTTCTCTTTGAATGTGCGGCAGGTATCATTCGTCATAAAATATCCATAGTACTGTGGTAACTAACGTATACCACCTCACGTTATTGCATTCGATTTACACTGGCGATGGAAGTCGATGGCACTGCCGAAACATCTGGTTTTGCAGAAAACATTGGTCTACGGCCAAACAGGCCGGGAAGGAATTTTAACAACAAACTACTTCTTTGTTGCCGATAACGTAGTACATATATAAAAAAAATTATCCCCTCCCCCTTCAACTATAATTTTTGTTTATAGAAAATTTCCCCCACCCTGTTCAACTAGCCTCTTCATTTATAGATATTTCATCTATGTTTCTACAGTGGATTATTAAAATCTTCTTATCAGGATACTTTATTTATCAAAATTAAGTACTTTACTCTTGTTACAACAAAAAATGTTTCTGGTAAACTACCCTTTCCCTGTAACCGATCTTCACCAAAATGAGCAGACCTTGAGTACATAACAATTCAGGAACGTATGCAAAAAAATATTTGATTCTGTTTGAATGTGCGGCAGTTATCATTCGTCATAAGAAAAATTACCCTTGTTAAAACATAAAATGTTGCAGGTAAACTACCCCTTTCCCTTAACCGATCTTCACCAAAAACAACAGGTCTTGAATACTCTACAATTCAGGGCCGTATGCAAGAAATTATTCGATTCTATTGAATTTGCGGCTGTTATCGTTCATCATAGAAAATAATCATACCAACTTCTGGTTCATTCAGATATGCCAAGTTCCCTGTATATTATCACTGAATATTACATGAGTTCTTGTAGAGGTAGACATTCTGTGAGTTTTGCTTATATCTACACTATACATTATTTATATGATTATTATTTCACATCAAAATACTCCTCTCACTCCCCATCAAGATCTATAATACTTTTTGTTACTTTGAACAGTCTATTTTTCTTAATATATCAACAATTTAGCTGTCCATCCTGCTTCTGCAGGTGCTGCTCTTATTATTTACCTTATGGTTAAATTATTAGTGCAAATTATGGTTTGGTTTATTACCATTAGTTACTTCATTTATTACTTTTACTATTAGTAATACTGATATGCGCTGATCATTGTTATTTTAGTAGCTTTATAAAGTACCGTACCAGATAAGTGCTTTTTATTACATCTGATTTTATCATGTTATTTATATTACTGACAACGATTACATCTTGTTGTCATAAAATCTATTTCAGAACTTTCTTTAAGTGATCTAGTTTCATACAAAATCAACATACACTAGATTTGCATCAGTTTTATATTATCTTTTGTCATTATAATAGTGATTTTTTACTGCTGGTTAGGTTATGTTGCTTTGTTTTTACTAGTTACTCTATTCACATTTGATTACTTAAGTATAGTATTATTTACTATTCATACTTTTGGTTGTAATTATCCAATTTTTTCATATCATTTTGATTATATTTTTAGTTAACAATCAGTTCTTTCTGATATTCAATGATTTTCCATAACTGGTATTGTTACTTAATAAAATACAAGGTTATTTTCTTATATTATATCTTATCCCACTAATTACCATCATGTTGTTATTATCTCACTCTTCTAATCTAGTTGGGTATGTGTCAATTTAAGTCTAAGTCATTTTTACTGTAATTTTATTCAGTATGCCTAGTTTGTTATTGGGTACTTATTTCCTTTATATTGAACTCATAGTCTTCTCTTTCTTTATTCTATATTTCACCTAATTCTTCGTCATAGTGATTGAGTTGGTTTAAGGTATGCAAACAATTATTTGATTCTGTTTGAATTTACGGCAGTTATCGTTCGTCATAGAAATGTCGGTATGGAGAACCATACATGACTTCCATGTTCTAAGATTTATATTTAAAATCATATTCGAAATGAAATATTTCCATCATAGAAACTACTTCTTTCTACTTATTGCTTCAGCCTTAACCACAGTACTGTGGTCACTAACGTATACCACCTCACGTTTTCACACTCGATTTTCACTGATGATGGCACTGCCGAAACGTCTGGTTTTGCAGAAAACATTGAACTACGGATAAACAGCCCGGGAAGGGATTTTAACAAACAACTACTTCTTTGCTTGCCGATAACGTAGTACACATATAACAAAGTCTCTCCTCCATTTTCTACTATAATTTTCATTAATAGAAAATTACACCACCCCGTTCATCTAACCTCTTAATTTATAGATATTTCATCTACATTTCTACAGTGGATTATTATCAGCTTCTTATCAGGATACTTTATTTATCAAAATTAAGTACTTCACTCTTGTTAAAACATAAAACGTTGCAGGTAAACTACCCCTTTCTCTTAACCGATCTTCACCAAAATCAATAGGCCTTCAGTCCTCTACAATTCAGGGATGCATGCAAAAAAATATTTGATTCTGTTTGAATGTGCGGCAGTTATCGTTCGTCATGTATACAGTTCTCTTGTTACAACATAAAATGTTGCAGGTAAACTACCCCTTCCATTAACCGGTCTTCACCAAAATCAACAGGCCTTGAGTTCTCTACAATTGAGGCATGCATGCAAAACATTATTTGATTCTGTTTGACTGTGCGGCAGTTATCGTTCGTCATAGAAACAATTACTCTTGTTAAAACATGAAAAGTGGCAGATAAACTAACCCTTTCCCTTAACCGATCTTCACCAAAATCAACAGGCCTTCACTTCTTTACAATTCAGGACTGCATGCAAAAAAGAATTTGATTCTATTTGAATTTACGGCAGTTATCGTTCGTCACAAAAAATTACCCTTGTTAAAACATAAACGTTGCTGGTAAACTACCCCTTTCCCCTAACCGATCTTCAACAAAATCAACAGACCTTGAATACTCTATAATTCAAAAAGGTATGCAAAAAAGTAGTTGATTATGTTTGAATTTACGGCAGTTATCATTCGTCATAGAAAAAATTACCCTTGTTAAAACATAAAATGTTGCAGGTAAACTACCCCTTTCTCTTAACCGATCTTCACCAAAATCAATAGGCCTTCAGTCCTCTACAATTCAGGGATGCATGCAAAAAAATATTTGATTCTGTTTGAATGTGCGGCAGTTATCGTTCGTCATGTATACATTTCTCTTGTTACAACATAAAATGTTGCAGGTAAACTACCCTTACATTAACCGGTCTTCACCAAAATCAACAGACCTTGAGTTCTCTACAATTGAGGCATGCATGCAAAACATTATTTGATTCTGTTTGACTGTGCGGCAGTTATCGTTCGTCATAGAAACAATTACTCTTGTTAAAACATGAAAAGTGGCAGATAAACTAACCCTTTCCCTTAACCGATCTTCACCAAAATCAACAGGCCTTCACTTCTTTACAATTCAGGACCGCATGCAAAAAAAAGAATTTGATTCTATTTGAATTTACGGCAGTTATCGTTCGTCACAAAAAAATTACCCTTGTTAAAACATAAAACGTTGCTGGTAAACTACCCCATCCCCTAACCGATCTTCAACAAAATCAACAGACCTTGAATACTCTATAATTCAAAAAGGTATGCAAAAAAGTAGTTGATTCTGTTTGAATTTACGGCAGTTATCATTCGTCATAGAAAAAATTACCCTTGTTAAAACATAAAATGTTGCAGGTAAACTACCCCTTTCCCTTAACTGATCTTCACCAACACCAACAGGTCTTGAGAACTCTACAATTCAGGGCTGTATCCAAAACATTATACAATTCTGTTTGAATTTGCGGCTGTTATCGTTTGCCATAAAAAAAATTACCCTTGATAATAAAAAAAAACATTGCAGGTAAACTACCCCCCTTCCCCTTAAACGATCTTCACCAAACACATCAGGTCTTGAGTACTCTACAATTTAGGGTTGCATGCAAAAAACTATTTGATTCTGTTTCAATTTGTGGCACTTATCGTTTGCCATAGAAAATACTCTTGTTTGAAAAATAAAATTTTGCTGGTAAATTACCCCTTTCCCTTAACCGATCTTCACCAAAAACAATAGGTCTTGAGAACTCTACAATTCAGGGCTGTATGCAAAACATTATTTGATTCTCTTTGAATTTACGGCAGTTATCGTTTGCCATAGGAAATACCCTTGTTAAAACATAAAACGTTGCAGGTAAACTACCCCTTTCCCTTAACCGATCTACACCAAAAACAATAGGTCCTGAGAACTCTACAAATCAGGACTGTATGCAAATAATTATTTCAGTCTGTGTGAATGTGCGGCTGTTATCATCTGGCATAGAAAATACCCTTTTAAAACATAAACGTTGCAGGTAAACTACTCCTTTCCCTTAACCGATCTTCCCCAAAAACAATAGGTCTTGAGAACTCTATAATTCAGGCCTGTATGCGAAACATTATTTGATTTTGTTTGAATTTGTGGCTGTTATCGTTTGCCATACAAAAAAAATTACCCTTGATAAAAAAAATGTTGCTGGTAAACTACCCCTTTCCCTTAACCGATCTTCACAAAAACAACAGGTCTTGAGTACTCTACAAATCAGAGCTGTATGCAAAAAATTATTTGATTCTGTTTGAATTTGCGGCTGTTATCATTTGCCAAAAAAAAAGACACACTCACACACACACACACACACGCGCGCGCGCGCGCGCACGCACACACAAACACACTTTTCAAAAAATGAATTTTTTTCATGTTTTGAGTGTAGTACAATCAGAATGTGCAATAATCTCGAACACGATTTTTTTTTGCCATCACCATACTTCCATTTCCTTAAGGAACATGGAAGTAAAAAATCGGTATGGAGAACCATACATAACTTCCATGTTCTAAGATTTATATTTAAAATCATTTTCGAAATGAAATATTACCATAGAAACTACTTCTTTCTACTTACTGCTTCAGCCTTAACCACAGTACTGTGTTCACTAATGTATACCACCTCACGTTATCGCACTCGATTTTCACTGATGATGGAAGTCGATGGCATTGCCGAAACGTCTGGTTTTGTAGAAAACATTGGACTACGGCCACACATCCCGGGAAGGAATTTTAACAAAAACAAGTTCGTTGTTGCCGATAACATTGTACACATATATATATATATATAAAATATGCATAAAATTAATGGTTTGTATAAGTTAATGTTTGATCTCCATTAAGTAGTGCTCAAGTTTCCAAAGTTTTAATATTATGATGTCCGTAATTAAAACATCAGAGCAGGTTTAGTGTGTGTGAGGGTACACCGTGGACAACAATTTTCAACATTTCCTATTGAGCGTTGCTTAGAGTAAAGCTGCGAATCTACAGTGTACGTTTCACAGAACAAACACGCGGAAAAGAAGGAACGCTCCGAAGTCACTCATGGACCCTCAGCATCTTGCAGAGGGTTCATTCCCTAAAGACGAAAATTCTGTCTATGAATCTTTCCTTTGTAAACACGTGCAGTTACACTGCCCAGCGATCCACAGGAAGCAAATCACTATCTACGCTGACAATTTTTCGGCTTGCACGATATGTTGGTGTGGGTTTCGGCACTTTCCATTTAAAAAGCGTGCAAATGTAAGAAAATAAACATGAGTGAAGCCAGAAATAACACGAATTTTGTGTGTGTGTGTGTGTGTGTGTTCCCTGCCTTTTTATTGCGGTAGTCATAATAATAAAATGGAAACTTAAACATTACATAACTGAGATATGCTTGCCTGCCACGAACGATATATTTTCTCTCATACATGATTTACATTAAAATGAAAAAATTATAATTTTATTGCCTGGCAACAAAATTATTTTATTTTTAACAATTACCATTGTTTGAAAAAGTTTAAATGAATTTTCAAGTACTTTACTGTTGTTAAAACGTAAAAGGTTGCCGGTAAACTACCCCTTCCCCTTAACCGATCTTCACCAAAATCAAAAGGCCTTGAGATCACGACAATTCAGGGATGTATGCAAAAGATTATTTGATTCTGTTTGAATATGCGGCAGTTACCGTTCGTCATAGAAAAAATTACCCTTGTCAAAACATAAAATGTTGCTGGTAAACTACCCTATTCCCTTAACCGATCTTCACCAAAACCGAAAGGTCTTGAGAACTCTATAATTCAGGGCTGTATGCAAAACATTATTTGATTCTGTTTGAATTTGCGGATGTTATCGTTTGCCAAAAAAAAATTACCATTGATAAAAAAACGCTGCTGGTAAACTACCCCTTTCCCTTAACCGATCTTCACCAAAAACAATAGTTCTTGAGCACTCTACAAATCAGGGCTGTATGCATATAATCTTTTGATTCTGTTTGAATTTGCGGCTGTTATCATTTGCCATAAAAATAACCTTTTTAAAACATAAAACGTTGCCAGTAAACTACCCCTTTCCCTTAACCGATCTTCACCAAAAACAATAGGTCTTGAGAAATCTACAATTCAGGGCTGTATGCAAAACATTATTTGATTCTGTTTGAATTTGCGGGTGTTATCGTTTGCCAAAAAAAAAAAATTACCCTTGATAAAAAAACCGTTGCAGGTAAACTACCCCTTTCCCTCAACCGATCTTCACCAAAAAGCAATAGGTCGTGAGTACTCTAGAAATCAGGGCTGTACACAAAAAAGTATTTGATTCTGTTTGAATTTGCGGTTGTTATCGTTTGCCATAGAAAAAAAATCTACAGACAGACTGAAACAATATTCTTTTGTTCTGTTTATAATATAATATAATATCTTATCTTTGGGCTCTCCTCCAGGGTTTTACAGACAAACACAGCTGCAGAAAGGATTATCTGGATTTGAGTTATGAAATAATTATGCTAACACAAAAATTTTCAGATTCTAACAAATTATCTTTCTTTTTTATTAAGCACTCATATCATTATCTTTACTTTATGCACTCAGGTTATTGTATTATTTATGGCTCTACCTTTTCTTGCTATTACCAATAAATTACAAATAATTATCAATCAAAGACAAGTATACATAAAAAAAAGCTTTCCTTAACTATTTCTGAACTAACTATATTGACTTCTATTTAATGAACCAGTACTCCTTTTATATTTTTCCCCCTTTCTTTATTTTATAAAAACCCCTTTCCCTTAGAGATCTCTTATTAATTAATCTTGTTTAACCCTTTATTTATGATGAATTATACTTCAAAAAATTTAACATAATTTTATAATGGAAAGTCAATCGATACTTAACGAGAGATGATCTCCGCTGTTGCACTATCGCTACGAATTCGCTCTTTTTGGTTGACACACCGTAAATTTGTTTTCACTGTTTAATTGTGACACTGTTATTGAATGGTTGGGATCACATACTTCACTGTCTTCTTAACTCACTTGACAATATAATTTTTTCGTTGGCCGACATAACTTTTGCTCGAGCACTTGGATGGTTAATTGGCTAGCCGCGCGGCCATGAGTTGCAGTAAAACTAACTCATTACTGCGCTAAGTCAGTAATTCGGTTGTGGTGGATCTGGTCACGTGATCACCAGTCCGCGCTCCCATTGGTGCTTTTAAAAGGCGCTATAATCTGGACAGCGAGTTTGGCAACATCTTACCGCCTGGTAAGGTCTATGACTTGGCGTCATTTGTTCCGTGATTCACTGCTGCCACAAAACGGTATGTCGTTACACAATGCGTCTGGCCCGTCTGATTCCAAAGACAAAACACAGGCGTATTGTTTTGTAATAACCCTGCATGTGGTTGATGAAATCGAGGTTCCAAAAAGGTGAATGCTGGCTACGTAGGGATTACAGTCTTTAAAATATTACTTTGAACATACAATTCTGTACCGTTACAATACCCCCCCAATGATAGGTTTTGTGCCTAAGCATAAAAACTCTCATTGCCTAAAACCTAAGAGGATCAGTGAAGATATGGCGCCGCAACCCCCCTTAAGTCCTTACTAAAATCATGGGTACTAACCCCCGTAGTCTGGCGGCTGCGGCAGCACCCATCTGACCTTACTGGACTTCTCTGTTCAAGATCCCAACACCATAAAATCAGATAGGCGCCCGCCACAGTATCGCCTGTCTCTATAACATTCAATTAAAAGATTAACAAACGGCCTTTCATTACTCCATATCCCCAACTGATTCATTTCCTCTTATTCTACTGGTTCATTATTGGCAAAGTACTGGTTCATGTTTATACAAAGTACTGGTTTTTCATTGAATTTGTAATATACATATAGCAATACAAACTTACTGTCTGCTTACATTTATATTGTGTACATAAAAACCATATACCAGTTATATATTGGTAATTTTACTCCCCTAACAAAACATTATTCCCCACCAAAAGTACAAGTAGATTACATCGAATATAAATGAATCATCATCAACATTGGTTTCCATCAACTCTATAATTGGCCTTCATAAAATACAATGTCCACCTGGCCACATAAACTTACAGATAAATCATATAAATTCCATACAAATTGAATAATGTTCACAGTACACTATTACCTCTCCAAAATAACACATTGATTATACAAAAAAGCAGTAAATAATAACAATAATGACTAAGAAATACAAGTTGTATCCTCAAGAATACCTTATCCCTAACTCCTATATACATTTTTTTTTTTTACTACCCCCTTTATATCCCTTAACCCCTGATACCCGTTATATTTTACTGTGTTCAGCACTAGGCTTCTTGACCATCGCCGGCCTCATCCTAGCCGTAAACCATATCTCCCTCGTGACATGTAACTTGGTCACCCCCCATCCACACTCACTATTACCCCCCTGGACTGTAGCGCCCAGTTGCTTCCACAGGGACTGATGCGGAAGGGGTGGCCATTTTTTCTTTTATTCCACCCCCATCCTTGCTTCGGCGTTACAATAAAACTTCAGTAACATACTTACTAACAATGATTGATACGCCCCTAATGGACTACCACCCCTATATGGGTGAAAATAGCCCTGTTCCAAAAATTGGTAGATTCCCCAAAAAATAACCCCCCTACTAAATCTAACAAACCACTGGGTTAACAAAAAAAACAAACCAGAAGCCGGTTATAACAAGTAAAATTTATGATTTGTCACAATTAACTACTTTCACGGTCATGATCCGGTGAGGTCATGGCCGCATTTATGTGGGGAATCTACAGTTAAACATAAAACATAGATTGACATTTATAAAGGTTTATATGAACAGTTGTATGCACGTCTTATTTTACAAACACTATCTTAGCCCACACATTTTTGATTATTTTTACCCAAACATTTCTTTCAGTTTTCAACGTTAAATGAATATTTTAATCATTGTTTTCATCAATTATTATCTAATTTACCATTACATTTAAAATTCGAATCAAAATAAATTTAAATGCATCACTAAAATTCACACTTTCAAGTTAATCCAAAACCACCTCAAATTTAATTTAGTCTCTTCATATGTTCAAAACAGTTTCAATTATTTTAATTACATTATTCAAAATGATTCTACTTGGTTTAATGTTTAGTTTCTCCTTAGTGTTTCAATGAATTTTACAAGCATTACATCATTTGTTTCAAATCTCTCCTTAAATTCCTCCATAATCACATTCTAAATACCATTTATCTCTACTCATAACCTAACATGGCAGGTACCACAAAATAATAATTTAACCTTTTGGTTACATGATTGTATGTTTCATTTTAGAATTTTTCCACAAATTATTTTTTCTCTAATTACCCGTGAATAGGTTATATCTTATATGTACAGAATTATGGTCTATAGGGATGTGATTGAAGACGAACAGAACCCCTACATCAAAGACTGTGAATAACCACCCTTTACAGCTCTCATATCCTTATCTGCCCCCTTTTTCCAAAAATGAAAAACAAACTACAACCACTAATCTACGACCCTATCCCTGCAGGCCACAATTCTATTAGGCTATACAGAAAATTGATTATTTCATTTGTTTACTCAGCCACAAAACTTCTTTACTACCTACCTAATTAAGAGATGAGTTTACAATCTGCAAATAATACCAGTTTTTTAATTTGAGGATTACCTTAATGTGTTATACTTTAGAATTAAGGCAATCAAAGGTCCGAAAGGGTGTGCCAATTTATGTACCTATTTTTATGTTTTTATACGGGGAGGGCTGGGAAGATCGAGAAGATGAAAAGGACAAGGATCATTGAAAGGTCAAGAGCTAGGACTAAAGGTAAGGACAAGGCTCCCTCCGAAAAGAAGGATAAATGGAGAAAACAAAGGCTCCATGGCAGGGGGCATGGAGAAAACAAAGTGGGCAGGGGCGCGTCCCTGAAGTAGACGAACCCTACTGGGACTGTGGGGAACATCTACCCGCTACCAGTTACTGTTTTATATAAAATTCCTAGCTTTATAGTTATATAGTTTATGTACAATTACAAGATTTATTTTATTATTTTATTTTAACCAATACTTTTTTAAATTGGTGGCGTTATGGGTACCCACTATTTCCCCCGTCATTTGATTTCGTAAAACGTAGGCGTTATCCATTTTAATTTCAGCTACTTCATACAGTCCTTCATACAACAAAAAGAATTTCTTAATCCCTTTATGGCAGAAAGTCAAAAAATGTGTCAATTTCAATATGACTTACTTTCAAAAAATCAAACTACCTTAACTGGTAATGTATGTACTCAATTCAATCCTTCTAGATGTCTTAAATTGAAAACGTGTCGTCACAATGCTCAATATATCTTCAAGAGTTAATTATAACCTCAAAACAACATATATCACCAAAATTCCGTCAGGTTGGTAACGTTTAGTTTTGAATCAGTAAACATATAATATACCACAACTATTGTTAGCATATTAAAGGAACAAACTTCCGAGTATCGCTTTACTACTTTCAGGACCTTAAAACGAGGTATTCAGTTTATTTAGCTTAAAAACCCGTTTAAATTTACAAATTTATAATAAAAAACCACTAAAGTTGTTATAATTTTTGTTAAACCCTAGGATATATATTACTCACCACTAGTACATTTCATCAAGAATGTGTTAAAAAGTAAGAATAAAAACCATTACCTCTTTACAGAGTAATGATTTACTCTGTAAAAGAACTTTTTTCGTCGTTTCCAACATGACTCGAAATGTTACCGACATGACCGTTTTTAAGTATTAATTCGTATTGACGCTACCACGACTCTTAATGCATACACACACACACACACACACACACACACACACACACACACACACACACACACACACACACATATATATACAATGTAATAAATTAACACACTTTTAAACTAATACATTGTGGCCATATTTTTACAGGAAATGATATCTATATCGTTGAGTTAAGGAAATAAATAATTGTTGGTACAAATTTTCACACAAAAAATTGATATTTATTGCAAAGAAATTGATCCATACTACTGAGATCCAAATACATACATTAATAATGGCAGTGAAAGTGACATTTTAATATTATTGTAAAAAAGCTACTCTTAGTGACTCACTGACACTGAAGGAAACCTAAATTTTTATTCTAATTTAGACAAAGCATTTGTAACAGGTGTGTCAATAAATTTGAAAATATGACTGGTTACACTAATTGGCTCTTCAAGATGACACAAAACCCGATCATCAGAATTATTTGAATATCGGGCTTTGTAGGCCATTTGAAATACTGTCCACAGTGAGTCATAAACTTAATTTCTAATTTGCCAAGTCCGGTTTTTTGTACATTTCCTGGATACCACTCTTCATCATAAAGAACGGCAACCCAATCTCTGACCTCCCTCTCAAGAATTTCCGGAGCATCTGTTTCTAAAAGTTAAGGAAACTAGCTTAAAAATTATGGTATCTCAAAAAACTATGGCCACAATATAATTGCTGTAATAAATTTTAAAAATTAAGTCTCTTCGTTTGGAGAAATTATAGTTTTTAAATGTATAGATATTAAATTAAAATGTACAGTAAGATTTAAAAAAAAAAAGGATACTGTTAGGTGCGCTCATCGAAGAACTTCCTTTCCCCAAACAGTGATGAGAGCAGACTTCGGTGCACTTGAAACAGCTAAGCTCCCTGATGTAAACAATTGAGCTGGCTTTTTCATGCCATAATATTTGGTGAATCCTCATTACGTCAGTAATGGCGGTAATTGCACATTGGTCAACGTGTTGTTTTATTTCTGCCACATCTTCAGCTGAAACCTTTGTCAAAAATATTCTTGGACAGGCGTCATTTAAAATTGTTACAGTCATTTGCCGAGGTAACGTCGTTTCCCTGAAGAACACATCTGTCGGCAGTCCTCTTCAAAGTACCGCCAATGCCGTCCATAGGACCCTTCCCATGTCCTGCTTCGCTAAAGTTCCATGTGCACGTTTTGATACTGGGACATATGTCTTTCAAAAGTTTACTCAGCCGATAGAAATTGTATCTATTCCTATATTGGGCAGTTGGCCCATCAGATAAAAAATGTATTGTGTCCGCGTTAGGTCTTTCACTATTCAATTTCAACAGTATCGGTTTAAGGTGCGCCCAAACAGCTGACGCTTCATGATTAAGGCTTTCAGAAACCGTTGCAAATGACGTTTTTCCAACATTTTCTCCTTTATAATACATGATCCCCGTGTGTAAGGACAACTGCACCTTTGAGGCTCCAAAATGCATTGCTTGTACTTCCTCTTTTTGCTTACACACGTAATTCTCTGAGAAATCTACTTTCAATAGAACTTCATTTTCCCCTAAATTTTCCAACTTTTCCTTTGTTTCCTTGTACTAATGTCTTATATTATAAACATGTTTCAAAAATCCAGCAAGCAGCTTGTTAAACCTATGTAGAACGTCCGACACTTTCCCTTCGTATTTCCTCTTGACAGTCCGTTTTACCACCTTCTCAGAACCTTTAATCATTCGTGTTTCCTATACCCTTTCCCACTGGAAAAAGTTAACAGTTTGATTGTTTAAATCTTCATCTCTGGTTAACATCCTGCAACCTGAGCAATTTTTGCATTTTCTATACATGCACAGCTTTTTCCTACCTGCGCAGCACACAAGGTCAGGAACATCATCAGCCCTCTTTGAAGGCAGCAGGTTTTTTTCGTGTAGTTTATCTACTAAAAACTTAAAATTTGCGTGCTTTGCACGCAAACAAGTTTGGCGGTGAGCTAACCTGGGCTGAATAATCCAAAAAGGTTTCAGCCTCAAAAATGTTGTGTAGGATATTCTGCTTGCAAATGTGGTCTTGTATTTCCTATGTAAAACTTTCATTGGCGCTAACAATAATCTCTTTTGAACATTTTTTTTACTCTCCTTTTTTCCAGGGCACATCATACTGTTTTCGTCATCACTTAAAAAAGCCACAACTTGGTTCCTTTCCCATTTCATAACAGAGTTGCTTGGTTTTCGTAACAACTTAGGATTACAACGTAGTTTCTTTAAGTCTCTGTACTCTATAATTCCTTTTCCAGTGCCCATTATTTTATACTTCTTTAAGTATTCACTTGCCAGTACTTTTACAATTGTACGTTTCTCTTGATCACTGCACTGTTTTTTTCTTTTTTTCAGTTGAGAAGTTACAACTTCAGCAAAAACCAACCGTTTTTTTTATTTCTGGTGTAATTTGGTTGCAGTTTTTTGAGCAAAGTGCACTTACTTTAGATGCTGGTGAGGGAGTGTTTAGGCACGTTGTTTTAGGTTTGTTAATCCGCTGTAATCTTTTCCTGTATTTTTCATTTAATTTCTTCGCCTTACGCAAGTGCTCTTCTAGCTTGCGTACTTTACGGTAAAGAGTAGAGTTTTCCCTCCTAATCTTTTTTCTTCCTACTGTTTTCCTTACATTATTACTATTTACATTGTTCATATTTACATTTTCCAAAATAGGAGTCCTATTTGAAGGTCCAGGTTGAGAGGATAGATCTCGATTATTTGGGCTATTATCCGGTGTACACGGAGGTGAGTTTAGGTCGGCATATGCATTTATTTGTTTTACTGTATTCTGTCCGGCCCTATAATTTCTAGACCACTTCCTCCACTTGCCACGTATAATCTTCTTCTCTCTATCACTTTTGTTTTCAAAAGGAGTTTCCTTGGCTCTTTTATTTTTTTTGTACTCTCGGTCCTTCGCCCTTTTCAGCTCAAGTTGTTCCTCCGTCATTTTCGACCTATGTTTGCGAACCCGTTCTTTTACTTGGTCCTTACTTTCTTTATTTTTCTTCTTTTTTCTTTTTTATTTGGCAGTTCCATTGTCTTTTACCTTTAGTTTGATTTTTATGGAGGGACCGACAACAAAATTCATTGCGTTTTAGTAAATTGTAAATGTAGTTAGCAATTAAGTTTAGCAGTGAAATTAAGTTTATCTCGCATAAACTAAATCATTACCGACATGATTTTAACTGTTACCGACAAGACGTGTCAATTTTCGTTACCGACCTGACAATAACACTGTTACCGACCTGACGGGGAATTTTGAATTCGGGGGTTGGTATCCAGCAAAAAGCATGCACTGGTTTAGGTTACACATAAAGTTTAACATTCCTACTTGTATTATACAACAATCATGCTAAGTAAAAGCTTTTATCATATATAATAATGATAACACTGTTACCGACAATACATCACATAAATATACGCTGAAATATCAGCGCATTCAAACATTTTTAACATGGAAACTATAGAAAATAAACCAACTTACGTCTACCCATCTTGAACACTGCAACACAACTAAGAAGTAATGGTGGAACAAAGACGCTCTCTGCACTCTGGTGTTCTTTAGACCAACTAAGGTGTACATTTCCGACCTGACTCATAATTTTGCGGACAAACATTCTCAGTTTCTACGTATTGGTAAACCGGTAGTTAAAATGTTTGCTATAGTAAATTTAAAACTATAACTGCTTCTTTATTTTTATCTGATATTTTAGTGAGTGTAACTGCATTATTAGCAAAGTTACAGAGGCAATAAAACATAAAAACGACTGTAGGACACGTTACCGACCTGACAATAATAACAATAAAAATCTTTAAAAATTATTGTTGTTATTTTAAATTTATTATGGTCTTTTTAATAATACGTTATACGAATTTTACGATTGGAAAACTATTTTCAGTTTAGTTTTACCTTCGCAAATAAAAAAAGGTGACTTAGGACTGATTTTAGCACATTTTTTGACTTTTAACCTTATCCTGTGCACTTGATAAATCATGTCTCCTCACTAATACCAACTGACCTACCTCGTACTTAGTCCACTTACCTTTAGCATCATGAAACCGTTTTCTTCTTTCTCCCTTAGTTAACAAATTTTCATTGGCGAGTTTAAGTTTTACTTCCCGATCTCGGGTGTTGCTCTCCAGTGGAAAGTTGAACAGCTGTTCCAGAATGTTTAAAAGGAATAAATCCCAATTTTAGTACCAAACCACGTGTTGTTCAATCAAATATATTGCAACTCACCGTCTGCGCTCGTGAGTGCGCGGTCAGTCACCGTACGATGTACATCGTTTAACCGTGGCGCTCGTTTTTAAACATTTATATTGGATTTTAATATTTTAATTATTTGACAACTGTATCAACGTTAAATGATACACGAATATTTTAAGTTCTGAGGATGGGATAAGTGTCCTGAAACATGTCAACTTTATAGTGAAGACGTTGTTTCAAAAAGCCGCAGACGGTGAGTTGCAATATATTTGATTGTTCCAGAATCCTAGGTGGACGTGTTCCCTTGACTAACTCGTATGGTGTGAACCCAGTTGATTCATGGGTGGTACAATTTAACCATTCTTCAATTCTCCCCACATATGCTGGCCATTCACTGTGCTTAGCATGGCAATACGGCCGAAAAATTCTCCCTAATTCTCGCATGACCCTTTCAGCCTGGTTCGACTGAGGATGGTATACCGCCGTGTATTTAGGTATGATGCCTTCCCAACCCAACGTTTGTCGCCATATTCCGCTAATAAATTGGGGTCCATGAACAGATAGTATTATTTTGGGTTTTCCGGTTTTAATCATATAATCATTTGTTATTTTTTCACTTAATACTTTACTGGTTGCCCTTTTTACACTATATAATCTTACAAATTTCGTGAATGTATCTAATACCACAAAAATGTACATTACGCCTCCCCTTCCCTTTGGTAGAGGGCCAAACAAATGTACCGCAACTAAATCAAAAGGCTTTTCGACTTTAATGCACCTCATTTCTCCCTCTAATCGATAATTAACTACTTTCGACTTCTGACATAAATCGCACCGCCGGAGTAAAGTTCTAACCCTCCGTTCCATATTTTTAAATAAACATGATTCTTTCAATACATTTACACATTTCCTCGCACCGAAATGCCCATACTGAAAATGACAGTCCCATATTATCTTATCTACCAACCCTTCCGGTATAACTAACCTCCACTCACGCTCTCCCCCCTCTACTTTCTTAAACAAACTACCTTGATAGATCTGAAAATATCGGCTATACCCTGACTCATCTGAATCGGACTCTAAACTAGTGATTATTTTATTCAATTTAATATCTATCCTCTGCATGCTATTAATATCTTTCAATTCCTCCCCAAACAGTCTATCTTCCCTACTAAGTCTAAAGATTTCTATTTCTTTTAAGTCCCTCCCTGTTCTCATTCCCTCTGTATCTACCCTGGATAAAGTGTCAGGTATCTTGTTTTCCACCCCTCTTATATACTCCCAAGTAAAATTATACTCTTGTATAACGCTAGCACCCACCTGGTTATTCTGCTGTGTGTCAACTTACAGGTGTTTAAAAAAGATAATGCCTTGTGGTCAGTCCGGATGGTGGTAGAATTTCCCAACAGATATGTTCAAAATTTCTTCACGGCAAAGACAATGCTTAATAATTCCTTCTCGGTTGTTGTGTAATTTCTTTCAGCAGCTAACAGTGTCCGGCTGGCGAAAGCGATCGTGTGGTGTTTCTTGTTGTCATCCTCCTGGTACAACTCAGCACCTAGAGCGATATTACTGGCGTCCGTCTGTAAATAAAATGTGCGTTCAAAGTTAGGGTGTTCATAAAATGGTCCTTTATCTCGTTAAATACATCTCGTTCTTTTTCCCCCCATTTCCACTGCTTATTCTTTTGTAACACTGCACTCAACTTTGAAGTTATATGAGCATAGTTTTTCTGAAATTTTCTATAGAAATTACATAACCCTAAAAAACTTTGTAACTTTGTAATATTTCGAAGGTTCCGGAAATTTTAAAATTCTACCTTCTCTGGGTTAGCTTTTATCACGTCTGGTGTAATTATGAAACCTAAAAAATGTATTTCTTTCTGTAAGAATTTAGATTTCTCCCAGTTGGCAGTCAACCCCCCTTTACGCAATCTATCTAATACGTACTCTAAATGTTCCACATGTTCTGAAAATGTACGTGAGGCTATCAGTATATCATCTACATAAATGGTTAAAAAGTCTTGTTCGATATTTCGGATCGAACCGGTCATTCTTTTCATTTTACGAGATTGGCACTATGGCTTTTGTAGAGCTCGTACATGCACTTGAACTTTTAGCTCTGTCGTACGCCAGCCATCTCAGTGTCAACGTCCACGAGTCGGGCCCTCCTCGGCAGGTAGAAATCCGTGTATTTCACCCATCCTTTTCCCAACCAGTCTATCCTGCCTTGAGTGTCAGGATCAACCCCGTCGTGAGATACGGTAAGTCATTTTTATATTATTTATGTCTGATTAGCAATTCTGCATGCCGCTGCTTTCGAGCTCACCAGAGGCTATTAAATTATCATGTAAGAAAGCCGTCTGACTTTCCATCTTTTTAAACTATTATCTCACATATATTTACTACCAGAGGTTTCATGAGGTTGCTAGCTTTTCAATTAAATATTTTGCCGTCACGACTGGGAGCACGTGCTTCATAATTTTGTGCATGATGCTGCTGGTGGGTTGAGTTTGAGTAATTGGGTTGTAAGTCAGTTTTGGCTGCATGATTTTTATTTTAATTACCAACGTGCCGTGCCGTTTCGTTTTTGTGCCTGCTCGTGGTTGTTTTTGCATGCCGTTAATTTTTAAATTTCATGAATGTTTGTCATTTGCATGCTATCGCACGGAAGCACGTTGGTATAATACGTAGGCATGTGAACTACGAGTTTGCGTTTATGGCTGTAGCTTGTGGTCTGCAGTGTCGTCGTGTGTGCATCGCCAGGTGGGCAGATTTTGTGTAAAAATTTTGCACCTTGTTTTTTCGGGTAGTCGTCTAATTACTGGGTCAAGTCTGGTAAAGTTTGTTTCCGTCCTGTTACGGTTTGCGTCCCACGTAAAATTGTGCGCTACGTGTTTGTGACTGTCAGGCGTAAAGGGAACGGTTTTAGGTTATCCGGATTTCGGAGTGGCCTGCCTTTGTATTTAATTTAATTTTTTGGCATGACTATTACCTTTAGGTGCGATTTATAGTTTGCATATGCGATATCCTGTCCATACACGACGCGTTGACCATCAATTTTGGCATTTATTGGGTCCCAGTTATTGTGTTTGGTTCGGTAACTGGTGAATTGTTGTACATTGTACTTTGCTGTGTTTTGTGTATTTATTCTATTTGGTATTATACATGTTTGTTTTTGGGCGCACTTTTGTGTACCATTATTTTGCACCGTATTTGCTGTAATCTTGTGTAACTTGTGTTTTTGTTGTCGTGCTTTTGCGCTGTGTAAATCAATTTGTTGCGTGTTTAATTTATTGTGTTTGGCATTATTTGCCTGTTGGATTGTGCAAGTTGTATTTTGCCTTGCACTAATTTACTTTTGTATTTATCTTGCTCGGTATTGTTTATGCAAAGTGGTTGTGTGAGACGCCTAGTTATCTCGAGCACTGTTAGGCTAAGTCGGTGCGTGATTATTGTTCAGTTTCTAACTCTCTTATTAAGGGTGGTTGTCGGTTGCGCGATATTTTTTAATTCAATATACCTGCTAAATTGTCATTGGCAGCTTTTGACCGGACCACTTCGGTGGGAATACTTGCGTTGCAGCATTTAATAAATAGGTTGGAAGGGTTGCCGCAATTGAGGGTCGTGATCAACATGAAGCCGGTATCTTGGCCTCCAGGTTGTCCGAAAAATATCAAGATCTTCTAGGTAAGGTAGATCCTTACCTATCGGCCGAGTCATTGCCCGAGGGATTGGACGAGGACCACATTTTTTCAGTGGTAGCGCAAATTGAGGATATTTATGTCCGGGGTAGCATTTCAGCTTCGAAACTAACAAAACCAGAGATACCGGTTGGTGCCGGTCGGTTCTCATCGGCAAGTGGCGGGCACTCAGGTGTTCTCGTTCATGAGTTGCCGAAGCTTTCGTTACCTTGTTTTGATGGCCAGGCCAAATGTTGGTCCGAGTTTTGGTCAAAGTTCACCACATTAGTGGACGAAAGTGCTGCCCTCACTCCGAAGCAAAAATTGTTATATTTACTGACTCATCTTAAGGGTGAGGCTTATGAGAAGGTTGCCGCGCTTCCCATAGTTGATGATAGTTATTCACTTGCACTGTCAACTCTTAAAAGTCGTTATCACAATCCTCGTTTGGCCGCTCGGGTTTATTGTACCAATCTGCTTCAGCTACCAGCCGCTTCTATGCGATCAGCTGCGCCTATTAGAAAGTTGGTGGACAGCTTCAATGCTAACTTTTCAGCGTTGTCAGCTCTAAACATTGCTGATATATATCAAGCAATATATGCGTCTTTTGTATTACTAGGCTGGATCTATCATTGCGTGAACGCTTTGAGGCGTCTGTTACGGACAAAGAGAATCTCCCTGCCCTAACAGAAATTATGACATTTTTAACCGCTATGGCGGAACAGAAAGAACAGGCATCTTTGGAATCGGCTTTACCTGCTCTTCCCAGCACTAGCCACCAGAAAACCCAGAAGGTTTCTTTTTCTAAGGCTACTCCTCTTGCTGTGTCTACGTTATCTGCGGAGGTTACGCAACGGGATGCATCTGGTTCACGTTGCCTTCATTGCGATTCCCGGACCCATTTGCTTCTCAAGTGTCCGGTGTGGCTGAGTAAGGACCCTAGGGCGCGATTTCAGAGTCTTAAAAATAAAAAATGTTGTCTTTCGTGCCTCCAACATAAACATTCGGGCTGGTGCAAAAATAGGTGCAAAACGTGTGGCTCTAAGTACCACCACACTTTACTTCATTTCAAAAGTGCCCGTCCGTCTCCGTCTCGTTCACAGATTTCTGACACAGCTGAACTCAAGGCTTCGGAGTCATCGCTGGTTGATCTGTCGAGCACTACTCTGACCGTGTCTCTGCCCCATCCTGCAGGGGTTCTGTTAGCCACCTGTCTAGCAGTCTTGTCGTCTCCGAATGGTGGTTATATTGTAGTTAGGGCCATCCTGGATAGCGCGTCCCATGCTTCTTTCATCACTGAAGCATGTGCATCTCGCTTAAAGTGTGCTTGTTTTGACGCTTCAGTAAGTGTCAATGGGGTAGGTGATATTGCCACCAAAGCAAAAAAGGTGTGCCATCTGTCCTTGGAAACTTTAAAACGCGAGGTTGTGGCATCTAACCATGCCTTTATAATTCTTTCTAAGATCTCGTCGGACTCACCTAGGTTCCAGGTGTTGCCTCAAGTTAAGCAGGCTACAAAAGATCTTTTGTTAGCTGACCCTACCTTCGATGTAGCAGCCCCAATTGATGCGTTGTTTGGAGCCGATATTGTAGCGGCTATTCTTATGGGAGAGACTATTCCTTTGGGTGCAGGTTTGCCTGTTGCAGTTAGGACACGTTTTGGGTTTGTGATTATGGGTAGAGCCCCAATTTCAATTAATTGTGCATTGACTTGTGCTAGCGGTCTCACTGGCCTTCCTTTGGATCTGGTATCTGCACATCAGCTTCACTGTCATTTCCACCACTTTTATCCTTCCGTCACAACGTTATCAACAGATACAACAAACCTACTTGAGCAAGTTCATCGTTTTTGGGAGGTCGAAGAGCCTCCAGCTGTACCCCACCAATTATCTGAAGAGGATCACTTTGCTGAAAGGTTTTACATGGAGTCAACAAGTCGGTTGCCGTCGGGTCGTTACCAGGTGCGCTTGCCGTTCTTCAAAAACTCTTCTCACATTTTGGGAAATTCCCTTAAGGGAGCCATGTCTCGGTTTTTTGCGTTGGAAAGGAAATTTGCGGCGAACAGTCAGTTTAAGAGCCAGTATATACAATTTATAACGGATTATGTCGCTCAGGGGCATATGTCATTGGTGTCTGACCCAAATTTTCCAAAATATTTCATCCCTCATCATGGTATCTTTAAAGTGAGAGGTGATACTTCAAAAATAAGAGTGGTGTTTGACGGCAGCATGAAGACGTCCTCTGGGATTTCCTTAAATGATGTGTTATGTGTCGGCCCTAAGTTGCAGACCTTACTGTCCGACGTTTTGACTTTGTTTCGGCGGTTTAGCCATGTTTTTACGTGCGACATCGAACAGATGTACCGCCAAATTGCTATGCATCCTGATGACTCGGCGTACCTGTGTATTTTATGGCGTGAGGAGGTTACCGCCCCACTAAGGGTTTTCGCTTTGCGTACCGTTACTTACGGGCTGGCTTGCGCCCCTTTTCAGGCGTTGCGAACCTTGCAGCGGCTGGCTCAGGATGAGGCAGTTAATTTTCCTGCGGGAGCGGCGGTACTTAGCCGTAATATTTTTGTGGATGATATTGCTGCTGGCGCTGATTCAAAATCAGAGCTTTGCAAACTACAACGGGAATTAATTCTGTTGTTGTCTTCAGGAGGGTTCAATTTGAAAAAATGGTGCACTAATCAACCCGACTGCCTACCTGAATCAGCCGCTCCAAGTGATTCCGTCGTTGCTAAGGGTAAGGATATTCTGGGTTTAAGTTGGGACCATTTTACCGATTGCTTCTCATTTCCTCCTTTGGCCTGTTGCAGCAATGCTCAGGTTCAATTTACCAAACGTGTCGTGTTATCTCAGATGGCACAATTATTTGACCCATGTGGTTGGCTTTCGCCAGTGATTCATGGCCAAGGCTTTTTTCCAAAAACTCTGGGCTGAGGGCTTGGACTGGGACGCTCCTCTAAGTGATGACTTAAACGATTATTGGAGTCAATTCCTGTCCTCTTTGAATCATCTTCCGGTAATTACTATTTCCCGGCCATTCTTCCCTAAAGGTGGGCATATTGAAAGGGTAATATTGCATGGTTTCTGTGATGCTTCCCAGTTAGGTTACGCGGCCGTCCTCTATCTGTCCATTTATACTGACTCTGGTCCTCCGGTGGTTTCGTTGGTGTCGTCTAAAACTAAAGTGGCACCTCTTAAAACTTTATCAATCCCACGTTTGGAGTTGTTGGGAGCTTATCTTTTAGCCAAACTTGTTCGTCATTATGTTGGTTTATTCTCATCATGTATTCAATTGAGTCAAGTTTTCTTATGGACGGACTCGAAGATTGTCTTGGATTGGCTGAATATGCCTACTTTTAAATTAAATACATTTAGTGCAAATCGGGTGGCTGCCATTACCGAGTGGACCGATACTAAATCTTGGCGTCATGTTCATGGTGTTTCTAACCCCGCTGATTTAGCCTCTAGAGGTACGTCACTCTCCAGCCTCCGGTCGTCGACATTGTGGTGGTCAGGGCCAGATTGGTTAAAGCTTGATGCTCTATGCTGGCCCCCTATTAATTATCGCCCGAATCATGACGTGCAAGATGTTGCCTTGGAAACCAAGGTCTCTTCGTTTCTCACTCAGGAGCCCCGGGTGGAATTGTTTGAGCACTTGTCCTCGTGGCCCTTAGTGGTGGGGGTTACCTCAGTCATCTTAAGGTGGGCTATGCCTTCGCGGATTGAAGCTTCCACAGCCATGGATTGGAAGAAGTTGGCTGTTAAGTATATTTTACGCTACATTCAGCGCAGCGTGTTTGGACAGGAGCTCGCGGCTCTTCGTTTAGGTAAGCGGCTCCCGGTCCGCATTCAGCGCCTGGTCCCATTTATAGATGATTTTGGCCTCATTCGAGTACGCGGTCGCTTGACCAACTCTGCGGTTACTAGAAATCGTTTTCCGATTTTACTGCCCAAGCATCACCACCTAGTAGGGTTGCTAATTCATCACACCCATGTGTGGTTAGGTCATGCTGGGCCCTTGCAAGTTCAATTTCAGCTTGCCCAAAATTATTGGATTTTGTCCGCACGTCAGGCAATAAGAACCATAATTTGGAAATGTCTTCCTTGTTTCAGGGCGCGTCCTCGCCCCACCAACCCGTTAATGGGGGATCTGCCAGTTCCTAGGGTTAATCCGGCACCTCCAGTTTATTCTTCCGGCATGGATTATGCTGGCCCCTTTTTGGTACGGGCCTACGCTGTTCGGAAGGCACCTATAGTCAAAGCGTATCTCGGCATTTTCATCTGCTTAGCCACTAAAGCAGTTCACTTTGAAGTGGCTTTGGATCGTTCAACGCCCCAGTTTATTGATGTATTGAGGCGGTTTATTAGTCGCCGTGGGGCTCCGAAAACACTGTATTCGGATTGTGGTAGGAATTTTGTGGGGTCGCGCTCCGAACTGAAACGGGAGCTCAAAAATGTGCTTTCCAATCCTGACCAGTCAGCTCAGATAACAGCTTTTGCTGTTGACAATAACATTGAATTTAAACTTATCCCTCCGTCTGCCCCTCATCAGGGTGGCTTGTGGGAACGGGCTGTCCAGTCGGCCAAGTTTCACATGAAACGTATGATTGGGACCAGGTCGCTGACCATAGCAGAAATTTCGTCGTTATGCATTCGCATTGAGGGAATCTTAAATTCCCGTCCTTTGACTGCTCTATCCTCAGATCCGAGTGATTACCAGGCTCTAACGCCTGGTCATTGTTTGGTTGGCCGCCCCATTACCGCGCCCCCGGAAGCTGAAGTCTCATTAAATGAAGGGACCGTCCGTCATTACAAACAAATTGCCGCTTTGCTCCAAGCCTTTTGGAAAAGGTGGCGTTTGGAATACTTGACGACACTTCATGCCCGATCGAAGTGGTCGTCTAAGTCAAGAAATTTAATGGTTGGGGACCTGGTGGTTATGGAGGAACAGAATTCTCCCCCCCTGATGTGGCCTCTTGGCCGAGTTTCAGCTGTGTTTCCGGGGAGCGACGGGGTTGTTCGTCGCGCTTCAGTTAAAACATCCACAGGTTCTTTTGAACGACCGGCTATTAAATTATACCGGTTGCCCATATCTTCTTAATTGGGTTTATCTTGTTTTTTCGGGTGAGCAGAATTAGTTTCAATGATTGTTGTGGACTTACTGGACACTTTGCTGGGATTTCCCAGGTGATTCCTTCCAGCTGTTGTCCGCAGTGAATTTTACATTGTGGAATGTTTCTGGCATGGCGTTGTGCCAGTTCATTGGGAGGTATGGATGCTCAACAAATCAACAACAACAAAATAAGTAAAAAAAAAAGAGGAAAAAAAGGGGGGAATAAAGGGAACAACAACAAAAAATAAATAAAATGTAAAAACTAGGGAACTAACTAAGTTGATTTGCTGAGTTTTACATTGTGTTTGGCTGGGCCATTGTTTATTGTATGTTATTGGGTTTTGTCTGCTCTACCCGAACCTTTCGGATTGCTCGCCTGGTCGATGCGCCCGCGGCGGAGTTATTCGGCATGGTTTTCTGATTAATTGCATGTTTTCTGTATGTTTGTATTTTCTTGTGTTTGCGTGTGACCCCCTCCTAGGTTGGAGGGTAATTTTCAGAGAATGTTCCTGTTCACCAAAAGCCAAATTTTTGTACTGCATTTTTAGCCACGTCTTTTGGTGTAGTTGGTGGTTGACCCATTGCGGTCAACGGGGGCCGGTGTTCGATATTTCGGATCGAACCGGTTATTCTTTTCATTTTCCGAGGTTGGCACTATGGCTTTTGTAGAGCTCGTACATGCACGTGAACTTTTAGCTCTGTCGTACGCCAGCCATCTCAGTGTCAACGTCCACGAGTCGGGCCCTCCTCGGCAGGTAGAAATCCGTGTATTTCACCCATCCTTTTCCCAACCAGTCTATCCTGCCTTGAGTGTCAGGATCAACCCCGTCGTGAGATACGGTAAGTCATTTTTATATTATTTATGTCTGATTAGCAATTCTGCATGCTGCTGCTTTCGAGCTCACCAGAGGCTATTAAATTATCATGTAAGAAAGCCGTCTGACTTTCCATCTTTTTAAACTATTATCTCACAAGTCTAAATTTTTTAGCTGTAGGATTTCATCTAGACATTTTATAAAGCTGGCCACACTGGTATTCAGCCCAAAAGGTAACCGTTTGAATTGGTAATTCTTTCCATTAAAAAGGAATGCTGTATATTTCCTACTTTCACATGCTAACGGGACTTGCCAGTACCCCGCGGTTAAATCTAATGAGGTCATGTATTTAACTCCACTGAATTTTTGGAATATCTCATCTATTGCTTCGGGCGATTCCCGATCCGGAATAATTATTTGGTTAATCCTGCGGGCGTCTAAACATAATCTGACTCGAACGTCTTTTTTAATGACTACTACTAACGGGTTAGAATATGGTGATACTGATCTCTCTATTATGTCCCCCTCTAACATTTTATCTAATTCCGCCTGGACCGCTCTTCTCTTTGAATATGGTACCGGATAGCTTCTTTGTACATAGGGTGCGTTTTCACTCACCTTTAATTCACATTCATAATTTCTTGCCCTTCCAGGTATGTCGGCAAACACTTCTCGAAAACACTCTATTACCCGCCACAACGCTTTACGTTGAGAACTCCCTACGTCACCCCCCTCACTACAAAATTTCACCACTCTATCCTCCCAAATTCGTTCATTTATATTACCCCCTATCTCTCTCCCTCTACATACACACACATTAACTTCCGTTTTTATTATAATAGCCCGATTTAGTATCATCTTAACTCCCGAAATTCTCACTTTGTCTACTACCCGCTCAAAACTAATCTGAACTGGTTCAATTTCATTACTCAGTACTAACAACCGCTTCTGAAAATCAATTACCGCCTTGTGCTTTATCAAAAAGTCGTTCCCCAGAATAACCTCCAAATTTAACCCCGTACTACTAAAAATGTATTATCGTACCCTACTCCGTTAATTACCATATTCAAATGTACCTGTTTAGTTACCCTTTTACTCCTAACCCCAGTAATACCTACAATGGTCACCCCCGCGACTGGCAAAAATGGGATATTTTTGTTTGTTTCTTTCAAACCCTCTAATATGTGTTCGGAAATAACAGAAATTTCACTACCTGTGTCTACTAAAGTTTTTATTCCCTTACCTTCAATTTGGATTCTTACTTCGGTCAATCCAGTCTCCAGTCTTGCTGCCTCTACGTCATCCTCCTCCATCAGTTCCTTAGACAGGTCGGTTCGGATAACGTTACTTAGGTAGACGTTGTTGTCTTGGGCCCCGCAGTCCTTTGTCGACAATGGTGGGGTCCCTTCACCCACTGTCCTTGCTAGTTTTCTGTCTGAGTGGTTGCACGGCCTGGAGTATGCCCACCACGGCCTCTGCTTGCAATTCCACTACTACCCGGTGCACCTCGGTTGCTGCTCCCTCCTCTCTGTGGTTGACTATTTTGGTTATGCTCGGTATTGTTTCGTTGACAATTCCTCTCTTTATGGCACCTATAACAGGTCGTTCTGCTGCCATAGTTCTCACAATGACACTCTACACACCGCCAATCCTCCCTTTTATTATTATTATTTCCCCGTTACCCTCTATAATGGGTAAATGTCCCCCTGGGCTGATGTCTTTCGTTTGTATATGGTGCGGGCGGATTCGGATGCCGACCCATCTCTCGTTCTCTAATGTTTTGGAAAATATCTAGTATCTGCTCAAGTTCATTTATATCTTCCACTTCCCGCATCATTAAGTTGATCTGAATTTCTCTTGGCAAGTGTTTACTTATGTACCGTACAAACGATCGGAATGATAACGGGGGCTCTAAATATTTCACCTCATTATATGACCGCATCACGTACAGGGTCACATTATCCCCCTGGGCCCCAAAATTACCTTTTCCCATAATCTTACTACGTAACCCCTCTTGCTCCTCCTCCGACCAGTATTTGCTTCGGAAGGCACTCTCAAAACTTGGATAATCTCCCCATTCTGCTTTATGTACTTCTGCCCACACAGCAGAACTCCCTTTGAAGCATTTCATTATTTTTAACAACTTAACCTCCCAATTACTATTACAAAACTGATTACATTCTTTTACTCTGTTTAAAAATTGCATGGGGTGTACCCCCCTACTCTCACAACTAAATGACTAGTTCGATATCGTTGTTTACTTCTCGCGTTATTAATATTCTTTCCGTGACACTGTTTAGTTTTTTACTTATCTCCCCATTTAATTCATCTTTGGTATTGATCAATTTTTGTTCGATCAAGTTAAGCTTGTTATTTGTTACGCGTTCGGATTGAATGCTGGCCTCGTTTACCATTTCTACCGCGCCTTTTAATAACTGTATTTTGGACTTATGGCTATTTTCCGTTTCGCTAATCCTACTGTCAATATTCTCATTAATTTCTACAATTTTATTTGCAAAAGTCAGTTGACATTGTAATAAAACTGTTTACTTCCTGCTTTCTCTGAGGCCCCGCGATGGAAGCCACTCTATAATAAAATGGTTATTCATGTGTGTAAATATTTTAGTTTTATTTAACGGGTACACGTGTTCAGGTCCCGCTGTTGAATGTCACTCTGTTCAATAATTATGTTTATATAATATTGAAAACTTTCTCAAGTGAAACTTACTTGTCTGTTTTGTATGTAGAACGCGTTTCGGCATCGTGTTCGCCTTCTTCAGCTTTGCGACAGACTGCCAGTATCTAGTAACGTTTGTTGTTTGGAAGGTATAGTGGGGGTGGTGTATAGAGGAAGGGGATTGGCGCGGGGATCCGAATTATTGTTTGTAAAGGCATCCCGTTACTCTGAACACTTAAAGGCCCTTTCCAACAACAATATACATTCTGCGTTTGCCACACACATACACACACATAACCATAGCTACACCAACATAGATACTAATCTTGAAATATTACACCTCTTACCCAAAGGGCGAAAACTCAACACAGCTGAACAGTATGAAATATACAAACACCACACAACACAACCAAATAACATACTAAACGACCAATTGCAATATAAATCACATACACTTTTCGACACTGTTATACACAAAACAAACAATAATTCGGATCCCCGCGCCAATCCCCTTCCTCTATACACCACCCCCACTATACCCTCCAAACAACAAACGTTACTAGGTTACTGGCAGTCTGTCGCAAAGCTGAAGAAGGCGAACACGATGCCGAAACGCGTTCTACATACAAAACAGACAAGTAAGTTTCACTTGAGAAAGTTTTCAATATTATATAAAGTGTAGTGCAGTGAAAGAAGATGATGAACAAACAAGACAACAATAATTATGTTACTGTATAAAAATGTTTAATGGGGTCTCTTGTATATATGCAGTAATTATTTTTATAATTGATAAAGTATAATTTATTTGTAGTGATATGGTTTATTTTGAATAAAGTCTTAACTTGTTGATCCGCTAATGAATGTAACGGTTGCATCGAACTTGAAGTCGAAATCCTCTTCTATTTAAAATTTCGTCTGTGTATGTGTAAGTCAAATGTGGTCTGGACAAAATATATTAATATAATTAACACTCCACGTACCTGGTTGACGTACTTGAGGTTCAGACGTTCACCGCTACTGAATAAACTGTCAAGTTCCTTTTTTGACCAGTACTGTATAATATTTCAGAAACAAGGTTTTACAACACCTTGAATGTTATGTGGGCGCCATATGGGTTTTCTTAAAGAAATGTCCCATGAAAAACAAACTTCTAATTCTATAATTGTGTGTATTGACTTTTTTACTGTTTCTATCTTTTAAATGTTAATTGAATTGAGAATAATTCAAATAGTGTACTGAAAAATTTCTGTTTTGATGTACCTCAGTGTATGCAATACTGAGGGTTGATTATCTAATTTAAAATAATTAAAAACAAAAGTTAATGCTGTATAATATTATTGGTTTATTATAACCTCTAGAATTGAATTGAAAAATACATTTAACAATAATATAAACCGGATCACAAGTTATCCGTTTACTGACTGGTCTAGCTCAGTTTAAGCACAATAAAAAACTCTTATTTTTACTAACAAAATTTTTATCTTAATGGACTAAGTACCTCAAGGGTAAGTTCTTTGAAATACAGAATAGAATGATATTAATTTCTTTTAATAAATACTACTATGATGTAATAATTCATTTTAGGCCTCTTTACTAACTTGCAATTAAATAATTGGTTAACGAGAATTTCGTTTGCTTATATTCTAATTGATATTAGTTATAAATAATTCTGATACATATATTCTTACGTTGGGTTATATCAAACCCTCTAAATAAATTAATACAGTGTTTTCTACGAATAGTTTGATTGTTTTTGCGTCAGTGCAAGTATGTTAATTCCTACAATCAATGGATGGTATATAAACAATAAATTTGGTCACCGTACTACCTTGATTTTTAATCGTATTGATTAAAAATGAACACTTTAACGATCGGATTATATTGATCGCTAATACACTTCACTTTAATCGCACTTGGAAACGAGAAATAACCCTCTTCTTACTGACAATAGGTTATAGCCTTTACAGGTTATGTTAAATTTACTCGTTCCGATTACACGCACTGTTTATATAAACTCACAATTAACTTTCGATGCACTCAGATACGATGACTCACCTTTCCTATGGTTAATTTGACAAAATTCAAGGTATTTACTACAATTGTACTGTTGTTGATTATTAAAATATAAAACAATGCAGAGACGCAACTGGTTAGCTTGTGGATAATGATGCGAATGCGAATTTCTTAGCGTCCTTTTGATTATATACCCCTCCCTCGATCACCACTAGGAGTAATTTTCGCTGAGTAAACTATTTTGTGATTGGTACAAAATTATGTCATAGTGGCATAATGTTTTTAATAAACACCACCCACGCGTCTCTTGTACCCAACTGCCGTTGTTGTTAGTATTCACTTGCACTTTCTTAAATCTTGTTAAAAAATGATGCTTACACTAATTATTAAATTATTACAATTCCATTCTTTAAGCTATTATCATCAAATTAAAGCTTAGTTTCTGATCTTTATTTTGATGTGGCTTGAGGCCGGTTTGAACCTAGTTTTGACTGACAATACATAGAAATACCGTCCTGAAACATGGTTTCTTAGTGTCGTCTGATAATAATGCAAAATGCGACTATTTTCCTAGCTTTGATATTTGATTTTTTACATCTGTTTTCTCTGTTGAACGTTATTACATGAATAAAAGTACATACAATATTAAAACTAAAAGCTGCTTACAGCTGAACAATATTAAATCTTAGTATAATTAGGTCAATACATTATTCTGAAAATTCCTTATTCTCTAATTACATTTTTACATGGCCTACCCATTTTTAAGGCATATAATATTAATTCAGTGGTGGTACTTCACAACTTATTCGTTATATTTACTATTCTGTAAGATTATGTTAATTATGGGTCTTGTTTCCCTATTATTTCACTGCCACAAACTCGTTCATACAGGGTCTGGATATAGTTTTAGTACAAGGCTTATTCCCTGCTTATTATTATCTCTATTTACATTTCATTTACTTAGGAAGTTGCTTATTTACACATAAGGCTTCCGTTTATAATTATCCTTATTCTATACTGTTACATCTTTGTTGGTAATTCTATTTTTTATAGCTTTGTGGCTACAGCTAGCATAGTATATAGTCTTGATTATTTCTGTATCATTGTTCTATTACTTTCAGCCAATATGCTGTTATTTGTTATTATCTTGTTAAAGTCATTGGTTATTTTGTTTATATTATATGCTTCTACACATCAATGTCTTGAACTGGCTCACTTGACAGCTTATTTGTGAATTTTGCTTGTCCAGTAGTCATAGTCAGTTATAGTGTTTAAGTTGTAGTGTCATGCAGTGTATTCATCACTGCTTCTTGGGATTCCTCCTCTTCTTTCTTCTTTGCTGGTCCCTTCTCTTCTTTGTTACATTCATTATAATTATTCACTTTACAACCCTAGTGTCATATTTCACCCTTCTGGTGAGCATTATGGTTATGGAACATTTTGTGACGTTACAACATTCACTTATTTTATACTCCATATCAGCTCACTCCATTCATTAATTTTTCTTTCACAATTGCTTTCTATTTCACTACATTTTCCCTAACTTGTACTTTGATCTTATCTGCTACTTGTGCATTTACATTGCTTAGTTTACTTCCTAAATTTTCATTAATTATGTTAATTTTTTCATTAAATTGTTCATTCACTAACTCTATCACTCTATTATTATTATCACTAATACGATTATCTAATTGTGCCTTAATGACACTTATACGCTCATCGAGCTGTTGTATTAGCTTAACATTTATTTCATTCAGTTTATCATCAATATTCTTTTGTGACTCAGTCACTTTTATATTTATTTCATTAAATTTGTCATCAAACTTATTATTCTGTTCATCGAAACGATTATTTATGTCGCTACTTAATGCATCAAATTTCTTATTGTTATCACTAGACATCAGTTTAATTTCCCCCATTATCTCACGCAACCAATCCTCAGTTTTATTACTTTCCCTAGCCGAGACGGGAGTTGAATGAACTCTCGTCTCGTCCATTACTGCTGATTCGGTCAGTGACTGATTTCCCGACTCATTCATAACAGTTACGTCAGCTATATTTGTTTTATTCTCTGTACTAATTTCAGTTAAGTCAGTTATGCTGACTTCATCACTATTATTCTTCATTTTGTATAGTGTTTTATTACATGTACTATTATACGCGTTAGCTTAAACTAGAGTCCTTTACAACATCGCCCTCACTCCCAAATAACCCGTTCTGCAGCTTAATTATGTCTGATCTGTGCAGTTTAAAATAAATCACACAAATCGTCCAACTGTTCCGGGCGCCAGTGAAACAATATTCTTTTGTTCTGTTTATAATATAATATAATATCTTACCTTCGGGCTCTCCTCCAGGGTTTTACAGATGAACACAACTGCAGAAAGGATTATCTGGATTTGAGTTATGAAATAATTACGCTAACACAAAAATTTTCAGATTCTAACAAATTATCTTTCTTTTTTATTAAGCACTCATATCATTCACTCATCACTCATCTTTACTTTATGCACTCAGGTTATTGTATTATTTATGGCTCTACCTTTTCTTGCTATTACCAATAAATTACAAATAATTATCAATCAAAAACAAGTATACATAAAAAAAAACTTTCCTTAACTATTTCTGAACTAACTATAGTGAATTCTATTTAATGAACCAGTACTCCTTTTATATTTTTTCCCCCTTTCTTTATTTTATAAAAACTCCTTTCCCTTAGAGATCTCTTATTAATTAATCTTGTTTAACCCTTTATTTATGATGAATTATACTTCAAAAAATTTAACATAATTTTATAATGGAAAGTCAATCGATACTTAACGAGAGATGATCTCCGCTGTTGCACTATTGCTACGAATTCACTCTTTTTGGTTGACACACCGTAAATTTGTTTTCACTGTTTAATTGTGACACTGTTATTGAATGGTTGGGATCACATACTTCACTGTCTTTTTAACTCACTTGACAATATAATTTTTTCGTCGGCCGACATAACTTTTTCTCGAGCACTTGGATGGTTAATTGGCTAGCCGCGCGGCCATGAGTTGCAGTAGAACTAACTCATTACTGCGCTAAGTCAGTAATTCGGTTGCGGAGGATCTGGTCACGTGATCACCAGTCCGCGCTCCCATTGGTGCTTTTAAAAGGCGCTAAAATCTGGACAGCGAGTTTGGCAACATCTTACCGCCTGGTGAAATCTATGACTTGGCGTCATTTGTTCCGTGATTCACTGCTGCCACAAAACGGTATGTCATTACGCAATGCGTCTGGCCCGTCTGAGTCCAAAGACAAAACACAGGCATATTGTTTTGTAATAACCCTGCATGTGGTTGATGAATTCGAGGTTCCAAAAAGGTGAACGCTGGCTATGTAGGGATTACAGTCTTTAAAATATTACTTTGAACATACAATTCTGTACCGTTACAAGACACACAGACAGACACACGCACAGACACTTTTCAAAAAATGACTTTTTTTCATATTTTGAGTGTAGTACAATCAGAATCTGCAATAATTTCGAACACTATTTTTTTTGCCATCACCATACTTCCATTTCCTTAAGGAACATGGAAGTAAAAATTACCCTTGTTAAAACATAAAACGTTGCAGGTAAACTACCCCTTTCTCTTAACCGATTTTCACCAAAACAAATAGTTCTTGAGAACTCTATAATTCAGGGCTGTATCCAAAACATTATTAGATTATGTTTGAATTTGCGGCTGATATAATTTGCCATAGACAAATATCGGTATGGAGAACGATACATGACTTCCATATTCTAAGATTTATATTTAAAATCATTTTCGAAATGAAATATTACTATAGAAACTACTTCTTTCTACTTACTGCTTCAGCCTTAACCACAGTACTGTGGTCACTAACTTATACCACCTCACGTTATCGCACTCGATTTTCACTGAGTCGATGGCATTGCCGAAACGTCTGGTTTTGTAGAAAACATTGGACTACAGCCAAATATCCCGGGAAGGAATTTTAACAAAAACTACTTCTTTGTTGCCGATAACGTTGTACACATATATACAAAAAATATGCATAAAATTAATGGCTTGTATAAGTTAATGTTTGATCTCCATTAAGTAGTGCTCAAGTTTCCAAAGTTTTAATATTATGATGTCCGTAATTAAAACGTCAGAGCAGGTTTAGTGTGTATGAGGGTACACCGTGGAAAAAAATTTTCAACATTTCCTATTGAGCATTGCTTAGAGTAAAGCTGCGAATCTACAGTGTACATTTCACAGAACAAACATGCGGAAAAGAAGGAGCGCTCCGAATTCACTCATGGACCCTCAGCATCTTGCAGAGGGTTCATTCCCTAAAGACGAAAATTCTGTCTATGAATCGTTCCTCTGTAAACACGTGCAGTTACACTGGCCAGCGATCCATAGGAAGCAAATCGCTATCCACGCTGGACACTTTTTCGGCTTGCACGCGTTATGTTGGTATGGGTTTCGACACTTTCCATTTAAAAAGCGTGCAAATGTAAGAAAATAAACATGAATGAGGCCAGAAATAACGCGAATTTTGTGTGTGTGTGTCTTCCCTGCCTTTTTATTGCGGTAGTCATAATAATAAAATGGAAACGTAAACATTACATAACTGAGATATGCTTGCCTGCCACGAACGATATATTTTCTCTCATACATGATTTACATTAAAATGAAAAAATTTATAATTTTATTGCCTGGCAACAAAATTATTTTATTTTTAACAATTACCATTGTTTGAAAAAGTTTAAATGAATTTTCAAGTACTTTACTGTTGTTAAAACGTAAAAGGTTGCAGGTAAACTACCCCTTCCCCTTAACCGATCTTCACCAAAAACAATAGGTCTTGAGAACTCTACAAATCAGGGCTGTATGGAAAAAATTATTTGATGATTCTGTTTGAATTTGCAGCTGTTATCGTTTGCCATAAAAACAATTCTACACACAGACACTTTTCGAAAAATGACTTTTCATGTTTTGAGAGTAGTACAATCAGAATCAGCCCTCATCTCGAACATGATTTTTTTGCCATCACCATACTTCCATTTCCTTATGGAACATGGAAGTAAAATTCTACCACCATTGGTTTAAACCATTCAGTCATTTAGTTTGGTTCTTCACCACTCTAAATACAACCTCTGTGATGCAATCATTGTCTAAAATGCAGCAAAATGTAATAGTCACTTAGGAAAGATTTGGGTTAAAGGTTTGATGGTAAAAGATTTTTCACAAAAATTACTGCAACTCTTTTCTGCAGTTGAGGGAATTGTGTGAGCAATTGCTTGTTGTACAAACAACATCCCACTGGACAGCATCCCACACCTTTTGTTTGAGTAGCTTAGGTTTTGTAGAGTTTTGCAGTGCACATAACATGTATAGCACATCAACAGTAAAAAAATAAGGAGTGTCCTCTTGACAGCCTTCGGATCACAGACTGAATGGTTCTTGGTAAAACTTCTCAGGCCTTTGAGATGACAAAGACTTCAGATCCCATCTCTAGTCATTCTGTAGTTAAACGCGTCATATCCATCATTCTATAATTCTACTTAAATTTTTTAACGGTACGTTTTCCATCCAAAACACACATCGTTGTAACCCAGTTTTAAGTTAAAATATCATAAATCTGTGACCATGTGTCTTCTGGAAATGCAATTGATAATTCTGAAACTATAAGCATCAGTTTTTGTTTTTTTTTTCACTTTTTCAATTAATCATCTGTGATTATTATTGAATTACCTCTACTTTACACTGATCGAATGGTCGCCCAGTACTTGGTAGAACATTTTACTAATACTTCAATTTAATAAACAAACACTTGAAAACAGATGATTTTATTTTCTTGACAATGGTTTCACCTGTTACGGCAGCTTCACCATAACAGGTGAAACAATTGTCAGGAAAGTAAATTCATCTGTAGAACTTACCAAATGTTTGTTTATTAAATTAAAGTACCTCTACTTTCTTATGAATATTCATACTCGCTTCATGAAACAATTGATATGGTAGTTAAACCTTAACATCACTCATACCATTTGTAACTTTTCTTTATTTTTTTTTACTTTTTATTTACTTACCATTTTACACCCCAAACAGCTGTCCGTGTACGTATTTCCTGGACGCCATTTTACAAAAAATGACTTCCATACCACCAAGGTCAAACCAGAGTTTCGTTTAAGCATGTTATTGGAGAACAGAATTGAGGTTATTCGAAATGAATGATTTGAGTCTACTTGTTTTCAAATGAATTTTTGTTTTATTTGTTATATCATTACTTAAACTCTCCATATTCAAAACAAATTAAATTGATTTACTTTCCATTATAAACAAAAATATTCTTTCTCCATCTTCTACACGTGTTACCATTTAAACAATAAAATGACACATTGGTTAATTAGTAATTTAACCTTCTTTTATATGAGGTTACATAAATTCAAAATAGTTAAGAACACAGATATTGAAAACACAAATTAAATTTACTTAACGCAAACCAGTGCTTTTTATATTCATTATGTAATTTTCACACACACACACACACACACATACACACACACACACACACACACACACACACACACACACACACACACACACACACACACACACACACACACACACACACACACACACACACACACACATCAGGCCTTTATAAGATCTCCATTTTTTGTGATTATAATATTTCCCCTCAATAAGACTCTAAATGTGTTTAATTTTGTTTTAACTTTCCAGAAAATAATTTGTTTTTCCCCCGTTCGATTACTTATCTTTACATTGGTCCAGCAGGCTACTGTACCCGCACTTTTGATCACTCCTTACATTTTTACTTCCACCGTTTATTCTTTATTCATCGTAAAACCCGAAACTGTTAGTTCATTTTGTACTCTTTAAATAAAACTGATTTCTTTCACACTTTTACGTTTTTGTTTAATTGGGCGCGCCCGTAATTTTGTCCTTGGACCTGATACGGCCACACAGCACGAGAGTATAATTTCAACTGGGAAGAGCAAACTTGGTGAAAAGTCTTAGCTGGAGGGGCGATCACGTGTTTCTTTTGTTTGATTTCTGTTATGTAGCCAGATTTTAAGGCGTTGCTGACCCCGACACACATTCCAGAGTGAAATCATCAGTTGCGGCTCATGACGTCATGTGGGGTGACTCAAAATGCACAAAGTTCAAAGTTCGTGTTTCTAAAATAACTGCCTTCAGCTACTAGATCGCCGACCTTGATGATAATTTGTATACTGCTCTTCCCCAATACAATTTACAAATAAAATCATTTATATTCACCATATGTCACGGGATGGTAATATTTGTACCGTTACACGTTTGGTCCACACTTATGATTTGTTTGTGAATTTTAACAGCAATATCGTTTTTCACCAGAAAGAACCAAGTTACTGCTCGTAATTCATACATAGCAGAATTATTCATTTAATGTTTATTTTAAATCAGTTTCACAGAGCACTTATCAAGAATATCAGTAAACTATTTTTGCCAAGAAATAACTGCTGATACACATACCCATTGTGTTTCCCAAAAATAAATTGTCAGTAAAAATAGGTGTTCCTAAAAAAAATTCACCTCTTGACAGTTATTAATCACAACTTGTTAAATTGTACTGAAAAATCAGTATATTGTGATACACAAGACTGTTTAATCAGATGGCATTTTACTGTCCGATATTGACACAACATTGATTAAAGTGAACTTGTCTTTATTCATGGAAAAGTTTGTCTGATATACCATTTTTTTTCCAAATCTTCATTTTCTATCACCTTTCACCTCAATCAGTATTTTCGCACAACATAGATAACTTAACATTGCAAATACCTCACAACGTTATAAACTGAATTTCCTTTGCTTCTTTTTTTGTTTTAGAGGATATCAGGTCTGTATTGTGAATGTGACAACTTCTCATGTGACAGACACAACGGCCTCCTGTGTGCAGGACCTGACCAAGGTACTTGTACTTGTGGAAAGTGTGTGTGCGCTCCAGGCTGGACGGGTAGCGCATGCGATTGCCAAGCCAGTAATGACACGTGCATCCCTCCTCGTGGTAGTGAGATATGTTCCGGCCACGGAGACTGTGAGTGTGGCAAGTGTAAATGTCATGTAGAAGAGGAAGACAGATACTCCGGACGCTACTGTGACAAGTGCCCAGTCAGTATACATTTACATGTTACTGTTAACATAATTTATGTTGCTATTGCTATCACATATGAATTAGATAAATTCTGAATTTTACAAAGTAGGAAGGCCCTATGTTTATGCCTGTACTATAATGAATAACAGAATTAATTACTTGCCTAAAATAAACATAGTCTTTATACAGGACTTAATTTCCAGCAAAAAGCGAGAAGAACTCGTGGCTTTTGCTTCCAAAAAATAAGTATGTACTATAACTTATCTAAATCAAACTGACATATCTTCTTCAGCAGCTGTGCACACAGTTCAGAATATAATATGTGATACATGTCTTGTCTTGTGATACATAAGAAGAATAAATTATGTGTCATATATAGATATAGAAACAAAATTCGAAAGAAAAAAGAACGTTTAAATAACAATTGTATACAAAGTGCACCTAGTTTCTTACAAGCTGAATTTTAGGGAAATTTTGAGAGAAGTAATTAGGTGTGCGATTTCAAAAAAGTAGTAAGGGAGAAAGTTTTAGACACAAGATAAAATTGTAATTTGCCGTTTCAAAAACGTGTTTTCTGAAATGTTCTCTGCTGATTGTGTCATAATAATGAGCTAGTCATAAGTAGAATTTTGAGCGCACTGCTCAGACATTTTAAGGTTTTTACATAATTGTCTTAGCCATAGTACGTGTATAAATACAGTAATTAAAAATTATAAACAGCTGTTATAGTTACACAGTTTAACTAACTAAACTATGTAATTATTGAATTTAATTAGCAATAAAAATAAAAGAAGAAATGAAGTCCCGTTACTATTTTTACATACCTTACTTACCTTCAGAAGATTCCAAAAACACCAAAAGCCCCAGGGTCACCACTACATTTTTACTATTTATGTTTTATACAGTACATCGTCCTGTATATGGTACCTATCTAAACGGTTACTGCCTGTGGTGCAATCACCAAAACTACATTGTAATTATTAATAACAACATGGTATTAGCTAAATACATACAAATATTAAATCAAATTATAATATAAAATCAGTACTTTTTAAATATTTTCTCTCTCTCTCTCGCCAATTTTTTTTTCTTCCAAAACTCTTTTTTGAAAAGCAATTTCAGGGAAAATAACCAACACAATGACATACAGTAGACACCATTTTAAAGAAGACACGTAGATCTTCATAAAAACGTAGGTAGCATATTTTTTTTACCATATAGTTTAGAAGATACAACATTTTAAATATATGCAAAAATGGCCCGGAATGGGCAAATGTCCACCATGTTAAGGGTCAAAGTGTTAAGTAATTTAGTATTGACAAAGGAGGATTTCATTGCTTTGCCCTGGTAATTGGATACATAGTAATTATGTGGTCCTTGTTACCTCTTGAGCCAGTTAGCAGTAACTTTTCTAAATTGTGTGTTTGATTTACTATTTCTTGTTTTGTGTTTTACAGAGGTGCCCTGGCACATGCGAAGAACTGAAGCACTGTGTACAGTGTCAAGTGTACAAAACTGGCCCACTGACTCAGGATGAGTGCGCGACAAACTGTACTACTTTTGTACCCGCCGTTGTAGATGTAGTCCAAGGTAAAGAGTCAGTAGCAACTCTGAGAACTATAATCTAAATTCTCAGCCAACGCAATGAATTGTCATCCTTCAATGTTTGAACAGTTGTGTAACCAAGGTGTAGAGTACAAAGACAATATATAAATACCCCCCTTCACACACACACACACTTTGATGTATTACATTTATTACCAAATCTATAATTAAACTTGGGTCTTATTTAATGTTTGCATTAAAAAATTCTAATCGAAGATTCATCGAAAAATACTGAAGAAACATGCTCACCATAATCATATTTGTCCTGTAACCCCTTCTACCTGCACAATCGAAAGCAGTAATTCTTCTTCAGGGTAACAGCTTATTCATTATTCCAAGTTTTTCTTGGACGCCTGTATCTTCTTATGCTTCTTATTTCTATATTCCAAACCACTTTCGGAGTTCTGATTTCATCCATCCTCCCCTCATGAGGGAACCATCTCAGCTTCTGTGTTGTAACTTTTCTAACACACTGAACACCCCAGACATCACCCAATTATCCCTTTCCCTACTGCATATCCCTACTCTAAGTACCTCATCCCAAAATTATACATTTTCTTAATCTCTTCAGTCTTCTTAGTCTCTTAGTCTCTTCACTCTCATCTCACTTGCCTTCATCCACTTCTCAACTCACAACCATACGTGGGAACCATACATGCTGTAGAACTGACTTGTAAATGTTTATGTTTGTTTATTTATTTACTTACTTCTTAATGAAGAATGGCTTATAAAGATTCTATACGATTCCAATACTTTACCTATTTTATTTGTCTCGTGTTCTAACCCATTTCTGTGGGTAATTGCAACCGCTATGATGTTTCTGTTTAGCAAACACAATTCTAATATTTTGACAACTCTAATAGTCAATTCTAATTGTTTTCCCCAGTTCACCAATCAGAATTGGATTCCTTTATAGTGAGTACACAGATGTCTTTCGAATGGATCTTTCATTCAAAATTTAGCAATAGACATAGCAGATTATTTTGTACAGAAATGTTATGTAGCGTATTCGTTAATCCAAGCATCCATAAAATGTCACTTTATTGAAACATGGTCTAGAATTTGCTAACCATGTACCTTTACATAATTTCTTTATGATGGATTTTTTTAATATACAGGGTGGTGCAAACGTTACTTGACACTTGTTTAAAGAAACCCCTACTGAATTTATTTATACCAGCAAAATGTGGAACAATAATTTTTGCCTATAATGTTGGCATCACAAAATTAATAGACATAACTGCACTTACTGGTATACTGATAATCAACATTTTTCGTTAGAGATACAACTCAGTCAACCAGGTGTGAGTGTTTGGGGGACAAAATCGTCTTTTGGCATACTCGGATCGTACTTTTTTGAAGGAACAGTAACAGGAAATAATTGTTTGGACATGCTTAAAAGTGATGTGGTACCAGGACTCGTGACGCATGTTGAAAACTTTCAAGAAATTTACTTCCAGCATGATGGCGCTCCACCACGTTTTGCCACTGCAGTCCGCAATTATTTGAACGAAGCTTTCGGCAGAAGAGTGATTGATTGGTCATTGGGCAGATATTGACATGCCTCCACGTTCGCCAATGGATTTTTTCATGTGGGGTATCGTTAAGGACTGTTTATTCTAAAAAGCCTCAGACCGTTGAATAACTGAAAGATTACATAGAGGAAGCATTCTATGATTTGGACAGTAATCAAAGACTATGCTGTAGAGTGTGACAAAGTGTTCCAGAAAGACTTCAAAAATGTATTCTGAAGTTGCCTGGCTATAAATATAAGTTCAGTATGCTTTTTTGAATTCTAATGTCTAGTAACTTTTGCACCACCCTTTATTGCCACCAGTCAGTCTACTTTGTCATTCGCCAACATTAGCATATAATCTTAATAAAAAATTGACTGATACACAAAAATAGATATAAAAAAGTAGACAAATTTATAAATGCATATGGTTTCTAAATAAGACCATAGATTTCTGTCAGATTCTCCTTGCCTGTAAGTAAAGATTTTACAACATATTTTCTCTCATACATTGGTATCATCATATCATAGAATTTTTTTGTATTTCTCTTTCCATTTCCTGATGCCCTATAGGGTATGGTTCCCATATCCATTTCCCTCATGTTCCGTAAACTTCTTTCCTCTGTAACCACTGCATTTTTTTTTTTTTTTTTTTTGACTTCCCATTTCCAAAATGCTTTGGGCAATTCTGTTCTGATCCATTCTAGCAACATGTCTGTACAATTCTAACATTGCCTGTTCTCATTAATCACAGTTATGATATTTTAGTTCTTTACATGATCCCGTTTTGTCCTACCCACTATTTTTTGTAAAATCATAAACCTCAATTTTGTCTGTTTTTTTTTCATAAAAATTTTCTTAACACGTTTGAAAAGTGTGTGTGAAAAGTTTTTACAAAATCACTTGTATGATGTTGAAAAATGCAGGACCAGAAGAAATTTATTATTTTGTTGATACATGGAGCAATCTGTTTTACACTAAATTTCTAGAAAGCTGTAAACAATGTAATTTTTTGAAATCATATTTATAGGGCATATTAACAAAACAGTATTTGAAATACTAAATTAATTTTTAATAATCTCAAAGACATTGTGAGGTTTCATATATTGACACAATTACTAAAAGACATATAAACGTATTCTTAGATTAACTCTTACATTTTCTGGGTCCAGGATTCTTTTACACGAACTTACAGTCTGTAAGAGAGGTTAATGGGTTCATTACTTAATGAACACGCTCTTTGACTATATTAATCAGCTCTGTTTAATATTAAATTTCAACATCGGTTTTAATTCTTTTTTACATTTATTTGATATTCATTTTTCTTCTCAAAACTACTACTGTTTATCTCAATTACTTTTCTTTCAAAACACAAAACTTTTAGGCTATTTTTGCATGGGACATATTCTAACAGCTAGCTTCAAACTTTACTGTAAATAACTAATTAAATTAATTAATTGAATTATGAAAAGACAACCCAGTAATTGCTCATTCTCTCATTCACACATATTTAAGTTTTCCCCATAATTTAGAGCTCTTAAAATTTGGTTTATAATAATGTTACTTGGCCGTCAGCGTCTCCTCCACTCACATGTCTCACTTCGTATGTTTTTGTCTGTTCACCACATTTTTTGTCACAGTCGAATTACTCAAATTTAATGGTTAACTTTCGTGTTGTAAGTTTCTTTGTAGTTAGATCACTTCAAATTAGACTTTTAACACATTTTTATGATTTTTTAAAAGGTTTTTGGCTCGCGAACCTTTTTGCCGAACCGGCCATAGCCGCCGCTGTAGATCGACAGACGCTAACTCCAGCATCTAAAAATGGCCACCACCTTCTTGATGCTGACCAGCTCACCCTGTGATTCGCTAAAAAGAATCACGTGACACGATAATTAGTTAGAATCGTCTTCCTTACTGAGAGCGAGTCTACAGCAAGCTGGCCGACGTACCATAGTCCTAAGGCTCGCTAAAAAGTTTGTGATTATTCCAACGGAAGAGCAGTCCGCACACATGTTCACATTCCAGCGCATCAGGAAACAGTGCTTATTGCAGGGCATACAAACCAACTATGCAACAGCTGCCCCGACAAGGAATTTCTACGGTTAGAATTGAGGCCTTGTGTGGGTTACTACACTGCGTCGCATTTACAATTGAAACAAAGAAAAATCCCTCAAATTTGTCCTGTTAAAATACCCCCCAATGAGAGGTTTTCTGCCGAAGCAGAAAAACTCTCATAGCTAACCCTAAGAGGATCAGTGAGGATATGGTGCCAACAACCCCCTTTAATTTCTTAATACTTCATGGGTAATCCACCCCCATAGCTCGGCGGCTATGGCTGCACCTGCACGATATTACTGGACTTCTCTGTTCGAGATCCCAACACCGTAAATTCGGACAGGTACACACCACAGTACCACCTAACCTTGTAACATTCTACATAAAATCAACAACTAGCCTTATACCATACCAGATCCTCAACCGATATATCTCCCCTTACATACATACTGGGTTGCCTTTAGCAAGTACTGGGTGCGTACACATACTCATTATTATATTAAACACAACGTCTCCACATTAATTCTTAATCTAAAATTCACAGAAATATTTTATATTTTAAATTCAATTCCATTTTTCAACTTTTAATCGTTTGCCTTACGTTATTATTTCAAATCAAATTAAATTACTTAAATTTTGTTCAAATAGTGAAATTAATCTAAGTCCTTATCAAACATTCCCTTTCAAGATAATTTACATCATCTCTTTCCATTAATTAATTTAGTCATAATTCTCAAAATTCCAAAATCCTTTAAATGAATTTACTTTATTACTTCTCTTAACTAGATGCTAATAACCATAACTAACAAAACAAAATAAACAACTTATTTCTATCATAAATTCCCTTATCACTACATTTGTTTACAAAACATATAATATGGACAATATAAATCAGTTAATACATTATCAATACACATAATCAGCAATATATCCTGAACATAAAACACAACAAACTGTACCTCAAAACAAATTAAAAAAATTTTTTTTTACAACTAAATGAATTTAAATCCCACAAACATATATTCTGATAATTACTAAAAAAAAATCAAATTATTTAATTTAATCAATTATTAAAAGGACATATGAATTGATTACATTGAACATTATACATTTCACACCAGTCATCAGCTGATGTCTTACTAACAGTTGAATGACCTTTCTATAGGCACACTGCATACAACTAACACAAATACACAAAATTATATAATTCCAATCATAAAATGTTGCGGACTCTGGCAGAAGGCGAAACAAGGTAGGTGGAAAATAAAATAATTTTTTGTATTTGTATGTGAATAGAATATTACAGTTTAAACTGTTAGTACTTGCAGATTACTTCTGATTGATCACTATGACATGATTTCCTGTTGTATTGAGTTAAATCACATGATTTACTGGTCGGCCGACCCTAATTTACTTGAGTGATGTTATTATTGACCACATGTGGTCTTGCGTTCTATGTCGACTGCCGGCAACTGTGCACACAGCTCCCTCACCAAACTTTGTTACTCCACCGGAAACACACAGCCTTCATGCGACAAATTGTTCGTCAACGTACAGGTAGTGTGGATTTTCTATGTGCCCAAGTTGTTGACGATATTACACGGCGACGATACAGGAGGCTCAGGTAGGTGGAGCCTCTAATCGGCTTCCTTCAGCTCCAAAGCACATGTTCTAACAATTGTCCTGCCTCGCCATTTTCCGTGGCGTCGTTTTTAATGTTTAGGCGTAGTAGCAGCGCGCCATCGAGTGCGTGTGTGTCTCCGTACGTGACAAACACTTGATTTACCAAAACAGTATTGCGTTCTTTGACAACACCCTACTTCAAAAGCTATGCCAGCATTCATTGTTTGAAACCACTATTATTTTACCTGGGACTAGCCGCACTGATAGCCAATAAATTTATGAATTTAATAAAAAAATAAAGACCCCCTTTTTGACACATCACAATACCCCCCAATGAGAGGTTTTATGCCCAAAAGCATAAAAACTCTCATTGCTAAACCTAAGAGGATCGGTGAGGATATGGCGCCAACAACCCCCTGTTAATTTCTAAACTCATCATGGGTAAACTACCCCCCCAGCTCGTCGACTATGGCTGCACCTGCACGAGATTACTGGACTTCTCTGTTCGAGATCCCAACACCATAAAATCGGACAGATTCTCACCATAGTACCCCTAACCTTCTAACATTCCACAAAAAAATCAAAGATTGGCCTTATACCATAGCAGATCCTCAACCGATATGTTCCCCCTTACATGCACACTGGGTTGCCTTTAGCAAGTACTGGGTGCGTACACATACTCATTATTACTGATCATAACATCTACATTCCATTTCTTGCTTTCAAATTTCAAAATAATTTCTGTTTTATTTTCAATTTCTTTTCTCAAATTTCATCTACTTGGCGTTTTTTCAAATCAAAATAAAGCAAACAACTTTAATTTAAATCATTTAACTTTTGTTCAAAAAATTAATCTAAGTCCAATATCAAAATTTTATATTACCATTAATTTCATCAAAATCCCAAAATCTTTTATTTTTATCTACTTACAGAATTCTTCTTCACTAGCTACTAATAATCATAAAAAACAAATAAACTGAACACCTTATTAAATCATGAATTCACTTATCATTACATTTGTTTACAACACATATAATATGAATAATATAAATCAGTTAACACATTAACATATCATCAACAATATATCCTGGACACAAAACACAATCTATACTTCAAGCAAAAAATAAAAATTTTTTTTCTTAAAAAAAATTTTGATTCCCTAAAAGAATCATTCTGTTAACAGAAATTATTACTTAATCACTTCAGTACGAATACACAAATAAAATCTACGAATCAATTGTAAAAAACATACTACGAGGCGTGTCCAGAAAGTAAAGATACAAAGGTCATAATTGGTCTAAAAATATTTATTTACAAATCAATAACTGACAATTACGTAAATACATATATATCTTTATTTCTCTACATAAATACCGCCAAGCATCTACATTATCCAAGCACCTATTGAGTCTGGGAACCAGCTTTTGTATCCCCGTGTCATAGAAGTCTGCCCCCAACCCTTTGAACCATGTCATGACCTCTTCTTTTACCTCGTCATCGTCATCGAACATTTTTCCGGCCAGATATTGTTTCAGGTGAAGGAACAAGTGAAAATCACTGGGCGCGAGGTCCGGACTATGCGGCGGGTGATCCAAAACATCCCATTTACAACTGCACGCATACTGCATGCGTGACCTCTGCACTGCTCGGCAGTTGGAAATGGGATGTTTTGGATCACCTGCCGCATAGCCCGGACCTCGCACCCAGTGATTTTCACTTGTTCCTTCACCTGAAACAATATCTGGCCGGAAAAAAGTTCGATGACGATGACGAGGTAAAAGAAGAGGTCATGACATGGTTCAAAGGGTTGGGGACAGACTTCTATGACACGGGGATACAAAAGCTGGTTCCCAGACTTAATAGGTGCTTGGATAATGGCGGTAATTATGTAGAGAAATAAAGATATATGTATTTACGTAATTGTCAGTTAATGATTTGTAAATAAATATTTTTAGACCAATTACGACCTTTATATCTTTACTTTCCGGACACGCCTCGTATATATCTAACATCAGTCATCAGCTGATCTCTCTGGGTCAGGTAAATGACCTTACCCTATGGTGCGTGCTGGAAGCTCTTGAAGTCTTCTTGAGTTATTCCAGGAAACGCTGAATGATGAGGGCTGGTTTGAAGTAAATAGAAGTGGACTGTATGACTTTTAGATGATAATCTTTTATTGAATAATTTTGAATTTGAATACTGTTGCTGACACGCAGAGACGTTTAAGCGACATGACGCCCGTAGGTGATTAATAATAGAAGTCGAAAGACATAATAATAAGCAAGATCATTGAGTACAATTAGTGCATACTGCACATATTAATAGTTAAAAAAGAATAATGAAAGCCAGTAGCCGCGGCCTGGAATATTACGAGTGAACGACTCAGAGCCTTTTGTAGAACTAACGAAAATATCGCTGCAGACAGCTGAGCTGTGCCGGCTGCAGGCGATAGATAAGAAAAACGTGATGTCATCCGTGCGTGTCGCAGTGCAGTAATTACAATACATAGTTTAACAGTTCAAAGTCTGAACATACTGCCCGCACAAAATCGGGGCATTTTGTAATTTAAGTTATTGTGTGAAACGTAAATCACAATTATATCAAATGTTGTATGCAAAGAAAATACATAAAATACTTGAAAGCTTTACACATTAAATAAATTGACCTTTGCTTAAAGTAAATAGTCTCTGATATAAGAAATTTGTAAATAACAAAATTAATTAAGCTATCAGAACAAACTCAAAGTAAAACAAAACAATTTCTGTACTGAAAAGATACAAACTAAAGCTCATGTTAAAAATAAAGTGCTTATATAACTAACATAATCTTCTTTGAAGCATTAACATATGTTTGGTAAATACATACATTTAATCTTTAACAGAAGATAAGCGACATCCTTTAATTTATATAAAGAAAACATCCTCAAAAACTGGCTAAATATAGTAATACAATAATAACGACATAATAGCAGATACAATAATAGTAGACTAACAATTTAAAGATACATAACCTTGGTAAATACAATAGAGAAAGAACATGATAATGTACATGCATAGTATTGATATAATGATATCAAATTCAGTGATACATAACAGTAAGATAGACATATCCGAAAGGATGTAAAAAATGCATAATATGAGTATACATAATACATAACGATTGACATAATAATTAATAGTACATAATAGCATAATAATAGTCACAAAAAGTTCAATAACATAATAATGATACATAGGACCACAATAATAAAAACTTAATAATAATACAATACAAGCAACCAATAAAAAACATGATAAATGTTTAGAACAATGATGCATGATAATGCGAATTAGTCTGATGCCGCCGGAAGGGGGCATAATTTATGGATGGGTCGACGTAGGATACCCTGTGCGGTGCGAACTTCGGCAACGCGCACTATCGAATCCTGACCCGCAAAAACATTAGTAATTACCCCGCGCTTTCATTGAAGGGGGGATTGTCTAAAATGAGGACGAGCTGTCCGACATTTAAATTCCTTGACGTGGTGCGCCATTTGTTGCGCTGCTGCAACTGGTGCAAACAATCTTTGGACCATCGTTTCCAGATGGATTGTGTAAATCTTTGGAGTAGCTGCCATCTGCCCAAATGACTAATACTGACCTGGGTATAGTCGGGCTCCGGCAGTGCAGTCAGTGGAGAACCGACCAGGAAATGAGCGGGAGTTAAGGGTTCAGGGTCCTTAAAATCATTAGAAATGGAGAATAAAGGGCATGAATTAAGGCAGGACTCTATTTGAGTTAAAATGGTAGAGTACTCCTCGAAATTCAAAACGGTAGAGCCAATCATGCGACGTAAATGAAATTTGACACTTCTTACTCCGCTTTCCCACAAACCACCGAAATGAGGGGCAGAGGGAGGAGTAAAGGACCACTTGACGCCCTGGGAACTGATAAACTCCTGAGTTGTTTGCTCAAATCCTTTTGATTTAAAAAGCCTGTACAAATCGTGTAATGTGCTACTAGCACGACGAAAGTTCGTGCCATTGTCTGAAAATAACTGAGTGGGAATACCTCTATGCGCGATGAACCGTTTTAAGGCCGCTATGAAGGCGTCTGAAGTAAGATCTGATACAAGTTCTAAATGAATGGCTTTAGTGCACATGCATATGAATAACGCAATATACGCCATTGCCGTCGATTTTGAGCGCTGCCCGCCATGACGTATAAGTACGGGTCCGGCATAGTCCACTGCCGCTTGGGAAAATGGTTTAGCAGGCGTGACCCTGGAAGAGGGTAATTGTCCTAATAACTGGTTTGCGCCTCTAGCACGATAACGGAAACAAGTAATGCACTTATGTATTACCGAGCGTATATAGGACTTATCATTAACAATCCAATATTTCTGTCTCAGAGAAAACTGGGTTAATTGAACACCAGAGTGCAATAAACGAAGATGTTCGTATTCTATGATTAACTTGGTGAGATGGGAATGCGGGTGCAAAATTATTTGATGTTTGCTAGCGTAATTAAGCTGGGAGAGCTGCAGACGTCCACCCACTCTCAATATACCTGACTCATCAAGGAAGGGGTTGAAGAGAGAATTTTACTGCTGTTGGGGATGCAGCGATGTTCCTCAAGCTCCTTAACTTCAATGCCGAAATGCAATTGCTGAGACTGGTGAATAAAAACTAAAAGAGTATCATGCAATTCCTGGGCTGACAAAAAAGAAGTTTCCCTGTCCGCTACGGGGAGCCTAGAGTTACGAATGAATCTACGGCAATATGAGAAAACGCGAATGAGTCTTGTAAGGGAGGAGTAATTTTCCACATAACTGTAGGTGGATAAAGTGACAATTAGTGAGGTTGGGACCTGCTTGCGTTGCTCTTGTTCCAGATCGGGATAAGTGCAGGGCGAATGAATATCGAAGGCACTGATGGGCCATGACGATGACTCATGTGAGTGAGTGTGCAAAAACCAATTATGTTTACGCCTACGTTTATGTTTACGTGTCTGCTGGACCGGGGGTTCCGGTGATTGAGATTCGCGGATAGCGCCAGAGAGAGAATCGCGTAAATGAGACTTGTCTGACCTGCGAGGCAGGAATACCACAAATCTGCCATCGTCATTGCGGACCGTATTGGACACAAAATGATTCTCGCATATCGAGTCCTCAGCGGAGGTATCACGAATCGAAACTTCCTCCAACTTCCAAAATTCCTTTAGTTGCGAGGAAATTGCACTGTCATTGTCACATACCATAAAGGATGAAAACGGTTTCGTCATATCGACATTAAACGGCAAATTCCCTGCGAGAATAAAGCCTAGTTTTGTCTCCTGAATTATGGGAAAATGTGGACCACGTATAAATTTAGTAGGTTCAATAACTGCAAATAATATTGAGCGCCGAGCAATAAATAGATTTGCGAAGAGAAGCTGAGTTGTGGGTCGGCTAAAAATATGCCCTTGGGTAAATTTAAAGATGCGACATCAAATGATTCCGCCGGGAGATTATTGGTGATGCTGGGAAGCACAGCGCAATGTATGTTTAAACCAAATTTTTTATAGCGGACTGTAACCTGACTCGAGTACTGAAGTCAGCTTGTGATAACGAATTGTTTATACCCGTTATGGGCAATTGAGATTTGATTAGTTTCAGACCCATACGGCGTGCGAAATCCATTGTACAAAAGTTAGCCTGCGAACCAGAATCCAGTAAAATTCTGACATGGTGCTTTCTACCTGCACGGTCAGTAGTCATGCAGACTGCTGTAGATAATAATATGGATTTATTTGTTTGCAACTTCAGCGAACACGGGTTGTTACTGGACGATTCGGGTTTGTTAGACATATGAATCATGGTATGATGACGTTTCGCACACTTTCTACAAGAAAATTTAGATAGACAATGGGCGCTATCGTGGCCTGCACGAAAGCAATTTAGACAGAGTTTGTTTTTGAGTATAATGTTTTTTCTCTCGTGAATATTAAGCGTTATAAATTGTGGACAAGCAATAATTCTGTGTTTACCCTTGCACAGTTGACATAGATTATATCCGAGATGGGAATGAAATGTAGCCTTGGCCGCATTTACCGTTTTTATTGACTTGCGATAAGGGGACTTATCGCAAATGTTTATCTTGTTCATTGAAGTGGTTTCACTATTCAGATTTTGCAATAGCTGCCTACGTGCATTTAAGAATTTTATTTTAATTCGATCATCTCCTTCCTTTTACTTTACAATTTCAAAATCTTTTAATTGAATGTATAACTCTTCTTACTTATTTACTAACAATCCTAATAACCACGTAAAAATACACAACTTATTTCTACTATAAATTCAAAATTCAAAATAAATGCACTTGAGTACATAGAGAACGTAAAATACACATCATAAATCATCTGACACCTTCCCTACTTATAAGGAACATTACAATTTACAACAACGTTCTTTAATATAAAAATAGGAAATTAAAAAAAAAATGACTTTTTAAAAAAAAATAAATAAAATTTTAATTTCCCAAAATATTTCTTTTATCAATCTCAAGAAAAAATAAGATTATTTGATTTAATTAAGTAACAAAACTTTCATGAATCGATTACTAGAAACCTGTCCTGTCTCCAACATCAGCCATCAGCTGATCTCTCTGGGTCAGGTGAATGACCTTACCCTATATACACCATACAAAACTATACCATAAAAAATACACAACATCTGTTCATAATTCTTACACTCTAACATAATAACGATAATGCTACAATAAAACGTAATAAACAAAATCTGATAAACATCTTTTATACTTGAAATAGTCTTTTCCGAATCAGTAGAGTCCTTTATGAAATCATTACACAGCGCATAACACATTTAAATCACTTACTTCTAAACAGCTTATCTATTACAATAGTATTCCTTGAATAAAAATAAAACATTATAATTGACTCTATCACTTAAAATTGTTTGCTCTCATAAGGGAAATACATCACTAATCATCGAGTCATAGTTATAGAAACTGTCACTGAACAGGAACTGGGTCGTCAACCACCAACTATCTCTATAGAGTAAGTGAAATTGATCGCCCACTGTTTACAGAGGTCGTCACTCTCTCACTGATTACTCAGTTACCCTCCTACTACATCAGTTTTCTTAAATTCCCCCCTTTACCCAGTTACAATTAGGTAACCACCCGCCGGATAAACCAAATCGAGCGTTTGCCTTATGCACAGATACGTTATCTGTGCCCCTGGCTTGTAACGGCCAGCTCCTTTTCCACACACACTATTGTTTCCTGGTGTTGGACTGTAGCGCCCATTTGCATCCCCAAGAACTGAAGTTTACATATATATGGTATAGACACTGCCTATACCGTTCTTGGTTCAGCGTTATATAAAAATTCGGCATTACTGATGTCCGAGGACACCAGTAATCCTACTATAATGATTCACACACCCTTAAAACGGCACTATCACCACCTTCATGATAGCCGCTGTTCCATAGTTATGTAGTTTCCTCTGAGTTACCCCCCGGTTAATTTCAATGTTCACCAATTTAGAAAATACTTACATAAATCCACGGTCAGGGTTCAGTGAAGCCGTGACCGCCCGAAAATGGGGAAACTACCAAAAGACATATAAGGTTCACACTGATACTGCTACTACAATTCACAGAGGGTAAATTCTTATATGTTTGGTTATATTATTATTCAATTTTCATATTTAACATCTCTTAGACTCATCTACACTTTTAACTTTTAAACATCAAACATTTCATTTTCTTTAAATTGCATTGTAAATTTCATACTTACAGTACATCACTCATATACTGTCATAGACACAAAATATAAACATTGATTACCACCAAATCATGTACACAACTCCATGTATCTTCTGAAACATTTTAACAACCATGTTACTCCACAAACTAAACACATTTTACATTTATTATTTATTATCAAGTTCCAATCTCCTAAAGTCATTTAAATTCATTATCAAAATCTCTTTATACAACATTTTAAATTAATCAATTAATACACCTCAAATTATTTTAATTCCATCAATTATTACAACCACAATATTTTAATTACCTTACTCCCAGACAATTACAATTCATTTATTACCTTCATAATTATTCTTGTTATTTATTTAGCCTGCCAAAATATAATTATTATTAAGATCAATTTCTACTACATACACACATTGTTTACATCAAATACATTTTACAACATAGACACAATTAATTTCACTATAAATTTATTTACAATTCTTCGTCATTAATTTTTCTGTTTACCACACCTCATTTCCTAATTTAGCCAGGTCATTACATTAACTAAAATACTGTATTTAAAATGTCCATTCACTGATTTTTCTTTACCCCCCATCATCATATAATAGTCACGTATTTATAACATAAATCATTTTTATCAACACATATTACATTATAGTCATTATTGTAATTACTACTTTCGTTAATTATATTAATATAGTAATTAACTACATTTTTGTCTCCCATTAATTCATAAAACCCGTCTACATTGGTAATTTTAGTCCAGTCTCCATCAGTATTTTTGGTTATTCCCATGTCATTTGTATCATCATATTCATTTACTATATCAATCACAACATCAGGTGAGTTATTATCATTTACAACAGTATTATCAAAATAATCATCAATCTTCATTTCACAAGGTAAGCATTTCATATTGTTTATCTTCTCCACTTCTAACCTCTCTATCATCTCTTTATAATTTCTCTTTAACTGATATAATTCTATCTCCCTATCTACACACAACTCTCTCTCTAAATATCTCTCACCACAACGCCATATCACTTTATCTCTCTCACTCCATGCAGAGGGTACTGCTATATTAAAACACCTCCTGGTTCCTCCAGGAACAACACAAAAATTCAAAATACAATTATTGGTAGAACACTTATCTACCCAATACATTCGTGAAGACCTTTCTTCACCCCCCACAACACCACAGGAAAATTTTACCCTCTGCCACCCCTCTACCTCTATACTATCTCTCCACTTTCTCTCTGACTCATTAACACATCTTAACATTCCTTTATTACATCCTACTTCCACTAAAAGTTTATCAGCACTATCAACATTCACAACCATATTCTCTAACACCAAATGTTTAATTATATCATCGTAATTCTCACCCCTACTTACCTCATTATAATTATCGTTATTACTCCCCTCATTAATTATTTCTTCACTATTTTCGTCATATTACTACAACTGTTACTTACCGTTGTATTAACTATCTGATTTACCTTACTTTTAATCTGTTCCTCTACTGACTCTACCATTTTCTCAATATTCTGTTCTAATTTGTTAAAGTTAGTTTCAAATATTTCATTGGTTTTCTCGACATTTTTATTGATTTCATTAATATGGTTTTTTAATTCACTAAAATTGCTTCCACATTTTACTTTTTGTTCATGTATTTCACTACTCAATTTATCAAATTTATTATCAAATTTTTTGTCATTACTATCAAAACGACTCTTTATTTCTTTATTATGTTCCTTCAATTCCTTGAATTGATTTAATAAAAAACTCATTACATCATTGTCAAATTTATTACATTTTGTCGAGGTTGGAGTTAATTGAACCCCCGAATCCTCAGTCACATTGTTTGATCTGTTACATTTACTTCTACTATTTTGTCTTGACCCGCATTCGGAGTCGAATGGACTTCAAGGTTGTTCATAATAGCTGATTCATCAAAATTGGTAATTTCATTTATATCGTTTTTGTTATTACTACCTGCCATTTTTAAATTATAAATTTACTGATACAAATTTACTTACATATAAAACCTCTTACACTTAACCTAACAATGACGTACTATTTTATGTATGTTACGTAATTTTTACGTCTTATTGCTTAACCTGCAAATCACTTATTTCGAGTAGACGTGGTCTACACAGAGTATGAATTTGCGTAGATTGTCCCTGTTCGGGCGCCATTGAGAACTTACGAATTTATCGAAAACATAATATTTAATCAACATACAAATTCCTTAGCTTCATCGGGTTCCAGTCTTCACATGAACTCGATCTAAATAAGTGATTTAGGGTTATCTGCAGTAATAATTACTCGCATTTACTATTAATGAACTCAAGTTTATTTAACATTCTTTGAAATATGTTGTTTTACGTTACTGGTTTGTTATTCTCCTTTTTGATCAGGAAACACTGTTATTTATCTGTTACCATTATACAGACACATGAAATAGAAAAACTTGTTGAATTACTTATAGTGCTAACAGCTTTACATAATAATATTATTTAAGATAATAAGACAACCCAGCTTGCTACATTCACTCACTCATTCCAATTACCCCCTTTTATGTAAAATAATGAAAATAAGTTGGCGGAATAGTTACATGGTGTGGCGTCGTCGCTCCCGACCGCGTGGTGCGTCACACAGAGTTTGCTTATTCACTGTCCAAGAGGTTATTGTTTCATTCTTTCTGAATAAAATTTCACTAGTTAACACTGTTCCATATGTATTTAGATATTTTTTTATACTACTTCACACATTTTTTTTTTACACTGGTTTGGTCGGCCGACCCTAATTTACTCGAGTAAAGTTTGAGATGACCGCGCGGTCTTGCTGGTGTATATAGACGGCCTGCTACTATGCACACAGCTTCTCACTACAACTCTGTGAAGCAGACGGAAATGCACAGCCCTCAAGTCATGAACTGTCCGTCACCGTAGATGTAGCGTGGTTTTTTAATGTGCCCAAGTTGTTGACGATATCAACCGCCGACGATACAGGAAGCACTGGTAGGTGTGGCCTCTAATTAATTTCCTTCAGCAACAGAGCACATTGTGATATAATTGTTCAGCCTCGCCATTTTTTCGAAGCGTCGTTTCAGTCTGCGGGGCATCATCTGCCCGCGTGCTCGTTTTGCGCGTACTCTGTTCGTGACAAAACACTTGATTTCCCAAAACAGTACTGCGTTTTATTACCACACCCCGCTCACAAGGCTATGTCACTGTTCATTGTTTGAATAGAATTTTTTTTACGTGGGACTTGCAACTGAAAATTAAATAAATTTATGACTTTAATGAAAAATAAAAATCCCTCCTTTGTGTCCCATTACATCATTACAACAAATATAGCGTACATAACTCCATGTATCTTCTGAAACATTATAACAATCATATGATTCCACAACTATATACATTTTACATTGATTCATTCACTGTTTACTATCAAGTTTATATCATTTAAATTCATTATCAAAATTTAATTATAGAACATTAATTAATTTATTAATCTCAAATTCTTTAATTCAATCAGTGATTGGAAATTCCAGTTATTTAACTGCATTACTCCAAAACAATTACAATTCAGTTGTTTTATAAACTTCCTAATTACTTTTGTTATTCGTTTAGTCTGATTAAAATATTATTATTAAAATCAAATTACTACTGCATACATACATTGTTTACGTAAAATACATCTTACAACACAAACACAATTAGTTTCACTATAAATTTATTTACAATTTTTTCGTCATTATTTTATTGTTTACCATACTTCATTTTATAAAACAGTCCAATTCAAAGCCATTAATTACATAGTTATATGCTCATGAACATTAATAGTTTTACCCCCCATCATCGTACAATAACCTGGTCTTACATCGACAACATTCATTTTTTATTAAACTCATTATATAATTTTTATTAATATTGTAACATCTCGCTGAGCTTCGGAGTATTGTTTCAAATAATCGTCTCTCTTGCGATCGTCACTGTAATTATTTAATGAAATCTATGTTTTATTTGCCCCACGTTATTAGTTTCATCTTGCAACGTCTCATGCTGAGCTTCTGTCTCGAGTAATTTACGTCTATTTGTTATTTTTTTGAAACGCTTGCTTAATTGAGAGTCACAGAATTTGTTATCTTTATGTTATATGTCTTCAAAATCGAGTGTGTGTGATTATGCCAAGATATTGAATGATTTTCTTAAATTTTGATTATGTGAAATCAATACCATTGTTTGACAGTAGTTAGGAGAAAGAGTGAAGAAAGGCAAAGAGAATTACTCTCTACAATACTAGTACAATTTTGTACTCATTAGTCAAATTCTCTCCAAAGATGTTTTCAACACTTGTACTATTTTAACTTGTACTAAATCATTATGTTGGTACAACAGCCTTTGGAGATTTAAATGTGTCCATTTATAAAGCCTTTGAAGGTATTTATAAAGTACCTGTGAAATCAAAAACACTAAATTCTTTAAGTGTTACTGTGTTAGGAGCATTGTATAACACATTAAACGTTATGTTTTCCTCAACCATGGCTTTTATTTATTTCAGCAATAAACTAAAAACCAAAAACCATTGTCACCTAACGTCACAAATGAAAACAACACGTATTTTCACTTTGCATTAAATAATAGGACAATTTAGAATTAGTACACTTCTTCTTTTCCACATTGTAATATATCGATACAATCACATATGATATAAAACATCGAAAATGTACTGCAAGAATGGATAAATGTACAGTTCTGACGCCACTAAATATCATTTGTTTATTTACTTGTTACTATGGTAATTCTGGTCTCCATGGTGTAGTTGACATCTTTATACACGTCAACGAAAAGGCATAATTAAAAGGGCCTAAATCGTGCGAATGGGGAAAAATATCAAATTCCAGTTAGACAGTATTTTGCGCCTTGTGTCAAAGATTACCTGTGCAACATTTGGTGTGACGGTGTGGATTTGTATTCAGTGGCCATAAATCCTCAGACTTTTGAGTTTTATATATATAGATAATTTATTTTAGTATATGCAAACGAGGCTGGCTGTCTGTTACATCCCTTTCAGAAGGAGGTTCCAGAGTATTGTGGATCAAATGTGCAGGTAGTTCTTCGTGCATATTTGACACATCACCACTAACATCTACATCAGAATCGTCATCATCAATTTCATATACAAATTCTTTATCTAAATCACTATTGTCCATTTCAGAACCAGATTCGTTTGCTACTGTTCCAAGTTCCTGAATGGTCAGATATTGGTCCCTTGAAGCCATGATAATAATACAAACTTAAACACTAATAAAATTAAAATATAACACAAAACATAAGAACACCCAAAAATTGTCTAAAAAGTTGAGAAAACAATGATTAATATGCCACAAAATTGTACAAAGGTTAGCTGCAAGCATGACCTAATTACGGCTGAGAATGACGAACATCTGTCTTGTAAGTCTGTAGAAAATATCGTTTCTGTCTTGAAACGTGCACTAAATTCTCGTTTCATAATGCCGGTGCCATCTATAAATCTTTTTTGACTAAGAGCGTTGTATGGTCCTATTACAGTCGTTCATGGCCAACTATATTTTGTTGCTTAAGAAATACAAGCATTGAAACATAAAAATGTGTTAACTCTTCATCAAGTAAGGCATTTTTTTGATGGATGAGTTAAATATCCATCGCCTCGAAAGTGTTATAGTTTGGGTCATAGGCAGTAGTTTGCAATCCCAGTATAGAGTAAGTAGTCAAAGTTTTCACTCTGCGTCTCTCTAACATAAAATGTAGTCAACCTTCAAAAATTACAGGTCCCAATCTTTTCATCTCTGTAACATTTACCACTAAATTATAGTAATGTGTACAGTGTATAAAAAATTGTTGCATTGCACTATGTGTATGTGTGTAACGATTGAATGTAATTGAAGTGTTGGTCTTGTTCTCCAGCTAATGAAGAAAACAATGAAAATTTGTGTGCATATTATGACGACGATGACTGTAGATTTGCTTTTGTTTATTCATACGACAACCAAGCCATGGTCGTTGTCCGTGCTCAAGAGGAGAGAGAATGTCCACCACAGGTATAAATCCTAGGTAAGTCTGCTCTCACCATTTTACTATCTGTCACTAAGTTTACTGTGCACTGTGCTTTCCCTTGTCTCTTTACTTTTATTACAGATCAATTCGTGTAGAGATTTCGTTTCTTTGTAATCTCTGTATATAATTATCAATAATAGTGTCTAAATTTATTACACTTTTTTATCCTCCAATTTCCTAAAAATATATGTTTCCAGTATACATATGTTCAGTATTGTTAATTCTTAAAATTTATAATTTTAAACTAGTATATTTAAATCATATATTAATATAACATCTCTTGTATTCTTGATATAATTTATGAGATCATGTAATTTAATAACACAACTGAAAAAGTAACATGAAACTGCAAGATACTGGTGCAACTCAGTAGAATCACCCTAATTGAACTGGGGGTTCAATTACGTTGATTTCTTTGCTCTGGGTAGGTCTTGTAGTGGGAGTCACCGGAGCTATAGTTCTGTTCGGTCTAGCACTGCTGTTACTCTGGAAGTTGCTGACAACAATCCATGACAGGCGAGAGTTTGCCAAATTCGAGAAGGAAAGAATGATGGCCAAGTGGGATACTGTAAGCTGTATATGCATTACTTATCATTTATATTGAGTGTATGATGTTGAGTTTAACTTTGTCTGTTATTCAGTTTTAAGAAAAACATGTTTGATGACTATAAATCTGTCATGGTCTCTTCATGTGTGATAAAAGTTTACTTAACGTGTGTTAAAACTAAAAATACATAAACATCCATAAATACAAAAGCGAATCATCAATTAAAAAATTAAAAGGTGAAAATTGAAAAGATTTTAACATATATTAAAAGTGAACCATTATTAATATTTCTTTATATTAACATTAATATTGAAAGTATTGGAATGAATATAAAATAATTTTTTTTTTCTTACTCTTATACCATTATCCTTAGAGAGTGTATTATATCCTTAGTGTTCTAACATTTTTTCTGGACCTCCTTAAGAACTTTTATGTAATTTTTGAAGTCTGTTTACATCAATTTTTAAAAACAGCTATTTGAATTAATTATTTTGAAATAATATGCTAAATGCTATAGCTCCCAACTACTGTAGGCTGTTATATTACTTTCTCTTTAATTACATAGTGATATTCTTCTGACAGTTCCTACCAGTTTTGGATGTTGGATATCATACAAACTATTTTAACTTTCTGTACTGCTGCACGGAATAAGTCAGTTGTATTCATGCCAAACCAGGTCCTTAAATTTCTCAGCCATGATATTCTCGGTCGCCCAACTCCTCTCTTTCCAAGTACTTTTCCATGTAGTATGGACTGCAATAAGTAAAATCTATGTTCATTTCTCATGAGATGTCCCAGATACTGAAGCTTTCTTATCTTCACTGTGTTAATAATTTCCCTTTTTTCTTCATCTTTCTAAGAACTTCAACATTAGTTATACGTGCTGTCCATGAAATGCTCAGTATTCTACGGTAAAGCCACATTTCGAAAGATTGCAATTTTTTAGTTGTGGCTTCAGTCAAAATCCAAGATTCTACAACATAGAAGAGGACCGAGAATACATAGTGATAAAAATTATTTATTAATATGGTATAATTTTTATGTTGTTTTGGTGATGTATATATTTAACTTTTATCATTTTTAGTTAATGATTTAAAATAGGAATTGAAATTAAAACATTCAGGTTATAAATCAGAATTAGTGAATAGGATTAAACAAGTAGATTTTGTTAACTAACTTATAAACAAGTAAATAAAGTCCCTAGTTCTGGGCGACATTTGTTAACTCACTCATTTTATAAATATTATAATAATTATGGATTCATCGTTACTTACCATATGAGCGAGGTTAACTGTTCTCTGTTTACATTTTAGTTCAGGCGCCATGTTGGTGTTACCAACCTTATGTATTTTTATATTGTTCGTGTCCAAGGTTCTTATTAGCGAGGCTGAGACGGAACGGTTACCAGAAATAACGTACAATGACAGCATTTGTGTTAAAATAAACGGTTGTTTTTTATTGTATCATCTTTGCATAATTTGTCTTCTAAACATCAAAATGGCTACTGGCATATTACATAAAGCAAAATGGCGTTCCTACTTCCGCCTTTCTACACAATTAATAACTCTTTTTGATTACCCTACATATTAATTTTATTTCCCCAAAAGATTTTAAAATAAGCTGCAGCTGGACTAAACTGATCATTAAAACTTTAACATGACTTCTATAAACAATTAAATAAGGAACACAAACCAACGTCTCATGGCGTCTCGCCAGTTTAATATTCGGCCTTACATTCACTCAACTACACACACACTCATTCGTTTTCTTTAAAGCATTGATAATTTGGATTGAATTGATCTTTGAAAATTGAGCTCAAAAACTTATTTTGATATGTAAAAAGGGATTAGTGCACTTTCCTGTTACTGATGTGGCGTAGTCCTTTTTGGGAACCTCCTCTTCGCCGGCTTGTGTTTTTCTTTTGTTGTTTTACTGCATACTGACGTTAATGATGTTTGTTACTGCACTGAATTTACTCACTGTTTACATTTTTCTCACTAATTAAAATATTGTTACATTTTCTCTGCAATTTGTAGTTTGGCTGGTACTAGTTACCGGACGACCTTTTGCCAGGTGTTGTCGTCTCGGCTGTAGTATGAAGACTGGGGCGGATGCAGTGTACATTATTTCGTATATGTGAGCGCATCCACGTCATTGTCTTTTGTTTCATATCGGCTCACGCCCTGTTGTCATGTCATTGTTTGTTAAGTCATCACTGATTTTAATGACGTCCCACCTTCTAGACCAATGAGAGTGGCTATTTACAATCTGTTTCCACTTGGATGGCCATTTTGTATGCTCGTCTCCGCACGTCCGCTCCTGACCTTGGAATCGTTTTGATCTGTTAAAATCTGCGTCATTGTCTCTTTACAAAGGGAAATCGTTCTCTCCATGTATGTGTGTGTGTAACACAATAAAATACGATAATTTGTTACCACTCATACAATAATTCTGACATCAAGATTTTCGTACTGTCACAATTTAACTTGGCAAAAGGAATAAACATAAACAAATAAATTAATCTAACTGTTCACATATTACAGATATTTCAGATTATTGCATTAGACAAGATGTGTTGTATTATTTAAAAATCAGTATGGAGAACCATAGATGACTTCCATGTTCTAAGAGTTATATCTGAAATCATTTTCGAAATGAAATATTTCCATAGAAACTACTACTTTCTACTTTTTGCTTCAGCCTTAACCACAGTACTGTGGTCACTAATGTATACCACCTCACGTTAGCGCGCTTGATTTTACAGATGATGGCACTGCTGAAATGTCTGGTTTTGCAGAAAACATTGGACCACGGCCAAACAGCCCGGGAAGGACTTTTAACAATAAAAATACTACTTCTTTGTTGCCGATAGCGTAGTACACATATAAAAATTATTCCCTCCCCCTTCAACTATCATTTTCATTTATAGAAAATTACACCCTCCCCCTCCAACTACCCTTTTCATTTATAGATATTTCGTCTACCTTTCTACAGTGGATTATTATGACCTTCTTTTCAGGATACTTTATTTATCAAAATTAAGTAATTTACTCTTGTTGAAACATAAAATGTTGCAGGTAAACTACCCCTTCCCCTTAACCGATCTTCACCAAAATCAATAGGCCTTGAGTTCTCTACAACTCAGGCACGTATGCAAAAAATTATTTGATTCTGTTTGAATTTGCGGCAGTTATTGTTTGCTATAGACAAAATTCTACACACAGACACTTGTCGAAAAATGACTTTTCTTCATGTTTTGAAGGTAGTACAGTCAGAATCAGCTCTTGTCTCGAACACGATTTTTTTTTTTTTGCCATCACCATACTTCCATTTCCTTATGGAACATGGAAGTAAAACACGGGTGCACATGCATGCACACATGTTCATGGTCATGGTCAATTCAGAAACTTATTATTGTTTTGGAACGTATAGACTATATATCTTTAACTGGTTTTGTGACACCATACCATTCCCATAGAACAAGATTTTTTTTATAATCAAGTGTTTGTCTAATTTGATGTACAAACAATATATGCTTTGAAATAATTTATTGTAATATAATTTTTCCTTGTTGTAATAGGGTGAGAATCCAATCTACAAACAGGCGACATCGACTTTCAAGAATCCAACGTATGCTGGAAAATGATGATCACGTCATACCTCATCGTTTATGTGCTATCACTGCTGTTGGAATTTATTTTATGCAACAAGTCGCATTAACATTTTCTAAATTCACAAAGACTGTGTGTAACTCATTATAGACTGTGACTGAGTAGCAACAGCAGACGCAGTAATCAAACCGGTGTAGTGCCTCTTGTCGTAAGCCTTAATATTACAGCGATGTCTTATTTTGTTCCACCTGTAAACGAATAACAGTGTATTCCTTACATTCGACTACAGTTTACACAAGCAGATAACATTAAGTTCGCATTTATTTTTTGTCACATATGCATTGAATTTTATGAACTCTTATAATAATATATTTGCTTAGAATGTTAATGTGTAACGTGAATGATGAGTTGAAGTGGAAGAAGATGTTGTGAGCGTCTGTCAAACAAATGCAGTTCAAATATTTTGTGCAAATGTTTCGTCACGACCTATACACATGATCAATATCAATTGAAATTGATTTAATTTTAATATGGTCGAAGTATATATCACATAACAATTCAATAAAGGCAATTGTTTGGTAATCAAATACTGTGATATTGAACAACAAACCACACAATCTTAATATTGAATTTGTTCATTGCATATATGTATAGATCTGGGCAAACATAATGAATATGACATACATCCAAGTCACTTTGTTATTTATAAATTAATGAATTACCTTAGATTCGTCATGTGACTTTGTTTTGTTATTTAGAATTATGTGTTTCGGAACTTATGTTTCATCATCAGATTCCTTTACTCAGTTGAGATCGTCAAATGTTAAAATCATGTATGATCGTCAAACATTTGAGTATGTGATTGTAACATTTGATGATCTCAACTGAGTAAAGGAATCTGATAATGGAACATATGTTGTGAAATGCGTACTATCTAAGGTAATTTATTAATTTGTAAATAATGAATGTGGTTGAAACGCCGGTACAAAGAATTTTATTTGTGCCCATTTCACAGAGCCACAATCTTGACAGTGTCTCCCACTTCAATATATGTTTATTTGTTTTTTAATATAAAATTGACACATAGTCAAGTAATTGAACACAAATATTGTAAATTGAACTCCACAGTTTCTACTTTGTCAGTTTAATTTTCTAGTGACACATTTTGGCCAAAAGAAATCTGTTCTGAAAGTGAACAAAAAATTTTTTAGTGGCATTCTGCTACAAATTTTCAATCTCGTTTTTGGTTGTTAAATTATTGTAATCAATACTTGATAGTAGCCTATCTTTCATCACTTTCAAACATACATAAAAACCTCAATTATAAATTCAACTGTTAATTTGTATGACAAAATGGTAGTACATGGTTATTGTCAACTCAGAAATTAAAATGTCAAAAAGTTTTATTACGTGTAGGCACACGTGTAATTAGTAATATATGAAATGTTAATATTTGTATTTGTGTTAGTTTTATAAAAAAGTTTTTATGAAATGGAAAACAGTGCGTTGTTAACCATTGAACACAAAGTTAATCAGGTTTATATTATATAACTACTGTATGTTTTTAAAATTTATAAGTATTGCTAACACAGTGTAAATAAATATATTTTTAATAACTGAAATAACAAACAAGGACTGTTCATATTTTTTTTACAAAACAGTTCCATTGATCATTTAGAGAAAGCTAAAACTGCCTTATTAAAAAAAGAAACGTTAAAGTTAACAATTTACTATTAATATTGTAGATAAATGACTAGTAGTGAAAAGAGAATTTTATTATTAAAAAAAGCGACATTAACCAAAACAAGTTAAATTACTTAATCAAGTCAGTACTTAGAGACTAATGTTATTATTTATACTAACATTTAAAGACTATTATATATTCATTGTTGTATAATTTTTTTTAATTAGTTATATTTAGGTGAGTATTTCTCTTGCCTTATTTGGTTGTTAGATAAAGTGTTGTGTTGTTACGTAGATAATAATATATAGAGTATGTAGCGGTTAATGAAATTATTAGAAGTTAAATACTATATGGTATTGTTATTAAATGTGTTAAATTCCATGCTGCCTTCCAGTTATACCACTGAACCTTCCACAAACTCTGTAGATTTTTGCAAATGAACCTTCCACAAACTGTAAATTTTGCAAAGCCTGTGTTACAATATTCTGTTTCAGTCTGGGACAGTTCGGTATAAACTTTTTGCCATGGAAAGGCTTTTTGGCACCTTCCATCTTCATTCCACCCTGCCAGTAAAACATTACTGTATTTTCGCATTCATAGTCCCAATTTCAATATTCAGTGGGGCTAATAAATAAATGTACTTGACTCTAAATCAGAAAATAAATTGTGCACTTAGAACAATAAACTTTCTATTCAGTAGTCTTGTGATAATAATTATGCTTGGTAAGCTTGTAATGAATTGGTCAACACTGACCCCGTGTGACAGTGCTGTTTTGAATATTTGTAAATGTTTTTCAGTGTACCAGTAATTCACGGTAACTATGTTATGCTGCAGTATACTATTTGATTTTAAATATAATACTGCTTAATTAACATAAAACTATATATACATATAGGGGTAAAACATAAAAGGAACAAAAATGTAAAGAATCCACGCTTTATATTTTTTAGACTTTGGTTTGGCAGCCCAGGCTTAAACCGCCTCTGGTTTCAGTATTTAAAGTGCTTGCTGTATTTTGATGTTTTTAACGTCTTTGTATATGAAATCCCCTGGCCGGCCTTTTATCCATAGTCCATACACCAGGCGTGTTAAGAATACAAGAAAGTATTTATGAGTGTTAAACTTGCCAGGCTAACGAGCCATTCTTCATTGTTAAAATAGTTGTTACAACTTACCAACTTTTTGGGTGAGTATTCATAAGGCGGCGGTTACATTGCATCAGAATTAGTAAGAAGATGTGGTCGTACGAAATTGTGAGAGATCATGTGAATTTGTCAAAAGTGAACAAACCCTTTGTTGTTCATAGACGCGATTAGTTTGCTTCCGACCTCTGTGTATGAATACTTACGAATCCATACGTCTAGTAGTATGAAACCAAAATAATTTGTTTTTCATCAGTTTTCATATGAAATTTGCCATCTCTGGAAGTCCAGGAGTGTGTCTTCTTCAGAAGTTTTGCCTCCGAAATGTAGTCGAATGTAGAGCATGTCATTCGGGTATATTCAAAGAACTATTCATCATTTCTTCTAAGCTCTTCATACGATTTTCCAGAGTCCCCATTCTTACTTCGTGATTCAAAATATTGTTGAACCCATTCACGTCTTTTCCACCTTTCCACTTCAAGAAACCTTATGGCAGGAGAGTCCAAAAAGAATCTAGTTTAGCTGGATCCACCTTTCCTTCTATTCCATTCAACACTCATACGATTTCGGAAGGAAAGTGTACCCACACTATTCTTACGATTTCGTATGAACCGTTACTCATGACTTCTCACAAATTTGCACAACCACAAATTTTGATGTAATGTAACCGCAGCCTAAGAGATTTTATCTGTATGGCCACACGTTATGAGGTACTTTATATTTATAGTGTATAATATTGTTTTGTGTACACGAATTTGCCTTCTCATGTCTTCATTTCTAAATGTTGAAGCCTTACACAAATCCATCTCCACTAGTTGAAAGCGTCAGGTTTTTCTTTGATATATCCTCTCAAGTTTCAGAGCCATGGATGATTGTATTCACAAATAAACATAACAGTGAAATACTCCAAGTGTTTACTGACAACACTTTGCTGTCTTTTCTCCAACTTTTCTCAAATGTATTTTCACCTTTTGCGAGGCTGGCCTCACCCTGTTGCATTACTCGTTATAAATTTCAACTGTGATACAAGTTATTCATTGGCTAGCTGTTATAAGGGTATTGTTTACTAAAACAGCGTGTAGTGTATTCGTTGGTCACCATATTGTGTACAAGTTGGGAGTCAAGGTGTGTTGTGTGGATTTTAATTACACAGTAAAGCAGTAATCAGTGGTATAGAGAGAAGAACTGTGAATTCGGTTCTTCACACCTCCCAACTCATCCATGTGACGTCTCATCGAAATCCCTCTTGCCCCATCTGACATGACTAATCTCACCTCTTGACATATACTTTGAATGATAAATAGAAAAAATAAACAAATTAAACGTTCGTTCTGTCATAGTATCGGTGTATATTAATTTCATTTAATAGTCGTCAAGATCATTTCAAATGAAGGTTTTAAATCCTACAAGAAAATATAGATTGTATTATGTTTTTTGTATGATTGTTAAAAAAAATATGAAATGCTTTTTTATACCATATTACTGTAATGAGTGTGAGTGGATGGATGAGTGCATTAACTTAAGAGTGTATTTATTTTAATTAGTTACAATGTAGCATTAAGATTCTCTTCCACTTTCTACAGATGTACTCTGATTTGACAGGTGCTCTTTAAGTAGTTGTAGTCGAATAATACATGTAACATTAAAAACAAAGCAAAATTATATTTTCTGTTATAAATATATTTTAAACTTTTATAATTATTAATTTAACATAAACTTTTAAGAGTTTTTGTACATTTATAGCTTTATTGTGTATTATTATTATTATTAATATTATTTTTTGTGATGAATACATCATTTAATTGATTATTATGAAGAAAAAAGTATAAATTAATGACTATGAAATTTTCAAGAAAATCTAAACTATTTGTATCTTTTTTTTTTATAATTTTATTAGGTATACGTACAACAGAGATGTTACGATTATCTGAGATGCTTGCACATACTTTTCAGAACACAAGTGACTGTTGTGAGTTGTCAATCAATTATAAGGAAAAGAAATATTATTTTTAATACAATTTCTCAAATTAATATTATGCATTTTGTAAACTGTGTTGTTTTCTGTAAGACAAAGTAGTTTTTGTAATTTAGTTTGTTTTGTTTACTTCAAATTAGAAATTACAGTGATTATGAACATTCATCAACTGTGAACCTGTGATCTGTTTAACAATGGACTAATTGCTTTTAGTGATTGTATTTTCCTACCATTGTTGGTACTAATTTCAAAAGTCCAAAATGTATTCATGACGTGTAAAATACATAATATAATGCAAATCTTAAAGTGTCTTTGCATATAACAATTAAATAGATTGTTATATTGATGTATGAGGGACAGTTTGGACCAATAATGTATTCTAAAATATTAAAGGATAGCAAAACAAAATTCGTTTACTGAATCTTATCGAAACTTTGATTAACTCTGATGTGAGCTTACAGTCTTGTGTGGTTGGCATAACGTTGCTTAAAATTTCCAGTTTGTAAGTCTGTGTGTCCAGTTCTTATAGTTCTTTCAGATGTCTTGATTGCAACTGTCCTGAGTATCACTTAAGAGACAATGGAAAAGTATTGAGACATAGTCAGTACTGGTATTGAGGATGATGCAACAGTTCCTATCAAAAAATGTGAAGGAATTACAAGAATTAGATCACAGCCTTGTAGTGCAAAATTGCACACTATCACTAACCACTCAGTTGCATCAGTGTCAGCGACTTGAAAGTTTACATGTGCCTTACTAGTCCTAGATAAATATAAACTGTGGTTGAAAAAAACTTGCTGACAATGTGTTGTGTATTGTTTAATGCTGTTTCACAAAAAGTGATTGTAGTCGCTTTGATGACCTTTTCTAAATGCTCCGTATTCATTATAATTTTCTTCAGTTTTCAAAGGAATTGTATTAACAGTTTTCCAGTGTTGGACATTTTAGTACAGTGGTTCGCTAGAATGACAGATATTTGCTCTCACCACCACCCTTATTCATGTTACCTTACTATCTAACTATCTACAGTGGCTTCAGTAAAGTCTGAATTACTTTCTTTTTCCAGTTCACTCAAGTACAAACATTGCAACAAATAAACATGAGCTGGTTACACTCACTGTATTTTCTTCTCAGCTTCACTTCACCTTTGTTATTAGCAAACCGAATTTAATTAGAATATGTAAGAATAGCTAAACTGTGATTGCATGTAGTGAATCTATATTCCCCTAATGACATTTAACAGTTGTAAGACGTGCTCTCCCATTAAATTACTTGTGTAGACCAGCGACCCATTAGAAGTTTCAGTACCATGGGTCGATTCATTTGAGCACCAAGTTTGTAGTTCATTCAGCATACTATAGTTGTAGAGTTATCCATTTGCTTTATGTATATCATTTTAAAGAAGGATTATCCCATTATACACCACGAAAATTTTATCATCTTTGTCCAAGATACATAGGTTTAACATGTTGCTGCTACTCACATTTTGAAAGTACATTTACTGGGCATGCCTGTACTATTTTTGAAAATTATTTTAGCGATATGTATTATACAGATTTGTTAAGAAAGTAATAGACTTTATGAATTTAATGTTTAAGTTTGTAATGATTGGTTTTGTACAGGTTTTTTCAAAGAAGATACAGATTTTTATTTTTTGTGTTACAAAATTTATATTTGAAAATTTTCTTATAAATTTGCAAACTAGAAGGAAATAATTTTGCCATATGGACTTCACAATTTTGTTTTAAAACGGAAATTTCATGCATTTATCTTTAATATTAAATGTTTTTATTAAATTGTTGTAAACATGTGTTGTTTAGTGAGAAAAAAGCTAGGTACTTTAGAACTACCTCGCACAGAATTATTTCTCACTGCAAGGCTTAATAAATTACTTCCATTAAAAACTGATTAAAATTGTAATTAGTGTTTGAAATTTAGTGTCCTACATTTGAATGGTGAGACATGTACAATTAGAGTCTGGTGGGGCAACAGATTTGGGACCACAGTCACTACCTGTTTTGCAAGCACCACAAGACTGATTCACTACTGACATCAGTGTATTCATGCACATATTCATTGGACATTACAAACATCCTCATGTCTTGTTTGTTGTCCAGGTCACAGGTTTTACAGCCCCTCATACATTGTTGTTATACAAGAAGAAAATCAAAATTACTTTTTAACTGTTGTTTTGAAGGGAGTTGGAGTGCTTTTTTTAACCAAAGTTAACCACGTTTTGAATGTTTGTAACTGTATTAGGTGAAAAATCAAAATCATTTGTTTTATTATAATATTTTATTGGTTTGTTAATATTTTTTAACGTACTATTTATAATAGCTTTACAGATTTTTTAATACATTGTTTGATACACATCTTAACAGCGGTAACAGAACTGAATAAGATGATATGTACATATATATATATATATATATTTAAAGTTTGAATGAAGAGTAATTACAGTTAGTGTGCCTTTTAAATGTAATAAATTAACTGAAATACAATGTTTAGAATCTTCTGTGTTGTAATTCATTTTTAACATAGTTGAGAAAATATCAATTAAATTAAAATTAAACCTCCGCTCAACAGTCTGTTAAGGACCAAGGCGTACCACACGGCTTTTGTGTTAGTATGACGGTGTATGGCTAGTACTACGCGCCACCAGCTGCTAGTTGCAGTATTCACAGCCAGGAGGCGGCACTGTTATCTCACGCCTACTCAGTTTGCCTCACGACGCTGAGTGCACGCCGTACGGAACCTCCGCCGGGAATTGAACCCGGGACCACTAGCGCATCAATCGCCTGCGTTAGCCACAAGACCACCTGGAGGCTCAATACCTGGAGAAAATATCAATATGCCAAGTAATGTAAAATTGAAAGTTAAGGGCATACGCGCAGAAACCAATTTATGGATGGAGGAGTCCACTTTGAAATTGTGAATGGCAGGAGGGTGACGGAGAATCAGCTGGTATGTAAGTGAAGATGTTGCCAACTTGCATGTGATGTTTTAGTTACCCATACATTGTTAGTTACTGTGTGACGTGCTATCTCAGTCTTGCATTTGTTATTATTATTTCAATTTATTATTAATTGTATCGTTTTACAGTCACTCATTTTTATTAGTTATGTAATTTTTTAGTTAATTTCTATTGGTAGTTTTTATTCTGTAAGTATGTATTATCATAATTATTTGTGTTATCAGCCAGTAATAAGATTTGTTAAAATGGATACTTCTCCTTCAACTAGCAAAGACAGTCAAGCACAGGAAGTAATAATAAACAGTTTTTTGTTGTCCAGGATTAAAAAGATTCTTGCAATTAAATTAATATGAAGAACGCGTTCCTTTATATAATGATAAACTGTAGAGATATCAAGTGTAATTAAGGAGTGGAAGTGTACAGTTTGCAAATTCCATTGCGATAAGAACGGTCAGAAAGGCTGTAGTTTTTTACGTCTCAACAGTACACAATGACAGAACCAAACACACTCAGATATGTTTATAAAACATTCTGATATGTAACAGCAACAAATTCCGATACGTGTGAACAGTACATATCATTTGCTTGATTTGTATAGTAATACAATTATAATATTATTATTATTATTTGATTTACTTTATTGTTATTTTGGAGTGTTAGTGGTCTCACATATTTCTACTAGTAATTTTATACAAACCACTATGTTGTATTTGGTACTGACGAGTGCTTTCGGCAGTCAAGCCATCTTCAGGTCATTTACCAACAGAGAAATATGATACCGTTCACTTCTTATATACCGTTTTACCGGACCTATCTAGCCCCGCCCCCTGACAATATAATGTCGTACTTAGCTCCACCCATAGTGGGTTGTCTTACATTACCAATTTCGTAGCCGTTACAATTTACGTTTAACTTACTCTTTTTTGTCGTCTAATAAGCTGCTAAATATTTCTTCATTTTCAAATGTGGTTTTTATATTCATAAGTCGTTTTTCATCTTTATTTCTTATTTTTAATACAGTAGTCTCTCTTTATAACGATTCTCCCTATAACGATAACCCCTCTATAACGATGAAATTAATGAGGGTTGTTTGGTTTGCCATAACATTAATGTTTATATTCTTTCTCTATACCGATGTTGCTCACTCTTTATAACGATGGTATTTCAGTCTTTCAAGGCGTTTCTGTTTAAAAAATATCATTAATTCTTCATCATCGCCCTCCCATATTAACAAGATATTGTCTACATACCTCATCCATTTCTTAATTTTGTCTTTATTTTTCACTGTTGACATTATTTTATTTTCAAAGAGGTTATTTTTTGAAGAGGTTAACAAATTAGAAGAGAGTATACAATTTAAAATGGAAGTAGGAAACAAGGAAATAAATTTCCTAGATTTAAACATAAGAATAACAAAAGAAAAGAAAAGAAAATTTGACATTTATAGGAAAAGCACATATACGGATGTTATAATACCAAATGATTCATACAATCCAATACAGTATAAAATGGCAGCGATAAATAATTTCTGTCATAGAATAAACAGTTGTATAGAAGATGAGGAAAAATTGTAAAAAACAACAAGTTTAATACGAATGTAGTAGATAAAATATTTAATAATATAAAACGAAGAGAAGAAACAAAAAATGAGAATAGTAAAGAAAAGAAGGAGTATAAGGGATCCATATCTTATATAGGTTATAACACAAGAAAGATACAAAAATGTTTTAGAAAATATAATATAGAGGTAGCGGTTAAAAAATCAAAAACCGTGTTTGTTATAATAAAAACTACGAATTTTGAACAAAAGTACAGTATATATGCTCAGTTGTGGGGAATGTGGAAAAGTGTATCTGGGCAAAACGGGTCGTAAATTTTGCCAGAGATTTAAAGAACATAGGAGGGGTCAAGGAGAGTTAACGACGAATTCATTATACGCTAGGCATTTTGTAGAAGAAGGACATAAATTCATAGACCCAGTCGTAAATTATAAGATAATAAAAGTGATTAGTAAAGAAAGCGAAAGGAAATTAAAAAGAGTGGAAATATTAAAAATAAGAAATAAAGATGAAAAACGACTTATGAATATAAAAACCACATTTGAAAATGAAGAAATATTTAGCAGCTTATTAGACAACAAACAAGAGTAAGTTAAACATAAATTGTAACGGCTACGAAATTGGTAATGTAAGACAACCCACTATGGGTGGAGCTAAGTACGACGTTACTTTGTCAGGGGGCGGGGCTAGATAGGTCTGGTAAAACGGTATATAAGAAGTGAACAGTTTCATATTTCTCTGTTGGTAAATGACCTGAAGATGGCTTGACTGCCGAAAGCACTCGTCAGTACCAAATACAACATAGTGGTTTGTATAAAATTACTAGTAGAAATATTTGATTTATGTCGGAAACAATAAACGTATAATTCTTTTTTTAAAGCCAACTGTGTGACTCTAGCTACACATGCACACACACACACAGATAGAGATTCGTGGTGACACATTTACAAACAAACCTTAACAGTTGTGAGTTTTTCTTACTATTAGAAATTATATTCATAGGTTGGCTGCACCTTCGCTGATAACAACAATTCTCTTCTCACATCTTACAGCGACTCCCTCCACATCGCCTTTCCCCTCTGACCGTAAGCGTTTTGCGCATTTCCATGCCCTTAACTTTCAATTTTGCTATAAGAGTTTTGAACTACTTGGCTAGTGTGAAAGGTGGAAAAGAAGATATTCAACGTGGATTATACAGGTCTTGAAACAATATAAATTACTTCAAATTTATGACTTCAATATATATTATTCGAATTAAACAAACTCTTAACTTTAGGGTGCCTTCTCCAGAGTCCTACAGACGAAAACGGCTGCAGAAAGGATTATTTGGGATGAGCGGTACAAATATAAATACACAGTTTGTGTTAAAACAAATCGCTTCTGGTTTATTATATAAGGTAATTACTCCATTTCACTTTGATGTCAATTAAAGTTCATATTGTGCTATAACTTTTATTGATAATTTACACTTAATTAATTTTAACTTTATTCATCGTTTTGTTTACTTCTAATTTCTTCGGGCACCATCTTGCCTTAGTACCAATTACAAGAAATAAAATATGTACTTACCATGTCGGGCCAGATTCTTTTCGGCGAACTCAAAAGAACAGAATTATGGCTGTTTGAAATAAAGGGAGCTTTACTTATTTCCCATAATTAAGTTTTATTAACAATTAATTATTTTCTTTCATCATTATATATTTTTTTTTTATCATTGACAAACTACCTCTTCCACCCCCTCATTTATTATAAAATTCCCATTCTAAAACTCACATAAAATAAAATTGAAACATGGTATAAAATTTTCAAATAATAAAAAAAATCAAGATATTAAATATAACTAATTTTTAAAAACACAAACCAGCCTTCTTTATCTACATACTTTCACTCACGCAGACACACACACACACACAGTTACTTTATGCCCTTAGAGATCTCATTTTGTTTTTGTTTAAAAGTTTATTTCATCGCATTCAAAGTAATTTTGAATAGCCCTTGTTAAAATTTATGTACACATTAGCTACTTAGCTGTTCAACTGAGTCTTGAAGACGTCACACTTTTACGCGCACATTGTTAAGTTTTCAACTGATAATTTCCGAAAAAACTGTTCTTGTGTAACGAAAAACTGTTGGTTATGTATAAATTTCTATTTTACGTCATTTTAAAAAACTGTTATTTACATTTTCTGTTTTGCGGGCGTGACGAAAACTTCGCCCAGCCGGCGGACGCGCAGACAGATTGTGTCCGTATTTATTGGATGTTCATAGCCGACTGACTTTGTTCTCTGAGCGCCAACGAAGCTGCTGGCGTTGACACTCCTACATTCCAAAGCTGGGATCGTCTCTGACGTAATATCGTTCGATGTTGTTACATAATCAGTTAGTCACTGGTTCTCAAAATAACTGCTTTACTTGCATCTGGAGCTGACCTTGACACATTTTTGCTTGTTTGTCTTACTACGTCTTTATAATTCATGCATAATATTTCCAATCACTCCTGCCACTTTCGTTACTCATAAAATTTACCTTATCATCAATTTATGTTTATTTCTCCCAAAATTATTATTATTATAAAAATGCTATTTATTTTTATTAAAATACAATGATTTCTTATATTACCCCAGGTATGCCAAAATGTCCCGTTACAATATTTCTTTCTGGTATATTATGTTGTATTAGTAATGCATTGAATTAGTAACAGATAACATAAAATCAAACAAATTAATAAATGAAATCTTTCTTACTTAACTAACCTATGACAAATTATTTATTTTTAAATCAACCAGTACGTAATTTATATCTTTTCCCCTTGCTATTTTCTTTTATAAAAGCCCCTTTCCGTTAGAGATCTCGATTGTTAAGTTTACAAGTAAACTTTTTCTTTTAAAATAAACTATCAGCATTCATTTTAAACTGATTTTAATATGCCTATTTAGGGTTGTTAGTTACCCGTCCGCCGTGTGTGTCCATGTGGTTTGTTGCACTGTCTTGTGTTGACCGCTGTCTTGGTTCGAGCGCACTCACGCAACTGTTTAGACTGAGTTTACTGTGTTTTTAATTAAATTTTCACTGCTTTGATTGAATATTTCTATCTATCGTAATGCATAGTCGGCCGACATTAACTTGCTCGAGCACTTAGATGGTTAATTTTTCTGGCCGCGCTATACTGTTTGTACACTTTTACGTATTTTATTAGATAGGCCATTTATAATGTCGGCCTATCTTACACACCCGAGGCCACTGTTATTCGTTTAACTTATTAATGCACCGCTCTCCACTGCTGTCTTGTGCAAACTCTAGGGTGACAAAGTTCTTACAGTGATTCACAAAGACTGCTGCTGGCAAGCTATTGCATAATACGTCTGGTTGGGCAGGCTACAGGCTCCAGACATAAACATAAATATAAATAGTCTGCCATAACATTGTATGTTACACTGGGGCACCTCACAGGTGAATACTAACAATTGAAACAATTGAATTTTTACTGTTTCTCTAGCATACAAATCTGTACCGTTACAATACCCCCCCCCCAATGAGAGGTTTTGTGCCGAAGCATAAAAACTCTCATTGCCTAAAACTTGAGAGGATCAGTGAAGATATGGCGCCGCAGCCCCCATTAATTTTTTACTAAAATCATGGGTACTTACCCCCCCCTAGTCCGGTGGCTGTGGCCGCACCCATCCAACCTCACTGGACTTCTCTCCTCGAGATCCCAACACCATAAGATCGGGCCGATACCCGCCACAGTATCACCTGACTCTATAACATTCAATTAAAATATCAATAAATGGCCTTCCATTACTCCATATCCACAACTGATTTGTTCCTCTTCGTCGTACCGGTACATTATTGGCAACGTACTGGTTCTTTTATATACAAAGTGCTGGTTTAGTTTTTAATTTTGATAATATAAACTTACTGTCTAGTTATAGCTAGATCATATAAATTCCATACAAATTAAATAATTTTCACAATATGTTATTACCCTTCCAAAATAACACATTGATTGGCCCAGTTTTTGATTATTTTTTACCCATAAATTTCCTTCATTTTTCAGCTTTAAATGGATATTTCAATCATTACGTTTTCATCAGTAATTGTTTAATTTACCATTACAATTAAAATTCAAATTAAAATAAGTTTAAATTCATTATTAAAAATCATCTTTTCAATTAATTTAATTTCATTATATCAATCTCATTTGTTCAAAACAAAAATATTAATTGCATTACAATCAAAACACTACGTCATTTCCTTATGTTATTTATAAAAAGCTACCTCCATTTCAACACATCTGGTATTTCTTTTATTTCATAATAGAATTTGCTCATAGCACTGATTCATCAAACTACAACATTGTTGTTGTTGTCAGCTCGAGCATGACTGTAAACATTAGTCACACAACAGACAACATACCTGTTTACATTAACAGTTGTCTACAAGGCTTGTTTCATAAACAGACTCAGTCTCAACATTCCTGATTACAACACCACTAATACCTGTACTTCCTTCAATTTTCAGTTTCTATAAATCTTTTAGTGTTAACATATTGTTAAATAACCAGATTCCCTCCCGTTTAATATTTAATTGTTTGTTTAACAGGGTCTCTAATATTGTAGTAATTATTTTTATAATTGATAAAGTTTGTTGTTATTATTAGCGATTTAGTTTATTGATTTACCTAATTCAATGTAGATAAATCGGTTTACTTACACTTTCGTTGTTTAATTAATGTTTAGTTTATTATGAGTAAATGTTGACTTGTCGATCCGTTGATGAATGTAACTGGTGCGTAGATCTCTTGAAGTCGACTCCTCTTCTATTAAATTTGTCATCTGTGTAAGTTAAAGTATTGTCTGGACAAAGTTTATTAATATAAATGACACTTCACGTACCTGTTTTGAAGTACTGGATGTTCAGACGTTCACAGTTAATTAATAAACTGTAAAGTTCTAGGTTGACCAGTATAATATTGCTGTGAAGTTTTTTACAACACTTTATATATTACTTGGGCGCCATATGGGTTTTTTCCACAGAAATGTCCCATAAAAATAAACTTCTGATTTAATAATTGATCGTATTGACCTTTACTGATTCTACCTTTAAAGGTTATAGAAATTGAGATTAAGTTAAACAGGTTACCTGATAGTTCACTGTTAAAATGCACCTTAGTGCTAGCAATACTCATGGTTGATTATTTATTAAAATAATTAATAACAAAGGTTGATGCTGTATAAGGTTGTTTATTATGACCTATTGAATCAGGTTGACTAATACATTCAAAAATAATAAATTGCGGATCACAAGTTGTCCGGTTTAATGATTGGCCTAGCTCAGTTTTAAGAATAATAAAAACTCTTATTTCCTATTAACAAATTATTTCTCTTATTTAATTAAATAACTCAAGGGTGGTTTCTTTTAAAATACAGAATAGAACGTTATTTTTCCTTCCCAAAAAACACTAGTACGATATCATAATTCAGGTTAGACACCTTTAATAATTTCAATTGAATAAATTGAGTAACGAGAAGTTCGTTTGTTTAGACTCGAACTGATTTTAGTTATAAAAATTTAGTACATATACTCTTACATCGGGATATCTTAATCGCTCTAAATAAATTTGGTACAATGTTATCTACAAATAGTCTTATTGGTTTTGCGTCAGTACGAAGTGTGTTAAGCTCTACGATTAACTGATGAAATGTAAACAAATAAAATTTTATCACTGTACTACTTTGTTTTTTAATCGTATCGATTAAAATAAACACATTAACGATCGGATTATAGTAACCGTTAATTCACTTGACTTAAATCGCACTTGGAACGAGAATAACCTTCTTCTGACTAATGATATGTTACCGCATTTTTAGGTTATGTTTACTGGTCTCGTTCCGATACACGCACTATTTATTTAAAGTCACAACTAACTCTCGATGCACTTAGGTGAGATTATTCGTCTCCTCAATAGTTAATTTCCAAAATTTACTGTAATTACTTCAATATGTACTGTTGTTGTTGATGATATGATATAAACAAAATGCAGAACGCAGACGATTAGCTTGTGGAGAAAAATGCCAATGCCAGTTTTTTCGCGCATCGTCGATTATATAGCAGCCTCTTGATCTTCGCTGGGGTTCATTTTCGCTAAGTAAACTCGTTCGTGATTGGTATAAAATTATGTCATGATGACGTAATGTTATTAATAAACCTTACTGATAAGTATTCTGTACTCTCTAATGTTGTTGTTATATTACATGAACTTCTTTAAATTTTGCCAAAAAAATGATGCTAACGTTAATTACTTGACTATTACAATTCCATTTTTGATGCTATTACTACCAAATTATAGCTTATTTTCTTATCTTTAATTTGATGTGGCTTGAGGCCATTTTAAACATAGTTTGCATTAACAATACATTAATTTACTAAATATCACTATAATATTGACGACTTGGAACACTAAGTTTTTTATAAGTAAAAACGTAAAGTTTTACCTTACAGCCTAAACCGGCTTTCACCTTTAGAAGGCTTTATTGGTAGTCCAAACTTCTGAGCTGTAAGTCATGATACTTCTAACAATGGTTTTAAATATTTTGGTTTCAGTTTCTGCTGCAATTTCCTTATCCCACAGGATTCCATTTAATATAGATATAGCCATCCTAATGTAGTGGAAAGAACGTCAGTTTCCACTGTTACAAACCTCGTCCGCTTTCTGATGAAAGCTGACTGCCTGCACAATTAGATGGCTGTGCATTCTATTTCACTTCATCGATGATACGCAGCTGTCAGATCATACATCCTGTATGCTAACGCTGAGCGCCCCCCGAGGTAGTAATAAATTTTATAGTTAAATCGACAAACGACACCACATCGTTAACTCCTGTTTCTGGTTCTCCTCAATGTACGCTTAGTATTATTTTATATGCAGACGATGTTGTTATTATACAATAGACAGACAGATTAGTGTGTCAGTTGTAGTTGGTTTTCTGTATATACTGAATTTGTGCCTGTGTTCTAGTTTTGTGATGGAGAGGTCTAAGAAGTTTATGGTATTGTTGTGTTCGTATTCGGCAGTGAAGGTTATGTTTTTATGTATTTTGTTTATGTGCGTTAGTAACTCACATTGTCTTTTGTTTCTTCTGTATAGTATTAGAATGTCATCAACGTATCTGTGCCAATATAGACTGACACACTAATACACAACACCTCCAATCACCCAATACAACACAAACTAGCTGCTTTTAGAACCATGATACATAGACTTAACAACATCCCCTTAGATGAAATAGACTACAAAGACGAACTAAACACGATAAAATATCTAGCAGAATCTAACGGTTATGACAGAACAATAGTCAGTAAACTCCTACACAAAACACAAAACAAACAACAGACAAAGACAGAAAACAACAAATTCATAGCACTAACATACATCAACAAACAAACAGAAAAAATTGCCCACAAATTCAAAAAAGCAGGATACAGAATCGCTTACAAAACTACTAACAAAACAGAACACACACTATCAAAACGCATGCCCAAAGCACAAAACAAATTCGATCTACCCGGTGTCTATAAGCTAAATTGTTCAAATTGCAATAAATTCTACATAGGCCAGACAGGACGTAGCTTCAAACAGAGATACATTGAACACACAAAAGCACTCCACACCACTACAGAATCTACCTTCGCAAACCACCTCATTGAAGCAAACCACACATATAAAAACATCGACAATAACATGAACATACTACACGTACACACAAAAGGCCGAAAACTAGACACTCTAGAACAATTAGAAATATACAAACACACAAAAACAAATAAAAACGACATCCTAAATGAACAGACACAATTCAAATCGCACGCATTATTCGAACACATCTCACCACACACACACAGCTTCAATCTTTCGAAAAACTATCTCGTCACCAACAACAAGACGAACAACGCTACCTACGACAGCCTCTGATGAAGCCTTCTATAGGTGAAAGCCGGTTTAGGCTGTAAGGTAAAACTTTACGTTTTTACTTATAAAAAACTTAGTGTTCCGAGTCGTCAATATTATAGTGATATTTAGTTAAGTAACGGACACATCATGGACAACGAAATCCAACACATTAATTTACTGTCCTAAGACATGGTTTCCTAGTGTCGTCTGCTAACAATGCAAATTCGACTATTTACCTTTCTTTAATATTTGATTAATTACATTTGTTTTCTCTTCCGAACAGTATAAAATGATTAAAATTAACTACATTATTAAATCTAAATGCTGCCTACAGCTAAACAATATAAATTCTTGGTCTAATTATGTCGACACATTACTTTGAAAATTCCTAATTCACTAATTACATTATTATATATCCTACTCATTTCTAAAGCATATAATATCGGTCAAGTGGTGGTACTTTACACCTTATTCGTTATAGTTATACTTCTATTAGTTTATGCTAATTAGGGGTTCTATTTCCCTATCATTTCATTTACATAAACTTGGTCATACAGAGTCTGGGTGTAATTCTATTACAAGGTTTATTCCCTGATTACTATTGTCTTTACATACATATTATTTACTTAGGAAGTTACCTACATACATATAAGGCTTCCAATTATAATTACTCTTAATCTATACTACTACACATTTATTTGTAATTCTATCTTTTACAATTTTGTGGCTACCTCTAGCATAGTACATAGTGTTTGTTACTTCTATATCATGGTTCTATTTATATCAGCCAATATGCTGTTATTTGTTACCATGTTATTAAAGTCAGTGTTTAATTTGTTTGTTCTGTATGACTCTACTCATCAAGGTTTTTATCTGGCTTAATTGACAGCTTATTTGTGAATCTTTGCTTGTCCATTTGTCATAGTCAGTCAGTTTATTGAAGTTGTAGTGTCATGTAGTGGATTCATCACTGCTTCTTGGGATCCCTCCTCTTCTTTCTTCTTAGCTGGTCCATTCTCTTCTCTGTTACATTCATTTTAATTTACTCATTTACAACTCTAGTGTTATATTTCACCTTCCTGGTGCTCATTATGGTTATGGAACATTTGGTGATGTTACATATACTCCCCTCTCAAAATTGATAATTTGAGAAATCAAGTTTTGTGGTTTGATGAAATTATCACTTTATCTTGGTTCAATTATAAGATTACTGCTTTTTTCCTTACTGAATTTAATAGTCTGTTGGTGATTTGTTTTAGACTAAGTTCACTGCTAGTACTATCTTCAGCTTACAAGTATTGGTCAAGTTTTTACTCTCTTGGTCAGTTAGTTATATCGTACATTTGTTCTTATTTTAACAATTTCCCTGTTTTTCAATAATACATTTTTTCTTCACATTATATATATCTTGATTCATGTGACAATTCTCCTATGCTCTTTTATTTACCTCATAGTTGTTGGTTTAATCCTTGAAATATCATAATTCCCTAACATTTTATAGCAGACTTGTATAGACTTTTATAGCAATTTTTTATAGCGAGACTGTAACCTGACTCGGGTACTGAAGTCAGCTTGTGATAACGAATTGTTTATACCCGTTATGGGCAATTGAGATTTGATTAGTTTCAGACCCATACGGCGTGCGAAATCCATTGTACAAAAGTTAGCCTGCGAACCAGAATCAAGTAAAATTCTGACACGGTGCTTTCTACCTGCACGGTCAGTAGTCATGCAGACTGCTGTAGATAATAATATGGATTTATTTGTTTGCAACTTCAGCGAACACGGGTTGTTACTGGACGATTCGGGTTTGTTAGACATATGAATCATGGTATGATGACATTTTGCACACTTTCTACAAGAAAATTTAGATAGCCAATGGGCGCTATCGTGGCCTGCACGAAAGCAATTTAGACAGAGTTTGTTTTTGAGTATAATGTTTTTTCTCTCGTGAATATTAAGCGTTATAAATTGTGGACAAGCAATAATTCTGTGTTTACCCTTGCACAGTTGACATAGATTATATCCGAGATGGGAGTGAAATGTGGCCTTGGCCGCATTTACCGTTTTTATTGACTTGCGATAAGGGGACTTATCGCAAACGTTTATCTTGTTCATTGAAGTGGTTTCACTATCCAGATTTTGCAATAGCTGCCTACGTGCATTTAAGAATTTTATTTAAGAATTTATTTACTTTACAATTTCAAAATCTTTTAATTGAATGTATAACTCTTCTTACTTATTTACTAACAATCCTAATAACCACATAAAAACACACAACTTATTTCTACTAAAAATTCAAAATAAATGCACTTGAGTACAATAGAGAACATAAAATACACATCATAAATCAGCTGACACCTTCCCTACTTATAAGGAACATTACAATTTACAATAACGTTCTTTAATATAAAAATAGGAAATTAAAAAAAAATAACTTAAAAAAAAAATTTTTAATTTCCCAAAATATTTCTTTTATCAATCTCAAGAAAAAATAAGATTATTTGATTTAATTAAGTAACAAAACTTTCATGAATCGATTACTAGAAACCTGTCCTGTCTCCAACATCAGCCATCAGCTGATCTCTCTGGGTCAAGTGAATGACCTTACCCTATATACACCATACAAAACTATACCATAAAAAATACACAACATCTGCTCATAATTCTTACACTCTAACATAATAACGATAATGATACAATAAAACATAATAAACAAAATCTGATAAACATCTTTTATACTTGAAATAGTCTTTTCTGAATCAGTAGAGTCCTTTATGAAATCATTACACAGCGCATAACACATTTAAATCACTTACTTCTAATCAGCTCATCTATTACAATAGTATTCCTTGAATCAAAATAAAACATTATAATTGACTCTATCACTTAAAATTGTTTGCTCTCATAAGGGAAATACATCACTAATCATCGAGTCATAGTTATAGCAACTGTTACTGAACAGGAACTGGGTCGTCAACCACCAACTCTCTCTATAGAGTAAGTGAAATTGATCGCCCACTGTTTACAGAGGTCGTCACTGTCTCACTGATTACTCAGTTACCCTCCTACTACATCAGTTTTCTTAAATTCCCCCCTTTACCCAGTTACAATTAGGTAACCACCCGCCGGATAAACCGAATCGAGCGTTTGCCTTATGCACAGATACGTTATCTGTGCCCCTGGCTTGTAACGGCCAGCTCCTTTTCCACACACACTATTGTTTCCTGGTGTTGGACTGTAGCGCCCATTTGCATCCCCAAGAACTGAAGTTTACATATATATGGTATAGACGCTGCCTATACCGTTCTTGGTTCAGTGTTATATAAAAATTCGGCCGAGGACACCAGTAATCCTACTATAATGATTCACACACCCTTAAAACGGCACTATCACCACCTTCATGATAGCCGCTGTTCCATAGTTATGTAGTTTCCTCTGAGTTACCCCCCGGTTAATTTCAATGTTCACCAATTTAGAAAATACTTACATAAATCCACGGTCAGGGTTCGGTGAAGCCATGACCGCCCGAAAATGGAGAAACTACCAAAAGACATATAAGGTTCACACTGATACTGCTACTACAATTCACAGAGGGTAAATTCTTATATGTTTGGTTATATTATTATTCAATTTTCATATTTAACATCTCTTAGACTCATCTACACTTTTAACTTTTAAACATCAAACATTTCATTTTCTTTAAATTGCATTGTAAATTTCATACTTACAGTACATCACTCATATACTGTCATAGACACAAAATATAAACATTGATTACCACCAAATCATGTACACAACTCCATGTATCTTCTGAAACATTTTAACAACCATGTTACTCCACAAACTAAACACATTTTACATTTATTTATTTATTATTTATTATCAAGTTCCAATCTCCTAAAGTCATTTAAATTCATTATCAAAATCTCTTTATACAACATTTTAAATTAATCAATTAATACATCTCAAATTATTTTAATTCCATCAATTATTAAAACCACAATATTTTAATTACCTTACTCCCAGACAATTACAATTCATTTATTACCTTCATAAGTATTCTTCTTATTTATTTAGCCTGCCAAAATATAATTATTATTAAGATCAATTTCTACTACATACACACATTAATTGCATCAAATACATTTTACAACATAGACACAATTAATTTCACTATAAATTTATTTACAATTCTTCGTCATTAATTTTTCTGTTTACCACACCTCATTTCCTAATTTAGCCAGGTCATTACCATAAACTAAAATATTTAAAATGTCCATTCACTGATTTTTTTCTTTACCCCCCATCATCATATAATAGTCATGTATTTATAACATAAATCATTTTTATCGACACATATTACATTATAGTCATTATTGTAATTACTACTTTCGTTAATTATATTAATATAGTAATTAACTACATTTTTGTCTCCCATTAATTCATAAAACCCGTCTACATTGGTAATTTTAGTCCAGTCTCCATCAGTATTTTTGATTATTCCCATGTCATTTGTATCATCATATTCATTTACTATATCAATCACAACATCAGGTGAGTTATTATCATTTACAACAGTATTATCAAAATAATCATCAATCTTCATTTCCCAAGGTAAGCATTTCATATTGTTTATCATTTCCACTTCTAACCTCTCTATCAACTCTTTATAATTTCTCTTTAACTGATATAATTCTATCTCCCTATCTACACACAACTCTCTCTCTAAATATCTCTCACCACAATGCCATATCACTTTATCTCTCTCACTGCATGCAGAGGGTACTGCTATATTAAAACACCTCCTTGTTCCTCCAGGAACAACACAAAAATTCAAAATACAATTATTGGTAAAACACTTATCTACCCAATACATTCGTGAAGACCTTTCTTCACCCCCCACAACACCACGGGAAAATTTTACCCTCTGCCACCCCTCTACCTCTATACTATCTCTCCACTTTCTCTCTGACTCATTAACACACCTTAACATTCCATTATTACATCCTACTTCCACTAAAACTTTATCAGCACTATCAATATTCACAACAATTATATCATCGTAATTCTCACCCCTACTTACCTCATTATAATTATCGTTATTACTCCCCTCATTAATTATTTCTTCACTAATTTTCGTCATATTACTACCACTGTTACTTACCGTTGTATTAACTATCTGATTTACCTTACTTTTAATCTGTTCCTCTACTGACTCTACCATTTTCTCAATATTCTGTTCTAATTTGTTAAAGTTAGTTTCAAATATTTCATTGGTTTTCTCGACATTTTTATTGATTTCATTAATATGGTTTTTTAATTCACTAAAATTGCTTTCACATTTTACTTTTTGTCATGTATTTCACTACTCAATTTATCAAATTTATTATCAACTTTTTGTCATTACTATCAAAACGACTCTTTATTTCTTTATTATGTTCCTTCAATTCCTTGAATTGATTTAATAAAAAACTCATTACATCATTGTCAAATTTATTACATTTTATCGAGGTTGGAGTTAATTGAACCCCCGAATCCTCAGTCACATTGCTTTGATCTGTTACATTTACTTCTACTATTTTGTCTTGACCCACATTCGGAGTCGAATGGACTTCAAGGTTGTTCATAATAGCTGATTAATCAAAATTGGTAATTTCATTTATATCGTTTTCATTATTACTACCTGCCATTTTTAAATTATAAATTTACTGATACAAATTTACTTACATATAAAACCTCTTACACTTAACCTAACAATGACGTACTATTTTTATGTATGTTACGTAATTTGTACGTCTTATTGCTTAACCTCCAAATCACTTATTTCGAGTAGACGTGGTCTACACAGAGTATGAATTTGCGTAGACTGCCCCTGTTCGGGCGCCATTGAGAACTTACAAATTTATCGCAAACATAACATTTAATCAACATACAAATTCCTTAGCTTCATCGGGTTACAGAGTCTTTACATGAACTCGATCTAAATAAGTGATTTAGGGTTATCTGCAGTAATAATTACTCGCATTTACTATTAATGAACTCAAGTTTATTTAACATTCTTTGAAATATGTTGTTTTACGTTACTGGTTTGTTATTCTCCTTTTTGATCAGGAAACACTGTTATTTATATGTTACTATCATACAGACACATGAAATAGAAAAAACTTGTTGAATTACTTATAGCACTAACAGTTTTACATAATAATATTATTTAAGATAAAAAGACAACCCAGCTTGCTACATTCACTCATTCATTCTAATTACCCCCTTTTGTGTAAAATAATGATAATAAATTGTCGGAATACAGTTACATGGTGTGGCGTCGTCGCTCCCGACCGCGTGGTGCGTCAGACAGAGTTTGCTTATTCACTGTCCAAAAGTGTTTCATTCTTTTTGGATAAAATTTCACTAGTTGACACTGTACCATATGTATTTAGATATTTTTTATACTACTTCAAACATTTTTTTTTGTACACTGGTTTGGTCGCTATTTAGTTAGACTTACTTACTACAGATAAAGAATTCCTTAGGGCCCACGAGTCTTAGCGTACGTCTTGAGAACATCTCAACCGATAGTTTCCCCCTTACTACCTGCCATTTTTAAATTATAAATTAACTGATACAAATTTACTTACATATAAAACCTCTTACACTTAACCTAACAATGACGTACTATTTTATGTATGGTACGTAAGTTGTACGTCTTATTGCTTAACCTGCAAATCACTTATTTCGAGTAGACGTGGTCTACACAGAGTATGAATTTGCGTAGACTGCCCCTGTGCGGGCGCCATTGAGAACTTACGAATTTATCGCAAACATAATATTTAATCAACATACAAATTCCTTAGCTTCATCGGGTTCCAGTCTTCACGTGAACTCGATCTAAATAAGTGATTTAGGTTTATCTGCAGTAATAATTACTCGCATTTACTATTAATGAACTCAAGTTTATTTAACATTCTTTGAAATATGTTGTTTTACGTTACCGGTTTGTTAGTCTCCTTTTTGATCAGGAAACACTGTTATTTATCTGTTACCATTATACAGACACATGAAATAGAAAAACTTGTTGAATTACTTATAGTGCTAACAGCTTTACATAGTATTATTTAAGATAATAAGACAACCCAGCTTGCTACATTCACTCACTCATTCCAATTACCCCCTTGTATATAAAATAATGAAAATAAGTTGGCGGAATAGTTACATGGTGTGGCATCGTTGCTCCTGAACGCGTGGTGCATCACACAGAGTTTGCTTATTCACTGTCCAAGAGGTTATTTTTTCATTCTTTCTGAATAAAATTTCACTAGTTAACACTGTTCCATATGTATTTAGATATTTTTTATACTATTTCACACATTTTTTTTTTTTTGTACACTGGTTTGGTCGGCCGACCCTAATTTACTCGAGTAAAGTTTGAGATGACCGCGCGGTCTTGCTGGTGTAATTAGACTGGGCCTGCTACTATGCACACAGCTTCTCGCTACAACTCTGTGAAGCAGACGGAAATGCACAGCCCTCAAGTCATGAACTGTCCGTCACCGTAGATGTAGCGTGGTTTTTTAATGTGCCCAAGTTGTTGACGATATCAACCGGCGACGATACAGGAAGCACAGGTAGGTGTGGCCTCTAATTAATTTCCTTCAGCATCAGAGCACATTGTGATATAATTGTTCAGCCTCGCCATTTTTTCGAAGCGTCGTTTCAGTCTGCCCGCGTGCTCGTTTTGCGCGTACTCTGTTCGTGACAAAACACTTGATTTCCCAAAACAGTATTGCGTTTTATTACCACACCCCGCTCACAAGGCTATGTCACTGTTCATTGTTTGAATAGAATCTTTTTTACGTGGGACTTGCAACTGAAAATTAAATAAATTTATGACTTAAATGAAAAATAAAAATCCCTCCTTTTTGTCCCATTACATCATTACAACAAATATAGCGTACATAACTCCATGTATCTTCTGAAACATTATAACAATCATATGATTCCACAACTATATACATTTTACATTGATTCATTTACTGTTTACTATCAAGTTTAAATCATTTAAATTCATTATCAAAATTTAATTATAGAACATTAATTAATTTATTAATCTCAAATTCTTTAATTCAATCAATTATTGGAAATTCCAGTTATTTAATTGCATTACTCCAAAACAATTACAATTCAGTTGTTTTATAAACTTCCTAATTACTTTTGGTATTCGTTTAGTCTGATAAAATATTATTATTAAAATCAAATTACTACTGCATACATACATTGTTTACGTAAAATACAACTTACAACACAAACACAATTAATTTCACTATAAATTTATTTACAATTTTTTTGTCATTATTTTATTGTTTACCATACTTCATTTTATAAAACAGTCCAATTCAAAGCCATTAATTACATAGTTATATGCTCATGAACATTAATTGTTTTACCCCCCATCATCGTACAATAACCTGGTCTTACATCGACACCAATCATTTTTTATTAAACTCATTATATCATTTTTATTAATATTGTAACGTCTCGCTGAGCTTCGGAGTATCGTTTCGAATAATCGTCTCTCTTGCGATCGTCACTGTAATTATTTAATGAAATCTATGTTTTATTTGCCCCACGTTATTAGCGTCATCTTGCAACGTCTCGTGCTGAGCTTCTGTCTCGAGTAATTTACGTCTATTTGTTATTTTTTTGAAACGCTCGCTTAATTGAGAGTCACAGAATTTGTTATCTTTATGTTATATGTCTTCAAAATCGAGTGTGTGATTATGCCAAGATATTGAATGATTTTCTTAAATTTTGATTATGTGAAATCAATACCGTTGTTTGACAGTAGTTAGGAGAGAGAGTGAAGAAAGGCAAAGAGAATTACTCTCTCAGTATACGATTGAGTATTTCAAATTTTTCCGCTCGTGGCATCAGCTGATTGCTAATTTTACGAACCCATTTGAGGTTAAATCACTTCAAATGGTACGTAATAAATTCTGGATGTCCGGACTGATTTCCTTTCTCTTCTCGATCCTTTTATAACCTGTAACCAACTACCATCTACTGGAAATAATACACACTTTATTTTTAAACCACAAGGCATTCCTTGAATTTATTTAACATTTTATAGTCTCCCAAAACATGAATGGATAATCGATTATTTCATAAATCACAGAGCTATTTTCGATCTTACTTTTACAAACATATATCATATAACAAATATTTTTATTTTAAGTTTTAATAACAAGAAATAAATAAGTAATTAATTTCCCAGGGTTATTTAGGTTCTTTGAACTTTGAGGAAGTCAGAAATGTATATGGGTCAGTATCAAGCTTTACATAAATTATTTTAAAATTAGTATAATTGGTATCATGTAGTTGATTTTTTGATCGCTAGAGCGCAGGCTACTTTTCTTCACTGGCAAAAAACAAACACTAATACATCATGGCTGCGGGAAAGTTATTAACAAGACCACGTCTTGCTGTTTTTTTGGTTAATAAAAATTAAAGTTTATGTCCACCTCTTTTCCAGAAGTATTTAAAGAGATTGTGCTGTTTCTAGTGTTCTAAGTTTATAGTTGAGGTGTAATTTAGTTAAATTTTAATAGGTAACGATCTCACCAACAATGTTGAATTTCGGTAGGCTATGCTTGAAAATGGAAGGCTGATTTTTCAATTTTTCATCAATTTGCGGGCGTGAATTATTCTGTTCGAAGGATGTTTATGGTGTAGTGGATATCACTCATTAAGTTTATTAATTTTGCACTGATTATTTCCAAATGGTATTTATAAATTTCTTAATTTTTTCTAGACATTATACTTTTCAACTACTAACTTCCAGTATATCTGAACAATAATTTAATTCTTGTTAGTTAGTTACTCTTAGTAACCAAGAATTTTTATGGTATTTTATTGGCTAATCTAGATACCTTTTAGTATATAGGTGTGTAATCACTTATTAACACATTTAATTATTAAAATTTTATTCATTGTGATGACTTACCTCTTAGTCCAAAGGTTCGTTGCATGAACTGCGACATACAAGTATGACCTTCAGGTTACCTTAATAACGTACTCGACTCGCTTACATTTGAAACAAATCTAATTTAATTGCATTCTCTAATTTCTTTCAAATACACACCTTACTCATCCTTCTACCTCAATTCACATATTATTGCAGAAACATTTATTTTAACATTTAACTTCTTCTAATATATTTATGAATCTATCAAAGCGACCCAGATTGCCCATCCACTCATTCATACGAAAACCCCGCTTTTATATAATTACTTTAAACCCCTGTTTATATATGATCATAATAATTTTGATTTGGATACAGTTACAGTTTACTGTGGCGTCTCCGTTGACCGCATGGCGCGTCACACACACTATTCCTTTTTTGATAACAAATGTTATTGTTCCATTGGTTTTGGAAGCCGCACTTAGTCACTGATTTATACTACTCTACTTTGATTTATACTTTTTTAATTATACATACTGTTATGGTCGGCCGACCTTTACATTGCCCGAGCAGAAAATTGAGTTTGACCATGCGTGGCCTATATTGTTAGTTGACTGGGAAGAGCGTTACCAAAAAATCTCCCACCACGTCAGGTCGCTGGACAGGAAAACCAATGCCTTCTTATGTGGGAATGTCCGTCACTGTACCCAAAGTACGTTGTTGTTCATGTGCATTTGGGCTGACGATATTTTGAGGTCACTAGTCACGTCACTCAAATGGGTGTGGTCTCTTCCATACTTCCACCCGCATACCAACTCGTGGCAAGAAATATAACATCGTGGGCCATTTTGGTTGACTTCAGTTGAGTCGGCTTAGCGTCCTGTCCGCACGCCTGTTGGTGTTGTGCGCACTAGTGTGTCACACACATTTGATTTCTGGGAAGTGTAATGCGTCTTACCGCGCCCGCTTGCAAAATTACAACGTTGTTACTGCGTTCTTTGTTTGACTGTAACCGTTTTATGTAGTGGACTTGCTACCTTATTTATGCATTGATTAAAATATGAAATAAAATAAAACACCCCATTTTGCCCCATTACAATACCCCCCCAATGAGAGGTCTTTTGTTGAGACAGAAGAACTCTCATTGCTAAACCCCTAAGAGGATCGGTGAGGATATGGTGCCAACAACCCCCATTAATTCTTAACGCATCATGAGTAAACTACCCCCTTAGCTCGGCGACTATGGCTGCACCTGAACGAGATTACTAGACTTCTCTGCTCGAGATCCCAACACCATAAACTTGGACCGGTACTCACCATAGTACACCCAACCTTCTATCATTCCACCCCAAAATCCAAACCCTGGCATGCTACCATGCCCTATCCTCCACCGATATGTTCCCCCTTACATGCACCCTGGGTCGCTTTTGGCAAGTACTGGGTGCGTACACATACTCATTTCTATATTCGGAACAAATTCAATTTTCTACTAATAAACATACAGATTCTCTACTTCAACTCACTCCTAAAATATTTTGTTCTGCAAATTTCAACTTCTTTTCGCAAATTAACTTTTTTCGTTTTCAACTCAAAACACAGCAGCTAATCAAATTCATATCATTTAAGTTTTGTTCAAAAATTCATTTCAGTTCAAAATTAACCTGTTATACTACCATTACTTTCATCAAAACAAAAAATAAAAAAATCTTTTACATGAATCTATCAACTCTATCAATTTTCTTCACTACTACTAACAATCCAAAATTAATAAGTAAAGATACAAAAGCCACCCTATATAAGACCTTGATTAGACTAGTCCTGATGTATGGCTCGGAATGCTGGGTGGTAAAAAAAACTAGATGAGCAGAAACTATCCGTTTTTGAGAGGAGGGTACTGAGGAGAATCTATGGCCCTGTGAGGGAAAACGACATTTGGAGGCGATTGCATAATCGAGAGTTGTACGAAAGGTTTAAAGATCTTCCGATCGTGCAACTCATACAAATTAACAGATTGCGTTGGGCTGGTCATGTGCAGAGAATGGCGGAGGATAGAATCCCAAAAACAGTGATGAATTATTTGCTGATGGGAAAGAGAAGGAAGGGAAGACCGCGTACAAGATGGCTGGACCAGGTTGGTAAGGAGGCAGTGAGGCTGGGTGCAGCAAACTGGTGGACATTGGCCGGGAGTAGAGACCAGTGGGGAAGATTTCTTTTGGAGGCCAGGGCCTGGACTGGGCTGTAGCACCGAGGATGTATGTATGTATGTATGTATGTATGTATGTATGTATGTACTACTAACAATCATAAAGAAAAAAAAACAAATTGAACATCTTATTAAATCATAAACACATTTATCCTAACATTTGGTTACACATACATACTAAACAATATAATTCAATAAACTCACTAGTAATACACATAAACAATAATATACTTGAAACTCAAACATCATCTATATGGCAGGCATAAAAATAAAAAAAAATTTAATTTATCTAAATATCACTTTTACCAATCTCAGAAAAATTTTTAAATCATTTAATTCAATTAAGCAACAAAATTGCATCAATCAATTGCTAGAAACGGGTCTTGTCTCTAATATCAACCATCAGCTGATCTTTCTGGGTCAAGTGAACGACCTTGACCTATATACATTACACAAAGCTACACTGTAAAATACATGAAACATCTTTAAAATTTTTACCTTCAAACCTAATACATCATAATAAAATAAGACATTCAAAATTAACATGGTTATCATTATCTTACAATAAACAACAAAATTTACATTTAAACTGACCAAAAATTACACATTTTATAGCTTTATATTATTCTCAAATGCTATTACAATCTGTCCCTTGTTTCAATTATTATTACATTTTGACTATGACTTTGTTTCTTTAATATTTTCACTCTCAATTAGTTTGGGTGGCTCTTGTCACTCATAACAACATTTCGATTTACCACTTGGCATTTATATATATATGTTCTTCCCCCCTTCTAACTCTAACAATCACCAACAGATTTTACCTAGTATGGCACCCATCTATCAAAACATCTACCAACCATTCTCTACCTCTAACTTACTATTCAACTCATTTCGCATCATTCTACCCTTATAACAAAATACTCTCTACTCCTTAGTACTAAGGATGTGTGTTCCCTTCCCAATGCTCATTCCCTTATTTGGTTTCCGGACCCTCCCTAGGTAACCCTTTCCGGCACATATCGGTTCCCCTCCCGCCACAACGCTTTTCGTTGAGGACTCCTTATCACACCACCCCCCCTTACAAAATTACCGTCAACTAATTACTCTCCCATTACGTCACTTTCATCTACAAAATATCTCCATTTATTTATTACCTCAATATATCACTCATTACTCTACATATTTTCCCCATTGCTACTATGTCACTATCAGTACTCAAATTCTACATTACGTTTATTCACAATGATATTGTTCTCTCTAACACCCCTTTAAACTTAACTTGTACTGATCTAAATGTCCTAACAAAATAATAATCACCCAAATTCTAACCTTTACCACATTTTACATTACATCTACCATTGAAAATTCAAAATTATCTCAAATACATTTTACCATTTAATTCAAACTCTCTTAAACCACCTTGAAAATCTATTATTCAAACATTAATTACATTGATAAAATTGTGCAAATTACTTGTGAGTGACATATTACATATATAACACCAGTAATCAGCTGATGTTCCTGGTCAGGTGTATGACCTTTCTCTAAATACATTTCAAAATTATACAGATTACACATGTTATCAACCCTTACCCCTAACATACTACATACAATTAATACAAATACACAAAATTATATAGTTATTATCATACAATGTTATCTGAAATCATTACAAAATAAATCTGGCACTTAAAATCATTTTGCTCTCATAGGGACATACATCGCTACTCATTGAGACATAGTCATAGCAACAGTTACTGAACAGCTCTATGGATTGTCAACCCCTAACTCTCTCTATAGAGTCGTGTTATAAGTTGACCGCCCGCTGTGTACAGAGATCGTCACCCTCTCACTGAATTTACAGCTACCCTCCTACTTCATCATTTTATTATTTCTCCCCTTTTTCCCAGTTACAATTAGGTAAACCACCTGCCGGTCGGTCTAGGTATTTACCTTGTGCACAGATGCGTTATCTATGCCCCTGGCTTATAACTGCCAGCTCCTTTTCCACACACACTATTGTTTCCTGGTGTTGGACTGTGGCGTCCATTTGCATCCCCAAGAACTGAAGTTACGTATATAAGGTATAGACACTGCCTATTTTTTGCTGCAGCTGCCATTCTTGGTTCAGCGTTATATAAAAAATTTGGTATTACTGATGTCCGAGGACACCAGTAATCCTACTATTATGATTCACACACCCTTAGTACGGAACTATCGACACCTTCGACGATAACCGCTGTTCCATAGTTATGTAGTTTCCCCTGTTTTACCCCCCGGTTCAATTTCAGTGTTCCCCAATTTAGGATCTACTTACATAATTCCACGGTCAGGGTCTGGTGAAACCGTGACCGCCCGAAATGTGGGGAAACTACCAAAGGACATATAAGGCTCACACTGACACCGTTACTACAATTCACGGAAGGTCAACTCTTATATGTTTGGGTATATTAATTACATTTCTACACTAACATAATACATACAATACACTCATCATTAACATTGCGATTATTCCATTAAACAAACAATTCACATTTAAGGTTGATCAGAAATTACACACCTTACATCCTTACATTTGCATATAAAATTATAAACATATTTTAATTTCAATTGAACTTCTATTAATTAATTATCAATTATTTATCATTTACTATACCATTAATTTTTCCAAAATTTTTTCTTTGTTATCAACCTTCCTTTTACATAACATTTCATTTAAAATTTGCTATTTAGACATTGAAGATTTTACTTTATTTAAATTGCATTATAAAATTCATACTTACAGTACATCACTCAACCCTATCATAGACACATAAATATAAACACAAAACACCAATAACTCCATGTACCTTCTGAAACATTTTAACAACCAGGTTATTCCACAAACTATACACAATTTAACATTTATCTATTTATTAAAATTTAATATTATAAATAAATATAATATAATATAATATGTATAAATTTAATATTATTTTAATATTACCAAATTTAAATCTCATAAAATCATTTAAATTCATTAGAAAAATTTTTTTATACAACATTTTAAATCAATCAAAAATATTTAAACATCTCAAATTATTTTAATTCCATAAATTATTAAAACACAACATATTTTAATTACTTTCTCCAAAACAATCACAATTCGTTTATTATCATCTTCAAAATTATTCTCATTATTTATTTAGTCTGTCAAAATATTATTATTATTATTATTATTATTATTATTATCATTGATTTCTACTACCTACACACATTGTTTACATTACATACTTGTCACAATACAAACACAATTAATTTCACTAAAATTTATTTACAAATCTTTGTCATTAATTTTTCTGTTTTCCACACTTCATTTTCTAATCTAGCCATGTCAGAACCATACACTAAAATATTTAAAATGTCCATTTACTGAGTTTATAATTACCCTCCATCATTGTATAAATATCTAACATATTTAAAACATAAATCATTTTTATCAACCTTCAATTTGTTATTTTTATTATTATAATAACTATCTGTGTTCTCAAATGTTTCCATTATCCGGTAACAATGTTTTATAGGCTTACCCCACATTATTATTATCTCATACAACCTGTCTACATTTGGAATTCTGGTCTTGTCACCGTCAGTGTTTTTGTTTAACATTCTATCATCATACTCTTCCACTACATTCATCACAACATCAGGTAAGTTTGCATCATTTCCAACAGTATTATCAAAATATTCATCTATCTCTATTTCACAATGTAAGTTACTTTTTTCATCTCTCTCAATATCTAAAACCTGCACTAACATTTCATAACCTCTATTTATCTAAAAAATCTCTATCTCTCTCTTTCTCTCTCTCTCATCACAATACCTCTCATAACCCCCCTGAACTATCTCATTCCATGCAAAGGGCACAACAAACTTACTATATGTCTTGGCACTTCCAAGACCATCACAAAAAATAAAGGGACCATCTGAAGACACCTCGTCTTCCACACAACTACCGGAGGAAACTCTGTCCTCATGAAACATTTGTGAAACCTCTGTTTCACCATAAACTTGGGGAAAACTTGCCCTTTGCCCATCTAAACTTTCATCTAAACTCTCTTCACACTCTCTCTCACTCTCATCAGCATTTGCTAACAACACTTCGTTACTAAATTCTATTTCAACAAAATATTCCTTATCACTCTCGACATTAATCACCTTATTCTCTAATACCACGTTTTTACACATATTATAATTCTCACTTGTTTTACAGTCATCACTTACATTGTTATTAATTATTTGAGTTGCTTTACTTTTAATTTGTTCCTCTACCGACTCTACCACTCGTTTTAATTCGTTTAAATTTAATATCTCGTTTTAATTCGTTACACTTACTCTCACACTTATTTTTTACCTCATTAATATCAATTTTAAGTTCATCAAATTTAGCGTCAAATTTATTATTTTGTTCATTGAATTTGCATACCTGCCAACTTTTACGGGTTTTCCGTAAAATTTACGAAATAGCGTGTGTTTTACGGCTTTACGGATGAACTATGATATTTTACGATTTTACGTACGAAGACCTTATTTTCAAAATTTGCGCCAGAACGAGCTTCCGCATGCTACCGGTACATGTTGTGTGACCATCGATATAATATATTATCTCGATGTGTGTGACCCGTGAGTATTCGATACATCGCATTTTCCGGTCGTTACAGTTTTTGACCATGAATACATTCCTATATGGATACAATGCTTTCCGGCTGAAATGCAGTCGTTCTATATCGATATATTTGAGTTGCGAATCGACTAGTTGGTTCGCAAGCCGCTCCGATTGAAGCGTGGTTAAAGTATTCTTTGTTTCGCTGACTTGGCGTGGTTGGATGCAAGTTACATAGCTGAGATTGTATATTATAGTTACGGAATAACGTGTGAATTGCGCTCGTTGCATTTTCTTCGTGTTTTACGCAACGTGTTGGGAAGTCAAGGTTGTGCTGGAATTGTTTTTAAAGAAATCGTGAATTGTGCTCATCGCTTGTTTATCTTCATTTTATTTGCACCATGTGTTTGGAAGCTGAGAATATGTTGTGTTGTAATTGGGGAAAGACCTTGTGAATCGTGCTCATCGTTTATTTTGCGTCATTTTTCTCAACGCGTTGGGAAGTCGAGGTTATGCTGCAAGTTTGAAAAAAACGTGAATTGTGCTTGTCGCTATTTTTGCTTCATTTTTGTCTTCACTTATTTCGATACAAAGGTTATGTTGTGAGTTGTGGGATAACGTGAATTGTGTTTGTCGCTTTATGACTGTGTTGTTTATCAGAAATCATGAGTGAATCCACGAAAAACAGTATTTTCAGGTGAATTGTTCATGATATCCGGGCTGTTTGGCCGTGGTCCATGGTTTATAACAAAACCAAACGTTTCGGCAGCTCCACTGGCTGCCATCATCAGTGGTATAAAAATCCTGCACGCCGGGTGTTTACGTACAGGCCCACAGTACGTAAACACCCGGCGTGCAGGATTTTTATACCACTGATGATGGCAGCCAATGGAGCTGCCGAAACGTTTGGTTTTGTTATAAACCATGGACCACGGCCAAACAGCCCGGATATCATGAACAATTCATCTGACACCGGCCGTGAAAGCCTGAGGAGTATTTTCAGGTGTTCAGGGAATCCTATTCTTTGGAATTCCCATGCATCTTGAAATCCAGAAAAGGAGAAAAATTTGCGTTTTGTACCGTGTGTGCGTGTGATATTAATATAGCACATGGCGGCAAAAACGACATTACAAATCATATTAAGTGTGTTAAACATCTCAGTAATTTGAAGTCAAAGGCAGAGAATCAGAAGATACATAGTTTCTTTACCAAAGCTGGAGATAGTAATTACGATGTTATTCAAGCCGAGTGTTTGTTTACTTCTTTTCTAATAGAGCACAACATACCACTGGCTCCAGCTGATCATGCAGGAGCCTTGTTCAGAAGGATGTTCCGTACATCGGAAATTGCTAAAACGTATGGCTGTGGTCGCACGAAAACAACGTGTGTTTTGAATGAAATGGCACGTTGTACAACCCAAGAAATTGTCACACGTCTACAGAATGGACCATTTTGTTTGTCCACAGATGGAAGCAGTGACACTAGTTCGAAGCTGTATCCGATAGTGGTTACATTTTATGATGCTGTGCAAGAAAATGTTACAAGTAGTGTACTATCGGTACCAGCATTGGAAGGAGATTCGACTGGACGCAACATTGGTAAGCTGCTACTATCACAATTGGAATTCCACAAAATACCAATTAAAAACTGTCTTGCATTCTGTTCGGACAATGCTCCTGTTATGATTGGACAGAAAACTGGAGTTCTTGCAGTTCTGAAAGAAGCTCATGCAGATATTTTTGGCATTGGTTGCAGCTGCCATCTCATTAATTTAGCTGCTGAGAAAGCTGCAGCAAGTTTACCACTCAGAATCGATGAGATTCTTGTTGACCTTTTCTATTACCTGGAGAAGAGTGCCAAGAGAAAAGAACGGCTTCTGAAATTTCAAAGTTTGCATGGAAAAGAAATAAAGAAATTGTTGAAGCACGTGTGCACAAGATGGCTATCCTTAGGCAGGTGTTTAGACAGATTATTAGATCAGTGGGATCCACTTCTTTCGTTTTTCAAGGATGAAGTAGTGAGTGCTCCAAACGTTTCTGCCAGTTTGTCATTCTTCACCATTCCTAAAGCAGGCTGCAGTAGATCTGATGACAACCAGAAAAAGAGACTTCTCGATTGCTCCTCCTCATCTGAAGCCAAAAGAATGGCACGTTCTTCCAAATGTGACACGCCAGTTCTGCGAAATGTGAATCCCACTACATCTCACGAAGAAAAGCTGTTCATGTTTCTTTCTTCGGACCTTAACAAGGCTATTTGCACTTTTCTGCATGTGACTATCCCATCATTTGAAAGAGTTAATACAGTCCTTCAGAGTGCTTCCCCACATATTCACATATTATTCGACTTAATGATGGATCTGTTGAAACAGACACTCACTAAGTTTGTGAAACCAAGTGTAATTAAAGGCTCTGCATTGCTTGATGTCCAGTATCACCCTATCCAGAACCAGAAAGTTGACGAGGAATTGATTATTGGCATTCAAACCCAGAACTTGGTTAAGACACTGAAAGATGAAGACAAATCTCTATTTTTTTCGTATGTCAGAAACTATTTCTGTACTGCCTGTGATTACATGGTCAATAAGTTCCCTTTGAGGGGTGATGTCCTGAAGCATGCACAGGTTGCAAAACTTGACAGCATCGAAGAAGCTCAGTTTTCTTCCGTTAATTTCTTTTTGGAGAAGTTTCCCATTATTCTGTTGCGGAAAGGAAATGAAACAAGAGATGATGCTGTCAATGAACTCCAAAGGCAGTTTGCAGCCCTCCAGATAGATGACTTGTCTTCTGTTGAAGGTAAACAGGGTTCGGTTGTTTCTAAATGGGCTCAGGTGTCAAGCATCCTTGAAGCTGATGGACATCATAAATTCGACAGAATCTCTAGATTCATGTTGTCTATTCTTACAATACCGCATAGTAATGCAGAATGCGAGCGGATTTTTAGCCTAGTTAAGAAGAATAGGACTCATCTATGTCCAACGGAACTCTGGAAGCCATTTCCATTTTGAAGACGAACAGTTTTGAACCATGTCATAAAAGCAGTTTTTCTAAAGACTTTTTAAAGAAAGCTAAACAAGCTACAAGTTTATCCCTTAAATCGGACTAAAGGAAGTGCATGTGATTGTAAATAATTATCTTTTTGGTTTGAAGTGCAGCAAGATACTCTTTTCTGCAAAATTTTCTTCGGTTGTGTGCATAGCCTACGAATAACGTTGGGTAAGTGGATTTCATTGATGAATTTTACAAGCACTTGTGGTCGTTTAATTCACATTAAATATTTTGTCCTTTAGAATATTGTATTAATGCTATAGAACTCTAATTATCTGAAGTGAAAAATATGCATGCATTTTGTGTTGTTAAACTGCATTTTGACGCGCGGGTTCTTGCGTGTTTCGACGCGCGGGTCGGACGTATTTTGACGCGCGGGATTTTTACTGATTGGCCTTTTGGAAAGTTGGCAGGTATGAATTTTGTGTCAAAACTACTCTTTTGGTCATCAAATTTACAATTCAATTTATCGAATTGATTTGATAAAATACTCATCATGTCATTATCAAATTTGTTATTACATTTTGTTGAGGTTGGAGTTAACTGGACTCCCGAATCCTCTGTCATGTTTGTTTCATCTGTAACACTTATTTTCATATTTTTATCGTCTTTACCTACATTGGGTGTTGAATGTACTTCGGGGCTGTTTATAACAGCTGATTCGTCAAAATTAATTATTTCACTTACAATACTTTCATCATTTCCTGCCATTTTTATAAATTTACTAATTTAAATTTGCTTACATAAAAAACATCTACCACTTAACTCTTAACACTTGAACAGTGATGTACCATTTTATGTATGCTACGTAATTTTTACGTATTGTTACTCAACCTTTAAACCATACTTGAAATCGCTTGTAGGTGCCGATTTATAACTATTTTATAAATCGAGTCCCTGTTCGGGCGCCAATTGTGTACTCACTTATTAACACATTTAATTATTAAAATTTTATTCATTGTGATGACTTACCTCTTAGTCCAAAGGTTCGTTGCACGAACTGCGACATACAAGTGTGACCTTCAGGTTACCTTAATAATGTACTCGACTCGCTTACATTTGAAACAAATCTAATTTAATTGCATTCTCTAATTTCTTTCAAATACACACCTTACTCATCCTTCTACCTCAATTCACATATTATTGCAGAAACATTTATTTTAACATTTAACTTCTTCTAATATATTTATGAATCTATCAAAGCGACCCAGATTGCCCATCCACTCATTCATACGAAAACCCCGCTTTTATATAATTACTTTAAACCCCCTTTTATATATGATCATAATAATTTTGATTTGGATACAGTTACAGTTTACCGTGGTGTCTCCGTTGGCCGCATGGCACGTCACACACACTATTCCTTTTTTGATAATAAATATTGTTCCATTGGTTTTGGAAGCCGCACTTAGTCACTGATTTATACTACTTTACTTTGATTTATACTTTTTTAATTATACATACTGTTGTGGTCGGCCGACCTTTACATTGCCCGAGCAGAAAATTGAGTTTGACCACGCGTGGCCTATATTGTTAGTCGACTGGGAAGACCGTTACCAAAAAATCTCCCACCATGTCGGGTCGCTGGACAGGAAAACCAATGCCTTCTTATGTGGAAATGTCCGTCACTGTACCCAAAGTACGTTGTTGTTCATGTGCATTTGGGCTGACGATATTTTGAGGTCACTAGTCACGTCACTCAAATGGGTGTGGTCTCTTCCATACTTCCGCCTGCATACCAACTCGTGGCAAGAAATGTAACATCGTGGGCCATTTTGGTTGACTTCAGTTGAGTCGGCTTAGCGTCCTGTCCGCACGCCTGTTGGTGTTGCGCGCACTAGTGTGTCACACACATTTGATTTCTGGGAATTGTAATGCGTCTTACCGCGCCCGCTTGCAAAATTACAACGTTGTTACTGCGTTCTTTGTTTGACTGTAACCGTTTTATGTAGTGGACTTGCTACCTTATTTATGCATTGATTAAAATATGAAATAAAATAAAACACCCCATTTTGCCCCATTACATAGGCTAATAATAATTATTATTATTTCATTTCTTCTTTTTAGAAAAAATAATCCTTTGTAGATTTTATCTATAATCAAATTTAATTTATTTACGGTTTTTCTTTATATTTTTTCTTAAACTTGTCCACTGGTATTTTATATTTTAATCCCTTTTATTTGGGTTTATTTATGATTTATTATTCATTTAAGGTATCCTTACTCTACACTATTTTTTTACATGCCATCTTGCTGATATAGTATTATTTGGTATATTATTATTATTTTATATATAACCCTGGATTATTTTACATCTAAACAAAATAATTATATTAAACAAAAATATTACTTCTAGTTACAAGACCTTTGTGGCCTACACAATACAAAATTACAACAAATACAAAAAATACAAAACTTGTCAGTAGTATCATAGACTATTGCTACAATACTGATTTTTTTTCATCTCCAGCCCAAATTTGTGAGATGCTCTTTTTAAATGTTTTACACTTTCACCGATTACACTATGTTCCACTCTGTACACTGCACTTTTATGATTACTGTTTACAGTGTTTTTAGAGTACAAAGGTTCTCACAGCTTGATACCTAATCCCCATTTCTGACTTATAAAAATGGGTAATTACTGGTTTTTAACTCTGGTGATTATGTTATCATATTTGGGCAGGGGGTTATGTAACGTTACATAAAGCTCCCCCACTAGAACAGATTTATTTTTATTTACTTGTTTTTTAAAAAATAATCGTTGAACTCTTCAATCTTTGGATTCTTCCATCATTCTTCATAATATCTCTTTATTTCTGCTTGGTTATACACCCCTTTTATTTTGTTATTGTTAACAGCACCTGGGTTACTAGGTATGGCCCGGTATAAAGTAAAAGTAATTTTCTTGCAATACCCTCTATAGAACTGGGTAATTGTCTATTTTTTATTAACACCTTATCCCCTACTTTGAATGGGTTTATTCTTTTCTTCTTCCCCGTTTCCTTTTTATGTTGAAGTTCAGCTTTATGCAGCAACCTGTTGTGCATTTCGATTTTATTGAATTCTACTCTCTCTCCTGGAGGAAAATTTATTAATGATGTGATTTCTCTGGGTGATGGTTTTTTCAAACATCCCTTGATAAGGACTGGTCACAATAATCATTTAAAAACTTGCTTTAACACTCATATTTCTATTTACTTTTATAAATGTGCTTTTTCAATTGAGCTTCTGTCTGCTATCTTCTTTCTGTTTTCTTCCTTCATACTTCTGGAATCTGATATCAATCTTCTCAGCTGTTTTATTATCCCTTAAATATTCAATTTCCCTAACATTTTTTCCCTATCCTGTGCGGTGGTTCAGTTCGGGTGGCCACTTTTGGGTCCATTACTCCGCTGTCCATCCTTACACCTTCTGAGACCAGAGGGATGTACCGTCTGCTCAGGAGAATGATTGCTGGAACATGTCTACAGTCAATTCATTATATTTAAAAACTTACAAGTAGTCGATTGGCGACTAATAATAAACACTTTTGGGATTCTTCACGCTGTTGCTGTTTCCATTTAATTATATATATGTCTTTTTCTTCTTGATTCCTTCTTATTTTTCAGTAACTAATTTCAGATAACATTATTGATAGGCATTATTTTAAAATCCTTTTGACTTTCCTTCTTGTGACAGATATTCTTCGTATCATTTTTTCCTATATCATTTTCAACTTCAAGAAATTCTAAATCGTAGTTGTATTAATTATTATCATTCTTTAGCTTCATTGTAGTCATTAAATTATTCGTTATTCTTCTTATTTTACCTTCTTATCTGAGCAAATTACCATTAATTGTTTTTATTTATTTATTTATTCTTCTTTTTGTTCCCATCAAAATATTATTTTTTTTCTATTATTTCAGTTTAAATCAGTTGTTTATAAATAATTATGTAATAATCTGTTCTTACATTAAATCATATTGTCTCGAAATATTTTAAGTAAGTTGTACTTACATACTTTTTGAATTTTGGGGTTTATCTTAAATCATATTGTTTCTAAATAAATTAAGTAAGTTGCCCTTACATACTTTTTGAATTTTGGGGTTTATATTATTTTTAATATTATTTATTTGGTTCCTTCTGTCCAATGGGTTGCTTGGTCGGTATACATGAAATCAGTCCCCTTTTCTGGTTGATTATTATTTAGTTTAACCATGGTCCATAAACTCAGTTACTCCTCTTCCTCGGATTACTGGGGTGTTCGGAATTACTTCTCTCCTTGATAATCTCCTTATCATCCGGCTCTCCCACTTTGCTGCTATGAAACCTCCAGTTAAGTACCTGTCTCCCGTCATAGTTCGTTCCTTTTTAATTAACAGGTATTGTACCTCCTCTAACATAACATAGTCACTCATATTTAATACCATTTTATTCCCTTTTACCTCTGGATTATTTACCAAATTTTTTAATGTTATATTCCGTCTTGAAGATATGACTGATATCTTCTGATACACTTCAATCGTTGACATATTTAATTGAGATCTAAACTTAATTAACTCCCTTTGTTCATTAATTGGCAGGTTAAATACATTAATTAATCCACCTGTAATCATCTCCAATTCTTCTCTTGTATTTATTATTTTCTTTCTACATATTTTTCATATTTTCTTGGTTTTCTTTTCCAGGTATTGCTTATCCTTTTTGTTGTGGCTATTTTTATTTTCAGATAATATTACACCTTGGTATTCTCTAATTTCTATTTCCTTCCTGCTCTCTTCTGTATTCAAACTTACTTTAATACCTTCGGAAGTGCTGTCTAGTGTTTCGTCTAAATTCTTGAAACCACTGTCCATTTGCTTATTTGTCTCCTCCTTGAATCCATCTACTCTTTGTCTAAGTGTGTTAACATTTTCAATCTTCCCCCCGAAAGTTTCCCTTAACTCCTTATTGAACTTCTCCATTTTACCCTCAATCTGCTTTAAACTTTCTTCGTTTATTTTCTCCATTTGTTTTAAACTGTCCCTCAAGGTTTCATTTTGCTTCCTTGAGTTCTCCTCCTGTTTTCTAAAACTTTCATCTATTTTGTCAAATTTTTCACTCAAGGTTTCATTTTGTTTCCTTGCGTTTTCATCTATTTTGTCAAATTTTTCGCTCAAGACTTCATTTTGTTTCCTTGAGTTTTCATTTATTTTATCGAATTTTTCCTCCTGTCTCCTACAATTTTCCTTATTTTCCTCATTGGTTTGCTTTGAGTTTTCCTCCTGTTTCCTAAATTGTTCTGCCATAAATTTAAATTATTTCCTGCCAATTTGGTCCTTCTCTGGCTCCCGCTTTATCTGGTTGGTCCCCTTGGACATCCTCTTCAACTATTTCCTTTTCCGTGTCCATAATTGCTTCAGTTTCTTCTTTATCGCCTGTCTGTTGTTCCATTTCACTGTCCGTGACTACATCTATTTCTTGTTCCTGTCCACCTTCTTCCTTCTCCTTGTCTTCTGACCTCTTCTTCTATCTGCCTCTGGTATTATGCATTTCTTGTCTTCTCATAGTTGCCAACAAAAATTAGGTTTTTCGTTATATGAACTTGCGTATATCCCGACATTCCTTCCTAATTCAAGCCCTTTAAGTTGAGCGCCATCTTGTAACGTCTCGCGAGTAGCGTCTTTTCTTACATGTGTGTGTGTGTGTGTGTGTGTGTGTGTGTGTGTGTGTGTGTTTTACTTCTTATTATACTCTTCGATAAGCTTTCCTAATTAAGCCCCACGTTTGTACGTCATCTTGTAACGTCTTGCTCTGAGCTTCTGTCTCGAGTAATTTACGTCTATTTGTTATTTTTTCGAAACGCTCGCTTAATTGAGAGTCACAGAATTTGTTATCTTTATGTTATATGTCTTCAAAATCGAGTGTGTGTGATTATGCCAAGATATTGAATGGTTTTCTTAAATTTTGATTATGTGAAATCAATACCATTGTTTGACAGTAGTTAGGAGAGAGAGTGAAGAAAGGCAAAGAGAATTACTCTCTCAGTATACGATTGAGTATTTCAAATTTTTCCGCTCGTGGCATCAGCTGATTGCTACTTTTACGAACCCATTTGAGGTTAAATGACTTCAAATGGTATGTAATAAATTCTGGATGTCCGGACTGATTTCCTTTCTCTTCTCGATCCTTTTATAACCTGTAACCAACTACCATCTACTGGAAATAATACACACTTTATTTTTAAACCACAAGGCATTCCTTGAATTTATTTAACATTTTATAGTCTCCCAAAACATGAATGGATAATCGATTATTTCATAAATCACAGAGCTATTTTCGATCTTAATTTTACAAACATATATCATATAACAAATATTTTTATTTTAAGTTTGAATAACAAGAAATAAATAAGTAATTAATTTCCCAGGGTTATTTAGGTTCTTTGAACTTTGAGGAAGTCAGGAATGTATATGGGTCAGTATCAAGCTTTACATAAATTATTTTAAAATTAGTATAATTGGTATCATGTAGTTGATTTTTTTAATCGCTAGAGCGCAGGCTACTTTTCTTCACTGACGAAAAACAAACACTAATACATCATGGCTGCCGGAAAGTTATTAACAAGACCACGTCTTGCTGTGTTTTGGTTAATAAAAATTAAAGTTTATGTTCACTTCTTTTCCAGAAGTATTTAAAGAGATTGTGCCGTTTCTAGTGTTCTAAGTTTATAGTTGAGGTGTAATTTAGTTAAATTGTAATAGGTAACGATCTCACCAACAATGTTGAATTTCGGTAGGCTATGCTTGAAAATGGAAGGCTGATTTTTCAATTTTTCATCAATTTGCGGGCGTGAATTATTCTGTTCGAAGGATGTTTATGGTGTAGTGGATATTGTAACGTAACAGAGTTGAGGTTCCCGACGTTACATAAAAAACTTTGTAAACATGACTTAAAACAATGCCCAAAGCATGTTATAATTAAATACAAGAGGGCCCATCTCACCTGAAGAATGCATTAAAGGTACCTAGTAAGGTTACTAAGTAATAAAACATCAAAAGTGTACCTAAGTCTAAAATATGTAATGAGTAGTACGAGATGTAAAACATAAACATTGTGTCTAGTGGGATGAGTTTAATGTGTAGGAGTTGAGTATAATATACTGTTCAATTAATATTTAATGTGTTATAAAATGTACTTGGTGTTGTACTGTATCATGATATAAAGTTTACAGGATATTTATTTTATGTTTTGTGTGTAGTAAGTGTGGAGCTGTTGCTTTAAGGAAGTACTAAGTCATAGGTACTCATTTTATTCATGTTAAAATTGTATTTAAATAATTAAGTACAAGTACATTTATTAGGTATGATATTATGTTAAATGTATTTACTTTAATTGATTAATGAAGATGTTTAAAATAATATTTGTAAACTTAGCCAGGAAGACAATAAGTGTTAATAAGTTGGCAAGTAGTTCTTATAATTATGTTAAAAACCAATGAAGGGTTCAATGATGAACTAAAATAATATAATGAATTGAAACCAGGAAATTAAAATTGATATAAGTGGCCATAAGCCAGTGACTATTTGTACAGTAGGTCAGGTAAAGAAAAATTAAGTTAAAAACAAAACAAAATTATAACAGGTGTAATAAAACCAATAGGCCTAAATTTAATATTTGGAAAAGGAAATTAATACCTTTTTAATAAGTCCAGTCAGATGAAATTGTAGTAAAATGTATATGGTTTAATAAGGCAGATTAAGTGAGAGTTTTATGTGATTTGGTGTAATTCCAAGCATGGAGTATTTTATTAAATAAGAGTAGTAATATTTTCTAATTCTGGCTCTAGGATATCAAATATTATCCAATGACAGAAAGTAATGGTTGTTAGGGTAACTGAAATGCAAGAAATTTTGTTGATTTCAACATTGTAACGTCACAGAACGTTCCATAAAGGAAATCATTTACATAGTAAGTTAGCATAAGAGGAAAGTGAGGTGAACTGTATCGAACCCAAGTAGTCCCAAAAAATTGTGTAATTTTGTATAATAATTATTTCTATCAACTTGAAAAAACGACCAAACTATGACTAAGACAAAACCCCATATATATTATTAAAGTGAATAAGAGTGAAAAAACCATAAGACACTATAAGAGAGAGAAATAATGTCAGAATCAACCAAAATGAAGTCAATAATTATTAAGTTTTATAACTATGAACAGAGTATTAAAAACTAATTTTTGTAAATGAATGGACATGATCCATTATTATATTATGTGATGTAAATAAAATAAATGTATTAAATGATTTAAATACATTATTAGAAAGAGTTTAAGTTAGAATAAAAATGATATATTTGTTATGACAAAAAATATTAATGTGTTGGATTTGAGACCATACACCCAGTTTTCATGAAAAAATTAATTATTATCAGATTTAAATAAAAACTATATGTAATTGTCAAGCAGACAATAGTGAACAATTTATCTTAAATAAAGGAAGCTGTCAAATGAATAAAAAGCAGTCAAAATAGCCAAAAACAGTGTTAACTAAAAACATGTAATAGGCATCTAATATTGTATAATTTATAAATTTAATGTTGCCAAAATGCAACCAAATTGCATTAGAAAGCTGTAATATGATATAAAGCAACTATACTAATATACCTGACTAACTTTAACATTGTAATAGTCAAGTTAGCAAAATATTTACTTATACCATGTATGGCTGGAACCAATCATCCAGTACAAAAATAATCATACCTGGCTAAATACTTACATAATGCTAACAAAAATAAGATAGAAAGGTACAATACATCAGTATACCTTAATAAGAAACAAACTCAGTTGAAAGTAAAGTCAATTCTAAAAGAATTTAACTAATAAGAGTGAGATTTGTCACGCCATAAAAAAGGACATCTCAAGACCAATCAATGATGCTATGTCATCTTGTGATAAATATAATATATGTACAGAGTAACCAGGTATCACAAAAGATAGACAAAATAATAAACTCTGTGTGTACAGTAGTGAAATAATACATATATTAAAGAAAAAGACTAATCATTGTATTAGAAAACTGACAAGAATCTAGGCCATGAGCAGAGGCCATATAAAATTGTATTTATTTGTGTTTTATCTATGTTAAAATTTGTTTATTTTGTTGTAGGAAGGTAGTAGTATTAGATGTTCAGCTTGTGGAAGGAACTTAGTAACTCCACAACAATTTTTGTTATAAAAATTGAGTTTTCAATGACAACAACTCAAGGTGAGGGTTGTATATTGTATTGTTTATTAGACTTAAGTTAATTAGAAACCAATCATATTTAGTATCGCTAGATTCAGTTAAAAACAGGGAATCTAAATGTATTAATGGCATACAAATTGTGAGTACTAATGTAAAACTGTTTGATAAATACCAGAGTAATTTTTGAAATATCCTTTGTATGAAGAATAAGAAATTCGTTCTAAAAGCTTCTACGGAAGTGAAAATTGTTCCATGACATTCCATTTCGTTTATTCTCGAACAATCTAGAAAGAATTTTTACACAAATATACCGGAAGTCGATGTAAACAAGCAGCCTGAATTAGTATAAAAGAGAGACCAAATTCGACCCAAAAACACTTGAAACTTGAACTCCAGAACTGATGCATCACCCACAACACTGATCAACGCAGCTAAGGCGAAACCGAAGAGGCGAGAAATCGACAAGACACAGAGAAAGGCTTTTTCCCGTACATAGACATACCGACTGACTTAACCTCAACGAGAATCTACGCCAAAAGTATCGCTGAAATAGAGCAGCGATACGGCAAATTTTAATAGAAATCACGCAGCCAGAACGTCAAGCGGCCCAGGAGGGACCAAAAATTTAAATAGAGAACGAATTCTGCTGTGTTCGCATAGACTGACTAACGTGACAATAATTCCCCCTAACGTAAACAAACATATACACAACAAGCCTTTCTTCTCGACAACATGGGAATCAGCGCTGCGGCGGATAATTTCTGAATTAACGCGGAGCAGCTGATGAGCTTTTGGCGGCGTTTGAATGAGATTCTACTGCCAAACGTTTTTACAAAAGTGCGGAAAAAGTAAACGATCGCAAAATTTGACTTTAAATAGATTCAGTGTACACCCGAAGAGGCGAGATTGAGAAACTACCCGAAAGGAGTGTCCAGTGCGAGAATAAATAACCATTGGAACGTGAGTTACCAAAATTAAAGTCACTTGTTACCTGGTTACATTTTATCACGCAGTTGTACTTCACACGCCACACATACACCTTCAAATCACTTAGTTTTTTCTTGTAAGGCATCTAATTGATATGTCTTGGTAGTTCAAAGGAGTCACGTCCTGAGAGTAAAAATTGTTCATGTATTAAACTCATGCTTTTCAACTGAGTCAAAATCTGAAATATGCTAGCCGATACTTGATTGGATATATATAAAAATTGTCAATAATAATAACTTGTAAAATTTTTTTCTCTGCAATTTTATAATTTTTTTCTATGAATGTTAGTCCTTCAGACGATTTGTTTGTTTTTAAAGAATCATTAAACTTAACTGATTTTTCCAAGCTAAACTGACTTGTTTAAATTTTTTCGTAGATTTAAAAATTTTATCAATCACATTTTTTTCTTGGAACAAACGTTTCCAAGTGGCGCCCACAAAAAGCATAGTATTAAGTTGTGTTACAGGACTACATCACTGCAGAGGATCCAGTCAACAGAGTAAGTAACAAAAGTGCGCGGAGGTAACGCCCGACACATTACATTACACCCACTACTTGTTTTTCTATAAATTGGCAGCCCAACTAGTGAGGCTTGAAAAAGACGGAACAAGCCCGGCAACTACCAACATATTAAAATGCCGCAACCTACGGGAAAAAAGGTGAAGAAGACTGTGGAACCCGAGTTAAGTGTGGAAGACGGAGAGGCAGTACAAATGGAGGAAACGGAATTAGAACCGCCCACACTAGAAGTGGAAAGACCGGTACATACGGCAGACGAAATAGAGGAGCAAACAGGAGAAGAACCCATACAAATGGTAGAACAGACAGAGAAACCCGAACCAGAAAAAATAACAGAGAGCGTTGACGCGAATGTTTTAAGGATGATGTTCCAAACGCTAAACGAAAATATGAACAAAAATAAGCAAAGTAATGAGCAAATGTTCCAAAGGATGGAAGAAAATATGAACAAAAGTATAGAATCCCTGAAGGAGAATAATAATAAAAATAGACAGGAAGACAAGGCGGAAATAATAGAATCCATGAATAAAAACAGACAGGAAGATAAGGAGGAAATAATAAAATCCCTGAAGGAGGATAATAATAAAAACATAGAATCTTTAAGGGAGAATATAACCGAGAAAATAAATGACAATGGGAAAAAGCTAGAGCTATTTCAGGAGGCGAATAAAAAATGTATAGAGTCCCTGAAGAAAGAAATTAGCATAAAGTACGAAACAGTAAACAAAACGATCAATGATAATAAAATCGAAAGTGACAGGAAGGTCGAAAATATGGAGAAACAGTTGGAAAGGTTACAGGAGGGAAACAATACACGTTTCGAAAATCTAGAGGAACAAACAGTAGAGACCAAACAAGATGTTAGAAATCTCGAAAACATGGTAAGGCAGAACCAAGACGCCATCATGCAGGAGGTGGGAGAAGTCCAGAAAGACGTTAGCGAGAGGATACAGAAAACATATGACATCGCTAACAGGCTGGACGGACAGATAAAAACTAACAAAAATAGTATACTGGAAATAGACCAGAGAGAGAAGAACCTGCAGGAAAGATTAGAGGCGCTGAGAGACACACCAATACTAAACACTCATACGTGTCATGGTGAAAACAGGGAAGTAATCAACTTCCAGAACTATCGACGAAACCCAATGGAATTTTTGGAAAGAATGGAGGAGTTTATTGGGAGAAATAGAGAAACAAGGTGGGACAGGATAAGAGAGATGCTTGACGAGACGTTTAAAAATACTAAGGATAACTGGTGGATAGCGATACGACCCGAAATCACAAATTTAGCAGAGTTTAAACGCCAGTTTAAGGAAAAGTATTGGTCAGAGACCGCACAAAACAGGGTAAGAATGGACATTTTCTATGGCAAATACGACGCGTCCTATGGACAGTCCCCAACGTCTTATTTCCTGGGAAAGGTATGTTTAGCACGGAAGTTGATACCGCCGATCCCAGAAGAATGTTTGGTAAGGCAGTTAGCTGGACATTACAGCTATGCCCAATTATACCAACAGATTAGCAAAATAGCCGATCTGGCCAAATTATTGGAAAATTGCGAATCCACAGGAAGGTTCCAGGATTACCAACCCCCCAATCGTAAGGTAGAGTACAACAACAATAATAACGGACCAAACCGGAATGGAGGTGGGAACGGTAATAATCTAAACACCAATAATCAGAATAATAATATCCCACCAAATGGCCGAAATGATAACACTCAGGGCCCAATTAACCGCAACTATCCGGGACCAAACAGAGGTAGTTACACCGGGAATAACTACGGTAGGAACTTCCACCAGGGAAACGGTTATCGCGGGAATAATTATAGAGGAAGTAATTATGGTCAACGTAATGGTTATCGTAGCGAGGGAAACCAAGGAGGAGGCGATAGGAGAAACCAAAATGAATATAGGCCCCAGGTAAATTATATGATGGCCGATAATAGACGACCATATCCACCCAATTTACCAAGTTACGGGTATATGACTCAACAGATGCGAGGTAACCAGGATGATACGGCGAATAACCGGCATCAGTTTTCAGAGGGTAGGAGTAACGAACCACCCCGAAACGAAAATAACAACCAACAAGAGCCAAACGCTAACCAAAATAATAATGAGAATTGGGTAACAGTCCACGAAATCCGGGTTTTTCATTACAGCATAATCAGGCAAGTAATGACGAAAGACCCCGAACAGTTCAGGTAAACCATGTATTGGCAGAAACTAGCCGAGAACCAAATAATAATCCCAGAAATGAAAGTGAAATAGAGGAGGAATTCCGCTATGCAGAAAAGATATGGCCCAAACATGTGGTGAGATGGTAATGCCATGGATTAATCATCCAGAATAAATGTCATAGACCAGGCATTTGAAGGAGTAGAGGTGCTAAACATCGAAGGTCGAATATTGAGAAGAGAAGGAATGGGAATGATAAATAATGACATAATATAAGGAACACACAACCAAAAGGGGTTGAAATAATCAAAGTAATTAACCCAAACTGACAAATATAAACCCAAATATTATCAAACATGAAAACAATACCTACGAGGTAACTGACACAATTAGGATATGGACACATTCCATCATAGGCAAGATTTATTTCCAATAGCCATGTCAACGTATATTTACCAGCTTACCCGTACTTAGAGAAGGAGAGAGATTATTATTAATAAATATTACGAGAAGGACACCTTACACCAAAGGCATAAAGATATATATAAAATATAGATTTATTTCCAATAGCCAAGTCAACGTATATTTACCAGCTTACCCGTACTTAGAGAAGTAGAGAGATTGTTATTAATAAATATTACGAGATGGACACTTAGTAAAGGAGAAAAGAAGGAGAAATTCTGTCATATATTTGATACTAAATGGAAATGATAAATGAAAAAAAAAGGAGAGGAAAACAGTGTGTTACATAAGGAGGTAATGATGAATATGAATATAGCTATTAACATTGAATGATTTTAAACGATAATTTTAACCTGCGGAGAACGATATATTAATATAATTGTGAATTAATCAGAAGAGTTTAAGAAAGGGAATTTATGTGTAGGAGCCTATGATCTTTGAATATTGTATTTTTTTTTATTATTATTATTATTATTTGTTGCAAAGGTGCAATTATTATTTTCTGAACAGGGATGTGGTGCCTCTGATTTCAGTAGTTATAGACAGGAAGGGACAGAGAATGTATGCCATAGCGAGCCACTCTGACTCCCAACCCTCTATGTAAGTTAGGGAATTGATAGGGAATTATATCAAAGATTAATTATAAAACATCAAGGTAAAAAGGAAAGGAATAGGTGATACGACAAAGAACGAACTAGGAATATTGAGTTGGATTAATATATTAAAGGAGTAGTACAGGAATTTAATTATAAGATAAAAGAATGAGATATAAAGAAGCTAATAAAGGGTTAATATAGAGATGATAATTTCATCAAAACCAAAGATATGTTTTTCCAAAATTATCAACTTTAACGGCGAGGCATATGTAACGTCACAGAACGTTCCATAAAGGAAATCATTTACATAGTAAGTTAGCATAAGAGGAAAGTGAGGTGAACTGTATCGAACCCAAGTAGTCCCAAAAAATTGTGTAATTTTGTATAATAATTATTTCTATCAACTTGAAAAAACGACCAAACTATGACTAAGACAAAACCCCATATATATTATTAAAGTGAATAAGAGTGAAAAAACCATAAGACACTATAAGAGAGAGAAATAATGTCAGAATCAACCAAAATGAAGTCAATAATTATTAAGTTTTATAACTATGAACAGAGTATTAAAAATTAATTTTTGTAAATGAATGGACATGATCCATTATTATATTATGTGATGTAAATAAAATAAATGTATTAAATGATTAAAATACATTATTAGAAAGAGTTTAAGTTAGAATAAAAATGATATATTTGTTATGACAAAAAATATTAATGTGTTGGATTTGAGACCATACACCCAGTTTTCATGAAAAAATTAATTATTATCAGATTTAAATAAAAACTATATGTAATTGTCAAGCAGACAATAGTGAACAATTTATCTTAAATAAAGGAAGCTGTCAAATGAATAAAAAGCAGTCAAAATAGCCAAAAACAGTGTTAACTAAAAACATGTAATAGGCATCTAATATTGTATAATTTATAAATTTAATGTTGCCAAAATGCAACCAAATTGCATTAGAAAGCTGTAATATGATATAAAGCAACTATACTAATATACCTGACTAACTTTAACATTGTAATAGTCAAGTTAGCAAAATATTTACTTATACCATGTATGGCTGGAACCAATCATCCAGTACAAAAATAATCATACCTGGCTAAATACTTACATAATGCTAACAAAAATAAGATAGAAAGGTACAATACATCAGTATACCTTAATAAGAAACAAACTCAGTTGAAAGTAAAGTCAATTCTAAAAGAATTTAACTAATAAGAGTGAGATTTGTCACGCCATAAAAAAGGACATCTCAAGACCAATCAATGATGCTATGTCATCTTGTGATAAATATAATATATGTACAGAGTAACCAGGTATCACAAAAGATAGACAAAATAATAAACTCTGTGTGTACAGTAGTGAAATAATACATATATTAAAGAAAAAGACTAATCATTGTATTAGAAAACTGACAAGAATCTAGGCCATGAGCAGAGGCCATATAAAATTGTATTTATTTGTGTTTTATCTATGTTAAAATTTGTTTATTTTGTTGTAGGAAGGTAGTAGTATTAGATGTTCAGCTTGTGGAAGGAACTTAGTAACTCCACAACAATTTTTGTTATAAAAATTGAGTTTTCAATGACAACAACTCAAGGTGAGGGTTGTATATTGTATTGTTTATTAGACTTAAGTTAATTAGAAACCAATCATATTTAGTATCGCTAGATTCAGTTAAAAACAGGGAATCTAAATGTATTAATGGCATACAAATTGTGAGTACTAATGTAAAACTGTTTGATAAATACCAGAGTAATTTTTGAAATATCCTTTGTATGAAGAATAAGAAATTCGTTCTAAAAGCTTCTACGGAAGTGAAAATTGTTCCATGACATTCCATTTCGTTTATTCTCGAACAATCTAGAAAGAATTTTTACACAAATATACCGGAAGTCGATGTAAACAAGCAGCCTGAATTAGTATAAAAGAGAGACCAAATTCGACCCAAAAACACTTGAAACTTGAACTCCAGAACTGATGCATCACCCACAACACTGATCAACGCAGCTAAGGCGAAACCGAAGAGGCGAGAAATCGACAAGACACAGAGAAAGGCTTTTTCCCGTACATAGACATACCGACTGACTTAACCTCAACGAGAATCTACGCCAAAAGTATCGCTGAAATAGAGCAGCGATACGGCAAATTTTAATAGAAATCACGCAGCCAGAACGTCAAGCGGCCCAGGAGGGACCAAAAATTTAAATAGAGAACGAATTCTGCTGTGTTCGCATAGACTGACTAACGTGACAATAATTCCCCCTAACGTAAACAAACATATACACAACAAGCCTTTCTTCTCGACAACATGGGAATCAGCGCTGCGGCGGATAATTTCTGAATTAACGCGGAGCAGCTGATGAGCTTTTGGCGGCGTTTGAATGAGATTCTACTGCCAAACGTTTTTACAAAAGTGCGGAAAAAGTAAACGATCGCAAAATTTGACTTTAAATAGATTCAGTGTACACCCGAAGAGGCGAGATTGAGAAACTACCCGAAAGGAGTGTCCAGTGCGAGAATAAATAACCATTGGAACGTGAGTTACCAAAATTAAAGTCACTTGTTACCTGGTTACATTTTATCACGCAGTTGTACTTCACACGCCACACATACACCTTCAAATCACTTAGTTTTTTCTTGTAAGGCATCTAATTGATATGTCTTGGTAGTTCAAAGGAGTCACGTCCTGAGAGTAAAAATTGTTCATGTATTAAACTCATGCTTTTCAACTGAGTCAAAATCTGAAATATGCTAGCCGATACTTGATTGGATATATATAAAAATTGTCAATAATAATAACTTGTAAAATTTTTTTCTCTGCAATTTTATAATTTTTTTCTATGAATGTTAGTCCTTCAGACGATTTGTTTGTTTTTAAAGAATCATTAAACTTAACTGATTTTTCCAAGCTAAACTGACTTGTTTAAATTTTTTCGTAGATTTAAAAATTTTATCAATCACATTTTTTTCTTGGAACAAACGTTTCCAAGTGGCGCCCACAAAAAGCATAGTATTAAGTTGTGTTACAGGACTACATCACTGCAGAGGATCCAGTCAACAGAGTAAGTAACAAAAGTGCGCGGAGGTAACGCCCGACACATTACATTACACCCACTACTTGTTTTTCTATAAATTGGCAGCCCAACTAGTGAGGCTTGAAAAAGACGGAACAAGCCCGGCAACTACCAACATATTAAAATGCCGCAACCTACGGGAAAAAAGGTGAAGAAGACTGTGGAACCCGAGTTAAGTGTGGAAGACGGAGAGGCAGTACAAATGGAGGAAACGGAATTAGAACCGCCCACACTAGAAGTGGAAAGACCGGTACATACGGCAGACGAAATAGAGGAGCAAACAGGAGAAGAACCCATACAAATGGTAGAACAGACAGAGAAACCCGAACCAGAAAAAATAACAGAGAGCGTTGACGCGAATGTTTTAAGGATGATGTTCCAAACGCTAAACGAAAATATGAACAAAAATAAGCAAAGTAATGAGCAAATGTTCCAAAGGATGGAAGAAAATATGAACAAAAGTATAGAATCCCTGAAGGAGAATAATAATAAAAATAGACAGGAAGACAAGGCGGAAATAATAGAATCCATGAATAAAAACAGACAGGAAGATAAGGAGGAAATAATAAAATCCCTGAAGGAGGATAATAATAAAAACATAGAATCTTTAAGGGAGAATATAACCGAGAAAATAAATGACAATGGGAAAAAGCTAGAGCTATTTCAGGAGGCGAATAAAAAATGTATAGAGTCCCTGAAGAAAGAAATTAGCATAAAGTACGAAACAGTAAACAAAACGATCAATGATAATAAAATCGAAAGTGACAGGAAGGTCGAAAATATGGAGAAACAGTTGGAAAGGTTACAGGAGGGAAACAATACACGTTTCGAAAATCTAGAGGAACAAACAGTAGAGACCAAACAAGATGTTAGAAATCTCGAAAACATGGTAAGGCAGAACCAAGACGCCATCATGCAGGAGGTGGGAGAAGTCCAGAAAGACGTTAGCGAGAGGATACAGAAAACATATGACATCGCTAACAGGCTGGACGGACAGATAAAAACTAACAAAAATAGTATACTGGAAATAGACCAGAGAGAGAAGAACCTGCAGGAAAGATTAGAGGCGCTGAGAGACACACCAATACTAAACACTCATACGTGTCATGGTGAAAACAGGGAAGTAATCAACTTCCAGAACTATCGACGAAACCCAATGGAATTTTTGGAAAGAATGAAGGAGTTTATTGGGAGAAATAGAGAAACAAGGTGGGACAGGATAAGAGAGATGCTTGACGAGACGTTTAAAAATACTAAGGATAACTGGTGGATAGCGATACGACCCGAAATCACAAATTTAGCAGAGTTTAAACGCCAGTTTAAGGAAAAGTATTGGTCAGAGACCGCACAAAACAGGGTAAGAATGGACATTTTCTATGGCAAATACGACGCGTCCTATGGACAGCCCCCAACGTCTTATTTCCTGGGAAAGGTATGTTTAGCACGGAAGTTGATACCGCCGATCCCAGAAGAATGTTTGGTAAGGCAGTTAGCTGGACATTACAGCTATGCCCAATTATACCAACAGATTAGCAAAATAGCCGATCTGGCCAAATTATTGGAAAATTGCGAATCCACAGGAAGGTTCCAGGATTACCAACCCCCCAATCGTAAGGTAGAGTACAACAACAATAATAACGGACCAAACCGGAATGGAGGTGGGAACGGTAATAATCTAAACACCAATAATCAGAATAATAATATCCCACCAAATGGCCGAAATGATAACACTCAGGGCCCAATTAACCGCAACTATCCGGGACCAAACAGAGGTAGTTACACCGGGAATAACTACGGTAGGAACTTCCACCAGGGAAACGGTTATCGCGGGAATAATTATAGAGGAAGTAATTATGGTCAACGTAATGGTTATCGTAGCGAGGGAAACCAAGGAGGAGGCGATAGGAGAAACCAAAATGAATATAGGCCCCAGGTAAATTATATGATGGCCGATAATCGACGACCATATCCACCCAATTTACCAAGTTACGGGTATATGACTCAACAGATGCGAGGTAACCAGGATGATACGGCGAATAACCGGCATCAGTTTTCAGAGGGTAGGAGTAACGAACCACCCCGAAACGAAAATAACAACCAACAAGAGCCAAACGCTAACCAAAATAATAATGAGAATTGGGTAACAGTCCACGAAATCCGGGTTTTTCATTACAGCATAATCAGGCAAGTAATGACGAAAGACCCCGAACAGTTCAGGTAAACCATGTATTGGCAGAAACTAGCCGAGAACCAAATAATAATCCCAGAAATGAAAGTGAAATAGAGGAGGAATTCCGCTATGCAGAAAAGATATGGCCCAAACATGTGGTGAGATGGTAATGCCATGGATTAATCATCCAGAATAAATGTCATAGACCAGGCATTTGAAGGAGTAGAGGTGCTAAACATCGAAGGTCGAATATTGAGAAGAGAAGGAATGGGAATGATAAATAATGACATAATATAAGGAACACACAACCAAAAGGGGTTGAAATAATCAAAGTAATTAACCCAAACTGACAAATATAAACCCAAATATTATCAAACATGAAAACAATACCTACGAGGTAACTGACACAATTAGGAACAAGGTAAAAGGTACGTATAACCAGACTTCATTAAAAAAGTACCATGATTAAAAAAAAAAAAAAAAAAAAAAAAAAAAAATCGCAAGTCGAATACTCAGTCAGTGACCAAGTACCATGACCAAAAACCAAAGTCAAATACAGCATCATTGGGAAGGTACCTTGACTAAACATGTTAACGTGAATTTTTTAACTTAGCCATAATTAGAAAGGAGGTAGAGATTATTAAATAAATATAAATATTATTGAATAGAGATTATTAATTAATAAATATTACGAGATGGACACATTCCATCATAGGCAAGATTTATTTCCAATAGCCATGTCAACGTATATTTACCAGCTTACCCGTACTTAGAGAAGGAGAGAGATTATTATTAATAAATATTACGAGAAGGACACCTTACACCAAAGGCATAAAGATATATATAAAATATAGATTTATTTCCAATAGCCAAGTCAACGTATATTTACCAGCTTACCCGTACTTAGAGAAGGAGAGAGATTGTTATTAATAAACATTACGAGATGGACACTTAGTAAAGGAGAAAAGAAGGAGAAATTCTGTCATATATTTGATACTAAATGGAAATGATAAATGAAAAAAAAGGAGAGGAAAACAGTGTGTTACATAAGGAGGTAATGATGAATATGAATATAGCTATTAACATTGAATGATTTTAAACGATAATTTTAACCTGCGGAGAACGATATATTAATATAATTGTGAATTAATCAGAAGAGTTTAAGAAAGGGAATTTATGTGTAGGAGCCTATGATCTTTGAATATTGTATTTTTTTTTAATATTATTATTATTATTTGTTGCAAAGGTGCAATTATTATTTTCTGAACAGGGATGTGGTGCCTCTGATTTCAGTAGTTATAGACAGGAAGGGACAGAGAATGTATGCCATAGCGAGCCACTCTGACTCCCAACCCTCTATGTAAGTTAGGGAATTGATAGGGAATTATATCAAAGATTAATTATAAAACATCAAGGTAAAAAGGAAAGGAATAGGTGATACGACAAAGAACGAACTAGGAATATTGAGTTGGATTAATATATTAAAGGAGTAGTACAGGAATTTAATTATAAGATAAAAGAATGAGATATAAAGAAGCTAATAAAGGGTTAATATAGAGATGATAATTTCATCAAAACCAAAGATATGTTTTTCCAAAATTATCAACTTTAACGGCGAGGCATATGTAACGTCACAGAACGTTCCATAAAGGAAATCATTTACATAGTAAGTTAGCATAAGAGGAAAGTGAGGTGAACTGTATCGAACCCAAGTAGTCCCAAAAAATTGTGTAATTTTGTATAATAATTATTTCTATCAACTTGAAAAAAACGACCAAACTATGACTAAGACAAAACCCCATATATATTATTAAAGTGAATAAGAGTGAAAAAACCATAAGACACTATAAGAGAGAGAAATAATGTCAGAATCAACCAAAATGAAGTCAATAATTATTAAGTTTTATAACTATGAATAGAGTATTAAAAACTAATTTTTGTAAATGAATGGACATGATCCATTATTATATTATGTGATGTAAATAAAATAAATGTATTAAATGATTTAAATACATTATTAGAAAGAGTTTAAGTAAAATAAAAATGATATATTTGTTATGACAAAAAATATTAATGTGTTGGATTTGAGACCATACACCCAGTTTTCATGAAAAAATTAATTATTATCAGATTTAAATAAAAACTATATGTAATTGTCAAGCAGACAATAGTGAACAATTTATCTTAAATAAAGGAAGCTGTCAAATGAATAAAAAGCAGTCAAAATAGCCAAAAACAGTGTTAACTAAAAACATGTAATAGGCATCTAATATTGTATAATTTATGAATTTAATGTTGCCAAAATGCAACCAAATTGCATTAGAAAGCTGTAATATGATATAAAGCAACTATACTAATATACCTGACTAACTTTAACATTGTAATAGTCAAGTTAGCAAAATATTTACTTATACCATGTATGGCTGGAACCAATCATCCAGTACAAAAATAATCATACCTGGCTAAATACTTACATAATGCTAACAAAAATAAGATAGAAAGGTACAATACATCAGTATACCTTAATAAGAAACAAACTCAGTTGAAAGTAAAGTCAATTCTAAAAGAATTTAACTAATAAGAGTGAGATTTGTCACGCCATAAAAAAGGACATCTCAAGACCAATCAATGATGCTATGTCATCTTGTGATAAATATAATATATGTACAGAGTAACCAGGTATCACAAAAGATAGACAAAATAATAAACTCTGTGTGTACAGTAGTGAAATAATACATATATTAAAGAAAAAGACTAATCATTGTATTAGAAAACTGACAAGAATCTAGGCCATGAGCAGAGGCCATATAAAATTGTATTTATTTGTGTTTTATCTATGTTAAAATTTGTTTATTTTGTTGTAGGAAGGTAGTAGTATTAGATGTTCAGCTTGTGGAAGGAACTTAGTAACTCCACAACAATTTTTGTTATAAAAATTGAGTTTTCAATGACAACAACTCAAGGTGAGGGTTGTATATTGTATTGTTTATTAGACTTAAGTTAATTAGAAACCAATCATATTTAGTATCGCTAGATTCAGTTAAAAACAGGGAATCTAAATGTATTAATGGCATACAAATTGTGAGTACTAATGTAAAACTGTTTGATAAATACCAGAGTAATTTTTGAAATATCCTTTGTATGAAGAATAAGAAATTCGTTCTAAAAACTTCTACGGAAGTGAAAATTGTTCCATGACATTCCATTTCGTTTATTCTCGAACAATCTAGAAAGAATTTTTACACAAATATACCGGAAGTCGATGTAAACAAGCAGCCTGAATTAGTATAAAAGAGAGACCAAATTCGACCCAAAAACACTTGAAACTTGAACTCCAGAACTGATGCATCACCCACAACACTGATCAACGCAGCTAAGGCGAAACCGAAGAGGCGAGAAATCGACAAGACACGGAGAAAGGCTTTTTCCCGTACATAGACATACCGACTGACTTAACCTCAACGAGAATCTACGCCAAAAGTATCGCTGAAATAGAGCAGCGATACGGCAAATTTTAATAGAAATCACGCAGCCAGAACGTCAAGCGGCCCAGGAGGGACCAAAAATTTAAATAGAGAACGAATTCTGCTGTGTTCGCATAGACTGACTAACGTGACAATAATTCCCCCTAACGTAAACAAACATATACACAACAAGCCTTTCTTCTCGACAACATGGGAATCAGCGCTGCGGCGGATAATTTCTGAATTAACGCGGAGCAGCTGATGAGCTTTTGGCGGCGTTTGAATGAGATTCTACTGCCAAACGTTTTTACAAAAGTGCGGAAAAAGTAAACGATCGCAAAATTTGACTTTAAATAGATTCAGTGTACACCCGAAGAGGCGAGATTGAGAAACTACCCGAAAGGAGTGTCCAGTGCGAGAATAAATAACCATTGGAACGTGAGTTACCAAAATTAAAGTCACTTGTTACCTGGTTACATTTTATCACGCAGTTGTACTTCACACGCCACACATACACCTTCAAATCACTTAGTTTTTTCTTGTAAGGCATCTAATTGATATGTCTTGGTAGTTCAAAGGAGTCACGTCCTGAGAGTAAAGATTTTTCACGTATTAAACTCATGCTTTTCAACTGAGTCAAAATCTGAAATATGCTAGCCGATACTTGATTGGATATATATAAAAATTGTCAATAATAATAACTTGTAAAATATTTTTCTCTGCAATTTTATAATTTTTTTCTATGAATGTTAGTCCTTCAGACGATTTGTTTGTTTTTAAAGAATCATTAAACTTAACTGATTTTTCCAAGCTAAACTGACTTGTTTAAATTTTTTCGTAGATTTAAAAATTTTATCATCACATTTTTTTCTTGGAACAAACGTTTCCAAGTGGCGCCCACAAAAAGCATAGTATTAAGTTGTGTTACAGGACTACATCACTGCAGAGGATCCAGTCAACAGAGTAAGTAACAAAAGTGCGCGGAGGTAACGCCCGACACATTACATTACACCCACTACTTGTTTTTCTATAACATTCGATTGTTATATGCTATTGGGAACAGTTCAGTAGACAAATTTAAACATAATGTTACGACGGTCTACTCGATCGTCGTAGGTACAGTGGAAACAAAATAAGTACAAGACAACAATCAAGTCACTAATCACACCTTTAATTGTTATAGTAAAACAGTTCGTAATTAACAACACAGTGTCTACAACAAATCAAATGAAATTGTTCATACGCAATAAAATGTCCACTAATATTAAAACTCAACTGTATTACAATTATACCCTCCAAATATAAAACGCAACACTTCACTAATAACTACTTGAACGTACACCGTAATAACCCGAACCGCTCTGTAAATATCGCACTAATACTCTCGAACCGCACAGTCAAAAATCTCGCATTGAACTGAAAAACTAAGGCCGCGACGCGATGTATTTATAGTTACGCTACACACACCAGAAGCTTCCAAACTGCGTCTTATCTCTCGCGAACTACGTAATTGCTGCGGCCTTGACACAGTCCGAGCGCCCGAGCGAAGGCTGGCAAAGTGCGAGAAAATTCTCGCAACATGCGTTTAGTAGCACGTACACCACACGCTTACGTCGAGATCTTTCTGGGACATTCGATAAACGCCTAGATTGTTCTACGCTGTCGTAGCACGGCCCCCTCCTTAAGCCTGTTCGTCCCGAACTGGCAAAGCTTCTCTAAGTTTGTATTTAGCCAGGCGATCTAGGTGGACGACCTTGAACTTTCGCTGTCCTTCCTGTTGAATCCGATAAACAACATCGTTAATTCTTTTTTTCACAGTGTAGGGTCCTTCCCAGTTAGACTGAAGCTTAGGTGAGCGACCACGACGGCGCTTTGGATTGAACAACCAGACCTGATCTCCTTCTTGGAAACCCACACTATTGCTGCGAATGTCATACCGAGTTTTCATTTTATCACTGGCAATCTTCAGCCGTCCTCTTACCAAACGATTCATTTCTCGCAGTTGGTTTTCTAATTGCGAGGAATAGTTCTTTGGCTCTTGGGACTGAGTCTCAGGTGATCCAAACATCAAGTCCCCAGGAAGACGAATCTCCCGCCCAAACACCAATTTTGCTGGAGTCATGCCGGTTGTGTCATGTACTGATGACCTATACGCCATAAGGAATAGTGGTATACGTTAGTCCCAGTCTGTTTGGTTCTCGTCAACAACTTTCGAAAGATGCTGCTCAAGTGTCCTGTTGAATCTCTCAACCATCCCGTCCGACTGAGGATGCAGAGGCGTTGTCCTGGTCTTTCGAATTCCAAGTAGACGGCATAATTCTTTAAACACTCCTGATTCGAAATTTCTCCCTTGATCCGTATGGATTTCCATAGGGGCTCCATAACGGCAACAGAAGTTGTGAACTAACTGCTTTGCCACAGTGGTAACCTCCTGATTTGGAATTGCGTAGGCTTCCACCCACTTAGTAAAGTAGTCACCTACAACCATGATGTACCGGTTGCCATTGTCAGTAACTGGGAATGGTCCAGCAATGTCTATGGCAATTCTCTCGAAAGGTTGTCCAATGTTACACTGTCTCATTTTTCCCCTGCTTCTGGTTTGTGGGCCCTTGCTTGCAGCACATATTTCACACGTCCGAACCCATTCCTCTACGTCGTGGCGAAGATGAAGCCAATAGAATCGCTTCCGTATTTTTTCAAGGGTTTTGTTAACGCCAAGATGGCCTCCAGATGTTCCATCATGCATCTCCTTCAAAACAGACTGCACTTTATTTCGGGGAACTATCAACTGCATGACCACGTCTCGTCCATCTGCACTTTCCCAAGCCCTTTTCAGCAATCCGTTTTCTAAGTTGAGAGATTCCCATTGTGCCCAGTAGCCCTTCAGCACTTCGGAACCATGGCAGATATCTTGCCAATCCGGGCGGCGACCTTCCTCTTTTGCTGTCAAGATCGGTCCAATGTCTTCATCAGTCATCTGTTCTTGTCGACAGTCTTGTGTTGTCCAGCCATCAGCCAGGAAATCTACAGTGATGGCTTGAACATGTTCGCTTGAGTTTTGTTCTTCCTTTCTGTGGCAATGTCGGCAGTCTTCCGGGCACGGTCTTCGTGATAAGCCATCTGCATTACCGTGCAGGCGCCCCCGCCGATGTTGTACCTTGAAGTTGTACTCTTGCAGACGTTCGAGCCACCTTGCCAACTGTCCTTCCGGATTTTTAAATCTCAAGAGCCATGCAAGTGCAGCATGGTCGGTACGTAGTGAAAACTCTCTCCCATAGAGGTATTTATGGAAGTGCTCCAAGGCTCTGACAATTGCCAACAACTCTCTTCTTGTAACACAATAATTTCTCTCTGGTTTAGAAAGCGTCTTGCTGTAATACGCTATTACTCGTTCTTCACCGTTCTGCACTTGAGACAAAACTGCTCCTAGACCAGTATTGCTTGCGTCTGTGTCTACGATGTACTTCCCTTCGGAAGCTGGAAAAGCGAGAATTGGCTGCGAACATAATGCAATCTTCAACGTTCTAAATGCTTGTTCACACTCTCTCGACCATTGGAAGTTTCGTTTATTTTCCGTTAGCTCATGTAGTGGTTTAGCAATAGTAGCGAAGCCTTTCACAAAACGTCGGTAATATGAGCATAACCCCAGGAAACTCCGAACTTCGTGTTTATTCTTCGGAACTGGCCAGTCTCTTACGGTGTCTACTTTATTAGGATCCATGCTAACGCCCGCTGCCGAAACCAGATGGCCCAAATACTGTACTTCCTTCTGGAATAGAGAACACTTCTTCGGGCTCAGCTTCAGTTGTGCACCGTGAATTCTAGTTAGAACTTCCTTAAGGTTTTCCAAATGATCTTCGAAAGTCTTCCCGATCACTATGACATCGTCTAAGTAAACAAGGCAAGTTTTCCACGTCAGGCCTCGGAGTATCAGGCCCATCAATCTCTCAAATGTTGCCGGTGCATTACAGAGTCCAAATGGCATGACGTTAAATTGGAATAAGCCACTTGGGGTCGAGAAAGCGGTCTTTTCCTTGTCTTCTTGATGAAGACCCACTTGCCAATATCCACTCTTCAGGTCCAATGTGGAAAACCACTGTGCTCCGGACAACGTGTCGAGTGTATCGTCAACGCGAGTGTATCGTCAACGTTACTCTTTCTTTGTAACGTCATTTAACCTCCGGTAGTCTACGCAGAAACGCAATCCACCATCCTTCTTCGCTACCAGCACTACAGGGGAAGACCAAGCACTTGACGAAGGTTCAATTACTCCCTCTGTCAACATGTCCTGTACTAACCGAGACATCTCCTCTTGTTTAGATAATGGAGGCCTTCGAGGAGGTTGGCGTATCGGTGTTGTGTCCCCGGTATTGATGCGATGTTGCACAAGAGAGGTTCTTCCCAGTGACTGTCCCCGAACTGCAAAACAGTCTTTGAATTCGTGTAAAAACTGTCCGAGTTCTTTTATCTCACCACTTGAGAGGTCGTTAGAAGATCTGTTCAATAATTCTTGCAGTTCCTCTGGTAATTTAGAAGTATCCGAAGAACTGGATCTTCGTTGCGTTATTCCGGCTACCCAGGCCACAGGAGTCAATTTGCCTAGGAGCGTATTGCTTTGTAAAGTGATAGCTTGATCCAAAATATTCGCCACTCTAATAGGTACATTTCCGGTTTCGTCAGGTTTTACTAAACTTCTGGCAATTAGTATGCCCGGTGTGCTGACTACCTGGGGTTCGAATATAGAGCACTGATTGCCCCTAGTATCTACCGCAGTTCTAACCATGATGATCTTTTCGGAGTTTGGCGGAACAGTTACGGCCACTTGGTTTATGACGTCCATCGATTTTTCTGCTGTCGTCATTGTTGATAGCATTACCTCTTCGCCTCCGATTCTCAAGACATTGTTTTTGAAGTCGACTATAAATCCGTATGCGTTCATAACGTCCACACCAAGAATTGCTTCATCCACAATGTCTGCAACAAGTACTTGATGATTAAACTCAAGTCGACCAAGGCGTAGGTGTATCTCCACTTTTCCATACACTTTTACAGGCCGTCCAGTAGCTGTTCGCAAGCTGTAAGAGCACCAGATTGGCTTGAGATCTTTCACCACGTCGGGGCGCACAATAGAAACTGTTGCGCCTGTGTCAACTGTAATCGAGGTTGGCCTTTCTTGAACAAATCCGGTAACTACCAAGCTCCCGGTGTTTTTCTGAAGCGTAGAAATTGCGTATTCTCTAGGGGCTTCGTTCCTCCAGTTAGTCAGCACACGCCCCGTTGCACCGACTATTGCTCGTTTCCCTGCTGCTGAATTCTAACCCGACAATCTCGTTGTAGATGTCCAGGTTTCCCACATCGATAACACTTCGGTCTTCCATCCTTTCTTATTTTATTCTGTGGCGCCGACCGTCGAGTCTCTGTTCCTTGTTCTTCTTCCTCATCGTCTGTGCCGTCTCGATCTTTTAGCTCGCGCACTTTATGACTTGTCCAACCAGACGCTGATTTGGCGGCCTCAAATTGCAAAGCATGTACCAGGGCGTCCGCACTGTTCTGGTGTCTTGCCATTCGTAACACTTGCTGTAGTTCGTTATCTCGGACACCGGCGGTAAATGTCTGCATCGCAAAACGCGTTCGAAAATCTTCTGGCGCTTCAGGATAGGCCAGTCTAATTAGTCTGTCGATACTTGCTTCAAACTCTTGAAGACTTTCCCCGGAATGCTGTCGCCTTGCTCTCAACTGGGTGCAGTACACATCTCGCAAATGTTTATCACCATACCGTAAATCTAGAGCTTTTATCAACTCCGCATAGGTGTTCTGGCTGTCAGGTGGCACTTTCTGTAGTAGTTCTGCCGCGGGTCCTTTTAATGCAAGAACAAGTGAAACAGCCTTGTCTTTTTCTGTCCAATTATTTGCGCATGCAGCAGCTTCAAATTGGCGGAGGTACGTTGCCCAGTGAGTGCTTCCGTCAAAGGTTGGAGCTTTGACATGAACTGTCCCTACTGCAGGCAAAGTGACTTTCTCTGTTAACTTATTTTCTGTGTATTTTTCTGTCTTGATCACTGGTACAGTCTGTTCAGAAATTTGTTTTGGTTGAATCTTCATGCACTGTTCAACTTCAATTTTAATTTGTTCTCTTATATTTGCCATTGAGTTTTCTACTGCTGATATTTTTGTTGACATAACTTCTTCTACAGTCAAGACAGATTTTTCTACTTTAGCTATTTTATTTGACATGGATTCTTCTACGTCAGATATTCTGGTAATCTGATTGTTGAGCTCACCTCGTAATTCACCTACGTCACCACGTAGGAGACCCAATTCTGCGGTAGTATGTTCTTGCATCTGCTTTTGTTCATGAATTAATGCTTTGATGTCACCTGCTTCTTGCTTACGTTTTTCATCCTGTCTTTCTTCTGTTTCTAGCATTAGTGCTTTCTGACGTTCCTCTGCTTCTTCTCTTTCTTGTATTCGTTCTTCTTTTTGTCGTCTTTCTGCTTCCTCCGCCTCCTGTCTGCGTTTCTCGTCCTGTCGTTTTTCTGTCTGCAACAGCAGCGCCTGTAAATTTTCCATCATCTGACTGGCATCCATTGTTTATCAATTAATTACGAATCACACTCGTCTTGTACAAAGCATCCACTGTTTCCACTGTTAACCGTTCTATCCCACTTCTGACACCACTGTTACGACGGTCTACTCGATCGTCGTAGGTACAGTGGAAACAAAATAAGTACAAGACAACAATCAAGTCACTAATCACACCTTTAATTGTTATAGTAAAACAGTTCGTAATTAACAACACAGTGTCTACAACAAATCAAATGAAATTGTTCATACGCAATAAAATGTCCACTAATATTAAAACTCAACTGTATTACAATTATACCGTCCGAATATAAAACGCAACACTTCACTAATAACTACTTGAACGTACACCGTAATAACCCGAACCGCTCTGTAAATATCGCACTAATACTCTCGAACCGCACAGTCAAAAATCTCGCATTGAACTGAAAAACTAAGGCCGCGACGCGATGTATTTATAGTTACGCTACACACACCAGAGCTTCCAAACTGCGTCTTATCTCTCGCGAACTACGTAATTGCTGCGGCCTTGACACAGTCCGAGCGCCCGAGCGAAGGCTGGCAAAGTGCGAGAAAATTCTCGCAACATGCGTTTAGTAGGACGTACACCACACGCTTACGTCGAGATCTTTCTGGGACATTCGATAAACGCCTAGATTGTTCTACGCTGTCGTAGCAATAAAATAAAATAAAAATGAATAAACCTTAATAAATCTAATGTCTTAAAGCCAATCCATTAAAACAGAACTGAGTATACTGAACTAGATTTCTGGAAATATAATTCTACACATCCTCAAAGTTGCGGAATTAATAAATCCTTCTTCAAACTAATTCCACTAAAGGAATGATGATGAACCCGATTTACAATTAAACCAAGAGTCTTCTTGAATGGACAAGAAGTCAAAATTAATGCAAATATAAACCAAACATACACCAAGAACCTTTGGCATTGAAGTACTAAACCTCACTTTCAAGAGATTGAAGAAATTGTAATACTACACCAATTCCACTGGGACCGGCAACCACTAGGATCGCGAAGAAGAACGAAGAACAGAACCGAACTCCTGTTACACTCCGGGACATCACCTTTCAACCTTTATTGATAATCTGGACGCATTTTTTGGTCAAAAGTAACCTCATCAGTACACCTTCATGCGGTTATAAACAGACACGGCTACCTTGAGTATCGCATTGTACGGTAACAAACCAGCTTATATTTAATTTTATACATTAAGAATTTGTTGAATAAACATTAAGTAGCAGTTAAAAGTGATGTTTAGGAAATATAAATAATGATTCGAATATTATATACTTTGTGATTATAAAAATGAAGTTATATGTTCACTAGTGCCAACTTGAAAAACGTAAGATGTAACTAGGTCATTGTAGTTGTTAGTGCGTGTGTATTGTGTGAGCACAGCTGATGCGTTGGTAATTTCTAATAAAACCCTTTTATATTTGATCTATCGCTCAGTTAATTGTCTACCACTTATATCCTTTTAACAGGTTATGGGCCCAGGTGCGCGCAAAGGGCAATATTTATGTGAAATTGAGCAGTGATAGTCCAAAACGTGTTTACGTGCAAATAGGTTATTCCGACCGCGTGGTAAAGTGAAAATTAACTTCAACGCCATAAACATGGAAAGTGAATCAATTCAGTGATAGTTTAAAACGTGTTTACGTGCAAATATAAGTGTTTACGTGCAAATAAAAAGGTTATTCCGACCGCGTGTGTAAAAGTGAAAATTAACCTCTACACATAAACATGGAAAGTGAATTACTACGTATTAACAAGTTACAAGGTAGCGAGAACTGGTATGTATGGAAATTTCAGATTATAGTTATATTGAAATCCTACAGCTTATGGAATGTAGTCAAAGGTGTACAAGTTATGCCCACTATGTTAGACTTATGTTAGATAATGCATCTGTAGCCAAGAAAAAAGAATATGAAAAGAAGAAATCTGATTTCGAAAAGGCAGACGGGACAGCTCAGAGAGTAATTGTGACAACTCTGACTGAAAAAACCATGATTCATCTTGTGCATCTAGAAAATGCCAAAGAAATGTGGGAAAAACTTGTGTCTGTGTATGAGCAAAAATGCGAAGCATCTCTGCACATTCTTCAGCAGCAGTGACACTCATTTGTCAAGGATTTAGCTGATGATATGGCCACACACATTTCAAAGATTGAAGATTTAGCCTATTGACTTAAAAGCATGGGTGAAACTGTTGATGACAAGATGATAGTGTCAAAAATTCTGCTTACATTGCCAAAGAGTTTTAGTCATTTTCTGTGTGCATGGGAGTCAACAGCTGAGGCTGATCGTACAAAAACGAACCTCATTAATAGATTAAGAGTTGAAGAAATGCGAGTGAATGATACTGAAAAGACTGAAAGTAAAGCTTTTGCGTCAAAATCTCAATATAAAGGCAAAGGTGCAAAACAGGGTATGTATAAAAACAATTCTAATAATGTGTATAAACCAAAAGGGGATTGTTTTGTTTGTGGCAAGCCAGGCCATTGGGCTTGAAATTGTAGATTCAGAAAATACAATAATAAAAGTGATAAAAATGACACAAGCAAAAAACGTGATACAACACAGGGAACTGCACTTATAAGTGAGGCCTTAGCATCTATTTTACAAGGCTCTAAAAAGGTTGACATATGGTATAAAGATTCAGGTGCAACTGACCACATGACTCATCATCGAGATTGGTTTGTAGATTATAAACCATTAAATCAAGAAATCTTGGTGCGTATTGGAAATGGTGATTTTCTAAAAGCCTGTGGAAAAGGCAATATAAACGTGAATACATTTGATAGCGAAAAATGGAATAAAAATCATTTAGCAGATGTATTATACGTTCCAGATCTTAGTTACAATCTTTTCTCGAGCTGTGTTGCTTTAGACAAAGGTCTAAAACAAATTGCAGATAATAAAGTGTGCAAATTTTTGAAAAATGGTCAAGTCATAGCTATGGGGTTACGCAAAAGACATAGTTTATTCGAGATGCAATTTGAAATTGAGCCACCGAGCAAAAAACATGAAGAATTGAACACTAACTGTGCTAATATTCCAGATACTTTGGAAACATGGCATCAAAAACTAGTGCATCAAAACTATCCTAGAGTTAAAAAGGTACTTGAACATTTTGGTGTTAAAGTTAAAAACAACGACATATGTTTTTGTAATGCATGTGCAATTGGAAAAGCTCATCGCCTACCCTTTCCAATGAGTACTTCCGAAACCAGTGCTATTGGTGAGATTATTCATGCAGATTTGTGTGGTCCAATGTCACAAAATTCTTTAGGTGGATCAAGATACTTTCTCCTCCTAAAAGATGATTTTTCTCATTATAGACATGTGTATTTTATTAATGCAAAGTCTGAAGCTCTTGCTTGCATGACTGACTTTGTTAAAAAAACAGAAAAACACTGTTCTAATGGGATAAAAATCATGAGAACTGACAACGGATTGGAATTTGACTGTGAAAATGTTTCCAAGTTGCTCAGTAACCATGGAATCACGCACCAGCGTTCAGTGGCATATACACCAGAACAAAATGGATCAGCCGAGAGGGAGAACAGAACAGTAGTTGAAGCAGCACGTACTATTCTGCACGCAAGAAAGTTCAAACAGACTTTTTGGGCTGAAGCAGTCAATACAGTGGTGTATGTATTAAATCGCACAAGTACAAGTTCAGTAAAGGATTTCACTCCTTATGAACTTTGGCATGGTCGTAAACCAAATTTAAAAGATCTACATATATTTGGAGAAATAGTGTACTCACACATTCCCAAGATCAAAAGGAAGAAGTGGGACGCTAAATCTGAAAAGGGATATTTTATTGGATATGAAGACGACATTAAAGGATTTCGAGTTTGGTCTCCTCACAAAAAACAAGTAAATGTAGTACGTGACATCATTTTCACGAATACATTTGAAAGTGAAGAAGAAAATGATGAAAACAGGGAAGAATACACATCATTATTCTTACCCGATGAAAAGAAAGATAAAGTTCCTGAAGTTATTCAAAACAACTTTTTTGTTGAAAATCATGATATCATTCAAAATGATATAACTTCTGAGGATCAAGTGCAATCTGAAGAATCTGAAATAGCTGGTACTGAGAATGACCAGACTACAAACTACAGAACAGACTGCACCAATCATCGACAATCAAACCTCCAGCGAGATATGCTGATTATGTTAACATTGATGACTGTTTTATTCCAGAAGGTACTGAACCTCTCAATTACCAAGAAGCTGTAAACAGTGATGATGCTGAAAACTGGAGTATTGCTATGAATGAAGAAATCCAATCTCTTTTTAAAAATCACGTATGGGATCTAGTTGAACCACCACCTGAGGCCAATGTCATGGGAAGTCGCTGGGTCTTCAAGTTTAAAAAGAATCCAAATGGAAATATTTCAAGGTACAAGGCAAGACTAGTTGCCAAAGGCTTTGATCAAAAGGCTGGAATTGATTTCAAGGAAACTTTCAGTCCCGTAGTAAGATTTGATTCAATTCGAATGATTTTATCTATTGCAGCAAAAGAAAAACTCAAACTGAAGCAGTTCGATATCAAAACTGCTTTTCTAAATGGTGAGATTGAAGAGAATGTATATATGAAGCAACCAGAAGGTTTTTCAAATGGAACAAATCAAGTCTGCAAGCTGCTTCGGATCATATACGGACTCAAACAATCCTCCAGATGTTGGAACCAGAGGTTTACCAAATTTCTAAAGAAGTACGGACTTGAATCTACCAAGGCAGATCCATGTATCTTCACTAGCACGAATAAAGATCGAAGGCTGATTTTGGCCATCTATATTGATGATGGACTAATTGCGGCTAAAAACCAAGATGATATCAACAATCTAATCCATGGACTGAAAAAGGAATTTGAGGTTACTGATGACCAGGCAAACATATTCCTTGGGTTGCAAATTGAAAGACACCAGGATGGATCAATATTCCTCCATCAAACTGCGTATGCAGAAAAGGTAATCAAAAGGTTTAGGATGCAGAATGCAAATCCAGTGACAATCCCTGCAGATCCTCATGAAGAGACATGCACTGATGCTCATAAAAATCTGAACACTGGAATAGTCAATGCACCTTATGCAGAAGCTGTTGGAAGCTTGCTTTACCTGTCAAATGGTACCAGGCCAGATTTGTCTTTTGCTGTTAATAAGGCAAGTCGCTATCTTCAAAAACCTACCAAGCTTCATTGGAATGCTGTGAAACGAATCCTCAAATACCTAAAGGGAACTCTGGACTATGGTCTAAAGTTCGAAGCAGATATTAATACTCATTTGCAAGTCTATAGTGATGCAGACTTTGCTAGAGAAATTGAAACTCGCAAGTCTACTTCTGGATATTTAATCAAACTAGGATCGAGTGTACTTACCTGGAGTTCTCAACGACAAGCCACAACACCATTGTCTACAACTGATGCTGAATATATGGCAGCGTGCCAAGCTGTTAAAGACATAATGTGGCTAAGGAAACTTATGAACGACTTATGCATCTTGAAAAGCACAAAAACAACTCTGTACATGGACAATAAAAGTGCAATTCAACTGATCAAGAATCCAGTCTTTCACAAAAGGACTAAGCACATTGACGTCCAATAACCATTATATAAGAGAAAAGTTTGAAGAGAAGGTCTTCAATCTAGAGTATGTCAACACCAAGGATCAGACAGCAGATATCCTCACCAAGCCACTTCCACGTCCAGTTTTTGAGTTACATCGGTCAATCATTTGTAAAAGTTTTAAATAATTTTTATGCAGAGACTTTTTATATATATTACATAAACAAGGGAAGTGTTGAATAAACATTAAGTATCAGTTAAAAGTGATGTTTATGAAATATAAATAATGATTCGAATATTATATACTTTGTGATTATAAAAATGAAGTTATATGTTCACTAGTGCCAACTTGAAAAACATAAGATGTAACTAGGTTATTGTAGTTGTTAGTGCGTGTGTATTGTGTGAGCACAGCTGATGCGTTGGTAATTTCTAATAAAACCCTTTTATATTTGATCTATCGCTCAGTTAATTGTCCACCACTTATATCCTTTTAACAGAATTAATAACAATTTGTAATACTTAGTAACCTTAATTTTGCATTACCTGGCCTTACTAATCGTTAAAAGAATCACATGTACCCTGGGATAAGAGATAAACAGAAAATTATATTTAAATTGTATTCTCTCTCTCTCTCCTATGGCGCTACAGCCCAAGTCGGGCCCTGGCCTCCACCAATCTCCGCCTCCAATCCACTCTATCCACTGCAACCCTCCTCCAGTTTCTTATCCCCATGTCTCTCGCGTCCTCTGCAATGCCATCTTCCCACCTCTTCCTCGGTCTACCTCTAGGTCTCGTTCCCTCCCATGTACCCAGCAAAGCCCTCTTAGGGTTCCTGCCACCCTCCATTCTCATAACATGTCCGGCCCAACGTAATCTTTGAATTCTTATAAATTTTGAGACTGGTATCTCTTTATATATTTGATACAGTTCATTGTTGTATCTCAGTTTCCATGAGCCATTTTCTTGTATTGGGCCTATAATGCGTCTGAGGATTTTCCTTTCAAAGGTGTCTACTCTGTCGACTGTTTTCTGTGTGATTGCCCATGCCTCACACCCGTAGCATAGCACCAGTCTCATGACAGTCCTATATATTTTCATTTTTGTTTCCCTGTGCACATCCCCAGACCTAAATGATGGCAGCAATGCGAAGTACGCCTTGTTAGCCATGGTGATCCGTCTTTGGATCTCCAGCTCCTCTGATCCAGTCTTTGCTAGATTCACTCCGAGATACGTGAAATTGTCCACCACCTCAATTGTGTCCTCCTCTATCTCGATGTTGTTATGAACCTGGTCCCTTCTTGTTTGGATAAGCATTTTTGTTTTATCCATATTTATGGCTAGCCCAACTTCCTTGGCTTTGTTTTTAAGCTCTATAAATATTTCTTTAGCTGCCGTGATCCGTCTTGACATGATGTTAATGTCATCTGCATATGCGGCTATCTGTACAGTTTTATTTGTTAACAGATTGGAGCTATTTATTGATAAGCCTCTAATTACATATTCCAATGCAATATTAAATAGTGTTGGGGCCAACCCATCTCCCTGCTTTAGTCCCCGTGTAATATTTATGGGTTCAGTTAGTTGGCTATCCACCTTTACTTGGGCTTCAGCCTGCTGCATAGTAACTTGGGTTAATCTTACCAGCTTGCCTGGTATTCCAAATTCATGCATTATGATGTAGAGTTTGTCTCTATTAATAGAGTCATACGCTTGCCTGAAGTCCACAAAGATCTGGTACACATCAATATCACGTTCCCATCCGCATCTTAGTATCTGTTTTACCGAGAAGAGTTGGTCGATTGTAGACCTTCCAGGTCGGAATCCAGCTTGGTATTCCCGTATTATATTTTCTGTGAGGGGTCTCAGCCTTTGGTTCAAATTTATGCAGAGACTTTTTATATATATTACATAAACAAGGGAAGTGTTGAATAAACATTAAGTATCAGTTAAAAGTGATGTTTATGAAATATAAATAATGATTTGAATATTATATAATTTGTGATTATAAAAATGAAGTTATATGTTCACTAGTGCCAACTTGAAAAACATAAGATGTAACTAGGTTATTGTAGTTGTTAGTGCGTGTGTATTGTGTGAGCACAGCTGATGCGTTGGTAATTTCTAATAAAACCCTTTTATATTTGATCTATCGCTCAGTTAATTGTCCACCACTTATATCCTTTTAACAGAATTAATAACAATTTGTAATACTTAGTAACCTTAATTTTGCATTACCTGGCCTTACTAATCGTTAAAAGAATCACATGTACCCTGGGATAAGAGATAAACAGAAAATTATATTTAAATTGTATTATACATCATTAATCCACTAACAAATCGATTCAGCATTGTACGATCGATATTACGATCTGATAACCTATGAAGACGACTGTTGGAATTAAACAAATAATATAAATAAAGAATCCTTCTTGTATATGATGATGTTCTGTGTTATTGTAGAATAGTTATTGTATTTTGATTGGGGAGTAATTTACAGATAAAGAAGGTGATAAAACCATCAAGTGAAATGAACTAACCTATAAAAACGAGTCAATTAATAATAACAGCGCTCGTTGCAGACAGCTGGTGAATACGGGAGAGTGCCGAACTAACGTATTCTCTTCGCCACACTTGGGTCAATTTAAATAATACGGACCGAATAGGGTTGGAGAGAATTACCGAATTATTAACTATAATACCCGTAATATAGCGTTATTCTCTGGTAAAACACTTGGTAATTGATTAACACAGTGTTAGGTTCAATATACGAGTTGCAGCAACTATATAATAAATAATTTTTTTTTATATAAATTAATATTGATTTATTCTTTGTATTGTTTAAATTAGCAGCCATCCTTACTTTTCTTTTATAAAATTGCTAAACTGCTATAATTGTTATTATTTAGACAAAGCTTTTCGTCATCACTGACATCTTCAGGTCTTAAACAACTCTTCAGGTTGTTTAAGACCTGAAGATGTCAGTGATGACGAAAAGCTTTGTCTAAATAATAACAATTATAGCAGTTTAGCAATTTTATAAAAGAAAAGTAATATTGATTTGCAGGAGGTTTCATCTACAACAACATAATAAACATTTTCCTTACAAACAGATTGAATTGGTTAATTTAAATTTTTTTTAAATTAACAATAAACCCGTAACAGTAATTAAATAAGAAACACCATCAATATAATATATTGATAACAAGTTGATACATCCAAGGTGGGACTTAACGTTAATACACGGGTGTCACACATATAACGTAATCTTTTAGATTACAATATCACTCATTAAGTTTATTAATTTTGCACTGATTATTTCCAAATGGTATTTATAAATTTCTTAATTTTTTCTAGACATTATACTTTTCAACTGCTCACTTCCAATATATCTGAACAATAATTTAACTCTTGTTAGTTAGTTACTCTTAGTAACCAAGAATTTTTATGGTTTTTTATTGGCTAATCTAGATACCTTTTAGTATATAGGCTAATAATAATTATTATTATTTCATTTCTTCTTTGTAGAAAAAATAATCCTTTATAGATTTTATCTATAATCAAATTTAATTTATTTACGGTTTTTCTTTTATATTTTTTCTTAAACTTGTCCACTGGTATTTTATATTTTAATCCCTTTTATTTGGGTTTATTTATGATTTATAATTCATTTAAGGTATCCTTACTCTACACTATTTTTTTTACATGCCATCTTGCTGATATAGTATTATTTGGTATATTATTATTATTTTATATATAACCCTGGATTATTTTACATCTAAACAAAATAATTATATTAAATAAAAATATTACTCCTAGTTACAAGACCTTTGTGGCCTACACAATACAAAATTACAACAAATACAAAAAATACAAAACTTGTCAGTAGTATCATAGACTATTGCTACAATACTGATTTTTTTTTCATCTCCAGCCCAAATTTGTGAGATGCTCTTTTTAAATGTTTTACACTTTCACCGATTACACTATGTTCCACTCTGTACACTGCACTTTTATGATTACTGTTTACAGTTTTTTTTAGAGTACAAAGGTTCTCACAGCTTGATACCTAATCCAGATTTCTGACTTTTAAAAATGGGTAATTACTGGTTTTAACTCTGGTGATTATGTTATCATATTTGGGCAGGGGCTATGTAACATTACAATATAAAGATTATCCAAATTTTTATATTCCTCCACAATACCAACAGGATTATTCCATGTTATTAAATCATATAGTCTGTTATCACCGAGTATAGTCCAGTCACCTTTCGTATGATCTGTCATAATTATGTCAATTACAGTTTCATTATTATCATTATCTACTGCTGTATCAGTTTTGTCATAAAGTAAGTAATCAGTATTATCACTTTTATCATCATTTGCTGTACTAACTACTTCGCAAGGTAAGTATTCAAGATTATTAATTCTCGTAATATCTAACCTCTCTGCTAATTCGTTATAACCCCTGTTCAGCTTAAATAATTCTATCACACACTCTCTCTCTCTCTCTCTCTCTCTCTCTCTCTCTCTCTCTCATAATCACTTTGTATTTCCATCAAAACTTCATTGCCACTACTATTATTTATTCTGTTATTTATTTTATCTTCTAACACCACATTTTTAATTATATCATCATAATTACCACTAGTTTTAAATTCGTCACTTACCTTAGTATCACTTGTACCTTCAATATTTTTGTTTTCGTTATATTCACCTGTAACTGTATCATTTTCTACCTCCTCCTTCAAAGTTCTACTCTCGTTTATTTCGTCTTGTATTTTATTTATATTTATCATTATCTCACCTTTCATTCCCGCAATAGTCTCATTCATACTTTCCAATTGACTGTTCATATTTACTTTACTTATTCTCAGTTCGCTTCTTATGTTCGCAAACTCGTTATTCATTTCTACTTTTACTACATTTATTTCTGATTTGATTTCAGATTTGATTTCAATTTTAAATTCATTTAAACTCGTGTTTTGCTGGTCAAACTTATCATTTAAACTCGTATTTAACTTATTATTTTCTGATTTCATTTCAGTTCTCATTCCTGACATCATTTCCATCATCAACACTAATTGGTTAAATATATCTACCCCGTTATCTCTACTACCCCCAGCTATTACAGTTTCATTTACATCTATTTCAACATTTTCACTAACAATTTCATTAGTTGTTACCATATGATCTTGGGTAACATTTAAGCTTGACTCTTCTACATTTTCACACAAATTTTCACTCTTGTTTTTCTCTGCCATTTTGACCAGGTTGTAAATTTGATTTTTAATTTGATTTTAATTTTTTAATTTACAACGTCGCTGTGTACGGGCGCCATTTGAAGTCTGACGAGTGAATTAGTTATTAAAATATTGAACTTCGTCCCTGTTTAGGGCGTCAACTGAAGTAGTACAGGTTAATAAGTTATTAAATTATTGAAATTTCGTATTACCTACCTTTCGTAATTTACCAAGGTCTCGTCTGGTGTACTTTAGCAGAGAAAAACAACAGGTGAATGCAATTGACAACACATATTTTTATAAATTCAACTAAGATATTATTTTATTCTCTTTAGCATGACATTTTCTTTTTCCTTTCTTGTTTGAATCTACTGTTATAACCCCATTCTTTTTATCGTACCTCATAATACATAATGACAACTACTTCAAAAATTATTCAAGTCACTTATACATACTATCAAAGTTCACTTACTACTGAATAAAATAGAATGACTAACTTAATCTACAAAGGCGACCCAGCATTGCTCAATCGCTCGTACACACATATTTAAATTTTCCCTATATTTTAAATTTAGGGCTTTATATTTAAATTTTCATAATTGGTTTCGGTATTTAATTCATTTAAAATTGAAATGTTTTTATCTGGTCAACTGCTTATATTATATACTCATCCTTTTCTAGCCGTCTCCACGTGGTTACACCATCACTGTTAACTCCCGATTTCCCTAACACACTCCAAAAATAAGTTTAAACTGTTAGTACTTGCAGATTACTTCTGACTGATCACTATGACATGATTTCCTGTTGTATTGAGTTAAATCACATGATTTACTGGTCGGCCGACCCTAATTTACTCGAGTGATGTTATTATTGACCACACATGGTCTGGAGTTCTATGTCGACTGCCGGCAACTGTGCACACAGCTCCCTCGCCAAACTTTGTTACTCCACCGGAAACACACAGCCTTCATGTGACAAATTGTTTGTCAACGTACAGGTAGCGTGGATTTTCTATGTGCCCAAGTTGTTGACGATATTACACGGCGACGATACAGGAGGCTCAGGTAGGTGGAGCCTCTAATCGGCTTCCTTCAGCTCCAAAGCACATGTTCTAACAATTGTCCTGCCTCGCCATTTTCCGTGGCGTTGTTTTTAATGTTTAGGCGTAGTAGCGGCGCATCGTTCGAGTGCGTGTGCGTCTCTGTACGTGACAAACACTTGATTTACCAAAACAGTATTGCGTTCTCTGACAACACCCAGCTTCAAAGCTATGCCAGCGTTCATTGTTTGAAACCACTATTATTTTACCTGGGACTAACCGCACTGATAGCCAATAAATTTATGAATTTAATAAAAAAATAAAGACCCCCCCTTTTTGACACATCACATTATTCAATCAATTTCTACTACGTACATACAATGTTTACACAAAATACATTTTACAACACAAACACAATTAATTTCACTATAAATTCATTTACAATTCTTCGTCATGATTTTTCTGTTTACCACACCTCATTTCATAAGTTAGCCATGTCATCACCATAAGCTAAAATAATTAAAATGTTCATTCACTTTGTTTGTTTAACCCTATCATCATAAATGAGTCTTACTTCTACATAACAATTACTATCTTTAACTACACTCCTATCATTGTTATGATTTATATAATAACCCTTGAATATTAAATTTTCCCCTCTATCACAAGAATAATGCACCAGATTATTCTCCCCTATCAACTCATAAAACCCGTTTACTTTGGTATTTTTGGTTAACATAAGGTAAGTTATTTTATCATATTCTTCTACTATATCCATAACATCATAAGGTAAGTGTTTATCATCTACAACGGTATCATCAAAATAATTATCAATATCTACTACAACCGGTAAGTATTTCATATCGTCTATTTTCTCCAATTCTAACTTCTCTATCAACTCTTTATAACTTCTCTTTAACCTAAATAATTCTATCTCTCCATCAACACACAACTCTCTCTCAAAATATCTCCCATCATCATAACACCTGTCACAACCCTCCTGAACTACTTCACTAAATGCAAAGGGCACCACAAACTTACTATACTTCTTGGCTCTTCCAAGAACACTACAAAAAATTAAGGGACTATTTGAAGACACCTCGTCTTCCACACAACTACTGGAGGAAACTCTGTCCTCATAAAACACTTGTGAAACCTCTGTTTCACCATATACTCGGGGAAAATTTGCCCTTTGCCCACCTAACCTCTCTTCACACTCTCTCACAACCTCATCAGCATTCGCTAACAACTCTACCTCACCACAAACTTCATTATCACTCTCAATATTAAACACCTTACTCTCTAACACTCCATTTTTAATTATATCATTGTTATTCTCACTTTTTACCTCAATATTAAACTCACTACCGTAATTACCACTTACCTTGTTATAAATTATTTCTTCAATATTTTTCGTCATATTACCACTATCACTTACCTTCTTATTCATTATCTGATTTAGTTTACTGTCTAACCTGTTATTCATCTCGTTAAGCTTCTCTTTGCAATTGTTGCTTATCGATTCTAATATCTGCTCTTTCATATTAGCACAACGCGTATTAATTTCATTGACTTGCTTACTAAAATTAAAATTTTGTTGTTTAATTTCATTTCTAATTTCATCAAATTTGCTATTTATTTTATCGAATTTATTATTATGTTCATCGATTTTATTATCATTGACATCAAAACGACAATTTATTTTATCGAATTGATTTAGTAAAATACTCATCATGTCATTATCAAATTTGCTATTACATTTTGTTGAGGTTGGAGTTAACTGAACTCCTGAATCCTCTGTCATATTTATTTCATCTGTTACATTTAATTCGACTATTTCGTCTTGACCCACATTCGGAGTTGAATGAACTCCCAGGTTACTCATGACAGCTGATTCATTCATTTCAACTTCAGTCTTATTAGTATCCATTTTTTTTATATTCTTATGAGATTTTAATCTTAAAAAAATTTACCTTACACCTATCAATCATATTACAACATACTCTTATTTTAATTTTATACTATAAATACTTTCTGTACTTAATTTTAATTCATATGTAACTCCCACCACCGTCTCTTACATCTGCGAGTAGGCATCTATACGAAATATAATTTATATAAACTGTCCCTGTTCAGGCGCCATTGTGAGGTTTCATATATTGACACAATTACTAAAAGACATATAAACGTATTCTTAGATTAACTCTTACCTTTTCTGGGTCCAGGATTCTTTTACACGAACTCACAGTCTGTAAGAGAGGTTAATGGGTTCGTTACTTAATGAACACGCTCTTTGACTATATTAATCAGCTCTGTTTAATATTCAATTTCAACATCGGTTTTAATTCTCTTTTACATTTATTTGATATTCATTTTTCTTCTCAAAACTACTACTGTTTATCTCAATTACTTTTCTTTCAAAACACAAAACCTTTAGGCTATTTTTGCATGGGACATATTCTAACAGCTAGCTTCAAACTTTACTGTAAATAACTAATTAAATTAATTAATTGAATTATGAAAAGACAACCCAGTAATTGCTCATTCTCTCATTCACACATATTTAAGTTATCCCCATAATTTAGAGCTCTTAAAATTTGGTTTATAATAAGGTTACTTGGCCGTCGGCATCTCCTCCACTCACATGTCTCACTTCGTATGTTTTTGTCTGTTCACCACATTTTTTGTCACAGTCGAATTACTCAAATTTAACTGTTAACTTTCGTGTTGTAAGTTTCTTTGTAGTTAGATCACTTCAAATTAGACTTTTAACACATTTTTACGATTTTTTAAAAGGTTTTTGGCTCGCGAACCTTTTCGCCGAACCGGCCGTAGCCGCCGCTGTAGATCAACAGACGCTAACTCCAGCGTCCAAAAAATGGCCACCGCCTTCTTGATGCTGACCAGCTCGCCCTGTGATTCGCTAAAAAGAATCACATGACACGATAATTAGTTAGAATCGTCTTCCCTACTTAGAGCGAGTCTACAGCAAGCTAGCCAACGTACCATAGTCCTAAGGCTCGCTAAAAAGTTTGTGATTATTCCAATGGAAGAGCAATCATCCGCGCACATGTTCACATTCCAGCGCATCAGGAAACAGTGCTTATTGCAGGGCATACAAACCAACTATGCAACAGGTGCCCCGACAAAGAATGTCTACGGTTAAAATTGAGGCCTTGTGTGGGTTACTACACTGTGTCGCACTTACAATTGAAATAAAGAAAAACCCCTCAAATCTGTCCTGTTACAACATAGGCCATGATTAATTTATAGACGTAACATCAACAGATGTCAAAATAATAGTCTCTGACAATATAATTGTATCATGGCAGGAGAGGCTAGGGTAGCAATCGGCAAACCCTGCACCCGAGGGCGCAAGTGCACCCGTTGATAAGGTTTGTCACACCTGCGAACCAACTTGTAATTATATTTTCTTTTGAACGCATTGTACCTGCTTCAAAATACTATATTACAAAATAATACGAGCCATTTCAAATTTTACTTTTTCTAATTACTGTGAGTTAGTTTTTCAAGAAAATGAACAGAAACCTTCATTTATATTTTAAATGTGATTTTTTCAAATTTTACATTTCTGTGCACATTATGAAAATAAATAGTGTTATTGTGGTAAGTTCTTTAATTTATTTTTATTAAAATGTGTTCTTGTTTAACCATTTTGTTATTTAAAGTTTTGTTAGTTTCAACGTGCGTGTGCAAGATGACAAGACTGTTGATGGCCTACTCCTAATGTGAAAAAATTTTCAGATTTATATGAAAAATATTGTAAAGCTTTTTTTGATTTGGTGTTTCACGCTACTAAGTATAAGAGCAAGAGTATTATAAACCGACAGTTAATGTTAATAATGTCCGGCTATAGAACTCTGCACCTTTCTATTTTCCATTGATGGTGTGGGGAGAGGTGCATCCATCGAACTAGTCCTTGATTATATATGTGCCCCCTTAAATTCAAAGGTTGCCTATGACTGGGCTAGGGGATTGAAGAAGGTATAAAGATGCCAAACGCTTTGTTAAGAAAGAATGATATAGTGACTTCTGCACATTTGTTCATCATATTGCTGTAGTTTGTGCAAGTATTGGTCAGTTGTCCTATGCCTATTCCGTAGTTTAAGTTCTACGGAATGAACATTGTTTATTACAGTATTTTACTACACATGTTATAGAGCTGTGGGTGGCAGACTTCTTTATAAAGGAGCTAGATATTAGTTATGTTTAGACTTTGTGGGGCAAGAGAAAAATAGAGGTCGGTCTAGATATAGTTACTAAAACAAATTGGCAAAGAATTAGTGTGTTTGTATTTCAGTAAATTTTTTTTGGCACAAAAATTGAGTGCGTTATCATTTTAAGTGTCTTATAAGAAACTGTTTTCACATTGTAGGACTGCAGAAATGATTGAACTTGCAGGTTGTATCAGATCATGTGTTAACACTTTCGAGACTGGGCCCTCCCGGGTGTAGCTAACGACCAGAAACTGCACATTTTTTGGTTATTTCTAACTTCACTGTTCAATGTAACTTCTATGGAAGATAATCTTTTTGTAGAGGAGAATGTCTTCTTTAATTTGGTATATTGCACAACTTATCCAACGTTTTTGTAGTTTTTACATGTTTATTTATATATGTACATGTTTTGAATTTAAGAAAAAAATTCTGTTAGCACATACACACCACTGGCCACATTGTACTGGTAAAATTATGTCCCTAAATCTGTTTATTTACATCCCTAACATACTAACAAATACTGCACAGCTATTCAGAAAAGTAAAAAACATATTTATAAATTACTAGCTGTTACCCCCGGCTTTGCACGCGAATATTTGACTTTTAATAAGTACAGTGGAACACGTTTAACATGAAATGACGGGGACCAGCTGTTTTTCGTGTTAACTGATATTTCGTGTTAACCGAATTTCGTGTTAACGGACAAAAAGTGAAACAAAATGAGGTACAGAAGTACTGTACTGTAAATGGTCAAATACTGAAGAGATTGCTTACTGAACTGTGTAGTAAAATAAATCAATAAAGAATATTCAAAAGGTACTTACATATGAACGTTTTATTTATCCTCCTGGACTATTATACAGTAATTAATTTTTCTTAAAATGTAAAGTTATTGTAGTGACAATTTTCAATTCTTTTTAAAATAGTCCGTTATTTTCTTTTGTACAGAATTCTGCACTAGTTGATTTTCAATAAATTGTTCTAGTTTATCGATATGCTCAAACATTTACCTTCCGAGTTGGCTTCTAAAAATCGACGAACACGTCTCAGCAACGAAAATGTATCGGAAGCGGTAGGAACTCCTGTCATATCATTTTCCGTGTCAAGTTCATCGGCACTCTCATCATTTTCACAGTTTTCAGCTTGCACTATTTCTACGATATCACTGTCTGTTAATACGGGAGCCGTAGTTACGTTCTCGTCGACAGAAGTTTCATTTAGAGAAACTGAAACATTTAATGCTGATGATACGCGATTAAACATTTCAGACAGGGTAGGGCCAATTTCATTTTCTTTGCATTCGGTTTGTTTAATCTCTGAATTCAAAATAAATCAAGCATGAGTGAAACAATTTTCAATAGTTTTAGGTGTCACGAGGTTCCATGCTGTTCACAGGAAATTACAAGCGTCCAGTAAATTTATACAGAAATTGTTTTTCGCCTCTATAGCGGCCAAAAAGTATTTCCTCAGAAGTAATTTTCTATACTGGAATTTTAAATTCTGAATAATACCTTGATCGCAAGGTTGTAGGACACTAGTCGTGCTCGGTGGTAGAAAAATAAGTTTAACTGCCGTCAGTTCTACGTCACTCGAGTGGGCAGGACAGTTATCAACAATTAACACAACTTTTCTCTTCTGAGAAGCGAAATGTTTTTCTAACAAAGCTAGCCAGTCGGTAAATATTGTAGACGTCATCCACGCTCGTTTGTTACCTGTATATTCTACTGGTAACTTTTTAACAATTTTAAAACAGCGAGGCTATAAACTTTTACCTATAACAAGTAACTGAAGTTTTTCTGACCCATCAGTATTGCAGCCTACCATCACTGTCACTCTCTTTGAACTTTTTACCGCCAGTGCATTGTTCATCTTTAAATGAAAGTGTTTTATCGGGCATGCAACGGAAAAATAGTCCTGTTTCATCCCCATTGAAAATGTCTTTTCGTGGGTAGTCATTTAAAATTGCAACCAAGATGATGTCATTTCTTGTGATACCTCTCTTGACTCGCCACATGTTTTTGTACGTTATACCGTTTCGTTTTTTGAATGTTTCTAGCCAGCCACTTCTTGCAGTGAAATCTAAGTTCATCTTTTCAGCAAAAACGTTTGCTTTCTCCATTAGCAGTGGTCCAGAAATAGGAGCATTTTGTGATCTCGCTTGCTTAAACCAGACAAGAAGAGTAGCTTCCAAGTTTTCGTGGTTAGCCTTACGGAAACGTTTTCTATCTGGTTCAAACTTGCTCGACTCATACAGCTCTAAAATTTTATCTCTGTTTTTTATTATGGTAGATAACGTCGAGTATGGTATACCGAATTTTTTACACATCTGTTTTAGATAGAATACCCTCATTAACAGCTTGAAGGAGTTCAATTTTCATTTTTAATTATATGGAATTTTGTTTACGTACTTTCTTATCCATTTTTTACACTTAGATACTGCAGAATCACACTTAGAAATTTACAGAATCGCAACCTCCCTTAGCACCTGTATGTACACGTAGGCCAAACGTCACTTAATATTGTACTGAAGACCGTAAAAGACTAAAATTAAAGGCATAAACAGCTACTGTAAATCTTACAGCTGTGTAAATGTTTTCACAAAACATCCGTAAAGTACTGCGAACACCACCACACGCACAGAATACTGTAAGTGGACTGAACTCACTAACTTCGCAACAAACTGCACCCTGTAATGTAACGGAATGGCAGTGTATTCAGGGAAATGAACAACACATTTGGTACGGAGGTAAACAACTTGGTATGTACTGTATACAATAGCAGGTATAAAGATGTAACATACCAAGCAGCTGTTTATTCTTTACTCCTACACGTAGCACAGATTCCTTTACATTGGGACATTGCATACACGTTTCAGGGGGTGCATGTATGGATTTATTTATTATGCATCTGTGACAATTTATTTCAATTGAAAACTCTACTTTACTTTATTATTGAACTTTATTTACAATATTAGTTTCCACTCTGTTGGCAGCCATCTTTGCTGACTACCAACATCGTGACTATTACTTACCAGGTCCAGAGTTCTTTGAGCGTATTTTGGAGAACAGATATGGTTTATTCAAATAAATGATTCAACTCTACTTGTTTTTTAAATGAACTTGGTTTTTTCAACACATTATTTTAGATTCTGTATAGTCAAATGAACCCATTTAATTGACTTACTTTGCATTATTACTAACAATACTTTATCTCCCTCTTCTACACGTCTACTATGTGAACGCTAACTTGGTACATTAGTTAGTTAAAATTTACCCTTCTTTTATGAGGTTACAAACGTTAAATTAATTAAAACACAAGAAAACAGTCATTGAAAACATAGACTAAATTTTTTTAACATTAACCAGTGCTGTTAATTACATAATTTTCACTCGCACATACGTACACATACTCCCCACAGTACATAATTTAGATTCCCCTTTAGAGCGCATTTTATTTTTATTTATTAATTTGGCATAATTTACTTTATTTAATTTGTAATTTTGTGTAATTTACTTCCCTTAGTGAGTCCTTGGATGTACGTCCATAAGATGTCTCCTCGTGCACGCGCACTACATTGTTGTCTCCCTGTTTACCTTCTAGCCGAAACTGTCACTCCAATTTAAACTTGTCACTACCTTTACATGGTTATTCAAAATACTGGTTGTGTTTAAAATTCACATTTTGGTGTGCGGGCGAGACGAAAAACTGTACTCAGCCGGCGGGCGAGCGAACGGCCCACATCCGTAGTAGTTAGATGTTCATTGCCGACTGGCTTTGTTTTCTGCGCAGAACGTTGTCGACGCTCCGTCCACGCCTTACATTCCAAGTGACGTATTGCTAGGTTCGGCCCTGACGTCATATGTTATGATCTCGTTTTACAAAGTTCAAATGTCATGCAGCTAAAAATAACTGCTTCGCTTGCGTTCTGCTTCATTGACCTTGACACTATTTCGCTCACATTGCATACGTGATTTATAATTTCAAATAAAATTCACAATTATTATTTCTCCCCAAATAACAGGATGGAGATAATGAAACAGCAAAGGGAGGTCCGAGCATACAAGACCTGATGAATTTCATAGCAGGACTTTCAAGGGAAACAAATAAAAAATTAGAGTCAAACAATACCAAATTGGAATCATTACAAAAGGGAATGGAATTCCTGAATAACAAAATAGAGAGCAACCATGAAGACCTGAAGAGAAGTCAGGAGACATTGGAAAAGAAGAGCGAAGAGCTGATGAGTGAGATAAAAAAGGATTTTGAAATAGTCAATAACACGATCGAAAATGGTAATGAAACACTCCTACGACAAATGGAGGAAGATGGTGAGAAGAACAGAGAAGAATTAAGATTCATGCTAGTAGAGTTTCGTGAAGAAGTCAAACGGACAAAAACAGGGATGAACAAGAGATGGGAAGAAACAAGTTACCCAGTAGATCGACTTAATGAAACTTTAGATAGTGATTTCAAACAATTGAATGAAACACTAGACAGCACTTCTGGAAGTATCAAAGAAACATTGAATGAGAACATGGAACTGGGGAATCAGAAAATAACGCAGAAGGAGGTGGAAACTGTAGAAGAAACAAGTGTATTGTTTTCTGAACATACAGATAACCATGACACCAAGAAAATTAAGCACATAAAAACCAACAGTAGAAGAGTAAAGAAGATTTAGAAAACAGAGGAAATGAGAAAGGTATATAAAAGGAAACTCATCAAAAGACGAGAAGAAGTGGAGATGATGAAGAACGGACTCATCAACGTGTTTAATTTGCCCCTTACCTACCAAAGCAAATTAATAAAGTATAAAGATTGTAGGAGGACTCTGAGGGAAATTATAAAAGGAATTCACAACCAACCAGTGGATGAAAAATTCAGCAAATCTATGCTTAGATGGAAGATGCCAGAAATAGAAATGACTGACAACAAAACAGAGTATAACAAATCAAGAAGGTCAATAAAACACTGGAACACACCAGAAATTGAAATTCCGAATAAAAAAGCAAAAATAACATTAATGAGAGAGGCACAATTAACTTCTCTGATTAATCGAAAAAGTAATCAAATGTTTGAGGTAAACATAAATACTACGGAACATATGGTATTAGAGGAATTATGGTACAAGACGGAGGAGACCTATGTTGCAAGGAAGAAAACAATTCTACACGCCAGGGTTATCCGAACCACAAGTGCAGAGGAACTGATGGACCATGGGTAAACTAAGCGAAGATACCACAAACCAAGAAAAGGGACTTATCTTCGAATTACTGACCAAGCAACCCAATGGAATAGAAAGAAATATTAAAGTTAAATTAGACCAATAACAATTACCAAAACAAGAATCGACAAGAAACGACCAAGACGAATTAAATAAGAAAAAATTAAACTATAATAAATAAATTTAAAAATTATTCAGAATAAATGTAGAAAATCAGACATTTGAAGGAGAAAAGGGGAAGATAGCAAAAGTGTATTATATATTGAAAGATAGGAAAGACCTGGAAAATATTGTAAACCAAATAGTGTTGCAACAAGAGCAAGATACCAAAATATCAAACATCAGAAAAAGACTGATGGAATCCGAAGCAATTATTAACAAATTTTACTGTGTATACAAAGATATCTTATTCATAAAAACAAAAAAGAACCAAGAGACATGGAAACTAGTAATTCCTCAATCATTAGAAAATCAAATCAAAGATTACCATGTGAGATACGGACACATGGGTACAATCAAAATGGTAAAGCTTTAGAGGAAGATTTGTTCATAAAAAATATTACAAGAAGAGTGAATAAAAATATAAAAACCTGCACATTGTGTCAGATGGTCAAAACCAATAATGAAAGGAAGAATGGAACGATGATACCCATCACATCAAGTGCCAAACTAGAGAAGGTATTCCTCGACATATGTGGACCATTCCCACGTAGCGGAGGAAGACATGGATACAAGTTCATTGTGATTATACTTGACCATTACACCAAGTACACCAAATTATACGCTATAAACAGAGCCACAACAAATAAAATATTAGATATTATTAAATACATATCAGAGATTGGAAAACCGTACATGATAATAACCGATCATGGAACGCAGTTTAAGGGAAAAAGGTGGAGAGAAGAATTAATAAAACTAAACATTAAAACCTATAACACTTCAGTATACCACCCTAGTAGTAATCCAGCAGAAAGGATGTTGAGAGAGGTGGGACGCATTTTGAGAACTTATTGTCATAATAAACAGAGAGAATGGTGCAAATATTTAACTTCAACCGAAGTGTTTTTAAATATCAGCTATCACCAATTTACTGAAAATACACCATACTTAATGATGTTCGAGAGGAAGCCAAATAGAGAGATACAAGAGATAATAGAATTCCCAAAAAACCCAGAAGACCCATATGATAAAAACAAATGGTACAGCCGAATAATGGAAAAGATTGAGAAACAAAAGGCCAAATATGCAACAAACCAACCCAAAATAATCAAATATAAAGAGGGAGAAAAAATATTAATCAAAAATCGTGAACTGCCAAGTACAATGGAAGGTATAGCAAAGAAATTGTTATTGCTATATACTGGTCCGTATATCATCACAAAAGATAATGGTAATAATACTTACCAGATAAGCAATATAAATACAAGAAAAATAAAGGGAGTTTATAACCAAACTTCGATAAACAAGTTTTATGAAGAAGAATAAATAATGAAATGAAATAATCAAATTTCAAAATTCCAAAAGAGATTGTAAGAGCAACTTACTCAATTATTTAGATGATATATGCGGAATAAAAAGAAGTAATATAAATGAATAATAATGTAAAAAACAAAGGAATCAGTTACACAAATTCCTTTCAATTTAAATCAACTCACAGTCTAATAAAAGATTGATATATGAAGTATGAAATAAAAAAGTGAGATAATAAGGAATAAGTTATACACATTCCTATATAATATAAATGTAAGAATCACAAACTTACAATTATAATTAAACAAAAAATAACTAAAAAGGAATATGCTACAAACATTCCTTTAAAGTAAGAGAATTAACTTACAAAGAATTATCGAAAATGATATTTAATACAGAATAAAATAAACAAAAATAAAATCAAGCTCAAATTACTGAGATAAATACCTGAAATTATAATGAATCAAATGTATTCAAAGAAAACAAAAAAAATCTGAACTGGTACAAGGAAAGAGAGAAAAAATGTATAAAACAAATATACAGAAATGGCTAAAGCAGAATATTGCTAAATAACCAAGAAAAGAACAAAAATGTCTAAGATAATTAAAATGATCACAACGAGCATTGAAAACAAAATAATGAAAAGTTAGATATGATGAAATTAACATATGAATAAATATAAAAACAATCAACCATATGAGTAGATGATAGTATATAGCTAAGGTATAGCGGAAGGAGAATGAGTAAAAGGCCAAAGTGATCTAAAAACAAACCACAAGGTGGAGAATCCCAAAGTATATTATTATATTATTACAATTATTATTATTAAGTCACAAGTTGACACAGAAGGTATTTAAGATTGACTGTTGAAAAGTCCAGCAATCCAATGAACTGAGCAGAGATGATGTGCCTCTGGTCTCAGAAAAATGAGTAGTAATGGGAGAAACCAGCTACTATAAAAGTTAGGGAAAAAATTGTGTATGAGGGAAAATGCACCAATGGAAATAAATAAAAACAGATCCAAATAAAATGGAATGAATTAAGTAAGAAGAGATATGAAGAATGGAGAAACAAACAAGAAAAAAAGGAAAAGATTATCTATAACTGATAATTTCATAAAAAACTATGCTAGTGTTTTATCAAAATGATCAATTTTAGAGGAGAGGCATTATGTTACAACACAAATAAGCCACCCCAGTACCAGGGATAAAAAAGATAATGCTTAATATAAAAATACTTCATATAAAATAAAATGTTTAAAAATAAATAAAATATAAATATTATGACACGACGACGGCGATATTACCCAACCCAAGTGATTGACCCAAAAACAGAAACACAAAGAAGGGAACCACGAAACATACACAGAGACAAAAGGTGATTGACCAAACAAAAGAAGATAAGAAACCAGAACTACAGAAGAATCAAAGGAAGTGAACAAATTCCTACAACTAAATAGAAATTAAACCAGATGAGAAGAGTGGAACCGAACCAAGATGAAGACAATCGAAGTTGAAGAAGATGAAGAGGAAGAATGAAGAGGAGACAGGTTGAACCCAAGGAGAAACTAACACCATATATAAAGGGGAGAAATGGTAGACTCAAAGATAGAATACTGTAAATAAACCCCAAATAATTATCCACTAATGAAACAAATATTATTGTTATAATTGAAATAACTTATATACCTATGTTAAAACAAAAGACAATTATAAAGTAACGTAGTGTAGAAAAGTACACTAACACAATTATTAAGGTTAGATTTAATGAAAGGTAAATAACCAAATGTCATTAATAATAAGAATTATGTTGTAAAGAAATAGTGAGAAATAATACGAGAAATAAGTATAGGGATTACCCACTAAGTAACACTTAATACAAACAGTGAACCCAAAATAAAGTGCAATAGTGAAAGTGCAAATACCCTAAAAATAGTGAGTGTGTATCAGTGATAAACCTCTGTTAATTAAAGGTGAAGGTGATACGTGGAAATAGATATTTTAAGTAATAAAGATGTAATAATAAATAAGAAAACACTTTATAAAGCATTGATAAACAGTCAATGATGTGAGTGATCTTGTGAACATTCATATAATTAAGAATAATTAACAATAATATTTCAAATAAAGATAAGTAAAACATGTGATATTATTCAGGGAGAAAGCCCAGATAAAAACAATTGTATTAACATGGAATAGAGGAGATAGTAATATTGAAATAAGGTTTTGTTTTGAAATTAAGAATACAATGAATAAAACACCCCATGTTAAAAGGGGAAATAACTTTAATAAGTTTGCAAGAAGTGATGATGTTTATCACTCAAAGTAGTAGCAAAAGAATGAAATTAATGTTAAAACCAACAGTAACTAATAACTTATAAAGAATTGTTTGTTTCAATGTTATGAAGAGGATATGGCTGAAAGGAACTTGCAGTCCATAAGCCTAATTGTTATATTTTAAAATATGTATAATGAAAACTGTATTGAATAGTAATTAAAACACAAACAGAATCAAAACACAACACAAACAATTATCATAACAAAGTGAAGCCCATCAGGCTGAATTAAAATGTAATTTAAAAGAAATAATCAAAATACCATCATGGCTACTTTTGGCTATGAAAACGTCTAACTCTCAGACACACACAAATGTCAATTGTAACAATTTCACAAGGAACTTTACTAATCTAAGACCAGAAAATGGCCAGTAATTATATGTAAACCATTTTAAAAGAAAAATGTTATTCTAAAAGTTTAATTTAAGAAAGATATGTAATTTATCAAAATCTTAAGACAAGATAGAAGAAGATGTCCGAAGCCTAAAACCAGTCCAAAATTGCAGAATTTCCACTACCCCAGATGACAACATATCAACACTGTCTGAACCGATAAGTATCAAATAAATTCCTTTCTCCCAGAAACCAAATTACTTTAAATATTTCTCAAACAATCAAAATTTCTCACTATTATACAAAGTTAATTTTCTTTCAAAGGTTTAATGCATCATCTACTTACGTAAAAACATTTTGTTAATTAAAATATAACCTCGCATTAGTGTGCGAACTTTGTAACAAAAAATACGACACTACCGAACAATTTGTAAAAACACATTATACTCTCTAAGTACGTATAAGGTATGGTAGTGTACTTTTTTAATGTAACCAACGTTTATGTCTTATTTCATAATCCAAAGGACCCCAGATTTTGAACAGATTAATATTTTGTATGTAAACAGTAGCCATCACGGCATCGAAATAATTTGTTTTAAAACCGATTTGCCAACCTTGAAATATTGGCGTCTCATGTTCTAAGCCGGAGCAATTTGTTATCAAACCATTTATAATCCTGTTGTCATATTATTTAATGACTGAATTTGTATTAAAATTACAGTACAGAGTATTACTATCGTTTTATTTCATAGGACGTTGTAGAATATATGTGTGTTAGCAATTTTTATTCAGTAACCGACTAGCGCTCGTCACGAGTGGACAATACGGCAACCTGTATAGCGGCGGGAACCATTTGAACGCTCCAGCTGTCAACGCTAATAACACTTATCAACTTGTAATTTAACAATTTTAATTGTTTTGATAAAAACAATTTGGCGCCACCCGGGATTCGCAACCCCTATGAATTAACAGGTAGGTTGTACTGGTAATTTTGACAACGCTACAGACTTCAGTAGTGACTACTATTATTGTAACGACTGGTGTGAGGCAAACACATCACATTAACACTAATACACATAATAAACAAGTGTAAACACATTTTAACAGGTACGCAAGAGTCACCTCTTTTAATTTATAGTTACAATATATATAGTTACTTAAATTATATAAATAAACACCATATATCAGGTAACATCCTATAAATTATATAGATTCCCCCCCCCCTAAATAACACTTAACACTAACATCACATATGGAAACATAGAGACACATATACCCATAATATCATCACAATAAACTCATGTTCGACCTGGCAGACAGGCAGTATATTCTATAAGCCCCAAAAACTGCAACCATAAAATTTAAACTTCCAGCCCCAGTTGGAATTAAATCATTTAAAAACCACAACCCCTTTACTCCGTTAAAATGAAACCCAAAAAAAAAATATTTTAAAACCGAAAGGATAATAATGACTAATAACTGCAAGATGATAGTGGCCTGCCAGCCATATGAATTTATAACATCTAAGAAATTGCACATTATAAGTATATGAAAATCTTTAAGTTTCTTTGAACTGCATACAAGTGGTAAAAACCCTTATCACCTAAGTTTAAACAATTGGCATAATTTCCAAAATGTTAATTGTTGTGTTACAAATATAGATGTATCCCTGTATCAGGAATTCGTTCTTTAATGATAATGATTTAATTCAACAGACAGGTCCAGCAAGCAAGTCAGAACCCAAGTTACAATAGTAACAATAGTAGCATCAGTATGATTTTACAATCTCAAAATTATTAGTATATGCCCAAAAAAAAAATAAATTTTTAATGTCAGACATCTGTGTATAAATAATTTTAAAATAACAGCATGTTGTATTCTGGCAGTGTGGAAGTGTGCCAGCATGTGCCAGACCAGGTCAGACAGGTATCCGGCCTGCATAAAACTGTATCAACGTGTGCCTAACTTGTGCTAAAAAAAACCCATGTGAATTTTACCCCTGGAAACAGCCTGAAAAACGAAACCCCCAGCCCTTAAATGTAAAACAAAAATAAGAATAATATATGAACCCCGTCCTGAACCAGCTGGAACAGAACCAATAAACTCATGACTTAAATTTAAATTGTAAGTATACTAACTCTAAGGCCTTTGCAAAAAAATTATGAAGAAAGCCAAAATGAGCTCTGGCACGCTCCCCCAGTGCAGCACACAATTACAAGAATAGTACGTTAGAGTTATGGAATAATTTCATAATAGTTCAGATAATGTTCATAATGAATGTCCTGTTGACACACACTTGATCGAACATTAAAAATGTCGGACACAGAGGTCTGACATTAAAAATTTATTTATTTTTTTCTGTGGGCATATACTAATAATTTTGAGATTGTAAAATCATACTGATGCTACTGATTATGGTAACTTAGGTTCTGACTTGCTTGCTGGACCTGTCTGTTGAATTAAATCATTATCATTAAAGAACTAAGTCCTGATACATGGATACATCTATATTTGTAACACAAGAATTAACATTTTGGAAAATTATGCCAATTGTTTAAACTTAGGTGATAAGGGTTTTTCCCAATTGTATGCATTTCAAAGAAACTTAAAGATTTTCATATACTTATAGTGTGCAATTTCTTAGATGTTATAAATTCATATGGCTGCCAGGCCACTGTCATCTTGCAGTTGTTAGTCAAGTTATTAGTTTCGGTTTTAAAATAATTTTTTTTGGGTTTCATTTTAATGGAGTAAAGGGGTTGTGGTTTTAAATGATTAATTCCAACTGTGGCTGGAAGTTTAAGTTTTTATGATTGCAGTTTTTAGGGCTTTATAGAAATACTGCCTGTCTGCCAGGTCGAACCTGAATTTATTGTGATGATATTATGGGTATATGTGTCTCTATGTTTCAATATGTGATGTTAGTGTGAAGTGTTGTTTAAAGGGGTGGGAATTTATATAATTTATAGGATGTTGCCCGATATATGGTGTTTATTTATATAATTTAAGTAACCAGATATATATATATATATATATATATGTATATGGGAGGAATTGCAATGGCCTTACTTAAACTGAATTATTAATATGTCGAGAATAATTTATATCAAGTGTATTGTTATATTTACACCTCAGGGGAATTAATTGTACAAGAGAAATAATTCTAATAAAACTTGTTATTGTTGTCTTAAAGCAGAGTTTCATTTGCAAGTCCCGTCATACTGGACCCAGGGCATTTTTGGCTTCTCTAGGCTCTCTTGCCTAGTTCTAAATAACTAGTGGCCTCTCTTTCAAAAAAAAAAAAAAAGATTTATTTATTTTTTTATAAAGCATAAAAATTGAAAGAGGGGTTACAAATGGTAGCAGAGCGTGGTTACGATCCACGGACCTCTGGTTATGGGCCCAGCACGCTTTCACCAAATCCCTTTATCCAAAGAAAGCAGACCTTACACTGCGTTCTGCGTCCCGTGGAATTTATACCAGTATACGCGGGTTCCTATGGGTCTGGCAGTGGGCGCCCAAACCCTAACGCGTCTGCTTGACCTGGTATTTCAGGATGTGAAATTCAAATTTATTTTCAATTATTTAGACGATTTGCTAGTATACAGCAAAACTTAATGATGAACATCTATGTCATCTAAGGGAGGTGATGTGCAGGTTGAGAAACGCGGGCCTCACTGTGCGATTTGCACAAGAGAGTATATCATTTCTGGGGCATCTGGTCTCGCACCGAGGTGTTACCGTGGACCCTGAAAGGACACAGGGTATCCGGGATTTTCCCCCGCCTATGGATGCCAAGGGCATTGCTAGGTTCGTGGGCATGGTAAATTTTTACAGAAGATTTATTCCTAACGCGGCAGAGATAGCGTCACCATTAAACGAATTGAGAAAGAAGGGAGCCAAATTTGTGTGTGGTGAGAGTCAGCAGAAGGCCTTCGAAACATTGAAGGAAGCTATCATCTCCCCACCGGTGCTACGGATGCCGGATTTTTCTCAATCATTCATCCTGCAGACAGACGCGAGTTCGGTGGCGCTCGGGGCGGTTCTGTCCCAAGTCGTTGATGGTGCTAGGCAGCCTGTGGCCTTTATTTCCCGAACATTGACCCAGCAGGAAAGAAAGTCTTCCGTGTATGAGCTAGAGTGTTAAGCTGTTGTGTACGCTCTAGATAAGTTCAGGCGTTTTCTGGAACACGCTGAGTTCCTGCTCGAGACCGACAATCAGGCTCTCTCTTGACTTCTTGCTCATCCCCGGCAACTGGGTAAAATTGGTAGATGGGTGGTCAAGATCTCATCCTTTAAGTTCAAGGTGCAACACATTAGGGGAACTCAAAATGTAGTTGCAGACGCCTTGTCACGAATGTTTTCCCAGCCCAGTGAAGTCCAATCTGAGCAACCCTGTTCTGTTCTGTTAGACTTTTCGTTAGCCTTCACTGATGTGTTGCCCCATCAGTTGAATGACGAAGAGCTGGGTCCTATCATCCAGAATATAAAGGAAGGTAATGTACAGGCCCCTTACTTCTTGTCCAAGGGCGTCCTGTGTTGTAGAGAACGAAAGGGACGTGCCCCTAAGATCGTGCTGCCTAGCAAGTTAGTGCCCATGGTCTTCAGTTATTATCACGATTCCCCAGTCGGAGGCCACAAGGGAATTTCGAAGACCATTTCCAGCATTAGGAGCCATTTCATCTGGAAGGGCATGGATAGGGATATCGCTACGAGGGTTAAGAGCTGTCATCTATGTGGCTTGAGTAAACCTGCCCAGAACACTAAGTTAGGGTTGTAGTCATTGGACGTGGCGAGCAGACCGATGGAGAAGTTATTCATCGACTACGTGGGACCCTTCCCGCGTAGCAAGTCAGGTAATTCTTACCTACTTGTTTGTGTGGATGCTTTTTCGAAGTTTGCCTGGCTACTGCCCTTACGGCAGGCAACGGCTCGTTTGACCATAAGCGCGCTCCAGAACCACATCTTTCAGCATTTCGGTGTTCCGACCATCATTGTCTCCGACAATGGCCCCCAGTTCATTTCGGGTGAGTTCAGGCGGATGTGTTTCGCCAGTGGAATCAGACATGTAACCACTTCTCCGTATTACCCACAGCCGTCCCATGCGGAGAGATTTAACAGGAATCTCAGGTCCCCACTCATTGCTTACCATGCTGAGCAACAGACAACTTGGGACCAGAATCTGAAGTGGTTACAGCTAGCCTTTAACACGGCCCTGCATGACAGTCATAAGGCCGTCCCCTTTGAGATCATGTTTGGATTCTCGCCCTCACTCCCGTTGACTAACTTGTGGAACATTGATGATCTTCTGCCACGGGAGCCAGATAATAGAACTGCAGAGAGGTGGAGAGAGGCTCGGAAGAATTTGCTGCGAGCGCACGAGCGGGTCCGTCGACGATACAATCAGGGGCGAATTCCTAACCCCTTTCAGACCGGAGACTGGGTCTACTGTCAAAGCCATCCGATCAGCTCAGCTGTGGACAAAAGAGCCGCTAAGTTATGCTATCGTTGGTCGGGGCCATATCGTATCCTGGGGTTCGCGTCACCAGTGACGGCTCAGTTGGAAGAGCCTGGTGGTAATTCGAAGGGGATTACCACGCATATCTCTAAATTGAAGCTATGTAGAAAGGGGTAAACGGGCTGACAAGGGGGGAATAATTGGTGGTCTCTGTGTGAGTAGGGATTTTGTCATTTTGAAAGGGTGTGCTCTGGGGGTGTTGTCGAGAACGCTAGGGTAGCGGGTAGATGTTCCCCACAGTCCCAGTGGTGTTCGTCTACTTCAGGGATGCGCCCCTGCCTGCGCGAGCCTTGGCTTTCTCAATTCGTCCTTATTTCCGGAGGGAGCCATGTCCTTACCTTTAGTCCCAGCCCATGACCTTTCAATCATCCTTGCCCTTCCCGATTTCCTAACCTTTTCCTTAAAAAACATAAAAAATCAAAAAGAAAATTCAAAAAAAATTAGAAAAGGAAAAATAAAAAAAAAAGGAGTTAGAGAGAGGAGTGAAACGTGCAGCGTTGGTGAGGTCGGTTGTGCACTTCGTCTACTCTGTAGGTTTTGGGCATGCCCTTGGAGCACACATGTAAAACTTATTTGTATATTAGGTAATTCTCATATTGACAAGTAGCATTGCTTTGCGTCCGAGCATCATGGAGACCATCATTTCCCCTTCCCCCTAGCCATGTGAGTGGACGGTATTGTTAAAATATTGGGGTTTTCGTTATTGGGGAGTCCCTCCCGAGTGAATATAGGGCATGTGGCCCTGTTAAGGTGGCATTCGTGGGTCTGGCTTGAGTGGACAAGCCTCAGGAGGTCAGAACTCAGGGAGCTCCCGTTCTTTCTTTCGTCTTTTCTTCTCTGTCCCTTCTTGCTGTGGGCTGGCCCTGATCAGGTCAGTTCGCAGCGCCCGCATACTTACACATTACACGTCTTCTTTCAGCTCTTTCGTTTTCCTTCTGAGCCTCTGTTCTCCTGAGACCAAGGACTGCTAGGCCGCCATGATCACCAAGTCCACTAGCATCATCTTGAAGGGGGGTACACTGCAGGGTACCCTTCCCGAGTTCAAGTGTGGGGCAACCAGGTTGTCCTTTTGGGGTGGGGGTGTGCCGGTGTTTGCAAAACCCGGCAATTGAAGGTATAATAAATAATTTTGGTTAATAATAATATCGGGTATTAATGCCGGTTAGAGCGTCGATATCTGGACGGCACTGTTAGACACACCGCGCCATCTCGTGGCGCTGTTTGGTGTCCGTTAGGTTACTGATGTAACGTCCAGTTCGACGCAGACTTTGAAGGAATCAACAAGCTCCCGACCTTGGACAGTTAATTGGGTAATTTTTTCTCGTCCCGATGGCAGGCTAATTTTCGAGACTTCCCGGCGTGTGATTTACAGTATGCTATAAAATGATTGAATAATAAGAGAATAATTAAACTTAAATATATTCAGCCGAATGCGAGAGTAGAATGTACGTGATGCGATCGGACGGGTGTGTGTATTGTAAGAGAATTATTTGATGTCTCAGTATATACAGCCAGTATTTCTTTTAATTATTGTACAATGGTCACTGTAATCATTTGTTAAATTGCTGTATAAAATTATAACTAAACTCAGTACGTATAGACAGTGTTGAATCGTGTGGGTTATGTATGTTGTAACGCAACAGAAATGCTGGCATCCATGTTACATAAATATTATATTAACAAAATAATAAACAAGTCAATATCTAACCCCATGATAAAACAAAAGTCTAATAATTACATTTATAATTATAGATAAAGATAAATAAGGATGCAAGGTAGAAATAACGAGAATAAACAAACCTGTAAGTTAGATAATAGTTAATGATCTATGTTCAGTGAAAAGTAAATCAATGTGATACTGATGAGAAGTGTAAGAAGTAGAATAGTACAGAAATTGTCAAAGTAAATGACCATGAAAGTAAACAAAAATGAAACAATAATTTACCTTATAGCAATAGCAAGTAAGGATTTTGAGTTAAATGATATTACTTTGTGACAACGAATGTTATGATAAAGTTTATGTTATGTTATACCAATTACTTGTTGAGTTAATGAAAGGTAATGAAACAAGATGTATTATTCAATTACTGTTGTAGAATGATGTGTGAAGCAGCTAGTTAGCGTTAATAGATTTGAATTTTCTTATATGTGATCCATAGGTCAAGATAAAATTGTCATTAGATATGGAAAAAATAATTGTTTATGTAAATGTTAATAGTTAAGATTTGATTATATGTATGAATTTTTGTAAAAGGGCTATAGATGTTTACCAGTTATAAACACAGGTAGGTCCGTATACAATAAAAGGCCTAACAGCCAAAGACACTATATAACCACTCATAACATAAAGGTTAGGTACATAAATTAATAATAATTAATGAATACGCTTCGAAGAGCTAGGAAAAAACATTAAATTAGTAATGATATATAATAAATCATATCAAATTATACAAATTATGATAATGCCACAATGCCATGATATCGATTGATAACATTTGATATCGAAAAAGTAGTAAATATAAATGAAACAGGCTCATATCAAAAAACCAGCAGAATATGTGTAGAAAATAATAAACCAACTATCGGTAAAGTTATATTCCGATATGATAGCAAATTAATAAGGAATAGACAAAAAATATATGAAATAAACACTATATACAAAACATGTAGAAGGCAGAAAAATCATGGGTTGCTATGGACTACAGGAAATGAAGCGGTTGTTGATTTTCAATTATTGCTTTTTATGATCTGAATGTGATGAGATTAAAAATCTAAGAAATATCTCATATAATCGGAATATTCTAAAATATTTGACACAGTTATAATACACAAAATACTAAAGATAATATTCTTGAATCTTGCCAGTACAGTTTAACCAAACAAGACTATAGTATGAAATCACAATAGAAAATAAATAACTGGGTTCTACAAGGAAGGACTTGAATTGTCCCATATCCGAAAGGAATTGACGATATATTAAACCAAATAGAAAGAGTTAACTGTATCACAACTAATAATATACACTACACTAGAACTTATAACCTTTCAAATACACGGAACATCAATAATTGCTTCAACCGAGAGAAGAACGTATTTGGATCCCGGAATTGCAGAAGGAGCATCAATCGGGCTGTAAATCAATCCAGAGAGCTGTATTTCCGAGGTGGACAGGACAAGAATTCCATTTTAGTAAACCGAAGAAAAAAATATTGTACGGCATAATCATCCAGAACGGTGAAGTTATCAATCAACCGCCTACACGATTTGCTTCGTTCTAGTCTGGTAAATTATTATTGAATAAATCATATTAACTACACAACACTTCAAATTTGTAAATCTTGCATTCTTATCTGTGTATTTTTAATCTTCCCCACAGTTACAAGAACCTTCACACCCTGAATTAAGTTAATTACAAATTAAAACACATTATATAACCGAATCTAAATAAAGTATCGGACTGATAAATAATCGATTCACGCAATCTATAGCCCATGTGTATGTCAGTTAGAACATATCTTATTCAATGTTGAAGAAGTAAACAAATAAAGAACCTTTGTATAGTTGCAAAATCTTGTCATTTGGAGTATGATTTAATGAGTTGGGAATAAAAAGTAACTGACTAAGTATAGAATAATTGGTTAACATAAACAGTGAAATAACCTCTAAGTTTCGTTGCTCCGGTACTACAGCGCTTATAGCGGAATTCTCCGACACCAAAGAGAGAGCGTAAAAATACAAAATTATACATAATTCTCTTCAAGGTATAATAGGGTTGAACGAAATTACAGAATAACACATTAATTATTTAAGTTTCAAGTACACTAACACTGATATTTTTTTAGAGAGATAAGTTAATTAATTAATTAATTAATTAAATCAATATATCCCACAACTCCAAATATCTCAGATATTTAAATAATTAAGTAAATTAAAACGACCTAAGAGAGTAAAGACAGGGTGTATACCCGTTCATAGCAACGAATAGGCTTACATTGTGTGAAAATAATAAGACGCAAGTACTCGTCCCGATACAAATTGACGAACCCAACAGTGGGACTTGAACCGTACGTAATCGTCCTATAACAAATTGGCGCTCAACCAGTGTAGGGCTTGAGTTAAGTAATTATAGTAACATTACTTAACCAGAGCAGGCAACTGTGGGAGAATAAACATGCATACCAGAGGTAGATCAAAGGTGAGGGCAGAAGAAATGGAGAAGGAAGTAGGTGAACAAGAACAGGAAATAGAAATAATAACAGATAGTGAAATGGAACAACAGATAGACGAAATAACGGAAACTGAAATAATTACGGACAAGGAAAAGGAAATAATTGAAGAAGTTGCCCAAGGGGACCAACCAGATAAATCCAACAAAAAGGAAGACATGAGCATGCAGGAGCTGTTGAGGATTATAATGGAAAGCAATAGATAAATGAATGAGGAAAATAAGGAAAACTTAAGGGAACAATTTAGGAAACAGGAGGAAAACTCAAGGAAAACAAATGAGGAAATTAAAGAAACCTCAAAACAAATGAACGAAAGATTAAACCAAATTCACGAAAGGTTAGATAGGAATGATGAGGGTTTAAAACAAATGAAGGAAGACATCTTACAAATACATGAAGAAAATTTAAGGCAAATTAATGAAAAAATTGAGAATATTCATGTAACAGTTAACCAAAAGGTAGACCAAAATAATGAGGAAAGAAAATTAGAAATAGCCAAAACAAATGAAGGGTTAGAAAAAACTAACAAAACAATAGTACAGGTTCGTGAAAAACTACAAAATAAAATTAATGACATAAAAATTGAGAGTAAAACAATGGTCGAAGAAATCCAACAGGAAACTGTCGGAAAATATGAGCAAATTAAAAACGAAGTACATCAGGTACGGGAAGAGAATAAGGAAGGTATTACGCAAATACAGACAGACATGGGCGAACGACTCGAAAGAGTCTATGGCAATTTAAACAGTATGGAAGGTCAAATTAATACCAGTAAAAATAAAATAGAGGAAATTAGTAGACGTGAATTACAATTACAAGAAGAAGTAGATTCATGGCGGGATAAGACATGCCAACATAGTCATACAAATAACCACAAGAACCGGGAGTCGATTAATTTTCGTAATTACAAGCGCAATCCGATGGAATTTTTAAAGAGGTTGGAAGAGATGATTACAAAAAATAGAGAAAATCGCTGGAGTATTATACGCAGTATGATTGATGAGACATTTAAAGATACCTATGATAATTGGTGGACAGCGGTGCGCCCGGATATACTGGACATGACCGAGTTCAAAAAACAATTTAAAGAGAAATATTGGTCTGAATCGACCCAGAACATGATTAGAAAGAATTTGAGTAACGGTCGATACGAAACAAACATAGGCCAATCTCCTACTTCATACTTTCTAGGAAAAGTATGTATGGCACGGAACTTAGAGCCCAGAATTCCCGAAGAATGTTTGGTGATACAACTATCCTACCATTATGAGGAAGGGATAAAAAATGCACGTATGTGTAGCCAAATCAAAACGATTTCAGCCATGGCCAAATTCCTTGAGAATTATGAGCACGAGAACCAATACCAAAGAAATAGGATGTTAAATTATAAATATCAGAAGTATAATAATAATGAGCCACCAACCAATTCTCATAATAATGATCACAATCGACCTGCGTAGAACGTTAATGCAAATAGAACCCAAAATGAGCACGCGAATAATAATTCCAGGAACTATAATTATCGTGGAAATAATACTTATAATTACCGCGATAATCGCAATAATAGAGGAGATGGGGACAGACGACCCAATAATTATCGGCATAACGTTAATTACATCTACTCCAGGCATCAAGGTAATCAGCGACGGTATTACCCAAAGAGTCACCGATATGACAATCATTATGACCAGTCCTGGCGTGAAGACAACTATCCACCTGAAAGAAATTATAGGATAGCAGAACCTAATACAGAGGACCGCACCGAAACTGTACTAAATCAACATAATAATCCGAATGAAAATAGAGAAGAGGGGGTAAGCCCTCATTTAAACTGATAGAGGCAGTGAAAAATAATGAATACCCTTCACTGAACCGTAATCTTGGGGAACAACGACTTGTAAACAAAATTAAGAATAATAATACCATAACTATAATTAATAACCACTATTTAAAGAATATTAGAGAAGATTTATTAGAAGAGGATAAGAAACATGTAAACAGTAATAGTAATAATAACGAAATCATATATGTAACAGCAAAATTAAATGGGGTACAATCTACCATAATGATAGATACTGGATCTAACATATCTTTGATAGACAGTACTGAACTTGAAAAAATACAGCGAGAAGGCCAGTTGCCCATACCGACCTTACCTGTCAATAATGTGATAATTATCGGAGCCACTGGGCGACAAAATAAAACAGTTAAAAAACAAGTATCGCTCGATCTTACCAATAATAATATGACCCTACCAATAGGATTATTGGTCGCAACGGGATTACCGTTCAATGTATTGATTGGATGCGATGTATTGCGCCAGCATTCCGCAGTAATTGACTTACATAAAGGTATAATATCTTTAACATCCGAAGAAGGATTATGGACAGCCGAATTAGTTGACACTAGTAGAACCGTTCCAGATAACACCAGATGTCTAGCAATAAAAAGCTACTTTTGTAAGGAAAACAAATTACCAGAAGTCATTCAATATGAGGACGATGATCCCGAACTGTGGCAGAGTAAGTTAGAAGAGGTCCGAGAATTCCAAAGGGAAAAAACTTGTCGACAAGTAAGTAAGGTACAGGCCGAAAATTTAATTCAAATATATAATAAATACAAACATGTATTCTCCAATGCTCCAGGTAAAGTAAAAGGATATCAGTGTGTAATAAATTTTAAAGAACCAGTGGACTTTCGCAGAAAATCATACCCAATTGCTTATTCCATAAAAAACGAAGTCCGGGACGAGATTAATCGTATGATTCAAGATGACAATAGAATATAGTCAATCACCATATACCAGTCCCATAGTGGCAGTCCCGAAAAAGAACGGAAAGGTGAGAATTTGCCTGGACGCTAGGGAAATAAATAAAATGATCATCAATGATAGGACTTCACCAGGCGAAATAGAAGAAATTTTAAAGAAATTCCACGGCATTAAATACATCAGTACTTGGGATACGGTATGCGGTTACTGGCAGGTCGAACTACATCCAGATAGTAGAAAATACATGGCGTTCCTTTTTGACGGAAGGAACTATCAATTTAAAAGGCTACCTTTCGGACTAATTAATTCTGTTGCAATATTTGTAAAATGTATGGACCAAGTATTGGGACAAGAAACACTGCAGTTCACTACGGTCTATGTAGATGACCTACTTATAACTTCTTCACATTGGGATGAACATTGCGAGCGGGTGGAACAGGTACTGAGAAAATTATCCGAAAACAACATAACACTCAAGCTGAACAAATCTAAATTTATCGCCAATCAAGTAAAGTTCTTAGGTTTCAATTTGTCTGAGGAGGGTATCACACCTTCAACAGAAAAAGTAGAAGCAATTCAACTCTTCCCTACTCCAAAAAATAGAAAACAGCTACAATCCTTTCTTGGAATTTGTAACTATTACCGAAAATTCCAAGATAACTATTCGGAAGTAACTGCCAAGTTTCAGAAACAATTATCATCCAAAGACAAATGGGCATGGGGACCAGAACAAGATAAAATTCTGCAATTAATCAAGAAGAAATTTTTAGAAACAGTTATGTTGTACCACCCTGATTTTAACAAACGCTTTTATTTAAATTGTGATGCGAGCAATGTTAGCTTAGGAGCTACCCTATATCAAGAAGATAAAGAAGGACATCATATGGTAATCAGCTTCGCCAGCAGAGTGCTTAACAACTGCGAACGCAATTATAACGTTACCCAGAAGGAGCTGCTAAGTGTAGTATACGCATGCAATAAATTTAGAACTTACATACTCGGATACCCAGTGACAGTAAGAAGTGACCATAAATCAATTTCATTTCTAAAAAGATGTAAACTTAGTCATGGCCGGCTAACTAGATGGGTCCTTGCATTGCAAGAGTATTGCATTGATTGGGAATATATACCTGGAAGAAAGAACATAGCAGCCGATATCTTGTCCCGAATAAACATACAAGACCAATCGTTCGAAGGAGAAAAGGAAGAGATTGCAAAAGTGTACCATGTCATTAAGAGTCGGAAGGATTTGGAAATTATTACAAATGAAATTAATCAACACCAAAAATCGGATCCTAAATTAATAAACATACGCCAAAAGGTACAAAGTGCTGATGAAGTTATTACTAAATATTACTGTATACATGATGATCGATTATTTATTAAGGTCACCCCTAAACAAATAAACTGGAAACTAGTAATTCCCACCGCTGTAGAAAACAAATTGATATTGGATTACCATGAACGATATGGACACATGGGAGCCATGAAAATCGTCAAAGCCCTGGAAGAACAAGTGTACATAAAAAATATAACCAGAAAAGTACAAAAATCCATACAAGCATGTCACATCTGCCAGATGGTTAAACATAATAATGAGAAGAAGGAGGGAGTCATGATCCCTATCACATCCAAATATAAGCTGGAGAAAGTATTTCTGGATATATGTGGACCATTCCCACGCAGTGAAGGAAACCATAGATATAAATTCATAATAATTATTTTTGATCACTTTTCCAAATACACTAAACTCTACGCTATTAGCAGAGCCACGACCAAGAAAATTCTGGAAATAGTCATTGTACGTTACATAACAGAGATTGATAAACCGTCATCTATTATCACCGATCATGGTATGCAATTCAAGGGCTGTAAATGGAGAAATAATCTTTTAAAACACAACATTAGAACATATAAGACTTCAGTATACCACCCCAGCAGTAATCCGGCCGAACGTGTATTGAGGGAAGTTGGCAGAATACTCCGAACTTACTGTCATGACCAACAGAGAAGGTGGTACGAATACTTGTCACTAACCGAAGAGTTCTTAAATATATCTTACCATCAGTCCATTGAAAATACCCCTTATACTGTTATGTTTGAAAGGCTTCCACCTAGAGAAATCCAGGATATTATAAACTTTCCAAATAACCCAGAATATCAATTTGAAACCGTTAAATTTTATAACCGAGTAATGGAAAAGGTGGAAATGAAGAAAAGAAAATATGAAAAGAATAATCCAAAACCAATTAAGTACCAAGTGGGCGAGAAAATATTAATAACAAACAGGGAGCTACCAAGCACTCTAGAGGGAATAACTAAAAAATTATTATTATTATATACTGGGCCATATGTGATAACAAAAAATGATAATAACAATACATATGAAATAATGAACCCTATCACGAAAAGGATTAAGGGAACATACAATCAGGAGTCCATAAAGAAATATTATGAATAAATTCTAAAATACAATAAGAACAACTTATTACCAGTCTTGAAGAAAAATACTTGGAATTAAAAAAGAATTTGAATTTGAATAAAATGAATAAATTCTAAAATACAATAAGAACAACTTATTACCAGTCTTGAAGAGAAAATACTTGGAATTTAAAAAGAATTTGAATTTGAATACTACCAATAAATTCTAAAATACAATAAGAACCACTTATTATCGATTTTGAAGAAAAAAACACTTGTAAATAAAAGAGAATTTGTTGAACAATAAAATAAATAGAAAAAAAATGTCATTCAAAATGAAGTAAGTCTGAATTAAAATATAGTTATGAAGAAGGTATTAAGAAGAGTTAATAACAAACCCCAAGATTACAGAAGAAAGCGAGAATTATTACTAAATGTCTACAAGGAAATAGTGTGAATAATGAATAATGAAACCCCAAGATTACAGAAGAAAGCGAGAATTATTACTAAATGTCTACAAAGAAATAGTGTGAATAATGAATAATGAAACCCCAAGATTACAGAAGAAAGCGAGAATTATTACTAAACGTCTACAAGGAAATAGTGTGAATAATGAATAATGAAATCCCAAGATAAAAGTTTTTACCTCAAATCTACCTATCTATACAAATAAATAAAATTGAAGTGTCTGTTTGTAATGTCAAAATAACAGCTTTTTACTAAATGCATATGAAAGTATATAAGGTACTTATAACAAAAAAACAATTTAAAAAATTTTTGTCTGTCTGTCTATTTGTTCCGGCTAATCTCTGAAACGGCTGGACCGATTTTGACGGGCTTTTCACTGGCAGATAGCTGATGTTACAAGGAGTAACTTAGGCTACTTTTATTTTGGAAAAAAAAAGAAAAAAGAAAAGAAAAAAGTCGAGCAACACGTGCCCCACGCGCACGCCGCTTTCGTCGTCGGACCGAAAGGCGCCACTCACCGCTTCCCCCTCCAACTTCCTCCTCCGACTTAATATAACAAAGGTTGCCTGTCGCGCGGGCTCAGAACGCGCGAACGGGCTGTTGCAGATGGTTGTGTCTCAACGTGCGCCTTAAAAAATTGTTTCTAGCAGTGAGAAAACAATATTAAGTTTTAAGTTATATTGTTAAACGTAGCCACAACCTCCCAAAATCGTCTCTGTACCGTAATTATGTGCGATAAATGTAAACTAATTTCTGTACTTCCAATAAATACACCCTTTTAATGTACACTAACAACGTAAATCCTAAGGGGCAACCCCCCCATTGTATGTATGTATCTATGTATGTATGTTCCACATCTCCTCCTAAACCACTGGACCGATTTCAACCAAACTTGGCACAAATATTTTACGCAACGGGAGAACCAACATAGGATAGGTGTTTTTTTCGATGGGGTCCTTTGGGGTCTCCCACATCTCCTCCTAAACCACTGGACCGATTTCAACCAAACTTGGCATAAATATTTTACGCAACGGGAGAACCAACATAGGATAGGTGTTTTCTTCGATGGGGTCCTTTGGGGTCTTCCACATCTCCTCCTAAACCACTGGACCGATTTCAACCAAACTTGGCACAAATATTTTACGCAACGGGAGAACCAACATAGGGCAAGTGTTTTTTCGATACGATCTAATAAGTTATATAATAAATAGTAATAATAGAAATAAATAATAAATAGCTGTTGCTATGAATGTAAATAAACAAACTAAGAGTTGAGAATTTGTACAATCTATCTAATCCTATACTATTAAGCGAGCAATAATTGTACAATTACGTACAACGTGAAACTCCGTAGCGAAGCACGGGTATTTTGCTAGTGCAAAATAAAGAAAGAGAAAAATCATATGACCTAAAATACATACCACATTGCCAAGTGAAGGAAACAACTTCAGTAAACGATTGAATGTAACCAATGTAATATTAAAGAAAACGAGAAAGAAAGAATATTTATGAACATAATTCATTGAAATATAAACAGCCAAAATAATGAAATACGATAAGAAAAATAATAGTTGAGCTAAGGACTGTATTTAGTCAGAAACACAGTTATAATGATAATCACACAATAACTATTTAGAAAATATTGAGATCAGAAAAACAAATGAAGAAGATACTTAGCATTATAATCACAACAAGAAAGGAAAACAAAAATAATTACAAATGATAACTGTCAGATTTAATATCAAAGAATGTTTAAGGAAACTAAAATGGAATCACAAAGTATGAAGGATAGAAATGAAGAAATATAAAAGCAACAAAGAAAAAAAATTTTTCCCAAATATTTATTATTAAGTAATTAAGGAGATTATTAGGAGATTATTATATTTTATAGCTGACTGTAGATGAATTCCAGCAGTACTATATTAAGGTGTGGTGTGGGCAGCAGAGTATGAAGCCAAACAGTGCCTCTCTGAACTGTACCAACGCACATATTAGGGATTGTTAGGGAAATTAAATATTTAAGGAATATTAGAATAGTTGCAAGAATGACCTCAGTTTCCAGAAGAGTAGGACGCAGAAAACAGAAAGAAATTAGATGACAGAAGAATAATTGAGAAATACAGTAATTATAAGTAGAAGAGATGTGAACCTAAAGTATCTTTGAATATTGTAGCCAACTATCAACAAATACTGTTTACAGAAAATTAAAAATGATCAAGAATGTTAATTAAAATGATGATATGTTATTAAATAAAGAATTATTAATACTAGTCTAATGAAGTTACATTGAGAATCCCATCGTCAACCATTAATATTGATATGAAGAAAAAGCATGTGAAAAAGACAAGTTTATTTGACCTAAACTTCATTCAGGTAAACTAAACTTTTTTAGGAGGGGGAGCATATGTAACGCAACAAAAATGCTGGCATCCATGTTACATAAATATTATATTAACAAAATAATAAACAAGTCAATATCTAACCCCATGATAAAACAAAAGTCTAATAATTACATTTATAATTATAGATAAAGATAAATAAGGATGCAAGGTAGAAATAACAAGAATAAACAAACCTGTAAGTTAGATAATAGTTAATGATCTATGTTCAGTGAAAAGTAAATCAATTTGATACTGATGAGAAGTGTAAGAAGTAGAATAGTACAGATATTGTCAAAGTAAATGACCATGAAAGTAAACAAAAATGAAACAATAATTTACCTTATAGCAATAGCAAATAAGGATTTTGAGTTAAATGATATTATTTTGTGGCAACGAATGTTATGATAAAGTTTATGTTATGTTATACCAATTACTTGTTGAGTTAATGAAAGGTAATGAAACAAGATGTATTATTCAATTACTGTTGTAGAATGATGTGTGAAGCAGCTAGTTAGCATTAATAGATTTGAATTTTCTTATATGTGATTCATAGGTCAAGATAAAATTGTCATTAGATATGGAAAAAATAATTGTTTATGTAAATGTTAATAGTTAAGATTTGATTATATGTATGAATTTTTGTAAAAGGGCTATAGATGTTTACCAGTTATAAAAACAGGTAGGTCCGTATACAATAAAAGGCCTAACAGCCAAAAACACTATATAACCACTCATAACATAAAGGTTAGGTACATAAATTAATAATAATTAATGAATACGGTTCGAAGAGCTAGGAAAAAACATTAAATTAGTAATGATATATAATAAACCATATCAAATTATACAAATTATGATAATGCCACAATGCCATGATATCGATTGATAACATTTGATATCGAAAAAGTAGTAAATATAAAAGAAACAGGCTCATATCAAAAAACCAGCAGAATATGTGTAGAAAATAATAAACCAACTATCGGTAAAGTTATATTCCGATATGATAGCAAATTAATAAGGAATAGACAAAAAATATATGAAATAAACACTATATACAAAACATGTAGAAGGCAGAAAAATCATGGGTTGCTATGGACTACAGGAAATGAAGCGGTTGTTGATTTTCAATTATTGCTTTTTATGATCTGAATGTGATGAGATTAAAAATCTAAGAAATATCTCATATAATCGGAATATTCTAAAATATTTGACACAGTTATAATACACAAAATACTAAAGATAATATTCTTGAATCTTGCCAGTACAGTTTAACCAAACAAGACTATAGTATGAAATCACAATAGAAAATAAATAACTGGGTTCTACAAGGAAGGACTTGAATTGTCCCATATCCGAAAGGAATTGACGATATATTAAACCAAATAGAAAGAGTTAACTGTATCACAACTAATAATATACACTACACTAGAACTTATAACCTTTCAAATACACGAAACATCAATAATTGCTTCAACCGAGAGAAGAACGTATTTGGATCCCGGAATTGCAGAAGGAGCATCAATCGGGCTGTAAATCAATCCAGAGAGCTGTATTTCCGAGGTGGACAGGACAAGAATTCCATTTTAGTAAACCGAAGAAAAAAATATTGTACGGCATAATCATCCAGAACGGTGAAGTTATCAATCAACCGCCTACACGATTTGCTTCGTTCTAGTCTGGTAAATTATTATTGAATAAATCATATTAACTACACAACACTTCAAATTTGTAAATCTTGCATTCTTATCTATGTATTTTTAATCTTCCCCACAGTTACAAGAACCTTCACACCCTGAATTAAGTTAATTACAAATTAAAACACATTATATAACCGAATCTAAATAAAGTATCAGACTGATAAATAATCGATTCACGCAATCTATAGCCCATGTGTATGTCAGTTAGAACATATCTTATTCAATGTTGAAGAAGTAAACAAATAAAGAACCTTTGTATAGTTGCAAAATCTTGTCATTTGGAGTATGATTTAATGAGTTGGGAATAAAAAGTAACTGACTAAGTATAGAATAATTGGTTAACATAAACAGTGAAATAACCTCTAAGTTTCGTTGCTCCGGTACTACAGCGCTTATAGCGGAATTCTCCGACACCAAAGAGAGAGCGTAAAAATACAAAATTATACATAATTCTCTTCAAGGTATAATAGGGTTGAACGAAATTACAGAATAACACATTAATTATTTAAGTTTCAAGTACACTAACACTGATATTTTTTTAGAGAGATAAGTTAATTAATTAATTAATTAATTAAATCAATATATCCCACAACTCCAAATATCTCAGATATTTAAATAATTAAGTAAATTAAAACGACCTAAGAGAGTAAAGACAGGGGAACATACCCGTTCATAGCAACGAATAGGCTTACATTGTGTGAAAATAATAAGACGCAAGTACTCGTCCCGATAAAAAATGACGAACCCAACAGTGGGACTTGAACCGTACGTAATCGTCCTATAACAATGTACACGCACTGGACCGGAAGAGTGTTTTTTTAATTAATTATGGCAGTTGAAAATAAATTGTGAGACCACCCTTAGATGAAACACTATAAATCTTTTAATTGTGTGTGACTGTAAGTGCCTTTAGTGTGGTCATTTTCTGACAAATTACGATATTTGTTTGCCACGTGGTGAGGCCAACCTGTTTGATTATGTCGGCACTTGTTAAATCTAGTGCGAGTGACTCTTTACTATACACATTTTAATATTATTTTTTTTAGTGAGTTCATGATCACCTTGTAGACTTAATTACTCCTCAGGCAAATTTCAAAAAAAAAAAAAAAAAACTTATGGATTTATATTGAGTTGGTCGGGAGCCCCGTTCTGAGGTTATTACCTTTGACTAGGGTGCATATTTTAGTGAACAGTATTTCTAATCCTTTGTGAATTCTCAGGGTTCTCGCACCCAGACGGAGATTTGGCCTCAGCTGGTGTACTGACGCCTTCACCAGTCATGAACCATCCAACACTCACCTGTTCTGAGGAGGGAGCTTGCTGACCAACTGTAAGATGCAACTCTACTCATGCAATTGAGGTGATATAAACTTTTATTATTTTTCTTTGGCCTTCCCCGCAGCTCATCCGTGTTACAAATCGTTTTCCTTTTTAAACCATGTGCTTACGCCGCTAGACAGTCGATCAAATGTGTGTCAACAGGACATTCCTTATGAACATTATTTGAACTATTATAAAATTATTCCATAACTCTAACGTACTATGATTGTAATTGTGTGCTGCACTGGGGGAGTGTGCCAGAGCTTCTTTTGCTCCTTCATATTTTTTTTTGAAGCAAAGGTATTAGGGTTATTATACTTTCTGTCTAAATTTAAGTCATGGGTTTATTGGTTCTGTACCGGCGGGTTCAGGACGGGGTTCATATATTATTATTATTTTTTTTTAACATTTAAGGGCTGGGGGTTTCGTTTTTCAGGCTGTTGTCAGGGATAAAATTCACATGGGTTTCTTTTTGACACAAGTTGGGCACACGTTGATACAGTTTTATGCAGGCCGGATACCTGTCTGACCTGGTCTGGCACATGCTGGCACACTTCCACAGCTGCCAGAATGCAACATGCTGTTGTTTTAAAATTATTTATACACAGAGGTCTGACATTAAAAATTTTTTTTTTCTGTGGGCATATACTAATAATTTTTAGATTGTAAAATCATACTGATGCTACTGATTATGGTAACTTAGGTTCTGACTTGCTTGCTGGACCTGTCTGTTGAATTAACTCATTATCATTAAAGAACTAAGTCCTGATACATGGATACATCTATATTTGTAACACAAGAATTAACATTTTGGAAAATTATGCCAATTGTTTAAACTTAGGTGATAAGGGTTTTTCCCAATTGTATGCAGTTCAAAGAAACTTAAAGATTTTCATATACTTATAGTGTGCAATTTCTTAGATGTTATAAATTCATATGGCTGCCAGGCCACTGTCATCTTGCAGTTGTTAGTCAAGTTATTATTTTCGGTTTTAAAATAATTTTTTTTGGGTTTCATTTTAATGGAGTAAAGGGGTTGTGGTTTTAAATGATTAATTCCAACTGTGGCTGGAAGTGTAAATTTTTATGATTGCAGTTTTTGGGGCTTTATAGAAATACTGCCTGTCTGCCAGGTCGAACCTGAATTTATTGTGATGATATTATGTGTATATGTATCTCTATGTTTCAATATGTGATGTTAGTGTTAAGTGTTGTTTAAAGGGTGGGGATTTATATAATTTATAGGATGTTGCCCGATATATGGTGTTTATTTATATAATTTAAGTAACCAGATATATATATATATGTATATGGGAGGAATTGCAATGGCCTTACTTAAACTGAATTATTAACATGTCGAGAATAATTTATATCAAGTGTATTGTTATATTTACACCTCAGGGGAATTAATTGTACAAGAGAAATAATTCTAATAAAACCTGTTATTGTTGTCTTAAAGCAGAGTTTCATTTGCAAGTCCCGTCATACTGGACCCAGCGCATTTTTGGCTTCTCTAGGCTCTTGTCTAGTTCTAAATAACTAGTGGCCTCTCTTTCAAAAAAAAAAAAGGATTTATATAATTTTTAATAAAGCATAAAAATTGAAAGAGAGGTTACAAATGGTAGCAGAGCGTGGTTGACCATGCCCGAAGGCCAACAATGTGCTACTGACCTTGATATGTGAGTACCACATCTACAACCGTCCACCTCGTGGACCGACCAGCCATGAGCAGCAAAACAAGGCATCATCAATCCTTGACACATGACTGGCCCACATCCCTACACTAGGGCGGACGGACCCGATTAGCAAGGCCGAGAAGACCGCATCGAGGGCACGCGAACATCAATCTCCCAATCTCCACTTTCGTATAGTTATCTCCCTACCTAAGGAGGAGGGGGGTAACTTCTCTGCGGACAGCCTTCACTCAGCCATACAACCGACGCCCAAACAACCCTGGAGACATCAACTACGCTCTGCTACCATTTGTAACCCCTCTTTCAATTTTTATGCTTTATAAAAAAATATAAAAATCCTTTTCTTTTTTTTTGAAAGAGAGGCCACTAGTTATTTAGAACTAGTAGAACTAGGCAAGAGCCTAGAGAAGCCAAAAATGCGCTGGGTACAGTATGACGGGACTTGCAAATGAAACTCTGCTTTAAGACAACAATAACAAGTTTTAATAGAATTATTTCTCTTGTACAATTAATTCCCCTGAGGTGTAAATATAACAATACACTTGATATAAATTATTCTCGACATATTAATAATTCAGTGTAAGTAAGGCCATTGCAATTCCTCCCATATACATATATATATATATATATATATATATATTGTAACAGTACATATGTCACCACATCCACCTAAGTACTGAAAATTAATTTGATGGCCACCACTAGAAAAAATACATTAAAAGGTCTAGAATACCACCAAGTATACTAAAGAAAAGTACCATAAGTTAGAATAAGTGAAGCATCATTGAAAGGAATTCACTAGTAAATGCACCAAAAAAGAAGAAAAGAAGAATAAAGACGAGACGACCGACATACTATACCCAATAGATCAGTGAGAAGGACACAACACAACCAAAAGAAGAAAGAAAAATCAGTGAGGAGGACAAGACAACAAAAGAAGAAAGAAGAGTCAGGAAGAAGAACACAACAAGGACAACTTCAAGAAAGAAGAAGGAAGAACCAGCGTGAAGAAGACAAGTGCAAACCTCATCATGTATAAAATGAACAATAGTGAGGAGGAGATCAGTGAAGAAAGAAGAAGGAAGAAGGAAGATCACCAGAGCAAACACAAGAAGAATAAGGGAAGAAAATTGAAGTAAAACACTATAACATAAACCTTGAAAGAATATTTGTATTAAGAAGAAGGAAGAAATGTTAGTTAATTATATGATATGAATCCCTAAGCTGTATGACAAAGTCAACATTGACAACAACTCATTTAATGAACACATTTATTGTTTATGTAAACCACATTATTGTAAATAAGTATTAAATATTGTAAATAAGGAGTCACAAGCAAACTGAATAAGGACAATATGAGTTTATGATAGCTAAATGATGTGTAGTTATAGAATAAACAGAGGAATATGCAACCAAAATAGTGAATGACCAATTGTACAGTGGGAATGATGTACATACAAACCCACTAATTAACAACAAATAAGATAATACAGTAGTAAACTAAATATGAACTATTGATAACCAATAACCAATGTACAAACATGAAATGAAAACCAGTCGAATAGTTTAAGATAGAAATATACAGCCATAAACAACTTTTCAATGTTTACTGAACCTATGACATAACCTAATCTGGGCATCCACTTTTCAATAAAACTTGATAAAAAATGAACCAAAACAATGTTAGACCAAAATGTAATGAGCTAGGAAGTAAATAGAGCATATAAGGAATGTTTTGTACACGATAGCTAATAGTATAATAGTATATAAAAGAAATATTTAAGTAATACAAGTATGACCAAATGCTTGTAATGGCAAAGTGACACTATGCAACCAAAATTATGTAATAAACACATTGTACAAAGCAAGTAACCCAATGAATGATTTGGTGTCGGACAGAATACTATTCCTATGAGCAATTGTAACCAAAATAACCATTTAAACAGTTTATATAAATGTAATTATAACTCAACCATTATGACAACTAACTGCTAATAAAGTTTACTGCAGCCAAACCTTGCTAATAACAGAGTAAAATGCAAAGTGAACTGCATCACAATAACTATAAGGTCCTAGTGACTATTTCAGTTATCAATCAGAGAACAATACATCTAAAATGTCTATGATATTAAGCATACTACCAAGTAACGCCATATAGGCATAGCAAGCCTGATTCATAAATGATAATTAAGGCATTTGACAAATAATGTAGGGAAAAAGCACACTGCCAATAGTGACTTAACCCACCAAGGTATAAATATACTATGTTAGAACCTAATCAAATATTGTTATTAATAGGATATAAGAAAAACCAAAATGTATGACAATACTACCAAGTAAAGCCATATAGGCATAGCAGGCCTGATTTATATTGTAAAAGTACATATGTCACCACATCCACCTAAGTACTGAAAATTAATTTGATGGCCACCACTAGAAAAAATACATTAAAAGGTCTAGAATACCACCAAGTATACTAAAGAAAAGTACCATAAGTTAGAATAAGTGAAGCATCATTGAAAGGAATTCACTAGTAAATGCACCAAAAAAGAAGAAAAGAAGAATAAAGACGAGACGACCGACATACTATACCCAATAGATCAGTGAGAAGGACACAACACAACCAAAAGAAGAAAGAAAAATCAGTGAGGAGGACAAGACAACAAAAGAAGAAAGAAGAGTCAGGAAGAAGAACACAACAAGGACAACTTCAAGAAAGAAGAAGGAAGAACCAGCGTGAAGAAGACAAGTGCAAACCTCATCATGTATAAAATGAACAATAGTGAGGAGGAGATCAGTGAAGAAAGAAGAAGGAAGAAGGAAGATCACCAGAGCAAACACAAGAAGAATAAGGGAAGAAAATTGAAGTAAAACACACTAACATAAACCTTGAAAGAATATTTGTATTAAGAAGAAGGAAGAAATGTTAGTTAATTATATGATATGAATCCCTAAGCTGTATGACAAAGTCAACATTGACAACAACTCATTTAATGAACACATTTATTGTTTATGTAAACCACATTATTGTAAATAAGTATTAAATATTGTAAATAAGGAGTCACAAGCAAACTGAATAAGGACAAGATGAGTTTATGATAGCTAAATGATGTGTAGTTATAGAATAAACAGAGGAATATGCAACCAAAATAGTGAATGACCAATTGTACAGTGGGAATGATGTACATACAAACCCACTAATTAACAACAAATAAGATAATACAGTAGTAAACTAAATATGAACTATTGATAACCAATAACCAATGTACAAACATGAAATGAAAACCAGTCGAATAGTTTAAGATAGAAATATACAGCCATAAACAACTTTTCAATGTTTACTGAACCTATGACATAACCTAATCTGGGCATTCACTTTTCAATAAAACTTGATAAAAAATGAACCAAAACAATGTTAGACCAAAATGTAATGAGCTAGGAAGTAAATAGAGCATATAAGGAATGTTTTGTACACGATAGCTAATAGTATAATAGTATATAAAAGATATATTTAAGTAATACAAGTATGACCAAATGCTTGTAATGGCAAAGTGACACTATGCAACCAAAATTATGTAATAAACACATTGTACAAAGCAAGTAACCCAATGAATGATTTGGTGTCGGACAGAATACTATTCCTATGAGCAATTGTAACCAAAATAACCATTTAAATAGTTTATATAAATGTAATTATAACTCAACCATTATGACAACTAACTGCTAATAAAGTTTACTGCAGCCAAACCTTGCTAATAACAGAGTAAAATGCAAAGTGAACTGCATCACAATAACTATAAGGTCCTAGTGACTATTTCAGTTATCAATCAGAGAACAATACATCTAAAATGTCTATGATATTAAGCATACTACCAAGTAACGCCATATAGGCATAGCAAGCCTGATTCATAAATGATAATTAAGGCATTTGACAAATAATGTAGGGAAAAAGCACACTGCCAATAGTGACTTAACCCACCAAGGTATAAATATACTATGTTAGAACCTAATCAAATATTGTTATTAATAGGATATAAGAAAAACCAAAATGTATGACAATACTACCAAGTAAAGCCATATAGGCATAGCAGGCCTGATTCATATTGTAACAGTACATATGTCACCACATCCACCTAAGTACTGAAAATTAATTTGATGGCCACCACTAGAAATAAATACATTAAAAGGTCTAGAATACCACCAAGTATACTAAAGAAAAGTACCATAAGTTAGAATAAGTGAAGCATCATTGAAAGGAATTCACTAGTAAATGCACCAAAAAAGAAGAAAAGAAGAATAAAGACGAGACGACCGACATACTATACCCAATAGATCAGTGAGAAGGACACAACACAACCAAAAGAAGAAAGAAAAATCAGTGAGGAGGACAAGACAACAAAAGAAGAAAGAAGAGTCAGGAAGAAGAACACAACAAGGACAACTTCAAGAAAGAAGAAGGAAGAACCAGCGTGAAGAAGACAAGTGCAAACCTCATCATGTATAAAATGAACAATAGTGAGGAGGAGATCAGTGAAGAAAGAAGAAGGAAGAAGGAAGATCACCAGAGCAAACACAAGAAGAATAAGGGAAGAAAATTGAAGTAAAACACTATAACATAAACCTTGAAAGAATATTTGTATTAAGAAGAAGGAAGAAATGTTAGTTAATTATATGATATGAATCCCTAAGCTGTATGACAAAGTCAACATTGACAACAACTCATTTAATGAACACATTTATTGTTTATGTAAACCACATTATTGTAAATAAGTATTAAATATTGTAAATAAGGAGTCACAAGCAAACTGAATAAGGACAAGATGAGTTTATGATAGCTAAATGATGTGTAGTTATAGAATAAACAGAGGAATATGCAACCAAAATAGTGAATGACCAATTGTACAGTGGGAATGATGTACATACAAACCCACTAATTAACAACAAATAAGATAATACAGTAGTAAACTAAATATGAACTATTGATAACCAATAACCAATGTACAAACATGAAATGAAAACCAGTCGAATAGTTTAAGATAGAAATATACAGCCATAAACAACTTTTCAATATTTACTGAACCTATGACATAACCTAATCTGGGCATCCACTTTTCAATAAAACTTGATAAAAAATGAACCAAAACAATGTTAGACCAAAATGTAATGAGCTAGGAAGTAAATAGAGCATATAAGGAATGTTTTGTACACGATAGCTAATAGTATAATAGTATATAAAAGATATATTTAAGTAATACAAGTATGACCAAATGCTTGTAATGGCAAAGTGACACTATGCAACCAAAATTATGTAATAAACACATTGTACAAAGCAAGTAACCCAATGAATGATTTGGTGTCGGACAGAATACTATTCCTATGAGCAATTGTAACCAAAATAACCATTTAAATAGTTTATATAAATGTAATTATAACTCAACCATTATGACAACTAACTGCTAATAAAGTTTACTGCAGCCAAACCTTGCTAATAACAGAGTAAAATGCAAAGTGAACTGCATCACAATAACTATAAGGTCCTAGTGACTATTTCAGTTATCAATCAGAGAACAATACATCTAAAATGTCTATGATATTAAGCATACTACCAAGTAACGCCATATAGGCATAGCAAGCCTGATTCATAAATGATAATTAAGGCATTTGACAAATAATGTAGGGAAAAAGCACACTGCCAATAGTGACTTAACCCACCAAGGTATAAATATACTATGTTAGAACCTAATCAAATATTGTTATTAATAGGATATAAGAAAAACCAAAATGTATGACAATACTACCAAGTAAAGCCATATAGGCATAGCAGGCCTGATTCATATTGTAACAGTACATATGTCACCACATCCACCTAAGTACTGAAAATTAATTTGATGGCCACCACTAGAAAAAATACATTAAAAGGTCTAGAATACCACCAAGTATACTAAAGAAAAGTACCATCAGTTAGAATAAGTGAAGCATCATTGAAAGGAATTCACTAGTAAATGCACCAAAAAAGAAGAAAAGAAGAATAAAGACGAGACGACCGACATACTATACCCAATAGATCAGTGAGAAGGACACAACACAACCAAAAGAAGAAAGAAAAATCAGTGAGGAGGACAAGACAACAAAAGAAGAAAGAAGAGTCAGGAAGAAGAACACAACAAGGACAACTTCAAGAAAGAAGAAGGAAGAACCAGCGTGAAGAAGACAAGTGCAAACCTCATCATGTATAAAATGAACAATAGTGAGGAGGAGATCAGTGAAGAAAGAAGAAGGAAGAAGGAAGATCACCAGAGCAAACACAAGAAGAATAAGGGAAGAAAATTGAAGTAAAACACACTAACATAAACCTTGAAAGAATATTTGTATTAAGAAGAAGGAAGAAATGTTAGTTAATTATATGATATGAATCCCTAAGCTGTATGACAAAGTCAACATTGACAACAACTCATTTAATGAACACATTTATTGTTTATGTAAACCACATTATTGTAAATAAGTATTAAATATTGTAAATAAGGAGTCACAAGCAAACTGAATAAGGACAAGATGAGTTTATGATAGCTAAATGATGTGTAGTTATAGAATAAACAGAGGAATATGCAACCAAAATAGTGAATGACCAATTGTACAGTGGGAATGATGTACATACAAACCCACTAATTAACAACAAATAAGATAATACAGTAGTAAACTAAATATGAACTATTGATAACCAATAACCAATGTACAAACATGAAATGAAAACCAGTCGAATAGTTTAAGATAGAAATATACAGCCATAAACAACTTTTCAATATTTACTGAACCTATGACATAACCTAATCTGGGCATCCACTTTTCAATAAAACTTGATAAAAAATGAACCAAAACAATGTTAGACCAAAATGTAATGAGCTAGGAAGTAAATAGAGCATATAAGGAATGTTTTGTACACGATAGCTAATAGTATAATAGTATATAAAAGATATATTTAAGTAATACAAGTATGACCAAATGCTTGTAATGGCAAAGTGACACTATGCAACCAAAATTATGTAATAAACACATTGTACAAAGCAAGTAACCCAATGAATGATTTGGTGTCGGACAGAATACTATTCCTATGAGCAATTGTAACCAAAATAACCATTTAAATAGTTTATATAAATGTAATTATAACTCAACCATTATGACAACTAACTGCTAATAAAGTTTACTGCAGCCAAACCTTGCTAATAACAGAGTAAAATGCAAAGTGAACTGCATCACAATAACTATAAGGTCCTAGTGACTATTTCAGTTATCAATCAGAGAACAATACATCTAAAATGTCTATGATATTAAGCATACTACCAAGTAACGCCATATAGGCATAGCAAGCCTGATTCATAAATGATAATTAAGGCATTTGACAAATAATGTAGGGAAAAAGCACACTGCCAATAGTGACTTAACCCACCAAGGTATAAATATACTATGTTAGAACCTAATCAAATATTGTTATTAATAGGATATAAGAAAAACCAAAATGTATGACAATACTACCAAGTAAAGCCATATAGGCATAGCAGGCCTGATTCATATTGTAACAGTACATATGTCACCACATCCACCTAAGTACTGAAAATTAATTTGATGGCCACCACTAGAAAAAATACATTAAAAGGTCTAGAATACCACCAAGTATACTAAAGAAAAGTACCATCAGTTAGAATGAGTGAAGCATCATTGAAAGGAATTCACTAGTAAATGCACCAAAAAAGAAGAAAAGAAGAATAAAGACGAGACGACCGACATACTATACCCAATAGATCAGTGAGAAGGACACAACACAACCAAAAGAAGAAAGAAAAATCAGTGAGGAGGACAAGACAACAAAAGAAGAAAGAAGAGTCAGGAAGAAGAACACAACAAGGACAACTTCAAGAAAGAAGAAGGAAGAACCAGCGTGAAGAAGACAAGTGCAAACCTCATCATGTATAAAATGAACAATAGTGAGGAGATCAGTGAAGAAAGAAGAAGGAAGAAGGAAGATCACCAGAGCAAACACAAGAAGAATAAGGGAAGAAAATTGAAGTAAAACACACTAACATAACCCTTGAAAGAATATTTGTATTAAGAAGAAGGAAGAAATGTTAGTTAATTATATGATATGAATCCCTAAGCTGTATGACAAAGTCAACATTGACAACAACTCATTTAATGAACACATTTATTGTTTATGTAAACCACATTATTGTAAATAAGTATTAAATATTGTAAATAAGGAGTCACAAGCAAACTGAATAAGGACAAGATGAGTTTATGATAGCTAAATGATGTGTAGTTATAGAATAAACAGAGGAATATGCAACCAAAATAGTGAATGACCAATTGTACAGTGGGAATGATGTACATACAAACCCACTAATTAACAACAAATAAGATAATACAGTAGTAAACTAAATATGAACTATTGATAACCAATAACCAATGTACAAACATGAAATGAAAACCAGTCGAATAGTTTAAGATAGAAATATACAGCCATAAACAACTTTTCAATGTTTACTGAACCTATGACATAACCTAATCTGGGCATCCAGTTTTCAATAAAACTTGATAAAAAATGAACCAAAACAATGTTAGGCCAAAATGTAATGAGCTAGGAAGTAAATAGAGCATATAAGGAATGTTTTGTACACGATAGCTAATAGTATAATAGTATATAAAAGATATATTTAAGTAATACAAGTATGACCAAATGCTTGTAATGGCAAAGTGACACTATGCAACCAAAATTATGTAATAAACACATTGTACAAAGCAAGTAACCCAATGAATGATTTGGTGTCGGACAGAATACTATTCCTATGAGCAATTGTAACCAAAATAACCATTTAAATAGTTTATATAAATGTAATTATAACTCAACCATTATGACAACTAACTGCTAATAAAGTTTACTGCAGCCAAACCTTGCTAATAACAGAGTAAAATGCAAAGTGAACTGCATCACAATAACTATAAGGTCCTAGTGACTATTTCAGTTATCAATCAGAGAACAATACATCTAAAATGTCTATGATATTAAGCATACTACCAAGTAACGCCATATAGGCATAGCAAGCCTGATTCATAAATGATAATTAAGGCATTTGACAAATAATGTAGGGAAAAAGCACACTGCCAATAGTGACTTAACCCACCAAGGTATAAATATACTATGTTAGAACCTAATCAAATATTGTTATTAATAGGATATAAGAAAAACCAAAATGTATGACAATACTACCAAGTAAAGCCATATAGGCATAGCAGGCCTGATTTATATTGTAAAAGTACATATGTCACCACATCCACCTAAGTACTGAAAATTAATTTGATGGCCACCACTAGAAAAAATACATTAAAAGGTCTAGAATACCACCAAGTATACTAAAGAAAAGTACCATAAGTTAGAATAAGTGAAGCATCATTGAAAGGAATTCACAAGTAAATGCACCAAAAAAGAAGAAAAGAAGAATAAAGACGAGACGACCGACATACTATACCCAATAGATCAGTGAGAAGGACACAACACAACCAAAAGAAGAAAGAAAAATCAGTGAGGAGGACAAGACAACAAAAGAAGAAAGAAGAGTCAGGAAGAAGAACACAACAAGGACAACTTCAAGAAAGAAGAAGGAAGAACCAGCGTGAAGAAGACAAGTGCAAACCTCATCATGTATAAAATGAACAATAGTGAGGAGGAGATCAGTGAAGAAAGAAGAAGGAAGAAGGAAGATCACCAGAGCAAACACAAGAAGAATAAGGGAAGAAAATTGAAGTAAAACACACTAACATAAACCTTGAAAGAATATTTGTATTAAGAAGAAGGAAGAAATGTTAGTTAATTATATGATATGAATCCCTAAGCTGTATGACAAAGTCAACATTGACAACAACTCATTTAATGAACACATTTATTGTTTATGTAAACCACATTATTGTAAATAAGTATTAAATATTGTAAATAAGGAGTCACAAGCAAACTGAATAAGGACAAGATGAGTTTATGATAGCTAAATGATGTGTAGTTATAGAATAAACAGAGGAATATGCAACCAAAATAGTGAATGACCAATTGTACAGTGGGAATGATGTACATACAAACCCACTAATTAACAACAAATAAGATAATACAGTAGTAAACTAAATATGAACTATTGATAACCAATAACCAATGTACAAACATGAAATGAAAACCAGTCGAATAGTTTAAGATAGAAATATACAGCCATAAACAACTTTTCAATGTTTACTGAACCTATGACATAACCTAATCTGGGCATCCAGTTTTCAATAAAACTTGATAAAAAATGAACCAAAACAATGTTAGACCAAAATGTAATGAGCTAGGAAGTAAATAGAGCATATAAGGAATGTTTTGTACACGATAGCTAATAGTATAATAGTATATAAAAGAAATATTTAAGTAATACAAGTATGACCAAATGCTTGTAATGGCAAAGTGACACTATGCAACCAAAATTATGTAATAAACACATTGTACAAAGCAAGTAACCCAATGAATGATTTGGTGTCGGACAGAATACTATTCCTATGAGCAATTGTAACCAAAATAACCATTTAAATAGTTTATATAAATGTAATTATAACTCAACCATTATGACAACTAACTGCTAATAAAGTTTACTGCAGCCAAACCTTGCTAATAACAGAGTAAAATGCAAAGTGAACTGCATCACAATAACTATAAGGTCCTAGTGACTATTTCAGTTATCAATCAGAGAACAATACATCTAAAATGTCTATGATATTAAGCATACTACCAAGTAACGCCATATAGGCATAGCAAGCCTGATTCATAAATGATAATTAAGGCATTTGACAAATAATGTAGGGAAAAAGCACACTGCCAATAGTGACTTAACCCACCAAGGTATAAATATACTATGTTAGAACCTAATCAAATATTGTTATTAATAGGATATAAGAAAAACCAAAATGTATGACAATACTACCAAGTAAAGCCATATAGGCATAGCAGGCCTGATTCATATTGTAACAGTACATATGTCACCACATCCACCTAAGTACTGAAAATTAATTTGATGGCCACCACTAGAAAAAATACATTAAAAGGTCTAGAATACCACCAAGTATACTAAAGAAAAGTACCATAAGTTAGAATAAGTGAAGCATCATTGAAAGGAATTCACTAGTAAATGCACCAAAAAAGAAGAAAAGAAGAATAAAGACAAGACGACCGACATACTATACCCAATAGATCAGTGAGAAGGACACAACACAACCAAAAGAAGAAAGAAAAATCAGTGAGGAGGACAAGACAACAAAAGAAGAAAGAAGAGTCAGGAAGAAGAACACAACAAGGACAACTTCAAGAAAGAAGAAGGAAGAACCAGCGTGAAGAAGACAAGTGCAAACCTCATCATGTATAAAATGAACAATAGTGAGGAGGAGATCAGTGAAGAAAGAAGAAGGAAGAAGGAAGATCACCAGAGCAAACACAAGAAGAATAAGGGAAGAAAATTGAAGTAAAACACTATAACATAAACCTTGAAAGAATATTTGTATTAAGAAGAAGGAAGAAATGTTAGTTAATTATATGATATGAATCCCTAAGCTGTATGACAAAGTCAACATTGACAACAACTCATTTAATGAACACATTTATTGTTTATGTAAACCACATTATTGTAAATAAGTATTAAATATTGTAAATAAGGAGTCACAAGCAAACTGAATAAGGACAAGATGAGTTTATGATAGCTAAATGATGTGTAGTTATAGAATAAACAGAGGAATATGCAACCAAAATAGTGAATGACCAATTGTACAGTGGGAATGATGTACATACAAACCCACTAATTAACAACAAATAAGATAATACAGTAGTAAACTAAATATGAACTATTGATAACCAATAACCAATGTACAAACATGAAATGAAAACCAGTCGAATAGTTTAAGATAGAAATATACAGCCTTAAACAACTTTTCAATGTTTACTGAACCTATGACATAACCTAATCTGGGCATCCAGTTTTCAATAAAACTTGAAAAAAAATGAACCAAAACAATGTTAGACCAAAATGTAATGAGCTAGGAAGTAAATAGAGCATATAAGGAATGTTTTGTACACGATAGCTAATAGTATAATAGTATATAAAAGAAATATTTAAGTAATACAAGTATGACCAAATGCTTGTAATGGCAAAGTGACACTATGCAACCAAAATTATGTAATAAACACATTGTACAAAGCAAGTAACCCAATGAATGATTTGGTGTCGGACAGAATACTATTCCTATGAGCAATTGTAACCAAAATAACCATTTAAATAGTTTATATAAATGTAATTATAACTCAACCATTATGACAACTAACTGCTAATAAAGTTTACTGCAGCCAAACCTTGCTAATAACAGAGTAAAATGCAAAGTGAACTGCATCACAATAACTATAAGGTCCTAGTGACTATTTCAGTTATCAATCAGAGAACAATACATCTAAAATGTCTATGATATTAAGCATACTACCAAGTAACGCCATATAGGCATAGCAAGCCTGATTCATAAATGATAATTAAGGCATTTGACAAATAATGTAGGGAAAAAGCACACTGCCAATAGTGACTTAACCCACCAAGGTATAAATATACTATGTTAGAACCTAATCAAATATTGTTATTAATAGGATATAAGAAAAACCAAAATGTATGACAATACTACCAAGTAAAGCCATATAGGCATAGCAGGCCTGATTCATATTGTAACAGTACATATGTCACCACATCCACCTAAGTACTGAAAATTAATTTGATGGCCACCACTAGAAAAAATACATTAAAAGGTCTAGAATACCACCAAGTATACTAAAGAAAAGTACCATCAGTTAGAATAAGTGAAGCATCATTGAAAGGAATTCACAAGTAAATGCACCAAAAAAGAAGAAAAGAAGAATAAAGACGAGACGACCGACATACTATACCCAATAGATCAGTGAGAAGGACACAACACAACCAAAAGAAGAAAGAAAAATCAGTGAGGAGGACAAGACAACAAAAGAAGAAAGAAGAGTCAGGAAGAAGAACACAACAAGGACAACTTCAAGAAAGAAGAAGGAAGAACCAGCGTGAAGAAGACAAGTGCAAACCTCATCATGTATAAAATGAACAATAGTGAGGAGGAGATCAGTGAAGAAAGAAGAAGGAAGAAGGAAGATCACCAGAGCAAACACAAGAAGAATAAGGGAAGAAAATTGAAGTAAAACACACTAACATAAACCTTGAAAGAATATTTGTATTAAGAAGAAGGAAGAAATGTTAGTTAATTATATGATATGAATCCCTAAGCTGTATGACAAAGTCAACATTGACAACAACTCATTTAATGAACACATTTATTGTTTATGTAAACCACATTATTGTAAATAAGTATTAAATATTGTAAATAAGGAGTCACAAGCAAACTGAATAAGGACAAGATGAGTTTATGATAGCTAAATGATGTGTAGTTATAGAATAAACAGAGGAATATGCAACCAAAATAGTGAATGACCAATTGTACAGTGGGAATGATGTACATACAAACCCACTAATTAACAACAAATAAGATAATACAGTAGTAAACTAAATATGAACTATTGATAACCAATAACCAATGTACAAACATGAAATGAAAACCAGTCGAATAGTTTAAGATAGAAATATACAGCCATAAACAACTTTTCAATGTTTACTGAACCTATGACATAACCTAATCTGGGCATCCAGTTTTCAATAAAACTTGATAAAAAATGAACCAAAACAATGTTAGACCAAAATGTAATGAGCTAGGAAGTAAATAGAGCATATAAGGAATGTTTTGTACACGATAGCTAATAGTATAATAGTATATAAAAGAAATATTTAAGTAATACAAGTATGACCAAATGCTTGTAATGGCAAAGTGACACTATGCAACCAAAATTATGTAATAAACACATTGTACAAAGCAAGTAACCCAATGAATGATTTGGTGTCGGACAGAATACTATTCCTATGAGCAATTGTAACCAAAATAACCATTTAAATAGTTTATATAAATGTAATTATAACTCAACCATTATGACAACTAACTGCTAATAAAGTTTACTGCAGCCAAACCTTGCTAATAACAGAGTAAAATGCAAAGTGAACTGCATCACAATAACTATAAGGTCCTAGTGACTATTTCAGTTATCAATCAGAGAACAATACATCTAAAATGTCTATGATATTAAGCATACTACCAAGTAACGCCATATAGGCATAGCAAGCCTGATTCATAAATGATAATTAAGGCATTTGACAAATAATGTAGGGAAAAAGCACACTGCCAATAGTGACTTAACCCACCAAGGTATAAATATACTATGTTAGAACCTAATCAAATATTGTTATTAATAGGATATAAGAAAAACCAAAATGTATGACAATACTAACAAGTAAAGCCATATAGGCATAGCAGGCCTGATTCATATTGTAACAGTACATATGTCACCACATCCACCTAAGTACTGAAAATTAATTTGATGGCCACCACTAGAAAAAATACATTAAAAGGTCTAGAATACCACCAAGTATACTAAAGAAAAGTACCATAAGTTAGAATAAGTGAAGCATCATTGAAAGGAATTCACTAGTAAATGCACCAAAAAAGAAGAAAAGAAGAATAAAGACAAGACGACCGACATACTATACCCAATAGATCAGTGAGAAGGACACAACACAACCAAAAGAAGAAAGAAAAATCAGTGAGGAGGACAAGACAACAAAAGAAGAAAGAAGAGTCAGGAAGAAGAACACAACAAGGACAACTTCAAGAAAGAAGAAGGAAGAACCAGCGTGAAGAAGACAAGTGCAAACCTCATCATGTATAAAATGAACAATAGTGAGGAGGAGATCAGTGAAGATAGAAGAAGGAAGAAGGAAGATCACCAGAGCAAACACAAGAAGAATAAGGGAAGAAAATTGAAGTAAAACACTATAACATAAACCTTGAAAGAATATTTGTATTAAGAAGAAGGAAGAAATGTTAGTTAATTATATGATATGAATCCCTAAGCTGTATGACAAAGTCAACATTGACAACAACTCATTTAATGAACACATTTATTGTTTATGTAAACCACATTATTGTAAATAAGTATTAAATATTGTAAATAAGGAGTCACAAGCAAACTGAATAAGGACAAGATGAGTTTATGATAGCTAAATGATGTGTAGTTATAGAATAAACAGAGGAATATGCAACCAAAATAGTGAATGACCAATTGTACAGTGGGAATGATGTACATACAAACCCACTAATTAACAACAAATAAGATAATACAGTAGTAAACTAAATATGAACTATTGATAACCAATAACCAATGTACAAACATGAAATGAAAACCAGTCGAATAGTTTAAGATAGAAATATACAGCCTTAAACAACTTTTCAATGTTTACTGAACCTATGACATAACCTAATCTGGGCATCCAGTTTTCAATAAAACTTGAAAAAAAATGAACCAAAACAATGTTAGACCAAAATGTAATGAGCTAGGAAGTAAATAGAGCATATAAGGAATGTTTTGTACACGATAGCTAATAGTATAATAGTATATAAAAGAAATATTTAAGTAATACAAGTATGACCAAATGCTTGTAATGGCAAAGTGACACTATGCAACCAAAATTATGTAATAAACACATTGTACAAAGCAAGTAACCCAATGAATGATTTGGTGTCGGACAGAATACTATTCCTATGAGCAATTGTAACCAAAATAACCATTTAAATAGTTTATATAAATGTAATTATAACTCAACCATTATGACAACTAACTGCTAATAAAGTTTACTGCAGCCAAACCTTGCTAATAACAGAGTAAAATGCAAAGTGAACTGCATCACAATAACTATAAGGTCCTAGTGACTATTTCAGTTATCAATCAGAGAACAATACATCTAAAATGTCTATGATATTAAGCATACTACCAAGTAACGCCATATAGGCATAGCAAGCCTGATTCATAAATGATAATTAAGGCATTTGACAAATAATGTAGGGAAAAAGCACACTGCCAATAGTGACTTAACCCACCAAGGTATAAATATACTATGTTAGAACCTAATCAAATATTGTTATTAATAGGATATAAGAAAAACCAAAATGTATGACAATACTACCAAGTAAAGCCATATAGGCATAGCAGGCCTGATTCATATTGTAACAGTACATATGTCACCACATCCACCTAAGTACTGAAAATTAATTGATGGCCACCACTAGAAAAAATACATTAAAAGGTCTAGAATACCACCAAGTATACTAAAGAAAAGTACCATAAGTTAGAATAAGTGAAGCATCATTGAAAGGAATTCACTAGTAAATGCACCAAAAAAGAAGAAAAGAAGAATAAAGACGAGACGACCGACATACTATACCCAATAGATCAGTGAGAAGGACACAACACAACCAAAAGAAGAAAGAAAAATCAGTGAGGAGGACAAGACAACAAAAGAAGAAAGAAGAGTCAGGAAGAAGAACACAACAAGGACAACTTCAAGAAAGAAGAAGGAAGAACCTGCGTGAAGAAGACAAGTGCAAACCTCATCATGTATAAAATGAACAATAGTGAGGAGGAGATCAGTGAAGAAAGAAGAAGGAAGAAGGAAGATCACCAGAGCAAACACAAGAAGAATAAGGGAAGAAAATTGAAGTAAAACACACTAACATAAACCTTGAAAGAATATTTGTATTAAGAAGAAGGAAGAAATGTTAGTTAATTATATGATATGAATCCCTAAGCTGTATGACAAAGTCAACATTGACAACAACTCATTTAATGAACACATTTATTGTTTATGTAAACCACATTATTGTAAATAAGTATTAAATATTGTAAATAAGGAGTCACAAGCAAACTGAATAAGGACAAGATGAGTTTATGATAGCTAAATGATGTGTAGTTATAGAATAAACAGAGGAATATGCAACCAAAATAGTGAATGACCAATTGTACAGTGGGAATGATGTACATACAAACCCACTAATTAACAACAAATAAGATAATACAGTAGTAAACTAAATATGAACTATTGATAACCAATAACCAATGTACAAACATGAAATGAAAACCAGTCGAATAGTTTAAGATAGAAATATACAGCCATAAACAACTTTTCAATGTTTACTGAACCTATGACATAACCTAATCTGGGCATCCAGTTTTCAATAAAACTTGATAAAAAATGAACCAAAACAATGTTAGACCAAAATGTAATGAGCTAGGTAGTAAATAGAGCATATAAGGAATGTTTTGTACACGATAGCTAATAGTATAATAGTATATAAAAGATATATTTAAGTAATACAAGTATGACCAAATGCTTGTAATGGCAAAGTGACACTATGCAACCAAAATTATGTAATAAACACTGTCACCGGACAAAAGGCTTGCCGCATGACAACTGGCGCCAATCGTACACACTATCGTTTTTTGGTGGCCCTAAAAAGGACCGAGTGGCGAGAACGGTGATGTTGGTCGTGCCGCGCTGAGATGTTCGGCGGCTGCGCCCGCTGATCGTGGCGTACTGCAGTCCTCCTCTTCTTTCGGCACCGGTTGTAGAGTCGGCTGCCGGCCCAGCGAAATCCATCGCTGGCGCGGAACGGGAGTGCGAAGACGCAAGAACGGCGGCGGTTCTATTCTTCGGCTGTTCCTTCCGGCTGACTCCGCCCCGATGTCGTCCGAGAGAGGAGAGGAGATGAAGTGCGTTCGATGGCGTGGCGATGAAGAGTGCGCAAAATTTTCTGCCGGCCCGGGTTTTATTGACTAACCGGGATCGCTGATTGGCTCGCTCCGAGCACGTTGTTGGATTGGCTCGCTGTGTCCACCGCTGGTACCGGAGAGCAGATGTTCGCATACCGCTGCCGTCACAACTCCACCGGGTCTTGAATGCTCTCCGGTAGCCAGCCTACTGCTCTTCTCCAGATATTGTGGAGGTGTCTGTTGGGCGCCATGTTGATTGGTGTGCCGGCTGGTAGCTCGCTGGCGTGGCTGGATCTTGCATCCGCAAGATGATCGTTGCCCCACGTTGGGCGCCACTTGTCACCGGACAAAAGGCTTGCCGCATGACAACTGGCGCCAATCGTACACACTATCGTTTTTTGGTGGCCCTAAAAAGGACCGAGTGGCGAGAACGGTGATGTTGGTCGTGCCGCGCTGAGATGTTCGGCGGCTGCGCCCGCTGATCGTGGCGTACTGCAGTCCTCCTCTTCTTTCGGCACCGGTTGTAGAGTCGGCTGCCGGCCCAGCGAAATCCATCGCTGGCGCGGAACGGGAGTGCGAAGACGCAAGAACGGCGGCGGTTCTATTCTTCGGCTGTTCCTTCCGGCTGACTCCGCCCCGATGTCGTCCGAGAGAGGAGAGGAGATGAAGTGCGTTCGATGGCGTGGCGATGAAGAGTGCGCAAAATTTTCTGCCGGCCCGGGTTTTATTGACTAACCGGGATCGCTGATTGGCTCGCTCCGAGCACGTTGTTGGATTGGCTCGCTGTGTCCACCGCTGGTACCGGAGAGCAGATGTTCGCATACCGCTGCCGTCACAACACATTGTACAAAGCAAGTAACCCAATGAATGATTTGGTGTCGGACAGAATACTATTCCTATGAGCAATTGTAACCAAAATAACCATTTAAATAGTTTATATAAATGTAATTATAACTCAACCATTATGACAACTAACTGCTAATAAAGTTTACTGCAGCCAAACCTTGCTAATAACAGAGTAAAATGCAAAGTGAACTGCATCACAATAACTATAAGGTCCTAGTGACTATTTCAGTTATCAATCAGAGAACAATACATCTAAAATGTCTATGATATTAAGCATACTACCAAGTAACGCCATATAGGCATAGCAAGCCTGATTCATAAATGATAATTAAGGCATTTGACAAATAATGTAGGGAAAAAGCACACTGCCAATAGTGACTTAACCCACCAAGGTATAAATATACTATGTTAGAACCTAATCAAATATTGTTATTAATAGGATATAAGAAAAACCAAAATGTATGACAATACTACCAAGTAAAGCCATATAGGCATAGCAGGCCTGATTCATATTGTAACAGTACATATGTCACCACATCCACCTAAGTACTGAAAATTAATTTGATGGCCACCACTAGAAAAAATACATTAAAAGGTCTAGAATACCACCAAGTATACTAAAGAAAAGTACCATAAGTTCGAATAAGTGAAGCATCATTGAAAGGAATTCACTAGTAAATGCACCAAAAAAGAAGAAAAGAAGAATAAAGACGAGACGACCGACATACTATACCCAATAGATCAGTGAGAAGGACACAACACAACCAAAAGAAGAAAGAAAAATCAGTGAGGAGGACAAGACAACAAAAGAAGAAAGAAGAGTCAGGAAGAAGAACACAACAAGGACAACTTCAAGAAAGAAGAAGGAAGAACCAGCGTGAAGAAGACAAGTGCAAACCTCATCATGTATAAAATGAACAATAGTGAGGAGGAGATCAGTGAAGAAAGAAGAAGGAAGATCACCAGAGCAAACACAAGAAGAATAAGGGAAGAAAATTGAAGTAAAACACTATAACATAAACCTTGAAAGAATATTTGTATTAAGAAGAAGGAAGAAATGTTAGTTAATTATATGATATGAATCCCTAAGCTGTATGACAAAGTCAACATTGACAACAACTCATTTAATGAACACATTTATTGTTTATGTAAACCACATTATTGTAAATAAGTATTAAATATTGTAAATAAGGAGTCACAAGCAAACTGAATAAGGACAAGATGAGTTTATGATAGCTAAATGATGTGTAGTTATAGAATAAACAGAGGAATATGCAACCAAAATAGTGAATGACCAATTGTACAGTGGGAATGATGTACATACAAACCCACTAATTAACAACAAATAAGATAATACAGTAGTAAACTAAATATGAACTATTGATAACCAATAACCAATGTACAAACATGAAATGAAAACCAGTCGAATAGTTTAAGATAGAAATATACAGCCTTAAACAACTTTTCAATGTTTACTGAACCTATGACATAACCTAATCTGGGCATCCAGTTTTCAATAAAACTTGATAAAAAATGAACCAAAACAATGTTAGACCAAAATGTAATGAGCTAGGAAGTAAATAGAGCATATAAGGAATGTTTTGTACATGATAGCTAATAGTATAATAGTATATAAAAGATATATTTAAGTAATACAAGTATGACCAAATGCTTGTAATGGCAAAGTGACACTATGCAACCAAAATTATGTAATAAACACATTGTACAAAGCAAGTAACCCAATGAATGATTTGGTGTCGGACAGAATACTATTCCTATGAGCAATTGTAACCAAAATAACCATTTAAATAGTTTATATAAATGTAATTATAACTCAACCATTATGACAACTAACTGCTAATAAAGTTTACTGCAGCCAAACCTTGCTAATAACAGAGTAAAATGCAAAGTGAACTGCATCACAATAACTATAAGGTCCTAGTGACTATTTCAGTTATCAATCAGAGAACAATACATCTAAAATGTCTATGATATTAAGCATACTACCAAGTAACGCCATATAGGCATAGCAAGCCTGATTCATAAATGATAATTAAGGCATTTGACAAATAATGTAGGGAAAAAGCACACTGCCAATAGTGACTTAACCCACCAAGGTATAAATATACTATGTTAGAACCTAATCAAATATTGTTATTAATAGGATATAAGAAAAACCAAAATGTATGACAATACTACCAAGTAAAGCCATATAGGCATAGCAGGCCTGATTCATATTGTAACAGTACATATGTCACCACATCCACCTAAGTACTGAAAATTAATTTGATGGCCACCACTAGAAAAAATACATTAAAAGGTCTAGAATACCACCAAGTATACTAAAGAAAAGTACCATAAGTTAGAATAAGTGAAGCATCATTGAAAGGAATTCACTAGTAAATGCACCAAAAAAGAAGAATAAAGACGAGACGACCGACATACTATACCCAATAGATCAGTGAGAAGGACACAACACAACCAAAAGAAGAAAGAAAAATCAGTGAGGAGGACAAGACAACAAAAGAAGAAAGAAGAGTCAGGAAGAAGAACACAACAAGGACAACTTCAAGAAAGAAGAAGGAAGAACCAGCGTGAAGAAGACAAGTGCAAACCTCATCATGTATAAAATGAACAATAGTGAGGAGGAGATCAGTGAAGAAAGAAGAAGGAAGAAGGAAGATCACCAGAGCAAACACAAGAAGAATAAGGGAAGAAAATTGAAGTAAAACACACTAACATAAACCTTGAAAGAATATTTGTATTAAGAAGAAGGAAGAAATGTTAGTTAATTATATGATATGAATCCCTAAGCTGTATGACAAAGTCAACATTGACAACAACTCATTTAATGAACACATTTATTGTTTATGTAAACCACATTATTGTAAATAAGTATTAAATATTGTAAATAAGGAGTCACAAGCAAACTGAATAAGGACAAGATGAGTTTATGATAGCTAAATGATGTGTAGTTATAGAATAAACAGAGGAATATGCAACCAAAATAGTGAATGAACAATTGTACAGTGGGAATGATGTACATACAAACCCACTAATTAACAACAAATAAGATAATACAGTAGTAAACTAAATATGAACTATTGATAACCAATAACCAATGTACAAACATGAAATGAAAACCAGTCGAATAGTTTAAGATAGAAATATACAGCCATAAACAACTTTTCAATGTTTACTGAACCTATGACATAACCTAATCTGGGCATTCACTTTTCAATAAAACTTGATAAAAAATGAACCAAAACAATGTTAGACCAAAATGTAATGAGCTAGGAAGTAAATAGAGCATATAAGGAATGTTTTGTACACGATAGCTAATAGTATAATAGTATATAAAAGATATATTTAAGTAATACAAGTATGACCAAATGCTTGTAATGGCAAAGTGACACTATGCAACCAAAATTATGTAATAAACACATTGTACAAAGCAAGTAACCCAATGAATGATTTGGTGTCGGACAGAATACTATTCCTATGAGCAATTGTAACCAAAATAACCATTTAAATAGTTTATATAAATGTAATTATAACTCAACCATTATGACAACTAACTGCTAATAAAGTTTACTGCAGCCAAACCTTGCTAATAACAGAGTAAAATGCAAAGTGAACTGCATCACAATAACTATAAGGTCCTAGTGACTATTTCAGTTATCAATCAGAGAACAATACATCTAAAATGTCTATGATATTAAGCATACTATCAAGTAACGCCATATAGGCATAGCAAGCCTGATTCATAAATGATAATTAAGGCATTTGACAAATAATGTAGGGAAAAAGCACACTGCCAATAGTGACTTAACCCACCAAGGTATAAATATACTATGTTAGAACCTAATCAAATATTGTTATTAATAGGATATAAGAAAAACCAAAATGTATGACAATACTACCAAGTAAAGCCATATAGGCATAGCAGGCCTGATTCATATTGTAACAGTGCATATGTCACCACATCCACCTAAGTACTGAAAATTAATTTGATGGCCACCACTAGAAAAAATACATTAAAAGGTCTAGAATACCACCAAGTATACTAAAGAAAAGTACCATCAGTTAGAATAAGTGAAGCATCATTGAAAGGAATTCACTAGTAAATGCACCAAAAAAGAAGAAAAGAAGAATAAAGACGAGACGACCGACATACTATACCCAATAGATCAGTGAGAAGGACACAACACAACCAAAAAAAGAAAGAAGAGTCAGGAAGAAGAACACAACAAGGACAACTTCAAGAAAGAAGAAGGAAGAACCAGCGTGAAGAAGACAAGTGCAAACCTCATCATGTATAAAATGAACAATAGTGAGGAGGAGATCAGTGAAGAAAGAAGAAGGAAGAAGGAAGATCACCAGAGCAAACACAAGAAGAATAAGGGAAGAAAATTGAAGTAAAACACACTAACATAAACCTTGAAAGAATATTTGTATTAAGAAGACTGAAGAAATGTTAGTTAATTATATGATATGAATCCCTAAGCTGTATGACAAAGTCAACATTGACAACAACTCATTTAATGAACACATTTATTGTTTATGTAAACCACATTATTGTAAATAAGTATTAAATATTGTAAATAAGGAGTCACAAGCAAACTGAATAAGGACAAGATGAGTTTATGATAGCTAAATGATGTGTAGTTATAGAATAAACAGAGGAATATGCAACCAAAATAGTGAATGACCAATTGTACAGTGGGAATGATGTACATACAAACCCACTAATTAACAACAAATAAGATAATACAGTAGTAAACTAAATATGAACTATTGATAACCAATAACCAATGTACAAACATGAAATGAAAACCAGTCGAATAGTTTAAGATAGAAATATACAGCCATAAACAACTTTTCAATGTTTACTGAACCTATGACATAACCTAATCTGGGCATTCACTTTTCAATAAAACTTGATAAAAAATGAACCAAAACAATGTTAGACCAAAATGTAATGAGCTAGGAAGTAAATAGAGCATATAAGGAATGTTTTGTACACGATAGCTAATAGTATAATAGTATATAAAAGATATATTTAAGTAATACAAGTATGACCAAATGCTTGTAATGGCAAAGTGACACTATGCAACCAAAATTATGTAATAAACACATTGTACAAAGCAAGTAACCCAATGAATGATTTGGTGTCGGACAGAATACTATTCCTATGAGCAATTGTAACCAAAATAACCATTTAAATAGTTTATATAAATGTAATTATAACTCAACCATTATGACAACTAACTGCTAATAAAGTTTACTGCAGCCAAACCTTGCTAATAACAGAGTAAAATGCAAAGTGAACTGCATCACAATAACTATAAGGTCCTAGTGACTATTTCAGTTATCAATCAGAGAACAATACATCTAAAATGTCTATGATATTAAGCATACTATCAAGTAACGCCATATAGGCATAGCAAGCCTGATTCATAAATGATAATTAAGGCATTTGACAAATAATGTAGGGAAAAAGCACACTGCCAATAGTGACTTAACCCACCAAGGTATAAATATACTATGTTAGAACCTAATCAAATATTGTTATTAATAGGATATAAGAAAAACCAAAATGTATGACAATACTACCAAGTAAAGCCATATAGGCATAGCAGGCCTGATTCATATTGTAACAGTGCATATGTCACCACATCCACCTAAGTACTGAAAATTAATTTGATGGCCACCACTAGAAAAAATACATTAAAAGGTCTAGAATACCACCAAGTATACTAAAGAAAAGTACCATCAGTTAGAATAAGTGAAGCATCATTGAAAGGAATTCACTAGTAAATGCACCAAAAAAGAAGAAAAGAAGAATAAAGACGAGACGACCGACATACTATACCCAATAGATCAGTGAGAAGGACACAACACAACCAAAAGAAGAAAGAAGAGTCAGGAAGAAGAACACAACAAGGACAACTTCAAGAAAGAAGAAGGAAGAACCAGCGTGAAGAAGACTAGTGCAAACCTCATCATGTATAAAATGAACAATAGTGAGGAGGAGATCAGTGAAGAAAGAAGAAGGAAGAAGGAAGATCACCAGAGCAAACACAAGAAGAATAAGGGAAGAAAATTGAAGTAAAACACACTAACATAAACCTTGAAAGAATATTTGTATTAAGAAGACTGAAGAAATGTTAGTTAATTATATGATATGAATCCCTAAGCTGTATGACAAAGTCAACATTGACAACAACTCATTTAATGAACACATTTATTGTTTATGTAAACCACATTATTGTAAATAAGTATTAAATATTGTAAATAAGGAGTCACAAGCAAACTGAATAAGGACAAGATGAGTTTATGATAGCTAAATGATGTGTAGTTATAGAATAAACAGAGGAATATGCAACCAAAATAGTGAATGACCAATTGTACAGTGGGAATGATGTACATACAAACCCACTAATTAACAACAAATAAGATAATACAGTAGTAAACTAAATATGAACTATTGATAACCAATAACCAATGTACAAACAAGAAATGAAAACCAGTCGAATAGTTTAAGATAGAAATATACAGCCATAAACAACTTTTCAATGTTTACTGAACCTATGACATAACCTAATCTGGGCATCCAGTTTTCAATAAAACTTGATAAAAAATGAACCAAAACAATGTTAGACCAAAATGTAATGAGCTAGGAAGTAAATAGAGCATATAAGGAATGTTTTGTACACGATAGCTAATAGTATAATAGTATATAAAAGATATATTTAAGTAATACAAGTATGACCAAATGCTTGTAATGGCAAAGTGACACTATGCAACCAAAATTATGTAATAAACACATTGTACAAAGCAAGTAACCCAATGAATGATTTGGTGTCGGACAGAATACTATTCCTATGAGCAATTGTAACCAAAATAACCATTTAAATAGTTTATATAAATGTAATTATAACTCAACCATTATGACAACTAACTGCTAATAAAGTTTACTGCAGCCAAACCTTGCTAATAACAGAGTAAAATGCAAAGTGAACTGCATCACAATAACTATAAGGTCCTAGTGACTATTTCAGTTATCAATCAGAGAACAATACATCTAAAATGTCTATGATATTAAGCATACTACCAAGTAACGCCATATAGGCATAGCAAGCCTGATTCATAAATGATAATTAAGGCATTTGACAAATAATGTAGGGAAAAAGCACACTGCCAATAGTGACTTAACCCACCAAGGTATAAATATACTATGTTAGAACCTAATCAAATATTGTTATTAATAGGATATAAGAAAAACCAAAATGTATGACAATACTACCAAGTAAAGCCATATAGGCATAGCAGGCCTGATTCATATTGTAACAGTACATATGTCACCACATCCACCTAAGTACTGAAAATTAATTTGATGGCCACCACTAGAAAAAATACATTAAAAGGTCTAGAATACCACCAAGTATACTAAAGAAAAGTACCATAAGTTAGAATAAGTGAAGCATCATTGAAAGGAATTCACTAGTAAATGCACCAAAAAAGAAGAAAAGAAGAATAAAGACAAGACGACCGACATACTATACCCAATAGATCAGTGAGAAGGACACAACACAACCAAAAGAAGAAAGAAAAATCAGTGAGGAGGACAAGACAACAAAAGAAGAAAGAAGAGTCAGGAAGAAGAACACAACAAGGACAACTTCAAGAAAGAAGAAGGAAGAACCAGCGTGAAGAAGACAAGTGCAAACCTCATCATGTATAAAATGAACAATAGTGAGGAGGAGATCAGTGAAGAAAGAAGAAGGAAGAAGGAAGATCACCAGAGCAAACACAAGAAGAATAAGGGAAGAAAATTGAAGTAAAACACACTAACATAAACCTTGAAAGAATATTTGTATTAAGAAGACTGAAGAAATGTTAGTTAATTATATGATATGAATCCCTAAGCTGTATGACAAAGTCAACATTGACAACAACTCATTTAATGAACACATTTATTGTTTATGTAAACCACATTATTGTAAATAAGTATTAAATATTGTAAATAAGGAGTCACAAGCAAACTGAATAAGGACAAGATGAGTTTATGATAGCTAAATGATGTGTAGTTATAGAATAAACAGAGGAATATGCAACCAAAATAGTGAATGACCAATTGTACAGTGGGAATGATGTACATACAAACCCACTAATTAACAACAAATAAGATAATACAGTAGTAAACTAAATATGAACTATTGATAACCAATAACCAATGTACAAACATGAAATGAAAACCAGTCGAATAGTTTAAGATAGAAATATACAGCCATAAACAACTTTTCAATGTTTACTGAACCTATGACATAACCTAATCTGGGCATTCACTTTTCAATAAAACTTGATAAAAAATGAACCAAAACAATGTTAGACCAAAATGTAATGAGCTAGGAAGTAAATAGAGCATATAAGGAATGTTTTGTACACGATAGCTAATAGTATAATAGTATATAAAAGATATATTTAAGTAATACAAGTATGACCAAATGCTTGTAATGGCAAAGTGACACTATGCAACCAAAATTATGTAATAAACACATTGTACAAAGCAAGTAACCCAATGAATGATTTGGTGTCGGACAGAATACTATTCCTATGAGCAATTGTAACCAAAATAACCATTTAAATAGTTTATATAAATGTAATTATAACTCAACCATTATGACAACTAACTGCTAATAAAGTTTACTGCAGCCAAACCTTGCTAATAACAGAGTAAAATGCAAAGTGAACTGCATCACAATAACTATAAGGTCCTAGTGACTATTTCAGTTATCAATCAGAGAACAATACATCTAAAATGTCTATGATATTAAGCATACTATCAAGTAACGCCATATAGGCATAGCAAGCCTGATTCATAAATGATAATTAAGGCATTTGACAAATAATGTAGGGAAAAAGCACACTGCCAATAGTGACTTAACCCACCAAGGTATAAATATACTATGTTAGAACCTAATCAAATATTGTTATTAATAGGATATAAGAAAAACCAAAATGTATGACAATACTACCAAGTAAAGCCATATAGGCATAGCAGGCCTGATTCATATTGTAACAGTGCATATGTCACCACATCCACCTAAGTACTGAAAATTAATTTGATGGCCACCACTAGAAAAAATACATTAAAAGGTCTAGAATACCACCAAGTATACTAAAGAAAAGTACCATCAGTTAGAATAAGTGAAGCATCATTGAAAGGAATTCACTAGTAAATGCACCAAAAAAGAAGAAAAGAAGAATAAAGACGAGACGACCGACATACTATACCCAATAGATCAGTGAGAAGGACACAACACAACCAAAAGAAGAAAGAAGAGTCAGGAAGAAGAACACAACAAGGACAACTTCAAGAAAGAAGAAGGAAGAACCAGCGTGAAGAAGACAAGTGCAAACCTCATCATGTATAAAATGAACAATAGTGAGGAGGAGATCAGTGAAGAAAGAAGAAGGAAGAAGGAAGATCACCAGAGCAAACACAAGAAGAATAAGGGAAGAAAATTGAAGTAAAACACACTAACATAAACCTTGAAAGAATATTTGTATTAAGAAGACTGAAGAAATGTTAGTTAATTATATGATATGAATCCCTAAGCTGTATGACAAAGTCAACATTGACAACAACTCATTTAATGAACACATTTATTGTTTATGTAAACCACATTATTGTAAATAAGTATTAAATATTGTAAATAAGGAGTCACAAGCAAACTGAATAAGGACAAGATGAGTTTATGATAGCTAAATGATGTGTAGTTATAGAATAAACAGAGGAATATGCAACCAAAATAGTGAATGACCAATTGTACAGTGGGAATGATGTACATACAAACCCACTAATTAACAACAAATAAGATAATACAGTAGTAAACTAAATATGAACTATTGATAACCAATAACCAATGTACAAACAAGAAATGAAAACCAGTCGAATAGTTTAAGATAGAAATATACAGCCATAAACAACTTTTCAATGTTTACTGAACCTATGACATAACCTAATCTGGGCATCCAGTTTTCAATAAAACTTGATAAAAAATGAACCAAAACAATGTTAGACCAAAATGTAATGAGCTAGGAAGTAAATAGAGCATATAAGGAATGTTTTGTACACGATAGCTAATAGTATAATAGTATATAAAAGATATATTTAAGTAATACAAGTATGACCAAATGCTTGTAATGGCAAAGTGACACTATGCAACCAAAATTATGTAATAAACACATTGTACAAAGCAAGTAACCCAATGAATGATTTGGTGTCGGACAGAATACTATTCCTATGAGCAATTGTAACCAAAATAACCATTTAAATAGTTTATATAAATGTAATTATAACTCAACCATTATGACAACTAACTGCTAATAAAGTTTACTGCAGCCAAACCTTGCTAATAACAGAGTAAAATGCAAAGTGAACTGCATCACAATAACTATAAGGTCCTAGTGACTATTTCAGTTATCAATCAGAGAACAATACATCTAAAATGTCTATGATATTAAGCATACTACCAAGTAACGCCATATAGGCATAGCAAGCCTGATTCATAAATGATAATTAAGGCATTTGACAAATAATGTAGGGAAAAAGCACACTGCCAATAGTGACTTAACCCACCAAGGTATAAATATACTATGTTAGAACCTAATCAAATATTGTTATTAATAGGATATAAGAAAAACCAAAATGTATGACAATACTACCAAGTAAAGCCATATAGGCATAGCAGGCCTGATTCATATTGTAACAGTACATATGTCACCACATCCACCTAAGTACTGAAAATTAATTTGATGGCCACCACTAGAAAAAATACATTAAAAGGTCTAGAATACCACCAAGTATACTAAAGAAAAGTACCATAAGTTAGAATAAGTGAAGCATCATTGAAAGGAATTCACTAGTAAATGCACCAAAAAAGAAGAAAAGAAGAATAAAGACAAGACGACCGACATACTATACCCAATAGATCAGTGAGAAGGACACAACACAACCAAAAGAAGAAAGAAAAATCAGTGAGGAGGACAAGACAACAAAAGAAGAAAGAAGAGTCAGGAAGAAGAACACAACAAGGACAACTTCAAGAAAGAAGAAGGAAGAACCAGCGTGAAGAAGACAAGTGCAAACCTCATCATGTATAAAATGAACAATAGTGAGGAGGAGATCAGTGAAGAAAGAAGAAGGAAGAAGGAAGATCACCAGAGCAAACACAAGAAGAATAAGGGAAGAAAATTGAAGTAAAACACTATAACATAAACCTTGAAAGAATATTTGTATTAAGAAGAAGGAAGAAATGTTAGTTAATTATATGATATGAATCCCTAAGCTGTATGACAAAGTCAACATTGACAACAACTCATTTAATGAACACATTTATTGTTTACGTAAACCACATTATTGTAAATAAGTATTAAATATTGTAAATAAGGAGTCACAAGCAAACTGAATAAGGACAAGATGAGTTTATGATAGCTAAATGATGTGTAGTTATAGAATAAACAGAGGAATATGCAACCAAAATAGTGAATGACCAATTGTACAGTGGGAATGATGTACATACAAACCCACTAATTAACAACAAATAAGATAATACAGTAGTAAACTAAATATGAACTATTGATAACCAATAACCAATGTACAAACATGAAATGAAAACCAGTCGAATAGTTTAAGATAGAAATATACAGCCTTAAACAACTTTTCAATGTTTACTGAACCTATGACATAACCTAATCTGGGCATCCAGTTTTCAATAAAACTTGAAAAAAAATGAACCAAAACAATGTTAGACCAAAATGTAATGAGCTAGGAAGTAAATAGAGCATATAAGGAATGTTTTGTACACGATAGCTAATAGTATAATAGTATATAAAAGATATATTTAAGTAATACAAGTATGACCAAATGCTTGTAATGGCAAAGTGACACTATGCAACCAAAATTATGTAATAAACACATTGTACAAAGCAAGTAACCCAATGAATGATTTGGTGTCGGACAGAATACTATTCCTATGAGCAATTGTAACCAAAATAACCATTTAAATAGTTTATATAAATGTAATTATAACTCAACCATTATGACAACTAACTGCTAATAAAGTTTACTGCAGCCAAACCTTGCTAATAACAGAGTAAAATGCAAAGTGAACTGCATCACAATAACTATAAGGTCCTAGTGACTATTTCAGTTATCAATCAGAGAACAATACATCTAAAATGTCTATGATATTAAGCATACTACCAAGTAACGCCATATAGGCATAGCAAGCCTGATTCATAAATGATAATTAAGGCATTTGACAAATAATGTAGGGAAAAAGCACACTGCCAATAGTGACTTAACCCACCAAGGTATAAATATACTATGTTAGAACCTAATCAAATATTGTTATTAATAGGATATAAGAAAAACCAAAATGTATGACAATACTACCAAGTAAAGCCATATAGGCATAGCAGGCCTGATTCATATTGTAACAGTACATATGTCACCACATCCACCTAAGTACTGAAAATTAATTTGATGGCCACCACTAGAAAAAATACATTAAAAGGTCTAGAATACCACCAAGTATACTAAAGAAAAGTACCATCAGTTAGAATAAGTGAAGCATCATTGAAAGGAATTCACAAGTAAATGCACCAAAAAAGAAGAAAAGAAGAATAAAGACGAGACGACCGACATACTATACCCAAAAGATCAGTGAGAAGGACACAACACAACCAAAAGAAGAAAGAAAAATCAGTGAGGAGGACAAGACAACAAAAGAAGAAAGAAGAGTCAGGAAGAAGAACACAACAAGGACAACTTCAAGAAAGAAGAAGGAAGAACCAGCGTGAAGAAGACAAGTGCAAACCTCATCATGTATAAAATGAACAATAGTGAGGAGGAGATCAGTGAAGAAAGAAGAAGGAAGAAGGAAGATCACCAGAGCAAACACAAGAAGAATAAGGGAAGAAAATTGAAGTAAAACACACTAACATAAACCTTGAAAGAATATTTGTATTAAGAAGAAGGAAGAAATGTTAGTTAATTATATGATATGAATCCCTAAGCTGTATGACAAAGTCAACATTGACAACAACTCATTTAATGAACACATTTATTGTTTATGTAAACCACATTATTGTAAATAAGTATTAAATATTGTAAATAAGGAGTCACAAGCAAACTGAATAAGGACAAGATGAGTTTATGATAGCTAAATGATGTGTAGTTATAGAATAAACAGAGGAATATGCAACCAAAATAGTGAATGACCAATTGTACAGTGGGAATGATGTACATACAAACCCACTAATTAACAACAAATAAGATAATACAGTAGTAAACTAAATATGAACTATTGATAACCAATAACCAATGTACAAACATGAAATGAAAACCAGTCGAATAGTTTAAGATAGAAATATACAGCCATAAACAACTTTTCAATGTTTACTGAACCTATGACATAACCTAATCTGGGCATCCAGTTTTCAATAAAACTTGATAAAAAATGAACCAAAACAATGTTAGACCAAAATGTAATGAGCTAGGAAGTAAATAGAGCATATAAGGAATGTTTTGTACACGATAGCTAATAGTATAATAGTATATAAAAGAAATATTTAAGTAATACAAGTATGACCAAATGCTTGTAATGGCAAAGTGACACTATGCAACCAAAATTATGTAATAAACACATTGTACAAAGCAAGTAACCCAATGAATGATTTGGTGTCGGACAGAATACTATTCCTATGAGCAATTGTAACCAAAATAACCATTTAAATAGTTTATATAAATGTAATTATAACTCAACCATTATGACAACTAACTGCTAATAAAGTTTACTGCAGCCAAACCTTGCTAATAACAGAGTAAAATGCAAAGTGAACTGCATCACAATAACTATAAGGTCCTAGTGACTATTTCAGTTATCAATCAGAGAACAATACATCTAAAATGTCTATGATATTAAGCATACTACCAAGTAACGCCATATAGGCATAGCAAGCCTGATTCATAAATGATAATTAAGGCATTTGACAAATAATGTAGGGAAAAAGCACACTGCCAATAGTGACTTAACCCACCAAGGTATAAATATACTATGTTAGAACCTAATCAAATATTGTTATTAATAGGATATAAGAAAAACCAAAATGTATGACAATACTAACAAGTAAAGCCATATAGGCATAGCAGGCCTGATTCATATTGTAACAGTACATATGTCACCACATCCACCTAAGTACTGAAAATTAATTTGATGGCCACCACTAGAAAAAATACATTAAAAGGTCTAGAATACCACCAAGTATACTAAAGAAAAGTACCATAAGTTAGAATAAGTGAAGCATCATTGAAAGGAATTCACTAGTAAATGCACCAAAAAAGAAGAAAAGAAGAATAAAGACAAGACGACCGACATACTATACCCAATAGATCAGTGAGAAGGACACAACACAACCAAAAGAAGAAAGAAAAATCAGTGAGGAGGACAAGACAACAAAAGAAGAAAGAAGAGTCAGGAAGAAGAACACAACAAGGACAACTTCAAGAAAGAAGAAGGAAGAACCAGCGTGAAGAAGACAAGTGCAAACCTCATCATGTATAAAATGAACAATAGTGAGGAGGAGATCAGTGAAGATAGAAGAAGGAAGAAGGAAGATCACCAGAGCAAACACAAGAAGAATAAGGGAAGAAAATTGAAGTAAAACACTATAACATAAACCTTGAAAGAATATTTGTATTAAGAAGAAGGAAGAAATGTTAGTTAATTATATGATATGAATCCCTAAGCTGTATGACAAAGTCAACATTGACAACAACTCATTTAATGAACACATTTATTGTTTATGTAAACCACATTATTGTAAATAAGTATTAAATATTGTAAATAAGGAGTCACAAGCAAACTGAATAAGGACAAGATGAGTTTATGATAGCTAAATGATGTGTAGTTATAGAATAAACAGAGGAATATGCAACCAAAATAGTGAATGACCAATTGTACAGTGGGAATGATGTACATACAAACCCACTAATTAACAACAAATAAGATAATACAGTAGTAAACTAAATATGAACTATTGATAACCAATAACCAATGTACAAACATGAAATGAAAACCAGTCGAATAGTTTAAGATAGAAATATACAGCCTTAAACAACTTTTCAATGTTTACTGAACCTATGACATAACCTAATCTGGGCATCCAGTTTTCAATAAAACTTGAAAAAAAATGAACCAAAACAATGTTAGACCAAAATGTAATGAGCTAGGAAGTAAATAGAGCATATAAGGAATGTTTTGTACACGATAGCTAATAGTATAATAGTATATAAAAGAAATATTTAAGTAATACAAGTATGACCAAATGCTTGTAATGGCAAAGTGACACTATGCAACCAAAATTATGTAATAAACACATTGTACAAAGCAAGTAACCCAATGAATGATTTGGTGTCGGACAGAATACTATTCCTATGAGCAATTGTAACCAAAATAACCATTTAAATAGTTTATATAAATGTAATTATAACTCAACCATTATGACAACTAACTGCTAATAAAGTTTACTGCAGCCAAACCTTGCTAATAACAGAGTAAAATGCAAAGTGAACTGCATCACAATAACTATAAGGTCCTAGTGACTATTTCAGTTATCAATCAGAGAACAATACATCTAAAATGTCTATGATATTAAGCATACTACCAAGTAACGCCATATAGGCATAGCAAGCCTGATTCATAAATGATAATTAAGGCATTTGACAAATAATGTAGGGAAAAAGCACACTGCCAATAGTGACTTAACCCACCAAGGTATAAATATACTATGTTAGAACCTAATCAAATATTGTTATTAATAGGATATAAGAAAAACCAAAATGTATGACAATACTACCAAGTAAAGCCATATAGGCATAGCAGGCCTGATTCATATTGTAACAGTACATATGTCACCACATCCACCTAAGTACTGAAAATTAATTGATGGCCACCACTAGAAAAAATACATTAAAAGGTCTAGAATACCACCAAGTATACTAAAGAAAAGTACCATAAGTTAGAATAAGTGAAGCATCATTGAAAGGAATTCACTAGTAAATGCACCAAAAAAGAAGAAAAGAAGAATAAAGACGAGACGACCGACATACTATACCCAATAGATCAGTGAGAAGGACACAACACAACCAAAAGAAGAAAGAAAAATCAGTGAGGAGGACAAGACAACAAAAGAAGAAAGAAGAGTCAGGAAGAAGAACACAACAAGGACAACTTCAAGAAAGAAGAAGGAAGAACCTGCGTGAAGAAGACAAGTGCAAACCTCATCATGTATAAAATGAACAATAGTGAGGAGGAGATCAGTGAAGAAAGAAGAAGGAAGAAGGAAGATCACCAGAGCAAACACAAGAAGAATAAGGGAAGAAAATTGAAGTAAAACACACTAACATAAACCTTGAAAGAATATTTGTATTAAGAAGAAGGAAGAAATGTTAGTTAATTATATGATATGAATCCCTAAGCTGTATGACAAAGTCAACATTGACAACAACTCATTTAATGAACACATTTATTGTTTATGTAAACCACATTATTGTAAATAAGTATTAAATATTGTAAATAAGGAGTCACAAGCAAACTGAATAAGGACAAGATGAGTTTATGATAGCTAAATGATGTGTAGTTATAGAATAAACAGAGGAATATGCAACCAAAATAGTGAATGACCAATTGTACAGTGGGAATGATGTACATACAAACCCACTAATTAACAACAAATAAGATAATACAGTAGTAAACTAAATATGAACTATTGATAACCAATAACCAATGTACAAACATGAAATGAAAACCAGTCGAATAGTTTAAGATAGAAATATACAGCCATAAACAACTTTTCAATGTTTACTGAACCTATGACATAACCTAATCTGGGCATCCAGTTTTCAATAAAACTTGATAAAAAATGAACCAAAACAATGTTAGACCAAAATGTAATGAGCTAGGAAGTAAATAGAGCATATAAGGAATGTTTTGTACACGATAGCTAATAGTATAATAGTATATAAAAGATATATTTAAGTAATACAAGTATGACCAAATGCTTGTAATGGCAAAGTGACACTATGCAACCAAAATTATGTAATAAACACTGTCACCGGACAAAAGGCTTGCCGCATGACAACTGGCGCCAATCGTACACACTATCGTTTTTTGGTGGCCCTAAAAAGGACCGAGTGGCGAGAACGGTGATGTTGGTCGTGCCGCGCTGAGATGTTCGGCGGCTGCGCCCGCTGATCGTGGCGTACTGCAGTCCTCCTCTTCTTTCGGCACCGGTTGTAGAGTCGGCTGCCGGCCCAGCGAAATCCATCGCTGGCGCGGAACGGGAGTGCGAAGACGCAAGAACGGCGGCGGTTCTATTCTTCGGCTGTTCCTTCCGGCTGACTCCGCCCCGATGTCGTCCGAGAGAGGAGAGGAGATGAAGTGCGTTCGATGGCGTGGCGATGAAGAGTGCGCAAAATTTTCTGCCGGCCCGGGTTTTATTGACTAACCGGGATCGCTGATTGGCTCGCTCCGAGCACGTTGTTGGATTGGCTCGCTGTGTCCACCGCTGGTACCGGAGAGCAGATGTTCGCATACCGCTGCCGTCACAACTCCACCGGGTCTTGAATGCTCTCCGGTAGCCAGCCTACTGCTCTTCTCCAGATATTGTGGAGGTGTCTGTTGGGCGCCATGTTGATTGGTGTGCCGGCTGGTAGCTCGCTGGCGTGGCTGGATCTTGCATCCGCAAGATGATCGTTGCCCCACGTTGGGCGCCACTTGTCACCGGACAAAAGGCTTGCCGCATGACAACTGGCGCCAATCGTACACACTATCGTTTTTTGGTGGCCCTAAAAAGGACCGAGTGGCGAGAACGGTGATGTTGGTCGTGCCGCGCTGAGATGTTCGGCGGCTGCGCCCGCTGATCGTGGCTTACTGCAGTCCTCCTCTTCTTTCGGCACCGGTTGTAGAGTCGGCTGCCGGCCCAGCGAAATCCATCGCTGGCGCGGAACGGGAGTGCGAAGACGCAAGAACGGCGGCGGTTCTATTCTTCGGCTGTTCCTTCCGGCTGACTCCGCCCCGATGTCGTCCGAGAGAGGAGAGGAGATGAAGTGCGTTCGATGGCGTGGCGATGAAGAGTGCGCAAAATTTTCTGCCGGCCCGGGTTTTATTGACTAACCGGGATCGCTGATTGGCTCGCTCCGAGCACGTTGTTGGATTGGCTCGCTGTGTCCACCGCTGGTACCGGAGAGCAGATGTTCGCATACCGCTGCCGTCACAACACATTGTACAAAGCAAGTAACCCAATGAATGATTTGGTGTCGGACAGAATACTATTCCTATGAGCAATTGTAACCAAAATAACCATTTAAATAGTTTATATAAATGTAATTATAACTCAACCATTATGACAACTAACTGCTAATAAAGTTTACTGCAGCCAAACCTTGCTAATAACAGAGTAAAATGCAAAGTGAACTGCATCACAATAACTATAAGGTCCTAGTGACTATTTCAGTTATCAATCAGAGAACAATACATCTAAAATGTCTATGATATTAAGCATACTACCAAGTAACGCCATATAGGCATAGCAAGCCTGATTCATAAATGATAATTAAGGCATTTGACAAATAATGTAGGGAAAAAGCACACTGCCAATAGTGACTTAACCCACCAAGGTATAAATATACTATGTTAGAACCTAATCAAATATTGTTATTAATAGGATATAAGAAAAACCAAAATGTATGACAATACTACCAAGTAAAGCCATATAGGCATAGCAGGCCTGATTCATATTGTAACAGTACATATGTCACCACATCCACCTAAGTACTGAAAATTAATTTGATGGCCACCACTAGAAAAAATACATTAAAAGGTCTAGAATACCACCAAGTATACTAAAGAAAAGTACCATAAGTTCGAATAAGTGAAGCATCATTGAAAGGAATTCACTAGTAAATGCACCAAAAAAGAAGAAAAGAAGAATAAAGACGAGACGACCGACATACTATACCCAATAGATCAGTGAGAAGGACACAACACAACCAAAAGAAGAAAGAAAAATCAGTGAGGAGGACAAGACAACAAAAGAAGAAAGAAGAGTCAGGAAGAAGAACACAACAAGGACAACTTCAAGAAAGAAGAAGGAAGAACCAGCGTGAAGAAGACAAGTGCAAACCTCATCATGTATAAAATGAACAATAGTGAGGAGGAGATCAGTGAAGAAAGAAGAAGGAAGATCACCAGAGCAAACACAAGAAGAATAAGGGAAGAAAATTGAAGTAAAACACTATAACATAAACCTTGAAAGAATATTTGTATTAAGAAGAAGGAAGAAATGTTAGTTAATTATATGATATGAATCCCTAAGCTGTATGACAAAGTCAACATTGACAACAACTCATTTAATGAACACATTTATTGTTTATGTAAACCACATTATTGTAAATAAGTATTAAATATTGTAAATAAGGAGTCACAAGCAAACTGAATAAGGACAAGATGAGTTTATGATAGCTAAATGATGTGTAGTTATAGAATAAACAGAGGAATATGCAACCAAAATAGTGAATGACCAATTGTACAGTGGGAATGATGTACATACAAACCCACTAATTAACAACAAATAAGATAATACAGTAGTAAACTAAATATGAACTATTGATAACCAATAACCAATGTACAAACATGAAATGAAAACCAGTCGAATAGTTTAAGATAGAAATATACAGCCTTAAACAACTTTTCAATGTTTACTGAACCTATGACATAACCTAATCTGGGCATCCAGTTTTCAATAAAACTTGATAAAAAATGAACCAAAACAATGTTAGACCAAAATGTAATGAGCTAGGAAGTAAATAGAGCATATAAGGAATGTTTTGTACATGATAGCTAATAGTATAATAGTATATAAAAGATATATTTAAGTAATACAAGTATGACCAAATGCTTGTAATGGCAAAGTGACACTATGCAACCAAAATTATGTAATAAACACATTGTACAAAGCAAGTAACCCAATGAATGATTTGGTGTCGGACAGAATACTATTCCTATGAGCAATTGTAACCAAAATAACCATTTAAATAGTTTATATAAATGTAATTATAACTCAACCATTATGACAACTAACTGCTAATAAAGTTTACTGCAGCCAAACCTTGCTAATAACAGAGTAAAATGCAAAGTGAACTGCATCACAATAACTATAAGGTCCTAGTGACTATTTCAGTTATCAATCAGAGAACAATACATCTAAAATGTCTATGATATTAAGCATACTACCAAGTAACGCCATATAGGCATAGCAAGCCTGATTCATAAATGATAATTAAGGCATTTGACAAATAATGTAGGGAAAAAGCACACTGCCAATAGTGACTTAACCCACCAAGGTATAAATATACTATGTTAGAACCTAATCAAATATTGTTATTAATAGGATATAAGAAAAACCAAAATGTATGACAATACTACCAAGTAAAGCCATATAGGCATAGCAGGCCTGATTCATATTGTAACAGTACATATGTCACCACATCCACCTAAGTACTGAAAATTAATTTGATGGCCACCACTAGAAAAAATACATTAAAAGGTCTAGAATACCACCAAGTATACTAAAGAAAAGTACCATAAGTTAGAATAAGTGAAGCATCATTGAAAGGAATTCACTAGTAAATGCACCAAAAAAGAAGAATAAAGACGAGACGACCGACATACTATACCCAATAGATCAGTGAGAAGGACACAACACAACCAAAAGAAGAAAGAAAAATCAGTGAGGAGGACAAGACAACAAAAGAAGAAAGAAGAGTCAGGAAGAAGAACACAACAAGGACAACTTCAAGAAAGAAGAAGGAAGAACCAGCGTGAAGAAGACAAGTGCAAACCTCATCATGTATAAAATGAACAATAGTGAGGAGGAGATCAGTGAAGAAAGAAGAAGGAAGAAGGAAGATCACCAGAGCAAACACAAGAAGAATAAGGGAAGAAAATTGAAGTAAAACACACTAACATAAACCTTGAAAGAATATTTGTATTAAGAAGACTGAAGAAATGTTAGTTAATTATATGATATGAATCCCTAAGCTGTATGACAAAGTCAACATTGACAACAACTCATTTAATGAACACATTTATTGTTTATGTAAACCACATTATTGTAAATAAGTATTAAATATTGTAAATAAGGAGTCACAAGCAAACTGAATAAGGACAAGATGAGTTTATGATAGCTAAATGATGTGTAGTTATAGAATAAACAGAGGAATATGCAACCAAAATAGTGAATGACCAATTGTACAGTGGGAATGATGTACATACAAACCCACTAATTAACAACAAATAAGATAATACAGTAGTAAACTAAATATGAACTATTGATAACCAATAACCAATGTACAAACATGAAATGAAAACCAGTCGAATAGTTTAAGATAGAAATATACAGCCATAAACAACTTTTCAATGTTTACTGAACCTATGACATAACCTAATCTGGGCATCCAGTTTTCAATAAAACTTGATAAAAAATGAACCAAAACAATGTTAGACCAAAATGTAATGAGCTAGGAAGTAAATAGAGCATATAAGGAATGTTTTGTACACGATAGCTAATAGTATAATAGTATATAAAAGATATATTTAAGTAATACAAGTATGACCAAATGCTTGTAATGGCAAAGTGACACTATGCAACCAAAATTATGTAATAAACACATTGTACAGAGCAAGTAACCCAATGAATGATTTGGTGTCGGACAGAATACTATTCCTATGAGCAATTGTAACCAAAATAACCATTTAAATAGTTTATATAAATGTAATTATAACTCAACCATTATGACAACTAACTGCTAATAAAGTTTACTGCAGCCAAACCTTGCTAATAACAGAGTAAAATGCAAAGTGAACTGCATCACAATAACTATAAGGTCCTAGTGACTATTTCAGTTATCAATCAGAGAACAATACATCTAAAATGTCTATGATATTAAGCATACTACCAAGTAACGCCATATAGGCATAGCAAGCCTGATTCATAAATGATAATTAAGGCATTTGACAAATAATGTAGGGAAAAAGCACACTGCCAATAGTGACTTAACCCACCAAGGTATAAATATACTATGTTAGAACCTAATCAAATATTGTTATTAATAGGATATAAGAAAAACTAAAATGTATGACAATACTACCAAGTAAAGCCATATAGGCATAGCAGGCCTGATTCATATTGTAACAGTACATATGTCACCACATCCACCTAAGTACTGAAAATTAATTTGATGGCCACCACTAGAAAAAATACATTAAAAGGTCTAGAATACCACCAAGTATACTAAAGAAAAGTACCATAAGTTAGAATAAGTGAAGCATCATTGAAAGGAATTCACTAGTAAATGCACCAAAAAAGAAGAAAAGAAGAATAAAGACGAGACGACCGACATACTATACCCAATAGATCAGTGAGAAGGACACAACACAACCAAAAGAAGAAAGAAAAATCAGTGAGGAGGACAAGACAACAAAAGAAGAAAGAAGAGTCAGGAAGAAGAACACAACAAGGACAACTTCAAAAAAGAAGAAGGAAGAACCAGCGTGAAGAAGACAAGTGCAAACTTCATCATGTATAAAATGAACAATAGTGTGGAGGAGATCAGTGAAGAAAGAAGAAGGAAGAAGGAAGATCACCAGAGCAAACACAAGAAGAATAAGGGAAGAAAATTGAAGTAAAACACACTAACATAAACCTTGAAAGAATATTTGTATTAAGAAGAAGGAAGAAATGTTAGTTAATTATATGATATGAATCCCTAAGCTGTATGACAAAGTCAACATTGACAACAACTCATTTAATGAACACATTTATTGTTTATGTAAACCACATTATTGTAAATAAGTATTAAATATTGTAAATAAGGAGTCACAAGCAAACTGAATAAGGACAAGATGAGTTTATGATAGCTAAATGATGTGTAGTTATAGAATAAACAGAGGAATATGCAACCAAAATAGTGAATGACCAATTGTACAGTGGGAATGATGTACATACAAACCCACTAATTAACAACAAATAAGATAATACAGTAGTAAACTAAATATGAACTATTGATAACCAATAACCAATGTACAAACATGAAATGAAAACCAGTCGAATAGTTTAAGATAGAAATATACAGCCATAAACAACTTTTCAATGTTTACTGAACCTATGACATAACCTAATCTGGGCATCCAGTTTTCAATAAAACTTGATAAAAAATGAACCAAAACAATGTTAGACCAAAATGTAATGAGCTAGGAAGTAAATAGAGCATATAAGGAATGTTTTGTACACGATAGCTAATAGTATAATAGTATATAAAAGATATATTTAAGTAATACAAGTATGACCAAATGCTTGTAATGGCAAAGTGACACTATGCAACCAAAATTATGTAATAAACACATTGTACAAAGCAAGTAACCCAATGAATGATTTGGTGTCGGACAGAATACTATTCCTATGAGCAATTGTAACCAAAATAACCATTTAAATAGTTTATATAAATGTAATTATAACTCAACCATTATGACAACTAACTGCTAATAAAGTTTACTGCAGCCAAACCTTGCTAATAACAGAGTAAAATGCAAAGTGAACTGCATCACAATAACTATAAGGTCCTAGTGACTATTTCAGTTATCAATCAGAGAACAATACATCTAAAATGTCTATGATATTAAGCATACTACCAAGTAACGCCATATAGGCATAGCAAGCCTGATTCATAAATGATAATTAAGGCATTTGACAAATAATGTAGGGAAAAAGCACACTGCCAATAGTGACTTAACCCACCAAGGTATAAATATACTATGTTAGAACCTAATCAAATATTGTTATTAATAGGATATAAGAAAAACCAAAATGTATGACAATACTACCAAGTAAAGCCATATAGGCATAGCAGGCCTGATTCATATTGTAACAGTACATATGTCACCACATCCACCTAAGTACTGAAAATTAATTTGATGGCCACCACTAGAAAAAATACATTAAAAGGTCTAGAATACCACCAAGTATACTAAAGAAAAGTACCATAAGTTAGAATAAGTGAAGCATCATTGAAAGGAATTCACTAGTAAATGCACCAAAAAGAAGAAAAGAAGAATAAAGACGAGACGACCGACATACTATACCCAATAGATCAGTGAGAAGGACACAACACAACCAAAAGAAGAAAGAAAAATCAGTGAGGAGGACAAGACAACAAAAGAAGAAAGAAGAGTCAGGAAGAAGAACACAACAAGGACAACTTCAAGAAAGAAGAAGGAAGAACCAGCGTGAAGAAGACAAGTGCAAACCTCATCATGTATAAAATGAACAATAGTGAGGAGGAGATCAGTGAAGAAAGAAGAAGGAAGAAGGAAGATCACCAGAGCAAACACAAGAAGAATAAGGGAAGAAAACTGAAGTAAAACACACTAACATAAACCTTGAAAGAATATTTGTATTAACTTACTTACTTACTAGCCAACGCCCACCCTTGGCTGTTGGGCCATTAGGCGGCGCGCTGACCAGTAGAGACGTGAGAGCCTTGCCATACCATCCTCGTCCTGGACTTCCGTGTCTGAGATCAAGGCTGGACATGCAATTAGGTGATCCGCATTCATGGAAGCGTATCCACAGAGAACACATTCAGGAGACGACAACACGCCAATGCGGTGCAGGTGGGAGGCCAGGTAGTCATGACCGGTTGTAGTTCTAAAAAGAGCAACACTAGTTGCTCGGGGTAGAGTTCTGTTGATGGGGCCGTCCGTAACCAATGTTGCCCATCTTTTTCCCACACAGGCTCTTAATTGTTTTTCTTTTAGCCATAGGCTTATTGAGGAATTTATTAGTGCTTTCGCAGATGCATATGAGCTGGGGGTCTCCGGCTGAGGTAGTGCTGCGCCCATTTTGGCGAGGATGTCGGCTTTTTCATTTCCCATGATGTTGACATGGCTGGGTACCCATTGCAGTTCAATCTGCCAGCCTAATTGTACAAGGTTCTGCAGTTCTCGCCTACACTCAATTGTCAGGGAGCAGTTTGTATCACCATTTGAGGTCACGTTTTGAATCGCTGCAGTCGAATCTATGAGGAAGACGGCTTTGTTAGGTGGTGAGATCTTGGCAAGCTCAATAGATGCTGCCTTTATGGCTGCTACCTCTCCGTCATAGTTGCTTAGCCGGCCTCCTACAGCGAGGTGGCCTTCAAATAGAGAGCTGTAGAACCCAGCCCCTGTTGCCCCTGTAGATGGTATAGAGGATCCGTCTGTGTAGATTCGTATCCACTGCTCAGCGGGAAAATGTTTTTGTACAGTGTGTAAGGCTGCTTGACGAAGCTCGGCTTCATTCGACTCAGTTTTGGTCTTATTATGGTCGAAGAGTTTCAAGTTAGCATTTGGGAGTTGGCTAAAGAATTCACGGTGATGTATAAATGGTGCTGCCTCATTTGGTTCTATGTCATATTTGCGTTGGAGTTCTTCATAGATCGCAATCGGGCATTTCTGAGTTTTCAGCCTTTCTGTCGCTGTTTTATAGTTATTCCACCGTTGTTGGTAGGCTCTTTTACATCTCTCCCAGGATATGAGGCACAGCTTTTCCCGTCTTACTTGGATAGGCTCGACTTGCAGTTGTGACTCCATGGCAAGTATAGGAGTTGATTTTGGCGCACCAGTTATCGTTCTAAGGGCTGCATTTTGGACCAAGTGAAGTTTCTGGCATGCTGCATTGGAGGCAGTAATAGTTGCTTCTGCGCCATATTCCAATAGCGGCCGAATGTAGCTCTTATATGCAGTTGTCAGAACATCTTGATTTGCTCCCCATGTAGTCGCAGTGAGTCGTTTAAGTAGCCGGCAGCGCCTGGACGCACTGTTCGCGGACTGTTCTATATGGTGCTTCCACGTCATTCTGGTGTCTATATTAACACCCAGGTATTTAGACATGTTCACCTCTTCGAGTTCCGATCCACAATAGCGCAGATTGACCGTAGGCCGCCTTGTTGATAGAGAGAAAAGTTGGTATGTCGTCTTGGTGGTATTTACCGTCATGGCATTTAGTTTGGCCCACTCTTCTAGTTTAACAAGTGCACTATTAATAGTTGCTTCAAGACCCATGATATGGCTGCTAGTTGCCCAGATGATAAGGTCATCGGCATACAGGAGCGCTTGTACTCCCGGCACACACCGAACAGCCACCAGAATGTCATTGACCATAAGGTTAAATAGGCTGCAGCTGATAACGGCACCTTGGGGTAGCCCTTGGCGTTGAATTCGGTACTCTGAAAGGCAATCATTATAGCGGACACGAATTTGTCTTTGACTCAGGAAGGACGCTATCCAGTTAAAAAGGTTACCTGCGACGCCACTCAAAGCAAGTTTGTGAAGCAACATGGGTCTCCAGACTGTGTCGTACGCGTTTTTTAGGTCAACCATTACTGCCAGGGAGGACATTTTCTTGTGGTACCCATCCTTAACACTTTGTGCAAAGTAGACGACTTGGTCCATGGTGCATCGGTGCGCTCGGAAACCTGCTTGGCATTCATCAATAACCGCATTCATTTCAAAGAACTGGTTCAGACGCCGCACAACCATTCTTTCGGCAACCTTGCAGCAAGCACTTGTTAATGTGATGGGGCGGTAGCCCTCAGGTGTATCACTTGGCTTTCCTTTCTTGGTAATAGGTATAATCTCCCCTTTCCTCCATTGCTGGGGGACGCGTGTTTTCCACGTTAGATTAATGAGATTGAGCAAGGCTAGTTTCGCTGTGTTACCAAGATTTTTTAGGAGTTCTGGGTAGATTGCGTCGGCTCCTGCTGCCTTCTTGCCCTTTGTGTTTAATAGTGCAAATTCAAGTTCGGAGAGGCTAAAATCGCTTAGGCAAATTTTTTGTTCGGTTTTGTTGAGGCACTGCATTAGAGGTTTTTTATTCAGGTGTCTGTGTTCGTTTCTTGTCTTTCGGGTTCGGCTTATATTTGTGTAGTACTTGCAAAAGGTGTTAGCTATTTTTTTGGGATCTGTGATAAGATTGAGTCCGTTTTTGAAAGGTTGTTGTCCTCTGGCTTCAGTGTCATTATTTAGCCTTGAGACAAAACGGTGTGCTTTTGCTCCATCGCGCCGGAAATCCAGCTCCGATAAGAAGGTTTTGAAGGCCGATCTTTTAGATTGTTTAATTTCTTTACGTAGTATGGCCTGGGATTTTCGGAGTTGGATACAGTCAGATAGTTCTTTAGATTTCTCTGCTTTCCTTCTCAGAGAGTCTCTTGTTTTCTTGAGGGATGAAAGTCTTTTATTCCAGAACGGTCGAAAACCCTTTACTTGACCCCTTGGTACACATAATAGAGCAGATTTCAGTATAGCATCGTTCAGGGACTCTATAGCTGTTTCAGGTGATTTCCAATTTATTTCGTGTGGTATAATATCATTTGTTATCCTGCCGTATTCGCTCCAGTCGGCTTTTCTAAAGTTCCACCGGGGGGCACGTTTGTTAATGTATGTGGCTTTTCCTGTCGCACATTTGATGAGAATGGAGCGGTGTCCACAGCCTCCTGCGTCATCCATCAAGTGAACTTTTGTCCTCTGTGCGATGTTAGGGTGCGCAAGGACGAGATCTGGTCGGGAAGTCTGTCCAGCAAATGACAGGAAGGTTGGTGGCGTGTCTTTCAGGTCAAGAAAATTTTCGTCGATGAAAAGTTCTATGCGTCTTCCTGCGGGTGTTAACCTGTCATATCCCCATCTCGGTGATTGGCTGTTAAAATCACCTATGATTATGCTATTTGCTTGGATCATTGATTCAATTGCATCAAGGGATGGAATATTGCCAGGAGGGTTGTATAATCCTATGACTGTGAAATGTTTGTTATTTTTCCATATATGGGCTAGAATTATTTCCACTTTGTCATCGTCTTGCATCTCATGGATTATCTCAAATTTAGAGCAGAGATTATTTTTAATTCCAACAATTATCCCCGAGGCGACTTGTCGTGATCGAGGTAAAATATGGCTGCAGTATCCGGTAGTTTGGTAAAATTCAGAGAATTCAGTCGCAGCGCCTGCTTCTACTATAACATATAGATCCACATCAATTTGGCAGATGCTTCGTTTAAATTGTAAAAATTTATCGTTGCTAAGACCTCCGGCATTCCAATAAAGGATACTTAGGTCCGTGTCAAGGCCCTGAAAAGGGCCGTTGGTGTTTTTGGCAAGGTTCTTTTGTATCATTTTGGTCAGCGTGCTTTAGGCGAACCTTTGTTGATCGTTTAGTTTATGCAGGGGGCACCACGTGCAGGCGATCAACTTCACCCCCCAATATTTGTATTAAGAAGAAAGAAGAAATGTTAGTTAATTATATGATATGAATCCCTAAGCTGTATGACAAAGTCAACATTGACAACAACTCATTTAATGAACACATTTATTGTTTATGTAAACCACATTATTGTAAATAAGTATTAAATATTGTAAATAAGGAGTCACAAGCAAACTGAATAAGGACAAGATGAGTTTATGATAGCTAAATGATGTGTAGTTATAGAATAAACAGAGGAATATGCAACCAAAATAGTGAATGACCAATTGTACAGTGGGAATGATGTACATACAAACCCACTAATTAACAACAAATAAGATAATACAGTAGTAAACTAAATATGAACTATTGATAACCAATAACCAATGTACAAACATGAAATGAAAACCAGTCGAATAGTTTAAGATAGAAATATACAGCCATAAACAACTTTTCAATGTTTACTGAACCTATGACATAACCTAATCTGGGCATCCAGTTTTCAATAAAACTTGATAAAAAATGAACCAAAACAATGTTAGACCAAAATGTAATGAGCTAGGAAGTAAATAGAGCATATAAGGAATGTTTTGTACACGATAGCTAATAGTATAATAGTATATAAATGATATATTTAAGTAATACAAGTATGACCAAATGCTTGTAATGGCAAAGTGACACTATGCAACCAAAATTATGTAATAAACACATTGTACAAAGCAAGTAACCCAATGAATGATTTGGTGTCGGACAGAATACTATTCCTATGAGCAATTGTAACCAAAATAACCATTTAAATAGTTTATATAAATGTAATTATAACTCAACCATTATGACAACTAACTGCTAATAAAGTTTACTGCAGCCAAACCTTGCTAATAACAGAGTAAAATGCAAAGTGAACTGCATCACAATAACTATAAGGTCCTAGTGACTATTTCAGTTATCAATCAGAGAACAATACATCTAAAATGTCTATGATATTAAGCATACTACCAAGTAACGCCATATAGGCATAGCAAGCCTGATTCATAAATGATAATTAAGGCATTTGACAAATAATGTAGGGAAAAAGCACACTGCCAATAGTGACTTAACCCACCAAGGTATAAATATACTATGTTAGAACCTAATCAAATATTGTTATTAATAGGATATAAGAAAAACCAAAATGTATGACAATACTACCAAGTAAAGCCATATAGGCATAGCAGGCCTGATTCATATTGTAACAGTACATATGTCACCACATCCACCTAAGTACTGAAAATTAATTGATGGCCACCACTAGAAAAAATACATTAAAAGGTCTAGAATACCACCAAGTATACTAAAGAAAAGTACCATAAGTTAGAATAAGTGAAGCATCATTGAAAGGAATTCACTAGTAAATGCACCAAAAAAGAAGAAAAGAAGAATAAAGACGAGACGACCGACATACTATACCCAATAGATCAGTGAGAAGGACACAACACAACCAAAAGAAGAAAGAAAAATCAGTGAGGAGGACAAGACAACAAAAGAAGAAAGAAGAGTCAGGAAGAAGAACACAACAAGGACAACTTCAAGAAAGAAGAAGGAAGAACCTGCGTGAAGAAGACAAGTGCAAACCTCATCATGTATAAAATGAACAATAGTGAGGAGGAGATCAGTGAAGAAAGAAGAAGGAAGAAGGAAGATCACCAGAGCAAACACAAGAAGAATAAGGGAAGAAAATTGAAGTAAAACACACTAACATAAACCTTGAAAGAATATTTGTATTAAGAAGAAGGAAGAAATGTTAGTTAATTATATGATATGAATCCCTAAGCTGTATGACAAAGTCAACATTGACAACAACTCATTTAATGAACACATTTATTGTTTATGTAAACCACATTATTGTAAATAAGTATTAAATATTGTAAATAAGGAGTCACAAGCAAACTGAATAAGGACAAGATGAGTTTATGATAGCTAAATGATGTGTAGTTATAGAATAAACAGAGGAATATGCAACCAAAATAGTGAATGACCAATTGTACAGTGGGAATGATGTACATACAAACCCACTAATTAACAACAAATAAGATAATACAGTAGTAAACTAAATATGAACTATTGATAACCAATAACCAATGTACAAACATGAAATGAAAACCAGTCGAATAGTTTAAGATAGAAATATACAGCCATAAACAACTTTTCAATGTTTACTGAACCTATGACATAACCTAATCTGGGCATCCAGTTTTCAATAAAACTTGATAAAAAATGAACCAAAACAATGTTAGACCAAAATGTAATGAGCTAGGAAGTAAATAGAGCATATAAGGAATGTTTTGTACACGATAGCTAATAGTATAATAGTATATAAAAGATATATTTAAGTAATACAAGTATGACCAAATGCTTGTAATGGCAAAGTGACACTATGCAACCAAAATTATGTAATAAACACTGTCACCGGACAAAAGGCTTGCCGCATGACAACTGGCGCCAATCGTACACACTATCGTTTTTTGGTGGCCCTAAAAAGGACCGAGTGGCGAGAACGGTGATGTTGGTCGTGCCGCGCTGAGATGTTCGGCGGCTGCGCCCGCTGATCGTGGCGTACTGCAGTCCTCCTCTTCTTTCGGCACCGGTTGTAGAGTCGGCTGCCGGCCCAGCGAAATCCATCGCTGGCGCGGAACGGGAGTGCGAAGACGCAAGAACGGCGGCGGTTCTATTCTTCGGCTGTTCCTTCCGGCTGACTCCGCCCCGATGTCGTCCGAGAGAGGAGAGGAGATGAAGTGCGTTCGATGGCGTGGCGATGAAGAGTGCGCAAAATTTTCTGCCGGCCCGGGTTTTATTGACTAACCGGGATCGCTGATTGGCTCGCTCCGAGCACGTTGTTGGATTGGCTCGCTGTGTCCACCGCTGGTACCGGAGAGCAGATGTTCGCATACCGCTGCCGTCACAACTCCACCGGGTCTTGAATGCTCTCCGGTAGCCAGCCTACTGCTCTTCTCCAGATATTGTGGAGGTGTCTGTTGGGCGCCATGTTGATTGGTGTGCCGGCTGGTAGCTCGCTGGCGTGGCTGGATCTTGCATCCGCAAGATGATCGTTGCCCCACGTTGGGCGCCACTTGTCACCGGACAAAAGGCTTGCCGCATGACAACTGGCGCCAATCGTACACACTATCGTTTTTTGGTGGCCCTAAAAAGGACCGAGTGGCGAGAACGGTGATGTTGGTCGTGCCGCGCTGAGATGTTCGGCGGCTGCGCCCGCTGATCGTGGCGTACTGCAGTCCTCCTCTTCTTTCGGCACCGGTTGTAGAGTCGGCTGCCGGCCCAGCGAAATCCATCGCTGGCGCGGAACGGGAGTGCGAAGACGCAAGAACGGCGGCGGTTCTATTCTTCGGCTGTTCCTTCCGGCTGACTCCGCCCCGATGTCGTCCGAGAGAGGAGAGGAGATGAAGTGCGTTCGATGGCGTGGCGATGAAGAGTGCGCAAAATTTTCTGCCGGCCCGGGTTTTATTGACTAACCGGGATCGCTGATTGGCTCGCTCCGAGCACGTTGTTGGATTGGCTCGCTGTGTCCACCGCTGGTACCGGAGAGCAGATGTTCGCATACCGCTGCCGTCACAACACATTGTACAAAGCAAGTAACCCAATGAATGATTTGGTGTCGGACAGAATACTATTCCTATGAGCAATTGTAACCAAAATAACCATTTAAATAGTTTATATAAATGTAATTATAACTCAACCATTATGACAACTAACTGCTAATAAAGTTTACTGCAGCCAAACCTTGCTAATAACAGAGTAAAATGCAAAGTGAACTGCATCACAATAACTATAAGGTCCTAGTGACTATTTCAGTTATCAATCAGAGAACAATACATCTAAAATGTCTATGATATTAAGCATACTACCAAGTAACGCCATATAGGCATAGCAAGCCTGATTCATAAATGATAATTAAGGCATTTGACAAATAATGTAGGGAAAAAGCACACTGCCAATAGTGACTTAACCCACCAAGGTATAAATATACTATGTTAGAACCTAATCAAATATTGTTATTAATAGGATATAAGAAAAACCAAAATGTATGACAATACTACCAAGTAAAGCCATATAGGCATAGCAGGCCTGATTCATATTGTAACAGTACATATGTCACCACATCCACCTAAGTACTGAAAATTAATTTGATGGCCACCACTAGAAAAAATACATTAAAAGGTCTAGAATACCACCAAGTATACTAAAGAAAAGTACCATAAGTTCGAATAAGTGAAGCATCATTGAAAGGAATTCACTAGTAAATGCACCAAAAAAGAAGAAAAGAAGAATAAAGACGAGACGACCGACATACTATACCCAATAGATCAGTGAGAAGGACACAACACAACCAAAAGAAGAAAGAAAAATCAGTGAGGAGGACAAGACAACAAAAGAAGAAAGAAGAGTCAGGAAGAAGAACACAACAAGGACAACTTCAAGAAAGAAGAAGGAAGAACCAGCGTGAAGAAGACAAGTGCAAACCTCATCATGTATAAAATGAACAATAGTGAGGAGGAGATCAGTGAAGAAAGAAGAAGGAAGATCACCAGAGCAAACACAAGAAGAATAAGGGAAGAAAATTGAAGTAAAACACTATAACATAAACCTTGAAAGAATATTTGTATTAAGAAGAAGGAAGAAATGTTAGTTAATTATATGATATGAATCCCTAAGCTGTATGACAAAGTCAACATTGACAACAACTCATTTAATGAACACATTTATTGTTTATGTAAACCACATTATTGTAAATAAGTATTAAATATTGTAAATAAGGAGTCACAAGCAAACTGAATAAGGACAAGATGAGTTTATGATAGCTAAATGATGTGTAGTTATAGAATAAACAGAGGAATATGCAACCAAAATAGTGAATGACCAATTGTACAGTGGGAATGATGTACATACAAACCCACTAATTAACAACAAATAAGATAATACAGTAGTAAACTAAATATGAACTATTGATAACCAATAACCAATGTACAAACATGAAATGAAAACCAGTCGAATAGTTTAAGATAGAAATATACAGCCTTAAACAACTTTTCAATGTTTACTGAACCTATGACATAACCTAATCTGGGCATCCAGTTTTCAATAAAACTTGATAAAAAATGAACCAAAACAATGTTAGACCAAAATGTAATGAGCTAGGAAGTAAATAGAGCATATAAGGAATGTTTTGTACATGATAGCTAATAGTATAATAGTATATAAAAGATATATTTAAGTAATACAAGTATGACCAAATGCTTGTAATGGCAAAGTGACACTATGCAACCAAAATTATGTAATAAACACATTGTACAAAGCAAGTAACCCAATGAATGATTTGGTGTCGGACAGAATACTATTCCTATGAGCAATTGTAACCAAAATAACCATTTAAATAGTTTATATAAATGTAATTATAACTCAACCATTATGACAACTAACTGCTAATAAAGTTTACTGCAGCCAAACCTTGCTAATAACAGAGTAAAATGCAAAGTGAACTGCATCACAATAACTATAAGGTCCTAGTGACTATTTCAGTTATCAATCAGAGAACAATACATCTAAAATGTCTATGATATTAAGCATACTACCAAGTAACGCCATATAGGCATAGCAAGCCTGATTCATAAATGATAATTAAGGCATTTGACAAATAATGTAGGGAAAAAGCACACTGCCAATAGTGACTTAACCCACCAAGGTATAAATATACTATGTTAGAACCTAATCAAATATTGTTATTAATAGGATATAAGAAAAACCAAAATGTATGACAATACTACCAAGTAAAGCCATATAGGCATAGCAGGCCTGATTCATATTGTAACAGTACATATGTCACCACATCCACCTAAGTACTGAAAATTAATTTGATGGCCACCACTAGAAAAAATACATTAAAAGGTCTAGAATACCACCAAGTATACTAAAGAAAAGTACCATAAGTTAGAATAAGTGAAGCATCATTGAAAGGAATTCACTAGTAAATGCACCAAAAAAGAAGAATAAAGACGAGACGACCGACATACTATACCCAATAGATCAGTGAGAAGGACACAACACAACCAAAAGAAGAAAGAAAAATCAGTGAGGAGGACAAGACAACAAAAGAAGAAAGAAGAGTCAGGAAGAAGAACACAACAAGGACAACTTCAAGAAAGAAGAAGGAAGAACCAGCGTGAAGAAGACAAGTGCAAACCTCATCATGTATAAAATGAACAATAGTGAGGAGGAGATCAGTGAAGAAAGAAGAAGGAAGAAGGAAGATCACCAGAGCAAACACAAGAAGAATAAGGGAAGAAAATTGAAGTAAAACACACTAACATAAACCTTGAAAGAATATTTGTATTAAGAAGACTGAAGAAATGTTAGTTAATTATATGATATGAATCCCTAAGCTGTATGACAAAGTCAACATTGACAACAACTCATTTAATGAACACATTTATTGTTTATGTAAACCACATTATTGTAAATAAGTATTAAATATTGTAAATAAGGAGTCACAAGCAAACTGAATAAGGACAAGATGAGTTTATGATAGCTAAATGATGTGTAGTTATAGAATAAACAGAGGAATATGCAACCAAAATAGTGAATGACCAATTGTACAGTGGGAATGATGTACATACAAACCCACTAATTAACAACAAATAAGATAATACAGTAGTAAACTAAATATGAACTATTGATAACCAATAACCAATGTACAAACATGAAATGAAAACCAGTCGAATAGTTTAAGATAGAAATATACAGCCATAAACAACTTTTCAATGTTTAGTGAACCTATGACATAACCTAATCTGGGCATCCAGTTTTCAATAAAACTTGAAAAAAAATGAACCAAAACAATGTTAGACCAAAATGTAATGAGCTAGGAAGTAAATAGAGCATATAAGGAATGTTTTGTACACGATAGCTAATAGTATAATAGTATATAAAAGATATATTTAAGTAATACAAGTATGACCAAATGCTTGTAATGGCAAAGTGACACTATGCAACCAAAATTATGTAATAAACACATTGTACAAAGCAAGTAACCCAATGAATGATTTGGTGTCGGACAGAATACTATTCCTATGAGCAATTGTAACCAAAATAACCATTTAAATAGTTTATATAAATGTAATTATAACTCAACCATTATGACAACTAACTGCTAATAAAGTTTACTGCAGCCAAACCTTGCTAATAACAGAGTAAAATGCAAAGTGAACTGCATCACAATAACTATAAGGTCCTAGTGACTATTTCAGTTATCAATCAGAGAACAATACATCTAAAATGTCTATGATATTAAGCATACTACCAAGTAACGCCATATAGGCATAGCAAGCCTGATTCATAAATGATAATTAAGGCATTTGACAAATAATGTAGGGAAAAAGCACACTGCCAATAGTGACTTAACCCACCAAGGTATAAATATACTATGTTAGAACCTAATCAAATATTGTTATTAATAGGATATAAGAAAAACCAAAATGTATGACAATACTACCAAGTAAAGCCATATAGGCATAGCAGGCCTGATTTATATTGTAAAAGTACATATGTCACCACATCCACCTAAGTACTGAAAATTAATTTGATGGCCACCACTAGAAAAAATACATTAAAAGGTCTAGAATACCACCAAGTATACTAAAGAAAAGTACCATAAGTTAGAATAAGTGAAGCATCATTGAAAGGAATTCACTAGTAAATGCACCAAAAAAGAAGAAAAGAAGAATAAAGACGAGACGACCGACATACTATACCCAATAGATCAGTGAGAAGGACACAACACAACCAAAAGAAGAAAGAAAAATCAGTGAGGAGGACAAGACAACAAAAGAAGAAAGAAGAGTCAGGAAGAAGAACACAACAAGGACAACTTCAAAAAAGAAGAAGGAAGAACCAGCGTGAAGAAGACAAGTGCAAACTTCATCATGTATAAAATGAACAATAGTGAGGAGGAGATCAGTGAAGAAAGAAGAAGGAAGAAGGAAGATCACCAGAGCAAACACAAGAAGAATAAGGGAAGAAAATTGAAGTAAAACACACTAACATAAACCTTGAAAGAATATTTGTATTAAGAAGAAGGAAGAAATGTTAGTTAATTATATGATATGAATCCCTAAGCTGTATGACAAAGTCAACATTGACAAAAACTCATTTAATGAACACATTTATTGTTTATGTAAACCACATTATTGTAAATAAGTATTAAATATTGTAAATAAGGAGTCACAAGCAAACTGAATAAGGACAAGATGAGTTTATGATAGCTAAATGATGTGTAGTTATAGAATAAACAGAGGAATATGCAACCAAAATAGTGAATGACCAATTGTACAGTGGGAATGATGTACATACAAACCCACTAATTAACAACAAATAAGATAATACAGTAGTAAACTAAATATGAACTATTGATAACCAATAACCAATGTACAAACATGAAATGAAAACCAGTCGAATAGTTTAAGATAGAAATATACAGCCATAAACAACTTTTCAATGTTTACTGAACCTATGACATAACCTAATCTGGGCATCCAGTTTTCAATAAAACTTGATAAAAAATGAACCAAAACAATGTTAGACCAAAATGTAATGAGCTAGGAAGTAAATAGAGCATATAAGGAATGTTTTGTACACGATAGCTAATAGTATAATAGTATATAAAAGATATATTTAAGTAATACAAGTATGACCAAATGCTTGTAATGGCAAAGTGACACTATGCAACCAAAATTATGTAATAAACACATTGTACAAAGCAAGTAACCCAATGAATGATTTGGTGTCGGACAGAATACTATTCCTATGAGCAATTGTAACCAAAATAACCATTTAAATAGTTTATATAAATGTAATTATAACTCAACCATTATGACAACTAACTGCTAATAAAGTTTACTGCAGCCAAACCTTGCTAATAACAGAGTAAAATGCAAAGTGAACTGCATCACAATAACTATAAGGTCCTAGTGACTATTTCAGTTATCAATCAGAGAACAATACATCTAAAATGTCTATGATATTAAGCATACTACCAAGTAACGCCATATAGGCATAGCAAGCCTGATTCATAAATGATAATTAAGGCATTTGACAAATAATGTAGGGAAAAAGCACACTGCCAATAGTGACTTAACCCACCAAGGTATAAATATACTATGTTAGAACCTAATCAAATATTGTTATTAATAGGATATAAGAAAAACTAAAATGTATGACAATACTACCAAGTAAAGCCATATAGGCATAGCAGGCCTGATTCATATTGTAACAGTACATATGTCACCACATCCACCTAAGTACTGAAAATTAATTTGATGGCCACCACTAGAAAAAATACATTAAAAGGTCTAGAATACCACCAAGTATACTAAAGAAAAGTACCATAAGTTAGAATAAGTGAAGCATCATTGAAAGGAATTCACTAGTAAATGCACCAAAAAAGAAGAAAAGAAGAATAAAGACGAGACGACCGACATACTATACCCAATAGATCAGTGAGAAGGACACAACACAACCAAAAGAAGAAAGAAAAATCAGTGAGGAGGACAAGACAACAAAAGAAGAAAGAAGAGTCAGGAAGAAGAACACAACAAGGACAACTTCAAAAAAGAAGAAGGAAGAACCAGCGTGAAGAAGACAAGTGCAAACTTCATCATGTATAAAATGAACAATAGTGTGGAGGAGATCAGTGAAGAAAGAAGAAGGAAGAAGGAAGATCACCAGAGCAAACACAAGAAGAATAAGGGAAGAAAATTGAAGTAAAACACACTAACATAAACCTTGAAAGAATATTTGTATTAAGAAGAAGGAAGAAATGTTAGTTAATTATATGATATGAATCCCTAAGCTGTATGACAAAGTCAACATTGACAACAACTCATTTAATGAACACATTTATTGTTTATGTAAACCACATTATTGTAAATAAGTATTAAATATTGTAAATAAGGAGTCACAAGCAAACTGAATAAGGACAAGATGAGTTTATGATAGCTAAATGATGTGTAGTTATAGAATAAACAGAGGAATATGCAACCAAAATAGTGAATGACCAATTGTACAGTGGGAATGATGTACATACAAACCCACTAATTAACAACAAATAAGATAATACAGTAGTAAACTAAATATGAACTATTGATAACCAATAACCAATGTACAAACATGAAATGAAAACCAGTCGAATAGTTTAAGATAGAAATATACAGCCATAAACAACTTTTCAATGTTTACTGAACCTATGACATAACCTAATCTGGGCATCCAGTTTTCAATAAAACTTGATAAAAAATGAACCAAAACAATGTTAGACCAAAATGTAATGAGCTAGGAAGTAAATAGAGCATATAAGGAATGTTTTGTACACGATAGCTAATAGTATAATAGTATATAAAAGATATATTTAAGTAATACAAGTATGACCAAATGCTTGTAATGGCAAAGTGACACTATGCAACCAAAATTATGTAATAAACACATTGTACAAAGCAAGTAACCCAATGAATGATTTGGTGTCGGACAGAATACTATTCCTATGAGCAATTGTAACCAAAATAACCATTTAAATAGTTTATATAAATGTAATTATAACTCAACCATTATGACAACTAACTGCTAATAAAGTTTACTGCAGCCAAACCTTGCTAATAACAGAGTAAAATGCAAAGTGAACTGCATCACAATAACTATAAGGTCCTAGTGACTATTTCAGTTATCAATCAGAGAACAATACATCTAAAATGTCTATGATATTAAGCATACTACCAAGTAACGCCATATAGGCATAGCAAGCCTGATTCATAAATGATAATTAAGGCATTTGACAAATAATGTAGGGAAAAAGCACACTGCCAATAGTGACTTAACCCACCAAGGTATAAATATACTATGTTAGAACCTAATCAAATATTGTTATTAATAGGATATAAGAAAAACCAAAATGTATGACAATACTACCAAGTAAAGCCATATAGGCATAGCAGGCCTGATTCATATTGTAACAGTACATATGTCACCACATCCACCTAAGTACTGAAAATTAATTTGATGGCCACCACTAGAAAAAATACATTAAAAGGTCTAGAATACCACCAAGTATACTAAAGAAAAGTACCATAAGTTAGAATAAGTGAAGCATCATTGAAAGGAATTCACTAGTAAATGCACCAAAAAGAAGAAAAGAAGAATAAAGACGAGACGACCGACATACTATACCCAATAGATCAGTGAGAAGGACACAACACAACCAAAAGAAGAAAGAAAAATCAGTGAGGAGGACAAGACAACAAAAGAAGAAAGAAGAGTCAGGAAGAAGAACACAACAAGGACAACTTCAAGAAAGAAGAAGGAAGAACCAGCGTGAAGAAGACAAGTGCAAACCTCATCATGTATAAAATGAACAATAGTGAGGAGGAGATCAGTGAAGAAAGAAGAAGGAAGAAGGAAGATCACCAGAGCAAACACAAGAAGAATAAGGGAAGAAAACTGAAGTAAAACACACTAACATAAACCTTGAAAGAATATTTGTATTAACTTACTTACTTACTAGCCAACGCCCACCCTTGGCTGTTGGGCCATTAGGCGGCGCGCTGACCAGTAGAGACGTGAGAGCCTTGCCATACCATCCTCGTCCTGGACTTCCGTGTCTGAGATCAAGGCTGGACATGCAATTAGGTGATCCGCATTCATGGAAGCGTATCCACAGAGAACACATTCAGGAGACGACAACACGCCAATGCGGTGCAGGTGGGAGGCCAGGTAGTCATGACCGGTTGTAGTTCTAAAAAGAGCAACACTAGTTGCTCGGGGTAGAGTTCTGTTGATGGGGCCGTCCGTAACCAATGTTGCCCATCTTTTTCCCACACAGGCTCTTAATTGTTTTTCTTTTAGCCATAGGCTTATTGAGGAATTTATTAGTGCTTTCGCAGATGCATATGAGCTGGGGGTCTCCGGCTGAGGTAGTGCTGCGCCCATTTTGGCGAGGATGTCGGCTTTTTCATTTCCCATGATGTTGACATGGCTGGGTACCCATTGCAGTTCAATCTGCCAGCCTAATTGTACAAGGTTCTGCAGTTCTCGCCTACACTCAATTGTCAGGGAGCAGTTTGTATCACCATTTGAGGTCACGTTTTGAATCGCTGCAGTCGAATCTATGAGGAAGACGGCTTTGTTAGGTGGTGAGATCTTGGCAAGCTCAATAGATGCTGCCTTTATGGCTGCTACCTCTCCGTCATAGTTGCTTAGCCGGCCTCCTACAGCGAGGTGGCCTTCAAATAGAGAGCTGTAGAACCCAGCCCCTGTTGCCCCTGTAGATGGTATAGAGGATCCGTCTGTGTAGATTCGTATCCACTGCTCAGCGGGAAAATGTTTTTGTACAGTGTGTAAGGCTGCTTGACGAAGCTCGGCTTCATTCGACTCAGTTTTGGTCTTATTATGGTCGAAGAGTTTCAAGTTAGCATTTGGGAGTTGGCTAAAGAATTCACGGTGATGTATAAATGGTGCTGCCTCATTTGGTTCTATGTCATATTTGCGTTGGAGTTCTTCATAGATCGCAATCGGGCATTTCTGAGTTTTCAGCCTTTCTGTCGCTGTTTTATAGTTATTCCACCGTTGTTGGTAGGCTCTTTTACATCTCTCCCAGGATATGAGGCACAGCTTTTCCCGTCTTACTTGGATAGGCTCGACTTGCAGTTGTGACTCCATGGCAAGTATAGGAGTTGATTTTGGCGCACCAGTTATCGTTCTAAGGGCTGCATTTTGGACCAAGTGAAGTTTCTGGCATGCTGCATTGGAGGCAGTAATAGTTGCTTCTGCGCCATATTCCAATAGCGGCCGAATGTAGCTCTTATATGCAGTTGTCAGAACATCTTGATTTGCTCCCCATGTAGTCGCAGTGAGTCGTTTAAGTAGCCGGCAGCGCCTGGACGCACTGTTCGCGGACTGTTCTATATGGTGCTTCCACGTCATTCTGGTGTCTATATTAACACCCAGGTATTTAGACATGTTCACCTCTTCGAGTTCCGATCCACAATAGCGCAGATTGACCGTAGGCCGCCTTGTTGATAGAGAGAAAAGTTGGTATGTCGTCTTGGTGGTATTTACCGTCATGGCATTTAGTTTGGCCCACTCTTCTAGTTTAACAAGTGCACTATTAATAGTTGCTTCAAGACCCATGATATGGCTGCTAGTTGCCCAGATGATAAGGTCATCGGCATACAGGAGCGCTTGTACTCCCGGCACACACCGAACAGCCACCAGAATGTCATTGACCATAAGGTTAAATAGGCTGCAGCTGATAACGGCACCTTGGGGTAGCCCTTGGCGTTGAATTCGGTACTCTGAAAGGCAATCATTATAGCGGACACGAATTTGTCTTTGACTCAGGAAGGACGCTATCCAGTTAAAAAGGTTACCTGCGACGCCACTCAAAGCAAGTTTGTGAAGCAACATGGGTCTCCAGACTGTGTCGTACGCGTTTTTTAGGTCAACCATTACTGCCAGGGAGGACATTTTCTTGTGGTACCCATCCTTAACACTTTGTGCAAAGTAGACGACTTGGTCCATGGTGCATCGGTGCGCTCGGAAACCTGCTTGGCATTCATCAATAACCGCATTCATTTCAAAGAACTGGTTCAGACGCCGCACAACCATTCTTTCGGCAACCTTGCAGCAAGCACTTGTTAATGTGATGGGGCGGTAGCCCTCAGGTGTATCACTTGGCTTTCCTTTCTTGGTAATAGGTATAATCTCCCCTTTCCTCCATTGCTGGGGGACGCGTGTTTTCCACGTTAGATTAATGAGATTGAGCAAGGCTAGTTTCGCTGTGTTACCAAGATTTTTTAGGAGTTCTGGGTAGATTGCGTCGGCTCCTGCTGCCTTCTTGCCCTTTGTGTTTAATAGTGCAAATTCAAGTTCGGAGAGGCTAAAATCGCTTAGGCAAATTTTTTGTTCGGTTTTGTTGAGGCACTGCATTAGAGGTTTTTTATTCAGGTGTCTGTGTTCGTTTCTTGTCTTTCGGGTTCGGCTTATATTTGTGTAGTACTTGCAAAAGGTGTTAGCTATTTTTTTGGGATCTGTGATAAGATTGAGTCCGTTTTTGAAAGGTTGTTGTCCTCTGGCTTCAGTGTCATTATTTAGCCTTGAGACAAAACGGTGTGCTTTTGCTCCATCGCGCCGGAAATCCAGCTCCGATAAGAAGGTTTTGAAGGCCGATCTTTTAGATTGTTTAATTTCTTTACGTAGTATGGCCTGGGATTTTCGGAGTTGGATACAGTCAGATAGTTCTTTAGATTTCTCTGCTTTCCTTCTCAGAGAGTCTCTTGTTTTCTTGAGGGATGAAAGTCTTTTATTCCAGAACGGTCGAAAACCCTTTACTTGACCCCTTGGTACACATAATAGAGCAGATTTCAGTATAGCATCGTTCAGGGACTCTATAGCTGTTTCAGGTGATTTCCAATTTATTTCGTGTGGTATAATATCATTTGTTATCCTGCCGTATTCGCTCCAGTCGGCTTTTCTAAAGTTCCACCGGGGGGCACGTTTGTTAATGTATGTGGCTTTTCCTGTCGCACATTTGATGAGAATGGAGCGGTGTCCACAGCCTCCTGCGTCATCCATCAAGTGAACTTTTGTCCTCTGTGCGATGTTAGGGTGCGCAAGGACGAGATCTGGTCGGGAAGTCTGTCCAGCAAATGACAGGAAGGTTGGTGGCGTGTCTTTCAGGTCAAGAAAATTTTCGTCGATGAAAAGTTCTATGCGTCTTCCTGCGGGTGTTAACCTGTCATATCCCCATCTCGGTGATTGGCTGTTAAAATCACCTATGATTATGCTATTTGCTTGGATCATTGATTCAATTGCATCAAGGGATGGAATATTGCCAGGAGGGTTGTATAATCCTATGACTGTGAAATGTTTGTTATTTTTCCATATATGGGCTAGAATTATTTCCACTTTGTCATCGTCTTGCATCTCATGGATTATCTCAAATTTAGAGCAGAGATTATTTTTAATTCCAACAATTATCCCCGAGGCGACTTGTCGTGATCGAGGTAAAATATGGCTGCAGTATCCGGTAGTTTGGTAAAATTCAGAGAATTCAGTCGCAGCGCCTGCTTCTACTATAACATATAGATCCACATCAATTTGGCAGATGCTTCGTTTAAATTGTAAAAATTTATCGTTGCTAAGACCTCCGGCATTCCAATACAGGATACTTAGGTCCGTGTCAAGGCCCTGAAAAGGGCCGTTGGTGTTTTTGGCAAGGTTCTTTTGTATCATTTTGGTCAGCGTGCTTTAGGCGAACCTTTGTTGATCGTTTAGTTTATGCAGGGGGCACCACGTGCAGGCGATCAACTTCACCCCCCAATATTTGTATTAAGAAGAAAGAAGAAATGTTAGTTAATTATATGATATGAATCCCTAAGCTGTATGACAAAGTCAACATTGACAACAACTCATTTAATGAACACATTTATTGTTTATGTAAACCACATTATTGTAAATAAGTATTAAATATTGTAAATAAGGAGTCACAAGCAAACTGAATAAGGACAAGATGAGTTTATGATAGCTAAATGATGTGTAGTTATAGAATAAACAGAGGAATATGCAACCAAAATAGTGAATGACCAATTGTACAGTGGGAATGATGTACATACAAACCCACTAATTAACAACAAATAAGATAATACAGTAGTAAACTAAATATGAACTATTGATAACCAATAACCAATGTACAAACATGAAATGAAAACCAGTCGAATAGTTTAAGATAGAAATATACAGCCATAAACAACTTTTCAATGTTTACTGAACCTATGACATAACCTAATCTGGGCATCCAGTTTTCAATAAAACTTGATAAAAAATGAACCAAAACAATGTTAGACCAAAATGTAATGAGCTAGGAAGTAAATAGAGCATATAAGGAATGTTTTGTACACGATAGCTAATAGTATAATAGTATATAAATGATATATTTAAGTAATACAAGTATGACCAAATGCTTGTAATGGCAAAGTGACACTATGCAACCAAAATTATGTAATAAACACATTGTACAAAGCAAGTAACCCAATGAATGATTTGGTGTCGGACAGAATACTATTCCTATGAGCAATTGTAACCAAAATAACCATTTAAATAGTTTATATAAATGTAATTATAACTCAACCATTATGACAACTAACTGCTAATAAAGTTTACTGCAGCCAAACCTTGCTAATAACAGAGTAAAATGCAAAGTGAACTGCATCACAATAACTATAAGGTCCTAGTGACTATTTCAGTTATCAATCAGAGAACAATACATCTAAAATGTCTATGATATTAAGCATACTACCAAGTAACGCCATATAGGCATAGCAAGCCTGATTCATAAATGATAATTAAGGCATTTGACAAATAATGTAGGGAAAAAGCACACTGCCAATAGTGACTTAACCCACCAAGGTATAAATATACTATGTTAGAACCTAATCAAATATTGTTATTAATAGGATATAAGAAAAACTAAAATGTATGACAATACTACCAAGTAAAGCCATATAGGCATAGCAGGCCTGATTCATATTGTAACAGTACATATGTCACCACATCCACCTAAGTACTGAAAATTAATTTGATGGCCACCACTAGAAAAAATACATTAAAAGGTCTAGAATACCACCAAGTATACTAAAGAAAAGTACCATAAGTTAGAATAAGTGAAGCATCATTGAAAGGAATTCACTAGTAAATGCACCAAAAAAGAAGAAAAGAAGAATAAAGACGAGACGACCGACATACTATACCCAATAGATCAGTGAGAAGGACACAACACAACCAAAAGAAGAAAGAAAAATCAGTGAGGAGGACAAGACAACAAAAGAAGAAAGAAGAGTCAGGAAGAAGAACACAACAAGGACAACTTCAAGAAAGAAGAAGGAAGAACCAGCGTGAAGAAGACAAGTGCAAACCTCATCATGTATAAAATGAACAATAGTGAGGAGGAGATCAGTGAAGAAAGAAGAAGGAAGAAGGAAGATCACCAGAGCAAACACAAGAAGAATAAGGGAAGAAAATTGAAGTAAAACACACTAACATAAACCTTGAAAGAATATTTGTATTAAGAAGAAGGAAGAAATGTTAGTTAATTATATGATATGAATCCCTAAGCTGTATGACAAAGTCAACATTGACAACAACTCATTTAATGAACACATTTATTGTTTATGTAAACCACATTATTGTAAATAAGTATTAAATATTGTAAATAAGGAGTCACAAGCAAACTGAATAAGGACAAGATGAGTTTATGATAGCTAAATGATGTGTAGTTATAGAATAAACAGAGGAATATGCAACCAAAATAGTGAATGACCAATTGTACAGTGGGAATGATGTACATACAAACCCACTAATTAACAACAAATAAGATAATACAGTAGTAAACTAAATATGAACTATTGATAACCAATAACCAATGTACAAACATGAAATGAAAACCAGTCGAATAGTTTAAGATAGAAATATACAGCCATAAACAACTTTTCAATGTTTACTGAACCTATGACATAACCTAATCTGGGCATCCAGTTTTCAATAAAACTTGAAAAAAAATGAACCAAAACAATGTTAGACCAAAATGTAATGAGCTAGGAAGTAAATAGAGCATATAAGGAATGTTTTGTACACGATAGCTAATAGTATAATAGTATATAAAAGATATATTTAAGTAATACAAGTATGACCAAATGCTTGTAATGGCAAAGTGACACTATGCAACCAAAATTATGTAATAAACACATTGTACAGAGCAAGTAACCCAATGAATGATTTGGTGTCGGACAGAATACTATTCCTATGAGCAATTGTAACCAAAATAACCATTTAAATAGTTTATATAAATGTAATTATAACTCAACCATTATGACAACTAACTGCTAATAAAGTTTACTGCAGCCAAACCTTGCTAATAACAGAGTAAAATGCAAAGTGAACTGCATCACAATAACTATAAGGTCCTAGTGACTATTTCAGTTATCAATCAGAGAACAATACATCTAAAATGTCTATGATATTAAGCATACTACCAAGTAACGCCATATAGGCATAGCAAGCCTGATTCATAAATGATAATTAAGGCATTTGACAAATAATGTAGGGAAAAAGCACACTGCCAATAGTGACTTAACCCACCAAGGTATAAATATACTATGTTAGAACCTAATCAAATATTGTTATTAATAGGATATAAGAAAAACTAAAATGTATGACAATACTACCAAGTAAAGCCATATAGGCATAGCAGGCCTGATTCATATTGTAACAGTACATATGTCACCACATCCACCTAAGTACTGAAAATTAATTTGATGGCCACCACTAGAAAAAATACATTAAAAGGTCTAGAATACCACCAAGTATACTAAAGAAAAGTACCATAAGTTAGAATAAGTGAAGCATCATTGAAAGGAATTCACTAGTAAATGCACCAAAAAAGAAGAAAAGAAGAATAAAGACGAGACGACCGACATACTATACCCAATAGATCAGTGAGAAGGACACAACACAACCAAAAGAAGAAAGAAAAATCAGTGAGGAGGACAAGACAACAAAAGAAGAAAGAAGAGTCAGGAAGAAGAACACAACAAGGACAACTTCAAGAAAGAAGAAGGAAGAACCAGCGTGAAGAAGACAAGTGCAAACCTCATCATGTATAAAATGAACAATAGTGAGGAGGAGATCAGTGAAGAAAGAAGAAGGAAGAAGGAAGATCACCAGAGCAAACACAAGAAGAATAAGGGAAGAAAATTGAAGTAAAACACACTAACATAAACCTTGAAAGAATATTTGTATTAAGAAGAAGGAAGAAATGTTAGTTAATTATATGATATGAATCCCTAAGCTGTATGACAAAGTCAACATTGACAACAACTCATTTAATGAACACATTTATTGTTTATGTAAACCACATTATTGTAAATAAGTATTAAATATTGTAAATAAGGAGTCACAAGCAAACTGAATAAGGACAAGATGAGTTTATGATAGCTAAATGATGTGTAGTTATAGAATAAACAGAGGAATATGCAACCAAAATAGTGAATGACCAATTGTACAGTGGGAATGATGTACATACAAACCCACTAATTAACAACAAATAAGATAATACAGTAGTAAACTAAATATGAACTATTGATAACCAATAACCAATGTACAAACATGAAATGAAAACCAGTCGAATAGTTTAAGATAGAAATATACAGCCATAAACAACTTTTCAATGTTTACTGAACCTATGACATAACCTAATCTGGGCATCCAGTTTTCAATAAAACTTGATAAAAAATGAACCAAAACAATGTTAGACCAAAATGTAATGAGCTAGGAAGTAAATAGAGCATATAAGGAATGTTTTGTACACGATAGCTAATAGTATAATAGTATATAAAAGATATATTTAAGTAATACAAGTATGACCAAATGCTTGTAATGGCAAAGTGACACTATGCAACCAAAATTATGTAATAAACACATTGTACAAAGCAAGTAACCCAATGAATGATTTGGTGTCGGACAGAATACTATTCCTATGAGCAATTGTAACCAAAATAACCATTTAAATAGTTTATATAAATGTAATTATAACTCAACCATTATGACAACTAACTGCTAATAAAGTTTACTGCAGCCAAACCTTGCTAATAACAGAGTAAAATGCAAAGTGAACTGCATCACAATAACTATAAGGTCCTAGTGACTATTTCAGTTATCAATCAGAGAACAATACATCTAAAATGTCTATGATATTAAGCATACTACCAAGTAACGCCATATAGGCATAGCAAGCCTGATTCATAAATGATAATTAAGGCATTTGACAAATAATGTAGGGAAAAAGCACACTGCCAATAGTGACTTAACCCACCAAGGTATAAATATACTATGTTAGAACGTAATCAAATATTTTTATTAATAGGATATAAGAAAAACTAAAATGTATGACAATACTACCAAGTAAAGCCATATAGGCATAGCAGGCCTGATTCATATTGTAACAGTACATATGTCACCACATCCACCTAAGTACTGAAAATTAATTTGATGGCCACCACTAGAAAAAATACATTAAAAGGTCTAGAATACCACCAAGTATACTAAAGAAAAGTACCATAAGTTAGAATAAGTGAAGCATCATTGAAAGGAATTCACTAGTAAATGCACCAAAAAGAAGAAAAGAAGAATAAAGACGAGACGACCGACATACTATACCCAATAGATCAGTGAGAAGGACACAACACAACCAAAAGAAGAAAGAAAAATCAGTGAGGAGGACAAGACAACAAAAGAAGAAAGAAGAGTCAGGAAGAAGAACACAACAAGGACAACTTCAAGAAAGAAGAAGGAAGAACCAGCGTGAAGAAGACAAGTGCAAACCTCATCATGTATAAAATGAACAATAGTGAGGAGGAGATCAGTGAAGAAAGAAGAAGGAAGAAGGAAGATCACCAGAGCAAACACAAGAAGAATAAGGGAAGAAAATTGAAGTAAAACACACTAACATAAACCTTGAAAGAATATTTGTATTAAGAAGAAAGAAGAAATGTTAGTTAATTATATGATATGAATCCCTAAGCTGTATGACAAAGTCAACATTGACAACAACTCATTTAATGAACACATTTATTGTTTATGTAAACCACATTATTGTAAATAAGTATTAAATATTGTAAATAAGGAGTCACAAGCAAACTGAATAAGGACAAGATGAGTTTATGATAGCTAAATGATGTGTAGTTATAGAATAAACAGAGGAATATGCAACCAAAATAGTGAATGACCAATTGTACAGTGGGAATGATGTACATACAAACCCACTAATTAACAACAAATAAGATAATACAGTAGTAAACTAAATATGAACTATTGATAACCAATAACCAATGTACAAACATGAAATGAAAACCAGTCGAATAGTTTAAGATAGAAATATACAGCCATAAACAACTTTTCAATGTTTACTGAACCTATGACATAACCTAATCTGGGCATCCAGTTTTCAATAAAACTTGAAAAAAAATGAACCAAAACAATGTTAGACCAAAATGTAATGAGCTAGGAAGTAAATAGAGCATATAAGGAATGTTTTGTACACGATAGCTAATAGTATAATAGTATATAAAAGATATATTTAAGTAATACAAGTATGACCAAATGCTTGTAATGGCAAAGTGACACTATGCAACCAAAATTATGTAATAAACACATTGTACAGAGCAAGTAACCCAATGAATGATTTGGTGTCGGACAGAATACTATTCCTATGAGCAATTGTAACCAAAATAACCATTTAAATAGTTTATATAAATGTAATTATAACTCAACCATTATGACAACTAACTGCTAATAAAGTTTACTGCAGCCAAACCTTGCTAATAACAGAGTAAAATGCAAAGTGAACTGCATCACAATAACTATAAGGTCCTAGTGACTATTTCAGTTATCAATCAGAGAACAATACATCTAAAATGTCTATGATATTAAGCATACTACCAAGTAACGCCATATAGGCATAGCAAGCCTGATTCATAAATGATAATTAAGGCATTTGACAAATAATGTAGGGAAAAAGCACACTGCCAATAGTGACTTAACCCACCAAGGTATAAATATACTATGTTAGAACCTAATCAAATATTGTTATTAATAGGATATAAGAAAAACTAAAATGTATGACAATACTACCAAGTAAAGCCATATAGGCATAGCAGGCCTGATTCATATTGTAACAGTACATATGTCACCACATCCACCTAAGTACTGAAAATTAATTTGATGGCCACCACTAGAAAAAATACATTAAAAGGTCTAGAATACCACCAAGTATACTAAAGAAAAGTACCATAAGTTAGAATAAGTGAAGCATCATTGAAAGGAATTCACTAGTAAATGCACCAAAAAAGAAGAAAAGAAGAATAAAGACGAGACGACCGACATACTATACCCAATAGATCAGTGAGAAGGACACAACACAACCAAAAGAAGAAAGAAAAATCAGTGAGGAGGACAAGACAACAAAAGAAGAAAGAAGAGTCAGGAAGAAGAACACAACAAGGACAACTTCAAGAAAGAAGAAGGAAGAACCAGCGTGAAGAAGACAAGTGCAAACCTCATCATGTATAAAATGAACAATAGTGAGGAGGAGATCAGTGAAGAAAGAAGAAGGAAGAAGGAAGATCACCAGAGCAAACACAAGAAGAATAAGGGAAGAAAATTGAAGTAAAACACACTAACATAAACCTTGAAAGAATATTTGTATTAAGAAGAAGGAAGAAATGTTAGTTAATTATATGATATGAATCCCTAAGCTGTATGACAAAGTCAACATTGACAACAACTCATTTAATGAACACATTTATTGTTTATGTAAACCACATTATTGTAAATAAGTATTAAATATTGTAAATAAGGAGTCACAAGCAAACTGAATAAGGACAAGATGAGTTTATGATAGCTAAATGATGTGTAGTTATAGAATAAACAGAGGAATATGCAACCAAAATAGTGAATGACCAATTGTACAGTGGGAATGATGTACATACAAACCCACTAATTAACAACAAATAAGATAATACAGTAGTAAACTAAATATGAACTATTGATAACCAATAACCAATGTACAAACATGAAATGAAAACCAGTCGAATAGTTTAAGATAGAAATATACAGCCATAAACAACTTTTCAATGTTTACTGAACCTATGACATAACCTAATCTGGGCATCCAGTTTTCAATAAAACTTGATAAAAAATGAACCAAAACAATGTTAGACCAAAATGTAATGAGCTAGGAAGTAAATAGAGCATATAAGGAATGTTTTGTACACGATAGCTAATAGTATAATAGTATATAAAAGATATATTTAAGTAATACAAGTATGACCAAATGCTTGTAATGGCAAAGTGACACTATGCAACCAAAATTATGTAATAAACACATTGTACAAAGCAAGTAACCCAATGAATGATTTGGTGTCGGACAGAATACTATTCCTATGAGCAATTGTAACCAAAATAACCATTTAAATAGTTTATATAAATGTAATTATAACTCAACCATTATGACAACTAACTGCTAATAAAGTTTACTGCAGCCAAACCTTGCTAATAACAGAGTAAAATGCAAAGTGAACTGCATCACAATAACTATAAGGTCCTAGTGACTATTTCAGTTATCAATCAGAGAACAATACATCTAAAATGTCTATGATATTAAGCATACTACCAAGTAACGCCATATAGGCATAGCAAGCCTGATTCATAAATGATAATTAAGGCATTTGACAAATAATGTAGGGAAAAAGCACACTGCCAATAGTGACTTAACCCACCAAGGTATAAATATACTATGTTAGAACCTAATCAAATATTGTTATTAATAGGATATAAGAAAAACCAAAATGTATGACAATACTACCAAGTAAAGCCATATAGGCATAGCAGGCCTGATTCATATTGTAACAGTACATATGTCACCACATCCACCTAAGTACTGAAAATTAATTTGATGGCCACCACTAGAAAAAATACATTAAAAGGTCTAGAATACCACCAAGTATACTAAAGAAAAGTACCATAAGTTAGAATAAGTGAAGCATCATTGAAAGGAATTCACTAGTAAATGCACCAAAAAAGAAGAAAAGAAGAATAAAGACGAGACGACCGACATACTATACCCAATAGATCAGTGAGAAGGACACAACACAACCAAAAGAAGAAAGAAAAATCAGTGAGGAGGACAAGACAACAAAAGAAGAAAGAAGAGTCAGGAAGAAGAACACAACAAGGACAACTTCAAGAAAGAAGAAGGAAGAACCAGCGTGAAGAAGACAAGTGCAAACTTCATCATGTATAAAATGAACAATAGTGAGGAGGAGATCAGTGAAGAAAGAAGAAGGAAGAAGGAAGATCACCAGAGCAAACACAAGAAGAATAAGGGAAGAAAATTGAAGTAAAACACACTAACATAAACCTTGAAAGAATATTTGTATTAAGAAGAAGGAAGAAATGTTAGTTAATTATATGATATGAATCCCTAAGCTGTATGACAAAGTCAACATTGACAACAACTCATTTAATGAACACATTTATTGTTTATGTAAACCACATTATTGTAAATAAGTATTAAATATTGTAAATAAGGAGTCACAAGCAAACTGAATAAGGACAAGATGAGTTTATGATAGCTAAATGATGTGTAGTTATAGAATAAACAGAGGAATATGCAACCAAAATAGTGAATGACCAATTGTACAGTGGGAATGATGTACATACAAACCCACTAATTAACAACAAATAAGATAATACAGTAGTAAACTAAATATGAACTATTGATAACCAATAACCAATGTACAAACATGAAATGAAAACCAGTCGAATAGTTTAAGATAGAAATATACAGCCATAAGCAACTTTTCAATGTTTACTGAACCTATGACATAACCTAATCTGGGCATCCAGTTTTCAATAAAACTTGATAAAAAATGAACCAAAACAATGTTAGACCAAAATGTAATGAGCTAGGAAGTAAATAGAGCATATAAGGAATGTTTTGTACACGATAGCTAATAGTATAATAGTATATAAAAGATATATTTAAGTAATACAAGTATGACCAAATGCTTGTAATGGCAAAGTGACACTATGCAACCAAAATTATGTAATAAACACATTGTACAAAGCAAGTAACCCAATGAATGATTTGGTGTCGGACAGAATACTATTCCTATGAGCAATTGTAACCAAAATAACCATTTAAATAGTTTATATAAATGTAATTATAACTCAACCATTATGACAACTAACTGCTAATAAAGTTTACTGCAGCCAAACCTTGCTACTAACAGAGTAAAATGCAAAGTGAACTGCATCACAATAACTATAAGGTCCTAGTGACTATTTCAGTTATCAATCAGAGAACAATACATCTAAAATGTCTATGATATTAAGCATACTACCAAGTAACGCCATATAGGCATAGCAAGCCTGATTCATAAATGATAATTAAGGCATTTGACAAATAATGTAGGGAAAAAGCACACTGCCAATAGTGACTTAACCCACCAAGGTATAAATATACTATGTTAGAACGTAATCAAATATTTTTATTAATAGGATATAAGAAAAACTAAAATGTATGACAATACTACCAAGTAAAGCCATATAGGCATAGCAGGCCTGATTCATATTGTAACAGTACATATGTCACCACATCCACCTAAGTACTGAAAATTAATTTGATGGCCACCACTAGAAAAAATACATTAAAAGGTCTAGAATACCACCAAGTATACTAAAGAAAAGTACCATAAGTTAGAATAAGTGAAGCATCATTGAAAGGAATTCACTAGTAAATGCACCAAAAAGAAGAAAAGAAGAATAAAGACGAGACGACCGACATACTATACCCAATAGATCAGTGAGAAGGACACAACACAACCAAAAGAAGAAAGAAAAATCAGTGAGGAGGACAAGACAACAAAAGAAGAAAGAAGAGTCAGGAAGAAGAACACAACAAGGACAACTTCAAGAAAGAAGAAGGAAGAACCAGCGTGAAGAAGACAAGTGCAAACCTCATCATGTATAAAATGAACAATAGTGAGGAGGAGATCAGTGAAGAAAGAAGAAGGAAGAAGGAAGATCACCAGAGCAAACACAAGAAGAATAAGGGAAGAAAATTGAAGTAAAACACACTAACATAAACCTTGAAAGAATATTTGTATTAAGAAGAAAGAAGAAATGTTAGTTAATTATATGATATGAATCCCTAAGCTGTATGACAAAGTCAACATTGACAACAACTCATTTAATGAACACATTTATTGTTTATGTAAACCACATTATTGTAAATAAGTATTAAATATTGTAAATAAGGAGTCACAAGCAAACTGAATAAGGACAAGATGAGTTTATGATAGCTAAATGATGTGTAGTTATAGAATAAACAGAGGAATATGCAACCAAAATAGTGAATGACCAATTGTACAGTGGGAATGATGTACATACAAACCCACTAATTAACAACAAATAAGATAATACAGTAGTAAACTAAATATGAACTATTGATAACCAATAACCAATGTACAAACATGAAATGAAAACCAGTCGAATAGTTTAAGATAGAAATATACAGCCATAAACAACTTTTCAATGTTTACTGAACCTATGACATAACCTAATCTGGGCATCCAGTTTTCAATAAAACTTGATAAAAAATGAACCAAAACAATGTTAGACCAAAATGTAATGAGCTAGGAATTAAATAGAGCATATAAGGAAAGTTTTGTACACGATAGCTAATAGTATAATAGTATATAAATGATATATTTAAGTAATACAAGTATGACCAAATGCTTGTAATGGCAAAGTGACACTATGCAACCAAAATTATGTAATAAACACATTGTACAAAGCAAGTAACCCAATGAATGATTTGGTGTCGGACAGAATACTATTCCTATGAGCAATTGTAACCAAAATAACCATTTAAATAGTTTATATAAATGTAATTATAACTCAACCATTATGACAACTAACTGCTAATAAAGTTTACTGCAGCCAAACCTTGCTAATAACAGAGTAAAATGCAAAGTGAACTGCATCACAATAACTATAAGGTCCTAGTGACTATTTCAGTTATCAATCAGAGAACAATACATCTAAAATGTCTATGATATTAAGCATACTACCAAGTAACACCATATAGGCGTAGCAAGCCTGATTCATAAATGATAATTAAGGCATTTGACAAATAATGTAGGGAAAAAGCACACTGCCAATAGTGACTTAACCCACCAAAGTATAAATATACTATGTTAGAACCTAATCAAATATTGTTATTAATAGGATATAAGAAAAACCAAAATGTATGACAATACTACCAAGTAAAGCCATATAGGCATAGCAGGCCTGATTCATATTGTAACAGTACATATGTCACCACATCCACCTAAGTACTGAAAATTAATTTGATGGCCACCACTAGAAAAAATACATTAAAAGGTCTAGAATACCACCAAGTATACTAAAGAAAAGTACCATAAGTTAGAATAAGTGAAGCATCATTGAAAGGAATTCACTAGTAAATGCACCAAAAAGAAGAAAAGAAGAATAAAGACGAGACGACCGACATACTATACCCAATAGATCAGTGAGAAGGACACAACACAACCAAAAGAAGAAAGAAAAATCAGTGAGGAGGACAAGACAACAAAAGAAGAAAGAAGAGTCAGGAAGAAGAACACAACAAGGACAACTTCAAGAAAGAAGAAGGAAGAACCAGCGTGAAGAAGACAAGTGCAAACCTCATCATGTATAAAATGAACAATAGTGAGGAGGAGATCAGTGAAGAAAGAAGAAGGAAGAAGGAAGATCACCAGAGCAAACACAAGAAGAATAAGGGAAGAAAATTGAAGTAAAACACTATAACATAAACCTTGAAAGAATATTTGTATTAAGAAGAAGGAAGAAATGTTAGTTAATTATATGATATGAATCCCTAAGCTGTATGACAAAGTCAACATTGACAACAACTCATTTAATGAACACATTTATTGTTTATGTAAACCACATTATTGTAAATAAGTATTAAATATTGTAAATAAGGAGTCACAAGCAAACTGAATAAGGACAAGATGAGTTTATGATAGCTAAATGATGTGTAGTTATAGAATAAACAGAGGAATATGCAACCAAAATAGTGAATGACCAATTGTACAGTGGGAATGATGTACATACAAACCCACTAATTAACAACAAATAAGATAATACAGTAGTAAACTAAATATGAACTATTGATAACCAATAACCAATGTACAAACATGAAATGAAAACCAGTCGAATAGTTTAAGATAGAAATATACAGCCATAAACAACTTTTCAATGTTTAGTGAACCTATGACATAACCTAATCTGGGCATCCAGTTTTCAATAAAACTTGAAAAAAAATGAACCAAAACAATGTTAGACCAAAATGTAATGAGCTAGGAAGTAAATAGAGCATATAAGGAATGTTTTGTACACGATAGCTAATAGTATAATAGTATATAAAAGATATATTTAAGTAATACAAGTATGACCAAATGCTTGTAATGGCAAAGTGACACTATGCAACCAAAATTATGTAATAAACACATTGTACAAAGCAAGTAACCCAATGAATGATTTGGTGTCGGACAGAATACTATTCCTATGAGCAATTGTAACCAAAATAACCATTTAAATAGTTTATATAAATGTAATTATAACTCAACCATTATGACAACGAACTGCTAATAAAGTTTACTGCAGCCAAACCTTGCTAATAACAGAGTAAAATGCAAAGTGAACTGCATCACAATAACTATAAGGTCCTAGTGACTATTTCAGTTATCAATCAGAGAACAATACATCTAAAATGTTTATGATATTAAGCATACTACCAAGTAACGCCATATAGGCATAGCAAGCCTGATTCATAAATGATAATTAAGGCATTTGACAAATAATGTAGGGAAAAAGCACACTGCCAATAGTGACTTAACCCACCAAGGTATAAATATACTATGTTAGAACCTAATCAAATATTGTTATTAATAGGATATAAGAAAAACCAAAATGTATGACAATACTACCAAGTAAAGCCATATAGGCATAGCAGGCCTGATTTATATTGTAAAAGTACATATGTCACCACATCCACCTAAGTACTGAAAATTAATTTGATGGCCACCACTAGAAAAAATACATTGAAAGGTCTAGAATACCACCAAGTATACTAAAGAAAAGTACCATAAGTTAGAATAAGTGAAGCATCATTGAAAGGAATTCACTAGTAAATGCACCAAAAAAGAAGAAAAGAAGAATAAAGACGAGACGACCGACATACTATACCCAATAGATCAGTGAGAAGGACACAACACAACCAAAAGAAGAAAGAAAAATCAGTGAGGAGAGAAGACAACAAAAGAAGAAAGAAGAGTCAGGAAGAAGAACACAACAAGGACAATTTCAAGAAAGAAGAAGGAAGAACCAGCGTGAAGAAGACAAGTGCAAACTTCATCATGTATAAAATGAACAATAGTGAGGAGGAGATCAGTGAAGAAAGAAGAAGGAAGAAGGAAGATCACCAGAGCAAACACAAGAAGAATAAGGGAAGAAAATTGAAGTAAAACACACTAACATAAACCTTGAAAGAATATTTGTATTAAGAAGAAGGAAGAAATGTTAGTTAATTATATGATATGAATCCCTAAGCTGTATGACAAAGTCAACATTGACAACAACTCATTTAATGAACACATTTATTGTTTATGTAAACCACATTATTGTAAATAAGTATTAAATATTGTAAATAAGGAGTCACAAGCAAACTGAATAAGGACAAGATGAGTTTATGATAGCTAAATGATGTGTAGTTATAGAATAAACAGAGGAATATGCAACCAAAATAGTGAATGACCAATTGTACAGTGGGAATGATGTACATACAAACCCACTAATTAACAACAAATAAGATAATACAGTAGTAAACTAAATATGAACTATTGATAACCAATAACCAATGTACAAACATGAAATGAAAACCAGTCGAATAGTTTAAGATAGAAATATACAGCCATAAACAACTTTTCAATGTTTACTGAACCTATGACATAACCTAATCTGGGCATCCAGTTTTCAATAAAACTTGATAAAAAATGAACCAAATCAATGTTAGACCAAAATGTAATGAGCTAGGAAGTAAATAGAGCATATAAGGAATGTTTTGTACACGATAGCTAATAGTATAATAGTATATAAAAGATATATTTAAGTAATACAAGTATGACCAAATGCTTGTAATGGCAAAGTGACACTATGCAACCAAAATTATGTAATAAACACATTGTACAAAGCAAGTAACCCAATGAATGATTTGGTGTCGGACAGAATACTATTCCTATGAGCAATTGTAACCAAAATAACCATTTAAATAGTTTATATAAATGTAATTATAACTCAACCATTATGACAACTAACTGCTAATAAAGTTTACTGCAGCCAAACCTTGCTAATAACAGAGTAAAATGCAAAGTGAACTGCATCACAATAACTATAAGGTCCTAGTGACTATTTCAGTTATCAATCAGAGAACAATACATCTAAAATGTCTATGATATTAAGCATACTACCAAGTAACACCATATAGGCGTAGCAAGCCTGATTCATAAATGATAATTAAGGCATTTGACAAATAATGTAGGGAAAAAGCACACTGCCAATAGTGACTTAACCCACCAAAGTATAAATATACTATGTTAGAACCTAATCAAATATTGTTATTAATAGGATATAAGAAAAACCAAAATGTATGACAATACTACCAAGTAAAGCCATATAGGCATAGCAGGCCTGATTCATATTGTAACAGTACATATGTCACCACATCCACCTAAGTACTGAAAATTAATTTGATGGCCACCACTAGAAAAAATACATTAAAAGGTCTAGAATACCACCAAGTATACTAAAGAAAAGTACCATAAGTTAGAATAAGTGAAGCATCATTGAAAGGAATTCACTAGTAAATGCACCAAAAAGAAGAAAAGAAGAATAAAGACGAGACGACCGACATACTATACCCAATAGATCAGTGAGAAGGACACAACACAACCAAAAGAAGAAAGAAAAATCAGTGAGGAGGACAAGACAACAAAAGAAGAAAGAAGAGTCAGGAAGAAGAACACAACAAGGACAACTTCAAGAAAGAAGAAGGAAGAACCAGCGTGAAGAAGACAAGTGCAAACCTCATCATGTATAAAATGAACAATAGTGAGGAGGAGATCAGTGAAGAAAGAAGAAGGAAGAAGGAAGATCACCAGAGCAAACACAAGAAGAATAAGGGAAGAAAATTGAAGTAAAACACACTAACATAAACCTTGAAAGAATATTTGTATTAAGAAGAAAGAAGAAATGTTAGTTAATTATATGATATGAATCCCTAAGCTGTATGACAAAGTCAACATTGACAACAACTCATTTAATGAACACATTTATTGTTTATGTAAACCACATTATTGTAAATAAGTATTAAATATTGTAAATAAGGAGTCACAAGCAAACTGAATAAGGACAAGATGAGTTTATGATAGCTAAATGATGTGTAGTTATAGAATAAACAGAGGAATATGCAACCAAAATAGTGAATGACCAATTGTACAGTGGGAATGATGTACATACAAACCCACTAATTAACAACAAATAAGATAATACAGTAGTAAACTAAATATGAACTATTGATAACCAATAACCAATGTACAAACATGAAATGAAAACCAGTCGAATAGTTTAAGATAGAAATATACAGCCATAAACAACTTTTCAATGTTTACTGAACCTATGACATAACCTAATCTGGGCATCCAGTTTTCAATAAAACTTGATAAAAAATGAACCAAAACAATGTTAGACCAAAATGTAATGAGCTAGGAAGTAAATAGAGCATATAAGGAATGTTTTGTACACGATAGCTAATAGTATAATAGTATATAAATGATATATTTAAGTAATACAAGTATGACCAAATGCTTGTAATGGCAAAGTGACACTATGCAACCAAAATTATGTAATAAACACATTGTACAAAGCAAGTAACCCAATGAATGATTTGGTGTCGGACAGAATACTATTCCTATGAGCAATTGTAACCAAAATAACCATTTAAATAGTTTATATAAATGTAATTATAACTCAACCATTATGACAACTAACTGCTAATAAAGTTTACTGCAGCCAAACCTTGCTAATAACAGAGTAAAATGCAAAGTGAACTGCATCACAATAACTATAAGGTCCTAGTGACTATTTCAGTTATCAATCAGAGAACAATACATCTAAAATGTCTATGATATTAAGCATACTACCAAGTAACACCATATAGGCATAGCAAGCCTGATTCATAAATGATAATTAAGGCATTTGACAAATAATGTAGGGAAAAAGCACACTGCCAATAGTGACTTAACCCACCAAGGTATAAATATACTATGTTAGAACCTAATCAAATATTGTTATTAATAGGATATAAGAAAAACTAAAATGTATGACAATACTACCAAGTAAAGCCATATAGGCATAGCAGGCCTGATTCATATTGTAACAGTACATATGTCACCACATCCAACTAAGTACTGAAAATTAATTTGATGGCCACCACTAGAAAAAATACATTAAAAGGTCTAGAATACCACCAAGTATACTAAAGAAAAGTACCATAAGTTAGAATAAGTGAAGCATCATTGAAAGGAATTCACTACTAAATGCACCAAAAAAGAAGAAAAGAAGAATAAAGACGAGACGACCGACATACTATACCCAATAGATCAGTGAGAAGGACACAACACAACCAAAAGAAGAAAGAAAAATCAGTGAGGAGGACAAGACAACAAAAGAAGAAAGAAGAGTCAGGAAGAAGAACACAACAAGGACAACTTCAAGAAAGAAGAAGGGAGAACCAGCGTGAAGAAGACAAGTGCAAACCTCATCATGTATAAAATGAACAATAGTGAGGAGGAGATCAGTGAAGAAAGAAGAAGGAAGAAGGAAGATCACCAGAGCAAACACAAGAAGAATAAGGGAAGAAAATTGAAGTAAAACACTATAACATAAACCTTGAAAGAATATTTGTATTAAGAAGAAGGAAGAAATGTTAGTTAATTATATGATATGAATCCCTAAGCTGTATGACAAAGTCAACATTGACAACAACTCATTTAATGAACACATTTATTGTTTATGTAAACCACATTATTGTAAATAAGTATTAAATATTGTAAATAAGGAGTCACAAGCAAACTGAATAAGGACAAGATGAGTTTATGATAGCTAAATGATGTGTAGTTATAGAATAAACAGAGGAATATGCAACCAAAATAGTGAATGACCAATTGTACAGTGGGAATGATGTACATACAAACCCACTAATTAACAACAAATAAGATAATACAGTAGTAAACTAAATATGAACTATTGATAACCAATAACCAATGTACAAACATGAAATGAAAACCAGTCGAATAGTTTAAGATAGAAATATACAGCCATAAACAACTTTTCAATGTTTAGTGAACCTATGACATAACCTAATCTGGGCATCCAGTTTTCAATAAAACTTGAAAAAAAATGAACCAAAACAATGTTAGACCAAAATGTAATGAGCTAGGAAGTAAATAGAGCATATAAGGAATGTTTTGTACACGATAGCTAATAGTATAATAGTATATAAAAGATATATTTAAGTAATACAAGTATGACCAAATGCTTGTAATGGCAAAGTGACACTATGCAACCAAAATTATGTAATAAACACATTGTACAAAGCAAGTAACCCAATGAATGATTTGGTGTCGGACAGAATACTATTCCTATGAGCAATTGTAACCAAAATAACCATTTAAATAGTTTATATAAATGTAATTATAACTCAACCATTATGACAACTAACTGCTAATAAAGTTTACTGCAGCCAAACCTTGCTAATAACAGAGTAAAATGCAAAGTGAACTGCATCACAATAACTATAAGGTCCTAGTGACTATTTCAGTTATCAATCAGAGAACAATACATCTAAAATGTTTATGATATTAAGCATACTACCAAGTAACGCCATATAGGCATAGCAAGCCTGATTCATAAATGATAATTAAGGCATTTGACAAATAATGTAGGGAAAAAGCACACTGCCAATAGTGACTTAACCCACCAAGGTATAAATATACTATGTTAGAACCTAATCAAATATTGTTATTAATAGGATATAAGAAAAACCAAAATGTATGACAATACTACCAAGTAAAGCCATATAGGCATAGCAGGCCTGATTTATATTGTAAAAGTACATATGTCACCACATCCACCTAAGTACTGAAAATTAATTTGATGGCCACCACTAGAAAAAATACATTAAAAGGTCTAGAATACCACCAAGTATACTAAAGAAAAGTACCATAAGTTAGAATAAGTGAAGCATCATTGAAAGGAATTCACTAGTAAATGCACCAAAAAAGAAGAAAAGAAGAATAAAGACGAGACGACCGACATACTATACCCAATAGATCAGTGAGAAGGACACAACACAACCAAAAGAAGAAAGAAAAATCAGTGAGGAGAGAAGACAACAAAAGAAGAAAGAAGAGTCAGGAAGAAGAACACAACAAGGACAACTTCAAGAAAGAAGAAGGAAGAACCAGCGTGAAGAAGACAAGTGCAAACTTCATCATGTATAAAATGAACAATAGTGAGGAGGAGATCAGTGAAGAAAGAAGAAGGAAGAAGGAAGATCACCAGAGCAAACACAAGAAGAATAAGGGAAGAAAATTGAAGTAAAACACACTAACATAAACCTTGAAAGAATATTTGTATTAAGAAGAAGGAAGAAATGTTAGTTAATTATATGATATGAATCCCTAAGCTGTATGACAAAGTCAACATTGACAACAACTCATTTAATGAACACATTTATTGTTTATGTAAACCACATTATTGTAAATAAGTATTAAATATTGTAAATAAGGAGTCACAAGCAAACTGAATAAGGACAAGATGAGTTTATGATAGCTAAATGATGTGTAGTTATAGAATAAACAGAGGAATATGCAACCAAAATAGTGAATGACCAATTGTACAGTGGGAATGATGTACATACAAACCCACTAATTAACAACAAATAAGATAATACAGTAGTAAACTAAATATGAACTATTGATAACCAATAACCAATGTACAAACATGAAATGAAAACCAGTCGAATAGTTTAAGATAGAAATATACAGCCATAAACAACTTTTCAATGTTTACTGAACCTATGACATAACCTAATCTGGGCATCCAGTTTTCAATAAAACTTGATAAAAAATGAACCAAATCAATGTTAGACCAAAATGTAATGAGCTAGGAAGTAAATAGAGCATATAAGGAATGTTTTGTACACGATAGCTAATAGTATAATAGTATATAAAAGATATATTTAAGTAATACAAGTATGACCAAATGCTTGTAATGGCAAAGTGACACTATGCAACCAAAATTATGTAATAAACACATTGTACAAAGCAAGTAACCCAATGAATGATTTGGTGTCGGACAGAATACTATTCCTATGAGCAATTGTAACCAAAATAACCATTTAAATAGTTTATATAAATGTAATTATAACTCAACCATTATGACAACTAACTGCTAATAAAGTTTACTGCAGCCAAACCTTGCTAATAACAGAGTAAAATGCAAAGTGAACTGCATCACAATAACTATAAGGTCCTAGTGACTATTTCAGTTATCAATCAGAGAACAATACATCTAAAATGTTTATGATATTAAGCATACTACCAAGTAACGCCATATAGGCATAGCAAGCCTGATTCATAAATGATAATTAAGGCATTTGACAAATAATGTAGGGAAAAAGCACACTGCCAATAGTGACTTAACCCACCAAGGTATAAATATACTATGTTAGAACCTAATCAAATATTGTTATTAATAGGATATAAGAAAAACCAAAATGTATGACAATACTACCAAGTAAAGCCATATAGGCATAGCAGGCCTGATTTATATTGTAAAAGTACATATGTCACCACATCCACCTAAGTACTGAAAATTAATTTGATGGCCACCACTAGAAAAAATACATTAAAAGGTCTAGAATACCACCAAGTATACTAAAGAAAAGTACCATAAGTTAGAATAAGTGAAGCATCATTGAAAGGAATTCACTAGTAAATGCACCAAAAAAGAAGAAAAGAAGAATAAAGACAAGACGACCGACATACTATACCCAATAGATCAGTGAGAAGGACACAACACAACCAAAAGAAGAAAGAAAAATCAGTGAGGAGAGAAGACAACAAAAGAAGAAAGAAGAGTCAGGAAGAAGAACACAACAAGGACAACTTCAAGAAAGAAGAAGGAAGAACCAGCGTGAAGAAGACAAGTGCAAACTTCATCATGTATAAAATGAACAATAGTGAGGAGGAGATCAGTGAAGAAAGAAGAAGGAAGAAGGAAGATCACCAGAGCAAACACAAGAAGAATAAGGGAAGAAAATTGAAGTAAAACACACTAACATAAACCTTGAAAGAATATTTGTATTAAGAAGAAGGAAGAAATGTTAGTTAATTATATGATATGAATCCCTAAGCTGTATGACAAAGTCAACATTGACAACAACTCATTTAATGAACACATTTATTGTTTATGTAAACCACATTATTGTAAATAAGTATTAAATATTGTAAATAAGGAGTCACAAGCAAACTGAATAAGGACAAGATGAGTTTATGATAGCTAAATGATGTGTAGTTATAGAATAAACAGAGGAATATGCAACCAAAATAGTGAATGACCAATTGTACAGTGGGAATGATGTACATACAAACCCACTAATTAACAACAAATAAGATAATACAGTAGTAAACTAAATATGAACTATTGATAACCAATAACCAATGTACAAACATGAAATGAAAACCAGTCGAATAGTTTAAGATAGAAATATACAGCCATAAACAACTTTTCAATGTTTACTGAACCTATGACATAACCTAATCTGGGCATCCAGTTTTCAATAAAACTTGATAAAAAATGAACCAAATCAATGTTAGACCAAAATGTAATGAGCTAGGAAGTAAATAGAGCATATAAGGAATGTTTTGTACACGATAGCTAATAGTATAATAGTATATAAAAGATATATTTAAGTAATACAAGTATGACCAAATGCTTGTAATGGCAAAGTGACACTATGCAACCAAAATTATGTAATAAACACATTGTACAAAGCAAGTAACCCAATGAATGATTTGGTGTCGGACAGAATACTATTCCTATGAGCAATTGTAACCAAAATAACCATTTAAATAGTTTATATAAATGTAATTATAACTCAACCATTATGACAACTAACTGCTAATAAAGTTTACTGCAGCCAAACCTTGCTAATAACAGAGTAAAATGCAAAGTGAACTGCATCACAATAACTATAAGGTCCTAGTGACTATTTCAGTTATCAATCAGAGAACAATACATCTAAAATGTTTATGATATTAAGCATACTACCAAGTAACGCCATATAGGCATAGCAAGCCTGATTCATAAATGATAATTAAGGCATTTGACAAATAATGTAGGGAAAAAGCACACTGCCAATAGTGACTTAACCCACCAAGGTATAAATATACTATGTTAGAACCTAATCAAATATTGTTATTAATAGGATATAAGAAAAACCAAAATGTATGACAATACTACCAAGTAAAGCCATATAGGCATAGCAGGCCTGATTTATATTGTAAAAGTACATATGTCACCACATCCACCTAAGTACTGAAAATTAATTTGATGGCCACCACTAGAAAAAATACATTAAAAGGTCTAGAATACCACCAAGTATACTAAAGAAAAGTACCATAAGTTAGAATAAGTGAAGCATCATTGAAAGGAATTCACTAGTAAATGCACCAAAAAAGAAGAAAAGAAGAATAAAGACGAGACGACCGACATACTATACCCAATAGATCAGTGAGAAGGACACAACACAACCAAAAGAAGAAAGAAAAATCAGTGAGGAGAGAAGACAACAAAAGAAGAAAGAAGAGTCAGGAAGAAGAACACAACAAGGACAACTTCAAGAAAGAAGAAGGAAGAACCAGCGTGAAGAAGACAAGTGCAAACTTCATCATGTATAAAATGAACAATAGTGAGGAGGAGATCAGTGAAGAAAGAAGAAGGAAGAAGGAAGATCACCAGAGCAAACACAAGAAGAATAAGGGAAGAAAATTGAAGTAAAACACACTAACATAAACCTTGAAAGAATATTTGTATTAAGAAGAAGGAAGAAATGTTAGTTAATTATATGATATGAATCCCTAAGCTGTATGACAAAGTCAACATTGACAACAACTCATTTAATGAACACATTTATTGTTTATGTAAACCACATTATTGTAAATAAGTATTAAATATTGTAAATAAGGAGTCACAAGCAAACTGAATAAGGACAAGATGAGTTTATGATAGCTAAATGATGTGTAGTTATAGAATAAACAGAGGAATATGCAACCAAAATAGTGAATGACCAATTGTACAGTGGGAATGATGTACATACAAACCCACTAATTAACAACAAATAAGATAATACAGTAGTAAACTAAATATGAACTATTGATAACCAATAACCAATGTACAAACATGAAATGAAAACCAGTCGAATAGTTTAAGATAGAAATATACAGCCATAAACAACTTTTCAATGTTTACTGAACCTATGACATAACCTAATCTGGGCATCCAGTTTTCAATAAAACTTGATAAAAAATGAACCAAAACAATGTTAGACCAAAATGTAATGAGCTAGGAAGTAAATAGAGCATATAAGGAATGTTTTGTACACGATAGCTAATAGTATAATAGTATATAAAAGATATATTTAAGTAATACAAGTATGACCAAATGCTTGTAATGGCAAAGTGACACTATGCAACCAAAATTATGTAATAAACACATTGTACAAAGCAAGTAACCCAATGAATGATTTGGTGTCGGACAGAATACTATTCCTATGAGCAATTGTAACCAAAATAACCATTTAAATAGTTTATATAAATGTAATTATAACTCAACCATTATGACAACTAACTGCTAATAAAGTTTACTGCAGCCAAACCTTGCTAATAACAGAGTAAAATGCAAAGTGAACTGCATCACAATAACTATAAGGTCCTAGTGACTATTTCAGTTATCAATCAGAGAACAATACATCTAAAATGTCTATGATATTAAGCATACTACCAAGTAACGCCATATAGGCATAGCAAGCCTGATTCATAAATGATAATTAAGGCATTTGACAAATAATGTAGGGAAAAAGCACACTGCCAATAGTGACTTAACCCACCAAGGTATAAATATACTATGTTAGAACCTAATCAAATATTGTTATTAATAGGATATAAGAAAAACCAAAATGTATGACAATACTACCAAGTAAAGCCATATAGGCATAGCAGGCCTGATTCATATTGTAACAGTACATATGTCACCACATCCACCTAAGTACTGAAAATTAATTTGATGGCCACCACTAGAAAAAATACATTAAAAGGTCTAGAATACCACCAAGTATACTAAAGAAAAGTACCATAAGTTAGAATAAGTGAAGCATCATTGAAAGGAATTCACTAGTAAATGCACCAAAAAAGAAGAAAAGAAGAATAAAGACGAGACGACCGACATACTATACCCAATAGATCAGTGAGAAGGACACAACACAACCAAAAGAAGAAAGAAAAATCAGTGAGGAGGACAAGACAACAAAAGAAGAAAGAAGAGTCAGGAAGAAGAACACAACAAGGACAACTTCAAGAAAGAAGAAGGAAGAACCAGCGTGAAGAAGACAAGTGCAAACCTCATCATGTATAAAATGAACAATAGTGAGGAGGAGATCAGTGAAGAAAGAAGAAGGAAGAAGGAAGATCACCAGAGCAAACACAAGAAGAATAAGGGAAGAAAATTGAAGTAAAACACACTAACATAAACCTTGAAAGAATATTTGTATTAAGAAGAAGGAAGAAATGTTAGTTAATTATATGATATGAATCCCTAAGCTGTATGACAAAGTCAACATTGACAACAACTCATTTAATGAACACATTTATTGTTTATGTAAACCACATTATTGTAAATAAGTATTAAATATTGTAAATAAGGAGTCACAAGCAAACTGAATAAGGACAAGATGAGTTTATGATAGCTAAATGATGTGTAGTTATAGAATAAACAGAGGAATATGCAACCAAAATAGTGAATGACCAATTGTACAGTGGGAATGATGTACATACAAACCCACTAATTAACAACAAATAAGATAATACAGTAGTAAACTAAATATGAACTATTGATAACCGATAACCAATGTACAAACATGAAATGAAAACCAGTCGAATAGTTTAAGATAGAAATATACAGCCATAAACAACTTTTCAATGTTTACTGAACCTATGACATAACCTAATCTGGGCATCCAGTTTCCAATAAAACTTGATAAAAAATGAACCAAAACAATGTTAGACCAAAATGTAATGAGCTAGGAAGTAAATAGAGCATATAAGGAATGTTTTGTACACGATAGCTAATAGTATAATAGTATATAAAAGATATATTTAAGTAATACAAGTATGACCAAATGCTTGTAATGGCAAAGTGACACTATGCAACCAAAATTATGTAATAAACACATTGTACAAAGCAAGTAACCCAATGAATGATTTGGTGTCGGACAGAATACTATTCCTATGAGCAATTGTAACCAAAATAACCATTTAAATAGTTTATATAAATGTAATTATAACTCAACCATTATGACAACTAACTGCTAATAAAGTTTACTGCAGCCAAACCTTGCTAATAACAGAGTAAAATGCAAAGTGAACTGCATCACAATAACTATAAGGTCCTAGTGACTATTTCAGTTATCAATCAGAGAACAATACATCTAAAATGTCTATGATATTAAGCATACTACCAAGTAACGCCATATAGGCATAGCAAGCCTGATTCATAAATGATAATTAAGGCATTTGACAAATAATGTAGGGAAAAAGCACACTGCCAATAGTGACTTAACCCACCAAGGTATAAATATACTATGTTAGAACCTAATCAAATATTGTTATTAATAGGATATAAGAAAAACCAAAATGTATGACAATACTACCAAGTAAAGCCATATAGGCATAGCAGGCCTGATTCATATTGTAACAGTACATATGTCACCACATCCACCTAAGTACTGAAAATTAATTTGATGGCCACCACTAGAAAAAATACATTAAAAGGTCTAGAATACCACCAAGTATACTAAAGAAAAGTACCATAAGTTAGAATAAGTGAAGCATCATTGAAAGGAATTCACTAGTAAATCCACCAAAAAAGAAGAAAAGAAGAATAAAGACGAGACGACCGACATACTATACCCAATAGATCAGTGAGAAGGACACAACACAACCAAAAGAAGAAAGAAAAATCAGTGAGGAGGACAAGACAACAAAAGAAGAAAGAAGAGTCAGGAAGAAGAACACAACAAGGACAACTTCAAGAAAGAAGAAGGGAGAACCAGCGTGAAGAAGACAAGTGCAAACCTCATCATGTATAAAATGAACAATAGTGAGGAGGAGATCAGTGAAGAAAGAAGAAGGAAGAAGGAAGATCACCAGAGCAAACACAAGAAGAATAAGGGAAGAAAATTGAAGTAAAACACTATAACATAAACCTTGAAAGAATATTTGTATTAAGAAGAAGGAAGAAATGTTAGTTAATTATATGATATGAATCCCTAAGCTGTATGACAAAGTCAACATTGACAACAACTCATTTAATGAACACATTTATTGTTTATGTAAACCACATTATTGTAAATAAGTATTAAATATTGTAAATAAGGAGTCACAAGCAAACTGAATAAGGACAAGATGAGTTTATGATAGCTAAATGATGTGTAGTTATAGAATAAACAGAGGAATATGCAACCAAAATAGTGAATGACCAATTGTACAGTGGGAATGATGTACATACAAACCCACTAATTAACAACAAATAAGATAATACAGTAGTAAACTAAATATGAACTATTGATAACCGATAACCAATGTACAAACATGAAATGAAAACCAGTCGAATAGTTTAAGATAGAAATATACAGCCATAAACAACTTTTCAATGTTTAGTGAACCTATGACATAACCTAATCTGGGCATCCAGTTTTCAATAAAACTTGAAAAAAAATGAACCAAAACAATGTTAGACCAAAATGTAATGAGCTAGGAAGAAAATAGAGCATATAAGGAATGTTTTGTACACGATAGCTAATAGTATAATAGTATATAAAAGATATATTTAAGTAATACAAGTATGACCAAATGCTTGTAATGGCAAAGTGACACTATGCAACCAAAATTATGTAATAAACACATTGTACAAAGCAAGTAACCCAATGAATGATTTGGTGTCGGACAGAATACTATTCCTATGAGCAATTGTAACCAAAATAACCATTTAAATAGTTTATATAAATGTAATTATAACTCAACCATTATGACAACTAACTGCTAATAAAGTTTACTGCAGCCAAACCTTGCTAATAACAGAGTAAAATGCAAAGTGAACTGCATCACAATAACTATAAGGTCCTAGTGACTATTTCAGTTATCAATCAGAGAACAATACATCTAAAATGTTTATGATATTAAGCATACTACCAAGTAACGCCATATAGGCATAGCAAGCCTGATTCATAAATGATAATTAAGGCATTTGACAAATAATGTAGGGAAAAAGCACACTGCCAATAGTGACTTAACCCACCAAGGTATAAATATACTATGTTAGAACCTAATCAAATATTGTTATTAATAGGATATAAGAAAAACCAAAATGTATGACAATACTACCAAGTAAAGCCATATAGGCATAGCAGGCCTGATTTATATTGTAAAAGTACATATGTCACCACATCCACCTAAGTACTGAAAATTAATTTGATGGCCACCACTAGAAAAAATACATTAAAAGGTCTAGAATACCACCAAGTATACTAAAGAAAAGTACCATAAGTTAGAATAAGTGAAGCATCATTGAAAGGAATTCACTAGTAAATCCACCAAAAAAGAAGAAAAGAAGAATAAAGACGAGACGACCGACATACTATACCCAATAGATCAGTGAGAAGGACACAACACAACCAAAAGAAGAAAGAAAAATCAGTGAGGAGGACAAGACAACAAAAGAAGAAAGAAGAGTCAGGAAGAAGAACACAACAAGGACAACTTCAAGAAAGAAGAAGGGAGAACCAGCGTGAAGAAGACAAGTGCAAACCTCATCATGTATAAAATGAACAATAGTGAGGAGGAGATCAGTGAAGAAAGAAGAAGGAAGAAGGAAGATCACCAGAGCAAACACAAGAAGAATAAGGGAAGAAAATTGAAGTAAAACACTATAACATAAACCTTGAAAGAATATTTGTATTAAGAAGAAGGAAGAAATGTTAGTTAATTATATGATATGAATCCCTAAGCTGTATGACAAAGTCAACATTGACAACAACTCATTTAATGAACACATTTATTGTTTATGTAAACCACATTATTGTAAATAAGTATTAAATATTGTAAATAAGGAGTCACAAGCAAACTGAATAAGGACAAGATGAGTTTATGATAGCTAAATGATGTGTAGTTATAGAATAAACAGAGGAATATGCAACCAAAATAGTGAATGACCAATTGTACAGTGGGAATGATGTACATACAAACCCACTAATTAACAACAAATAAGATAATACAGTAGTAAACTAAATATGAACTATTGATAACCAATAACCAATGTACAAACATGAAATGAAAACCAGTCGAATAGTTTAAGATAGAAATATACAGCCATAAACAACTTTTCAATGTTTAGTGAACCTATGACATAACCTAATCTGGGCATCCAGTTTTCAATAAAACTTGAAAAAAAATGAACCAAAACAATGTTAGACCAAAATGTAATGAGCTAGGAAGTAAATAGAGCATATAAGGAATGTTTTGTACACGATAGCTAATAGTATAATAGTATATAAAAGATATATTTAAGTAATACAAGTATGACCAAATGCTTGTAATGGCAAAGTGACACTATGCAACCAAAATTATGTAATAAACACATTGTACAAAGCAAGTAACCCAATGAATGATTTGGTGTCGGACAGAATACTATTCCTATGAGCAATTGTAACCAAAATAACCATTTAAATAGTTTATATAAATGTAATTATAACTCAACCATTATGACAACTAACTGCTAATAAAGTTTACTGCAGCCAAACCTTGCTAATAACAGAGTAAAATGCAAAGTGAACTGCATCACAATAACTATAAGGTCCTAGTGACTATTTCAGTTATCAATCAGAGAACAATACATCTAAAATGTCTATGATATTAAGCATACTACCAAGTAACGCCATATAGGCATAGCAAGCCTGATTCATAAATGATAATTAAGGCATTTGACAAATAATGTAGGGAAAAAGCACACTGCCAATAGTGACTTAACCCACCAAGGTATAAATATACTATGTTAGAACCTAATCAAATATTGTTATTAATAGGATATAAGAAAAACCAAAATGTATGACAATACTACCAAGTAAAGCCATATAGGCATAGCAGGCCTGATTCATATTGTAACAGTACATATGTCACCACATCCACCTAAGTACTGAAAATTAATTTGATGGCCACCACTAGAAAAAATACATTAAAAGGTCTAGAATACCACCAAGTATACTAAAGAAAAGTACCATAAGTTAGAATAAGTGAAGCATCATTGAAAGGAATTCACTAGTAAATGCACCAAAAAAGAAGAAAAGAAGAATAAAGACGAGACGACCGACATACTATACCCAATAGATCAGTGAGAAGGACACAACACAACCAAAAGAAGAAAGAAAAATCAGTGAGGAGGACAAGACAACAAAAGAAGAAAGAAGAGTCAGGAAGAAGAACACAACAAGGACAACTTCAAGAAAGAAGAAGGAAGAACCAGCGTGAAGAAGACAAGTGCAAACCTCATCATGTATAAAATGAACAATAGTGAGGAGGAGATCAGTGAAGAAAGAAGAAGGAAGAAGGAAGATCACCAGAGCAAACACAAGAAGAATAAGGGAAGAAAATTGAAGTAAAACACACTAACATAAACCTTGAAAGAATATTTGTATTAAGAAGAAGGAAGAAATGTTAGTTAATTATATGATATGAATCCCTAAGCTGTATGACAAAGTCAACATTGACAACAACTCATTTAATGAACACATTTATTGTTTATGTAAACCACATTATTGTAAATAAGTATTAAATATTGTAAATAAGGAGTCACAAGCAAACTGAATAAGGACAAGATGAGTTTATGATAGCTAAATGATGTGTAGTTATAGAATAAACAGAGGAATATGCAACCAAAATAGTGAATGACCAATTGTACAGTGGGAATGATGTACATACAAACCCACTAATTAACAACAAATAAGATAATACAGTAGTAAACTAAATATGAACTATTGATAACCGATAACCAATGTACAAACATGAAATGAAAACCAGTCGAATAGTTTAAGATAGAAATATACAGCCATAAACAACTTTTCAATGTTTACTGAACCTATGACATAACCTAATCTGGGCATCCAGTTTCCAATAAAACTTGATAAAAAATGAACCAAAACAATGTTAGACCAAAATGTAATGAGCTAGGAAGTAAATAGAGCATATAAGGAATGTTTTGTACACGATAGCTAATAGTATAATAGTATATAAAAGATATATTTAAGTAATACAAGTATGACCAAATGCTTGTAATGGCAAAGTGACACTATGCAACCAAAATTATGTAATAAACACATTGTACAAAGCAAGTAACCCAATGAATGATTTGGTGTCGGACAGAATACTATTCCTATGAGCAATTGTAACCAAAATAACCATTTAAATAGTTTATATAAATGTAATTATAACTCAACCATTATGACAACTAACTGCTAATAAAGTTTACTGCAGCCAAACCTTGCTAATAACAGAGTAAAATGCAAAGTGAACTGCATCACAATAACTATAAGGTCCTAGTGACTATTTCAGTTATCAATCAGAGAACAATACATCTAAAATGTCTATGATATTAAGCATACTACCAAGTAACGCCATATAGGCATAGCAAGCCTGATTCATAAATGATAATTAAGGCATTTGACAAATAATGTAGGGAAAAAGCACACTGCCAATAGTGACTTAACCCACCAAGGTATAAATATACTATGTTAGAACCTAATCAAATATTGTTATTAATAGGATATAAGAAAAACCAAAATGTATGACAATACTACCAAGTAAAGCCATATAGGCATAGCAGGCCTGATTCATATTGTAACAGTACATATGTCACCACATCCACCTAAGTACTGAAAATTAATTTGATGGCCACCACTAGAAAAAATACATTAAAAGGTCTAGAATACCACCAAGTATACTAAAGAAAAGTACCATAAGTTAGAATAAGTGAAGCATCATTGAAAGGAATTCACTAGTAAATCCACCAAAAAAGAAGAAAAGAAGAATAAAGACGAGACGACCGACATACTATACCCAATAGATCAGTGAGAAGGACACAACACAACCAAAAGAAGAAAGAAAAATCAGTGAGGAGGACAAGACAACAAAAGAAGAAAGAAGAGTCAGGAAGAAGAACACAACAAGGACAACTTCAAGAAAGAAGAAGGGAGAACCAGCGTGAAGAAGACAAGTGCAAACCTCATCATGTATAAAATGAACAATAGTGAGGAGGAGATCAGTGAAGAAAGAAGAAGGAAGAAGGAAGATCACCAGAGCAAACACAAGAAGAATAAGGGAAGAAAATTGAAGTAAAACACTATAACATAAACCTTGAAAGAATATTTGTATTAAGAAGAAGGAAGAAATGTTAGTTAATTATATGATATGAATCCCTAAGCTGTATGACAAAGTCAACATTGACAACAACTCATTTAATGAACACATTTATTGTTTATGTAAACCACATTATTGTAAATAAGTATTAAATATTGTAAATAAGGAGTCACAAGCAAACTGAATAAGGACAAGATGAGTTTATGATAGCTAAATGATGTGTAGTTATAGAATAAACAGAGGAATATGCAACCAAAATAGTGAATGACCAATTGTACAGTGGGAATGATGTACATACAAACCCACTAATTAACAACAAATAAGATAATACAGTAGTAAACTAAATATGAACTATTGATAACCGATAACCAATGTACAAACATGAAATGAAAACCAGTCGAATAGTTTAAGATAGAAATATACAGCCATAAACAACTTTTCAATGTTTACTGAACCTATGACATAACCTAATCTGGGCATCCAGTTTTCAATAAAACTTGAAAAAAAATGAACCAAAACAATGTTAGACCAAAATGTAATGAGCTAGGAAGAAAATAGAGCATATAAGGAATGTTTTGTACACGATAGCTAATAGTATAATAGTATATAAAAGATATATTTAAGTAATACAAGTATGACCAAATGCTTGTAATGGCAAAGTGACACTATGCAACCAAAATTATGTAATAAACACATTGTACAAAGCAAGTAACCCAATGAATGATTTGGTGTCGGACAGAATACTATTCCTATGAGCAATTGTAACCAAAATAACCATTTAAATAGTTTATATAAATGTAATTATAACTCAACCATTATGACAACTAACTGCTAATAAAGTTTACTGCAGCCAAACCTTGCTAATAACAGAGTAAAATGCAAAGTGAACTGCATCACAATAACTATAAGGTCCTAGTGACTATTTCAGTTATCAATCAGAGAACAATACATCTAAAATGTTTATGATATTAAGCATACTACCAAGTAACGCCATATAGGCATAGCAAGCCTGATTCATAAATGATAATTAAGGCATTTGACAAATAATGTAGGGAAAAAGCACACTGCCAATAGTGACTTAACCCACCAAGGTATAAATATACTATGTTAGAACCTAATCAAATATTGTTATTAATAGGATATAAGAAAAACCAAAATGTATGACAATACTACCAAGTAAAGCCATATAGGCATAGCAGGCCTGATTTATATTGTAAAAGTACATATGTCACCACATCCACCTAAGTACTGAAAATTAATTTGATGGCCACCACTAGAAAAAATACATTAAAAGGTCTAGAATACCACCAAGTATACTAAAGAAAAGTACCATAAGTTAGAATAAGTGAAGCATCATTGAAAGGAATTCACTAGTAAATCCACCAAAAAAGAAGAAAAGAAGAATAAAGACGAGACGACCGACATACTATACCCAATAGATCAGTGAGAAGGACACAACACAACCAAAAGAAGAAAGAAAAATCAGTGAGGAGGACAAGACAACAAAAGAAGAAAGAAGAGTCAGGAAGAAGAACACAACAAGGACAACTTCAAGAAAGAAGAAGGGAGAACCAGCGTGAAGAAGACAAGTGCAAACCTCATCATGTATAAAATGAACAATAGTGAGGAGGAGATCAGTGAAGAAAGAAGAAGGAAGAAGGAAGATCACCAGAGCAAACACAAGAAGAATAAGGGAAGAAAATTGAAGTAAAACACTATAACATAAACCTTGAAAGAATATTTGTATTAAGAAGAAGGAAGAAATGTTAGTTAATTATATGATATGAATCCCTAAGCTGTATGACAAAGTCAACATTGACAACAACTCATTTAATGAACACATTTATTGTTTATGTAAACCACATTATTGTAAATAAGTATTAAATATTGTAAATAAGGAGTCACAAGCAAACTGAATAAGGACAAGATGAGTTTATGATAGCTAAATGATGTGTAGTTATAGAATAAACAGAGGAATATGCAACCAAAATAGTGAATGACCAATTGTACAGTGGGAATGATGTACATACAAACCCACTAATTAACAACAAATAAGATAATACAGTAGTAAACTAAATATGAACTATTGATAACCAATAACCAATGTACAAACATGAAATGAAAACCAGTCGAATAGTTTAAGATAGAAATATACAGCCATAAACAACTTTTCAATGTTTAGTGAACCTATGACATAACCTAATCTGGGCATCCAGTTTTCAATAAAACTTGAAAAAAAATGAACCAAAACAATGTTAGACCAAAATGTAATGAGCTAGGAAGTAAATAGAGCATATAAGGAATGTTTTGTACACGATAGCTAATAGTATAATAGTATATAAAAGATATATTTAAGTAATACAAGTATGACCAAATGCTTGTAATGGCAAAGTGACACTATGCAACCAAAATTATGTAATAAACACATTGTACAAAGCAAGTAACCCAATGAATGATTTGGTGTCGGACAGAATACTATTCCTATGAGCAATTGTAACCAAAATAACCATTTAAATAGTTTATATAAATGTAATTATAACTCAACCATTATGACAACTAACTGCTAATAAAGTTTACTGCAGCCAAACCTTGCTAATAACAGAGTAAAATGCAAAGTGAACTGCATCACAATAACTATAAGGTCCTAGTGACTATTTCAGTTATCAATCAGAGAACAATACATCTAAAATGTTTATGATATTAAGCATACTACCAAGTAACGCCATATAGGCATAGCAAGCCTGATTCATAAATGATAATTAAGGCATTTGACAAATAATGTAGGGAAAAAGCACACTGCCAATAGTGACTTAACCCACCAAGGTATAAATATACTATGTTAGAACCTAATCAAATATTGTTATTAATAGGATATAAGAAAAACCAAAATGTATGACAATACTACCAATTAAAGCCATATAGGCATAGCAGGCCTGATTTATATTGTAAAAGTACATATGTCACCACATCCACCTAAGTACTGAAAATTAATTTGATGGCCACCACTAGAAAAAATACATTAAAAGGTCTAGAATACCACCAAGTATACTAAAGAAAAGTACCATAAGTTAGAATAAGTGAAGCATCATTGAAAGGAATTCACTAGTAAATGCACCAAAAAAGAAGAAAAGAAGAATAAAGACGAGACGACCGACATACTATACCCAATAGATCAGTGAGAAGGACACAACACAACCAAAAGAAGAAAGAAAAATCAGTGAGGAGAGAAGACAACAAAAGAAGAAAGAAGAGTCAGGAAGAAGAACACAACAAGGACAACTTCAAGAAAGAAGAAGGAAGAACCAGCGTGAAGAAGACAAGTGCAAACTTCATCATGTATAAAATGAACAATAGTGAGGAGGAGATCAGTGAAGAAAGAAGAAGGAAGAAGGAAGATCACCAGAGCAAACACAAGAAGAATAAGGGAAGAAAATTGAAGTAAAACACACTAACATAAACCTTGAAAGAATATTTGTATTAAGAAGAAGGAAGAAATGTTAGTTAATTATATGATATGAATCCCTAAGCTGTATGACAAAGTCAACATTGACAACAACTCATTTAATGAACACATTTATTGTTTATGTAAACCACATTATTGTAAATAAGTATTAAATATTGTAAATAAGGAGTCACAAGCAAACTGAATAAGGACAAGATGAGTTTATGATAGCTAAATGATGTGTAGTTATAGAATAAACAGAGGAATATGCAACCAAAATAGTGAATGACCAATTGTACAGTGGGAATGATGTACATACAAACCCACTAATTAACAACAAATAAGATAATACAGTAGTAAACTAAATATGAACTATTGATAACCAATAACCAATGTACAAACATGAAATGAAAACCAGTCGAATAGTTTAAGATAGAAATATACAGCCATAAACAACTTTTCAATGTTTACTGAACCTATGACATAACCTAATCTGGGCATCCAGTTTTCAATAAAACTTGATAAAAAATGAACCAAAACAATGTTAGACCAAAATGTAATGAGCTAGGAAGTAAATAGAGCATATAAGGAATGTTTTGTACACGATAGCTAATAGTATAATAGTATATAAAAGATATATTTAAGTAATACAAGTATGACCAAATGCTTGTAATGGCAAAGTGACACTATGCAACCAAAATTATGTAATAAACACATTGTACAAAGCAAGTAACCCAATGAATGATTTGGTGTCGGACAGAATACTATTCCTATGAGCAATTGTAACCAAAATAACCATTTAAATAGTTTATATAAATGTAATTATAACTCAACCATTATGACAACTAACTGCTAATAAAGTTTACTGCAGCCAAACCTTGCTAATAACAGAGTAAAATGCAAAGTGAACTGCATCACAATAACTATAAGGTCCTAGTGACTATTTCAGTTATCAATCAGAGAACAATACATCTAAAATGTCTATGATATTAAGCATACTACCAAGTAACGCCATATAGGCATAGCAAGCCTGATTCATAAATGATAATTAAGGCATTTGACAAATAATGTAGGGAAAAAGCACACTGCCAATAGTGACTTAACCCACCAAGGTATAAATATACTATGTTAGAACCTAATCAAATATTGTTATTAATAGGATATAAGAAAAACCAAAATGTATGACAATACTACCAAGTAAAGCCATATAGGCATAGCAGGCCTGATTCATATTGTAACAGTACATATGTCACCACATCCACCTAAGTACTGAAAATTAATTTGATGGCCACCACTAGAAAAAATACATTAAAAGGTCTAGAATACCACCAAGTATACTAAAGAAAAGTACCATAAGTTAGAATAAGTGAAGCATCATTGAAAGGAATTCACTAGTAAATGCACCAAAAAAGAAGAAAAGAAGAATAAAGACGAGACGACCGACATACTATACCCAATAGATCAGTGAGAAGGACACAACACAACCAAAAGAAGAAAGAAAAATCAGTGAGGAGGACAAGACAACAAAAGAAGAAAGAAGAGTCAGGAAGAAGAACACAACAAGGACAACTTCAAGAAAGAAGAAGGAAGAACCAGCGTGAAGAAGACAAGTGCAAACCTCATCATGTATAAAATGAACAATAGTGAGGAGGAGATCAGTGAAGAAAGAAGAAGGAAGAAGGAAGATCACCAGAGCAAACACAAGAAGAATAAGGGAAGAAAATTGAAGTAAAACACACTAACATAAACCTTGAAAGAATATTTGTATTAAGAAGAAGGAAGAAATGTTAGTTAATTATATGATATGAATCCCTAAGCTGTATGACAAAGTCAACATTGACAACAACTCATTTAATGAACACATTTATTGTTTATGTAAACCACATTATTGTAAATAAGTATTAAATATTGTAAATAAGGAGTCACAAGCAAACTGAATAAGGACAAGATGAGTTTATGATAGCTAAATGATGTGTAGTTATAGAATAAACAGAGGAATATGCAACCAAAATAGTGAATGACCAATTGTACAGTGGGAATGATGTACATACAAACCCACTAATTAACAACAAATAAGATAATACAGTAGTAAACTAAATATGAACTATTGATAACCGATAACCAATGTACAAACATGAAATGAAAACCAGTCGAATAGTTTAAGATAGAAATATACAGCCATAAACAACTTTTCAATGTTTACTGAACCTATGACATAACCTAATCTGGGCATCCAGTTTCCAATAAAACTTGATAAAAAATGAACCAAAACAATGTTAGACCAAAATGTAATGAGCTAGGAAGTAAATAGAGCATATAAGGAATGTTTTGTACACGATAGCTAATAGTATAATAGTATATAAAAGATATATTTAAGTAATACAAGTATGACCAAATGCTTGTAATGGCAAAGTGACACTATGCAACCAAAATTATGTAATAAACACATTGTACAAAGCAAGTAACCCAATGAATGATTTGGTGTCGGACAGAATACTATTCCTATGAGCAATTGTAACCAAAATAACCATTTAAATAGTTTATATAAATGTAATTATAACTCAACCATTATGACAACTAACTGCTAATAAAGTTTACTGCAGCCAAACCTTGCTAATAACAGAGTAAAATGCAAAGTGAACTGCATCACAATAACTATAAGGTCCTAGTGACTATTTCAGTTATCAATCAGAGAACAATACATCTAAAATGTCTATGATATTAAGCATACTACCAAGTAACGCCATATAGGCATAGCAAGCCTGATTCATAAATGATAATTAAGGCATTTGACAAATAATGTAGGGAAAAAGCACACTGCCAATAGTGACTTAACCCACCAAGGTATAAATATACTATGTTAGAACCTAATCAAATATTGTTATTAATAGGATATAAGAAAAACCAAAATGTATGACAATACTACCAAGTAAAGCCATATAGGCATAGCAGGCCTGATTCATATTGTAACAGTACATATGTCACCACATCCACCTAAGTACTGAAAATTAATTTGATGGCCACCACTAGAAAAAATACATTAAAAGGTCTAGAATACCACCAAGTATACTAAAGAAAAGTACCATAAGTTAGAATAAGTGAAGCATCATTGAAAGGAATTCACTAGTAAATGCACCAAAAAAGAAGAAAAGAAGAATAAAGACGAGACGACCGACATACTATACCCAATAGATCAGTGAGAAGGACACAACACAACCAAAAGAAGAAAGAAAAATCAGTGAGGAGGACAAGACAACAAAAGAAGAAAGAAGAGTCAGGAAGAAGAACACAACAAGGACAACTTCAAGAAAGAAGAAGGGAGAACCAGCGTGAAGAAGACAAGTGCAAACCTCATCATGTATAAAATGAACAATAGTGAGGAGGAGATCAGTGAAGAAAGAAGAAGGAAGAAGGAAGATCACCAGAGCAAACACAAGAAGAATAAGGGAAGAAAATTGAAGTAAAACACTATAACATAAACCTTGAAAGAATATTTGTATTAAGAAGAAGGAAGAAATGTTAGTTAATTATATGATATGAATCCCTAAGCTGTATGACAAAGTCAACATTGACAACAACTCATTTAATGAACACATTTATTGTTTATGTAAACCACATTATTGTAAATAAGTATTAAATATTGTAAATAAGGAGTCACAAGCAAACTGAATAAGGACAAGATGAGTTTATGATAGCTAAATGATGTGTAGTTATAGAATAAACAGAGGAATATGCAACCAAAATAGTGAATGACCAATTGTACAGTGGGAATGATGTACATACAAACCCACTAATTAACAACAAATAAGATAATACAGTAGTAAACTAAATATGAACTATTGATAACCAATAACCAATGTACAAACATGAAATGAAAACCAGTCGAATAGTTTAAGATAGAAATATACAGCCATAAACAACTTTTCAATGTTTAGTGAACCTATGACATAACCTAATCTGGGCATCCAGTTTTCAATAAAACTTGAAAAAAAATGAACCAAAACAATGTTAGACCAAAATGTAATGAGCTAGGAAGTAAATAGAGCATATAAGGAATGTTTTGTACACGATAGCTAATAGTATAATAGTATATAAAAGATATATTTAAGTAATACAAGTATGACCAAATGCTTGTAATGGCAAAGTGACACTATGCAACCAAAATTATGTAATAAACACATTGTACAAAGCAAGTAACCCAATGAATGATTTGGTGTCGGACAGAATACTATTCCTATGAGCAATTGTAACCAAAATAACCATTTAAATAGTTTATATAAATGTAATTATAACTCAACCATTATGACAACTAACTGCTAATAAAGTTTACTGCAGCCAAACCTTGCTAATAACAGAGTAAAATGCAAAGTGAACTGCATCACAATAACTATAAGGTCCTAGTGACTATTTCAGTTATCAATCAGAGAACAATACATCTAAAATGTTTATGATATTAAGCATACTACCAAGTAACGCCATATAGGCATAGCAAGCCTGATTCATAAATGATAATTAAGGCATTTGACAAATAATGTAGGGAAAAAGCACACTGCCAATAGTGACTTAACCCACCAAGGTATAAATATACTATGTTAGAACCTAATCAAATATTGTTATTAATAGGATATAAGAAAAACCAAAATGTATGACAATACTACCAAGTAAAGCCATATAGGCATAGCAGGCCTGATTTATATTGTAAAAGTACATATGTCACCACATCCACCTAAGTACTGAAAATTAATTTGATGGCCACCACTAGAAAAAATACATTAAAAGGTCTAGAATACCACCAAGTATACTAAAGAAAAGTACCATAAGTTAGAATAAGTGAAGCATCATTGAAAGGAATTCACTAGTAAATGCACCAAAAAAGAAGAAAAGAAGAATAAAGACGAGACGACCGACATACTATACCCAATAGATCAGTGAGAAGGACACAACACAACCAAAAGAAGAAAGAAAAATCAGTGAGGAGAGAAGACAACAAAAGAAGAAAGAAGAGTCAGGAAGAAGAACACAACAAGGACAACTTCAAGAAAGAAGAAGGAAGAACCAGCGTGAAGAAGACAAGTGCAAACTTCATCATGTATAAAATGAACAATAGTGAGGAGGAGATCAGTGAAGAAAGAAGAAGGAAGAAGGAAGATCACCAGAGCAAACACAAGAAGAATAAGGGAAGAAAATTGAAGTAAAACACACTAACATAAACCTTGAAAGAATATTTGTATTAAGAAGAAGGAAGAAATGTTAGTTAATTATATGATATGAATCCCTAAGCTGTATGACAAAGTCAACATTGACAACAACTCATTTAATGAACACATTTATTGTTTATGTAAACCACATTATTGTAAATAAGTATTAAATATTGTAAATAAGGAGTCACAAGCAAACTGAATAAGGACAAGATGAGTTTATGATAGCTAAATGATGTGTAGTTATAGAATAAACAGAGGAATATGCAACCAAAATAGTGAATGACCAATTGTACAGTGGGAATGATGTACATACAAACCCACTAATTAACAACAAATAAGATAATACAGTAGTAAACTAAATATGAACTATTGATAACCAATAACCAATGTACAAACATGAAATGAAAACCAGTCGAATAGTTTAAGATAGAAATATACAGCCATAAACAACTTTTCAATGTTTACTGAACCTATGACATAACCTAATCTGGGCATCCAGTTTTCAATAAAACTTGATAAAAAATGAACCAAATCAATGTTAGACCAAAATGTAATGAGCTAGGAAGTAAATAGAGCATATAAGGAATGTTTTGTACACGATAGCTAATAGTATAATAGTATATAAAAGATATATTTAAGTAATACAAGTATGACCAAATGCTTGTAATGGCAAAGTGACACTATGCAACCAAAATTATGTAATAAACACATTGTACAAAGCAAGTAACCCAATGAATGATTTGGTGTCGGACAGAATACTATTCCTATGAGCAATTGTAACCAAAATAACCATTTAAATAGTTTATATAAATGTAATTATAACTCAACCATTATGACAACTAACTGCTAATAAAGTTTACTGCAGCCAAACCTTGCTAATAACAGAGTAAAATGCAAAGTGAACTGCATCACAATAACTATAAGGTCCTAGTGACTATTTCAGTTATCAATCAGAGAACAATACATCTAAAATGTTTATGATATTAAGCATACTACCAAGTAACGCCATATAGGCATAGCAAGCCTGATTCATAAATGATAATTAAGGCATTTGACAAATAATGTAGGGAAAAAGCACACTGCCAATAGTGACTTAACCCACCAAGGTATAAATATACTATGTTAGAACCTAATCAAATATTGTTATTAATAGGATATAAGAAAAACCAAAATGTATGACAATACTACCAAGTAAAGCCATATAGGCATAGCAGGCCTGATTTATATTGTAAAAGTACATATGTCACCACATCCACCTAAGTACTGAAAATTAATTTGATGGCCACCACTAGAAAAAATACATTAAAAGGTCTAGAATACCACCAAGTATACTAAAGAAAAGTACCATAAGTTAGAATAAGTGAAGCATCATTGAAAGGAATTCACTAGTAAATGCACCAAAAAAGAAGAAAAGAAGAATAAAGACGAGACGACCGACATACTATACCCAATAGATCAGTGAGAAGGACACAACACAACCAAAAGAAGAAAGAAAAATCAGTGAGGAGAGAAGACAACAAAAGAAGAAAGAAGAGTCAGGAAGAAGAACACAACAAGGACAACTTCAAGAAAGAAGAAGGAAGAACCAGCGTGAAGAAGACAAGTGCAAACTTCATCATGTATAAAATGAACAATAGTGAGGAGGAGATCAGTGAAGAAAGAAGAAGGAAGAAGGAAGATCACCAGAGCAAACACAAGAAGAATAAGGGAAGAAAATTGAAGTAAAACACACTAACATAAACCTTGAAAGAATATTTGTATTAAGAAGAAGGAAGAAATGTTAGTTAATTATATGATATGAATCCCTAAGCTGTATGACAAAGTCAACATTGACAACAACTCATTTAATGAACACATTTATTGTTTATGTAAACCACATTATTGTAAATAAGTATTAAATATTGTAAATAAGGAGTCACAAGCAAACTGAATAAGGACAAGATGAGTTTATGATAGCTAAATGATGTGTAGTTATAGAATAAACAGAGGAATATGCAACCAAAATAGTGAATGACCAATTGTACAGTGGGAATGATGTACATACAAACCCACTAATTAACAACAAATAAGATAATACAGTAGTAAACTAAATATGAACTATTGATAACCAATAACCAATGTACAAACATGAAATGAAAACCAGTCGAATAGTTTAAGATAGAAATATACAGCCATAAACAACTTTTCAATGTTTACTGAACCTATGACATAACCTAATCTGGGCATCCAGTTTTCAATAAAACTTGATAAAAAATGAACCAAAACAATGTTAGACCAAAATGTAATGAGCTAGGAAGTAAATAGAGCATATAAGGAATGTTTTGTACACGATAGCTAATAGTATAATAGTATATAAAAGATATATTTAAGTAATACAAGTATGACCAAATGCTTGTAATGGCAAAGTGACACTATGCAACCAAAATTATGTAATAAACACATTGTACAAAGCAAGTAACCCAATGAATGATTTGGTGTCGGACAGAATACTATTCCTATGAGCAATTGTAACCAAAATAACCATTTAAATAGTTTATATAAATGTAATTATAACTCAACCATGATGACAACTAACTGCTAATAAAGTTTACTGCAGCCAAACCTTGCTAATAACAGAGTAAAATGCAAAGTGAACTGCATCACAATAACTATAAGGTCCTAGTGACTATTTCAGTTATCAATCAGAGAACAATACATCTAAAATGTCTATGATATTAAGCATACTACCAAGTAACGCCATATAGGCATAGCAAGCCTGATTCATAAATGATAATTAAGGCATTTGACAAATAATGTAGGGAAAAAGCACACTGCCAATAGTGACTTAACCCACCAAGGTATAAATATACTATGTTAGAACCTAATCAAATATTGTTATTAATAGGATATAAGAAAAACCAAAATGTATGACAATACTACCAAGTAAAGCCATATAGGCATAGCAGGCCTGATTCATATTGTAACAGTACATATGTCACCACATCCACCTAAGTACTGAAAATTAATTTGATGGCCACCACTAGAAAAAATACATTAAAAGGTCTAGAATACCACCAAGTATACTAAAGAAAAGTACCATAAGTTAGAATAAGTGAAGCATCATTGAAAGGAATTCACTAGTAAATGCACCAAAAAAGAAGAAAAGAAGAATAAAGACGAGACGACCGACATACTATACCCAATAGATCAGTGAGAAGGACACAACACAACCAAAAGAAGAAAGAAAAATCAGTGAGGAGGACAAGACAACAAAAGAAGAAAGAAGAGTCAGGAAGAAGAACACAACAAGGACAACTTCAAGAAAGAAGAAGGAAGAACCAGCGTGAAGAAGACAAGTGCAAACCTCATCATGTATAAAATGAACAATAGTGAGGAGGAGATCAGTGAAGAAAGAAGAAGGAAGAAGGAAGATCACCAGAGCAAACACAAGAAGAATAAGGGAAGAAAATTGAAGTAAAACACACTAACATAAACCTTGAAAGAATATTTGTATTAAGAAGAAGGAAGAAATGTTAGTTAATTATATGATATGAATCCCTAAGCTGTATGACAAAGTCAACATTGACAACAACTCATTTAATGAACACATTTATTGTTTATGTAAACCACATTATTGTAAATAAGTATTAAATATTGTAAATAAGGAGTCACAAGCAAACTGAATAAGGACAAGATGAGTTTATGATAGCTAAATGATGTGTAGTTATAGAATAAACAGAGGAATATGCAACCAAAATAGTGAATGACCAATTGTACAGTGGGAATGATGTACATACAAACCCACTAATTAACAACAAATAAGATAATACAGTAGTAAACTAAATATGAACTATTGATAACCGATAACCAATGTACAAACATGAAATGAAAACCAGTCGAATAGTTTAAGATAGAAATATACAGCCATAAACAACTTTTCAATGTTTACTGAACCTATGACATAACCTAATCTGGGCATCCAGTTTCCAATAAAACTTGATAAAAAATGAACCAAAACAATGTTAGACCAAAATGTAATGAGCTAGGAAGTAAATAGAGCATATAAGGAATGTTTTGTACACGATAGCTAATAGTATAATAGTATATAAAAGATATATTTAAGTAATACAAGTATGACCAAATGCTTGTAATGGCAAAGTGACACTATGCAACCAAAATTATGTAATAAACACATTGTACAAAGCAAGTAACCCAATGAATGATTTGGTGTCGGACAGAATACTATTCCTATGAGCAATTGTAACCAAAATAACCATTTAAATAGTTTATATAAATGTAATTATAACTCAACCATTATGACAACTAACTGCTAATAAAGTTTACTGCAGCCAAACCTTGCTAATAACAGAGTAAAATGCAAAGTGAACTGCATCACAATAACTATAAGGTCCTAGTGACTATTTCAGTTATCAATCAGAGAACAATACATCTAAAATGTCTATGATATTAAGCATACTACCAAGTAACGCCATATAGGCATAGCAAGCCTGATTCATAAATGATAATTAAGGCATTTGACAAATAATGTAGGGAAAAAGCACACTGCCAATAGTGACTTAACCCACCAAGGTATAAATATACTATGTTAGAACCTAATCAAATATTGTTATTAATAGGATATAAGAAAAACCAAAATGTATGACAATACTACCAAGTAAAGCCATATAGGCATAGCAGGCCTGATTCATATTGTAACAGTACATATGTCACCACATCCACCTAAGTACTGAAAATTAATTTGATGGCCACCACTAGAAAAAATACATTAAAAGGTCTAGAATACCACCAAGTATACTAAAGAAAAGTAACATAAGTTAGAATAAGTGAAGCATCATTGAAAGGAATTCACTAGTAAATGCACCAAAAAAGAAGAAAAGAAGAATAAAGACGAGACGACCGACATACTATACCCAATAGATCAGTGAGAAGGACACAACACAACCAAAAGAAGAAAGAAAAATCAGTGAGGAGGACAAGACAACAAAAGAAGAAAGAAGAGTCAGGAAGAAGAACACAACAAGGACAACTTCAAGAAAGAAGAAGGAAGAACCAGCGTGAAGAAGACAAGTGCAAACCTCATCATGTATAAAATGAACAATAGTGAGGAGGAGATCAGTGAAGAAAGAAGAAGGAAGAAGGAAGATCACCAGAGCAAACACAAGAAGAATAAGGGAAGAAAATTGAAGTAAAACACACTAACATAAACCTTGAAAGAATATTTGTATTAAGAAGAAGGAAGAAATGTTAGTTAATTATATGATATGAATCCCTAAGCTGTATGACAAAGTCAACATTGACAACAACTCATTTAATGAACACATTTATTGTTTATGTAAACCACATTATTGTAAATAAGTATTAAATATTGTAAATAAGGAGTCACAAGCAAACTGAATAAGGACAAGATGAGTTTATGATAGCTAAATGATGTGTAGTTATAGAATAAACAGAGGAATATGCAACCAAAATAGTGAATGACCAATTGTACAGTGGGAATGATGTACATACAAACCCACTAATTAACAACAAATAAGATAATACAGTAGTAAACTAAATATGAACTATTGATAACCAATAACCAATGTACAAACATGAAATGAAAACCAGTCGAATAGTTTAAGATAGAAATATACAGCCATAAACAACTTTTCAATGTTTAGTGAACCTATGACATAACCTAATCTGGGCATCCAGTTTTCAATAAAACTTGAAAAAAAATGAACCAAAACAATGTTAGACCAAAATGTAATGAGCTAGGAAGTAAATAGAGCATATAAGGAATGTTTTGTACACGATAGCTAATAGTATAATAGTATATAAAAGATATATTTAAGTAATACAAGTATGACCAAATGCTTGTAATGGCAAAGTGACACTATGCAACCAAAATTATGTAATAAACACATTGTACAAAGCAAGTAACCCAATGAATGATTTGGTGTCGGACAGAATACTATTCCTATGAGCAATTGTAACCAAAATAACCATTTAAATAGTTTATATAAATGTAATTATAACTCAACCATTATGACAACTAACTGCTAATAAAGTTTACTGCAGCCAAACCTTGCTAATAACAGAGTAAAATGCAAAGTGAACTGCATCACAATAACTATAAGGTCCTAGTGACTATTTCAGTTATCAATCAGAGAACAATACATCTAAAATGTCTATGATATTAAGCATACTACCAAGTAACGCCATATAGGCATAGCAAGCCTGATTCATAAATGATAATTAAGGCATTTGACAAATAATGTAGGGAAAAAGCACACTGCCAATAGTGACTTAACCCACCAAGGTATAAATATACTATGTTAGAACCTAATCAAATATTGTTATTAATAGGATATAAGAAAAACCAAAATGTATGACAATACTACCAAGTAAAGCCATATAGGCATAGCAGGCCTGATTTATATTGTAAAAGTACATATGTCACCACATCCACCTAAGTACTGAAAATTAATTTGATGGCCACCACTAGAAAAAATACATTAAAAGGTCTAGAATACCACCAAGTATACTAAAGAAAAGTACCATAAGTTAGAATAAGTGAAGCATCATTGAAAGGAATTCACTAGTAAATGCACCAAAAAAGAAGAAAAGAAGAATAAAGACGAGACGACCGAAATACTATACCCAATAGATCAGTGAGAAGGACACAACACAACCAAAAGAAGAAAGAAAAATCAGTGAGGAGGACAAGACAACAAAAGAAGAAAGAAGAGTCAGGAAGAAGAACACAACAAGGACAACTTCAAGAAAGAAGAAGGAAGAACCAGCGTGAAGAAGACAAGTGCAAACCTCATCATGTATAAAATGAACAATAGTGAGGAGGAGATCAGTGAAGAAAGAAGAAGGAAGAAGGAAGATCACCAGAGCAAACACAAGAAGAATAAGGGAAGAAAATTGAAGTAAAACACACTAACATAAACCTTGAAAGAATATTTGTATTAAGAAGAAGGAAGAAATGTTAGTTAATTATATGATATGAATCCCTAAGCTGTATGACAAAGTCAACATTGACAACAACTCATTTAATGAACACATTTATTGTTTATGTAAACCACATTATTGTAAATAAGTATTAAATATTGTAAATAAGGAGTCACAAGCAAACTGAATAAGGACAAGATGAGTTTATGATAGCTAAATGATGTGTAGTTATAGAATAAACAGAGGAATATGCAACCAAAATAGTGAATGACCAATTGTACAGTGGGAATGATGTACATACAAACCCACTAATTAACAACAAATAAGATAATACAGTAGTAAACTAAATATGAACTATTGATAACCAATAACCAATGTACAAACATGAAATGAAAACCAGTCGAATAGTTTAAGATAGAAATATACAGCCATAAACAACTTTTCAATGTTTACTGAACCTATGACATAACCTAATCTGGGCATCCAGTTTTCAATAAAACTTGAAAAAAAATGAACCAAAACAATGTTAGACCAAAATGTAATGAGCTAGGAAGTAAATAGAGCATATAAGGAATGTTTTGTACACGATAGCTAATAGTATAATAGTATATAAAAGATATATTTAAGTAATACAAGTATGACCAAATGCTTGTAATGGCAAAGTGACACTATGCAACCAAAATTATGTAATAAACACATTGTACAAAGCAAGTAACCCAATGAATGATTTGGTGTCGGACAGAATACTATTCCTATGAGCAATTGTAACCAAAATAACCATTTAAATAGTTTATATAAATGTAATTATAACTCAACCATTATGACAACTAACTGCTAATAAAGTTTACTGCAGCCAAACCTTGCTAATAACAGAGTAAAATGCAAAGTGAACTGCATCACAATAACTATAAGGTCCTAGTGACTATTTCAGTTATCAATCAGAGAACAATACATCTAAAATGTCTATGATATTAAGCATACTACCAAGTAACGCCATATAGGCATAGCAAGCCTGATTCATAAATGATAATTAAGGCATTTGACAAATAATGTAGGGAAAAAGCACACTGCCAATAGTGATTTAACCCACCAAGGTATAAATATACTATGTTAGAACCTAATCAAATATTGTTATTAATAGGATATAAGAAAAACTAAAATGTATGACAATACTACCAAGTAAAGCCATATAGGCATAGCAGGCCTCATTCATATTGTAACAGTACATATGTCACCACATCCACCTAAGTACTGAAAATTAATTTGATGGCCACCACTAGAAAAAATACATTAAAAGGTCTAGAATACCACCAAGTATACTAAAGAAAAGTACCATAAGTTAGAATAAGTGAAGCATCATTGAAAGGAATTCACTAGTAAATGCACCAAAAAGAAGAAAAGAAGAATAAAGACGAGACGACCGACATACTATACCCAATAGATCAGTGAGAAGGACACAACACAACCAAAAGAAGAAAGAAAAATCAGTGAGGAGGACAAGACAACAAAAGAAGAAAGAAGAGTCAGGAAGAAGAACACAACAAGGACAACTTCAAGAAAGAAGAAGGAAGAACCAGCGTGAAGAAGACAAGTGCAAACCTCATCATGTATAAAATGAACAATAGTGAGGAGGAGATCAGTGAAGAAAGAAGAAGGAAGAAGGAAGATCACCAGAGCAAACACAAGAAGAATAAGGGAAGAAAATTGAAGTAAAACACACTAACATAAACCTTGAAAGAATATTTGTATTAAGAAGAAAGAAGAAATGTTAGTTAATTATATGATATGAATCCCTAAGCTGTATGACAAAGTCAACATTGACAACAACTCATTTAATGAACACATTTATTGTTTATGTAAACCACATTATTGTAAATAAGTATTAAATATTGTAAATAAGGAGTCACAAGCAAACTGAATAAGGACAAGATGAGTTTATGATAGCTAAATGATGTGTAGTTATAGAATAAACAGAGGAATATGCAACCAAAATAGTGAATGACCAATTGTACAGTGGGAATGATGTACATACAAACCCACTAATTAACAACAAATAAGATAATACAGTAGTAAACTAAATATGAACTATTGATAACCAATAACCAATGTACAAACATGAAATGAAAACCAGTCGAATAGTTTAAGATAGAAATATACAGCCATAAACAACTTTTCAATGTTTACTGAACCTATGACATAACCTAATCTGGGCATCCAGTTTTCAATAAAACTTGAAAAAAAATGAACCAAAACAATGTTAGACCAAAATGTAATGAGCTAGGAAGTAAATAGAGCATATAAGGAATGTTTTGTACACGATAGCTAATAGTATAATAGTATATAAAAGATATATTTAAGTAATACAAGTATGACCAAATGCTTGTAATGGCAAAGTGACACTATGCAACCAAAATTATGTAATAAACACATTGTACAAAGCAAGTAACCCAATGAATGATTTGGTGTCGGACAGAATACTATTCCTATGAGCAATTGTAACCAAAATAACCATTTAAATAGTTTATATAAATGTAATTATAACTCAACCATTATGACAACTAACTGCTAATAAAGTTTACTGCAGCCAAACCTTGCTAATAACAGAGTAAAATGCAAAGTGAACTGCATCACAATAACTATAAGGTCCTAGTGACTATTTCAGTTATCAATCAGAGAACAATACATCTAAAATGTCTATGATATTAAGCATACTACCAAGTAACGCCATATAGGCATAGCAAGCCTGATTCATAAATGATAATTAAGGCATTTGACAAATAATGTAGGGAAAAAGCACACTGCCAATAGTGACTTAACCCACCAAGGTATAAATATACTATGTTAGAACCTAATCAAATATTGTTATTAATAGGATATAAGAAAAACCAAAATGTATGACAATACTACCAAGTAAAGCCATATAGGCATAGCAGGCCTGATTCATATTGTAACAGTACATATGTCACCACATCCACCTAAGTACTGAAAATTAATTTGATGGCCACCACTAGAAAAAATACATTAAAAGGTCTAGAATACCACCAAGTATACTAAAGAAAAGTACCATAAGTTAGAATAAGTGAAGCATCATTGAAAGGAATTCACTAGTAAATGCACCAAAAAAGAAGAAAAGAAGAATAAAGACGAGACGACCGACATACTATACCCAATAGATCAGTGAGAAGGACACAACACAACCAAAAGAAGAAAGAAAAATCAGTGAGGAGGACAAGACAACAAAAGAAGAAAGAAGAGTCAGGAAGAAGAACACAACAAGGACAACTTCAAGAAAGAGGAAGGAAGAACCAGCGTGAAGAAGACAAGTGCAAACCTCATCATGTATAAAATGAACAATAGTGAGGAGGAGATCAGTGAAGAAAGAAGAAGGAAGAAGGAAGATCACCAGAGCAAACACAAGAAGAATAAGGGAAGAAAATTGAAGTAAAACACACTAACATAAACCTTGAAAGAATATTTGTATTAAGAAGAAGGAAGAAATGTTAGTTAATTATATGATATGAATCCCTAAGCTGTATGACAAAGTCAACATTGACAACAACTCATTTAATGAACACATTTATTGTTTATGTAAACCACATTATTGTAAATAAGTATTAAATATTGTAAATAAGGAGTCACAAGCAAACTGAATAAGGACAAGATGAGTTTATGATAGCTAAATGATGTGTAGTTATAGAATAAACAGAGGAATATGCAACCAAAATAGTGAATGACCAATTGTACAGTGGGAATGATGTACATACAAACCCACTAATTAACAACAAATAAGATAATACAGTAGTAAACTAAATATGAACTATTGATAACCAATAACCAATGTACAAACATGAAATGAAAACCAGTCGAATAGTTTAAGATAGAAATATACAGCCATAAACAACTTTTCAATGTTTACTGAACCTATGACATAACCTAATCTGGGCATCCAGTTTTCAATAAAACTTGATAAAAAATGAACCAAAACAATGTTAGACCAAAATGTAATGAGCTAGGAAGTAAATAGAGCATATAAGGAATGTTTTGTACACGATAGCTAATAGTATAATAGTATATAAAAGATATATTTAAGTAATACAAGTATGACCAAATGCTTGTAATGGCAAAGTGACACTATGCAACCAAAATTATGTAATAAACACATTGTACAAAGCAAGTAACCCAATGAATGATTTGGTGTCGGACAGAATACTATTCCTATGAGCAATTGTAACCAAAATAACCATTTAAATAGTTTATATAAATGTAATTATAACTCAACCATTATGACAACTAACTGCTAATAAAGTTTACTGCAGCCAAACCTTGCTAATAACAGAGTAAAATGCAAAGTGAACTGCATCACAATAACTATAAGGTCCTAGTGACTATTTCAGTTATCAATCAGAGAACAATACATCTAAAATGTCTATGATATTAAGCATACTACCAAGTAACGCCATATAGGCATAGCAAGCCTGATTCATAAATGATAATTAAGGCATTTGACAAATAATGTAGGGAAAAAGCACACTGCCAATAGTGACTTAACCCACCAAGGTATAAATATACTATGTTAGAACCTAATCAAATATTGTTATTAATAGGATATAAGAAAAACTAAAATGTATGACAATACTACCAAGTAAAGCCATATAGGCATAGCAGGCCTGATTCATATTGTAACAGTACATATGTCACCACATCCACCTAAGTACTGAAAATTAATTTGATGGCCACCACTAGAAAAAATACATTAAAAGGTCTAGAATACCACCAAGTATACTAAAGAAAAGTACCATAAGTTAGAATAAGTGAAGCATCATTGAAAGGAATTCACTAGTAAATGCACCAAAAAAGAAGAAAAGAAGAATAAAGACGAGACGACCGACATACTATACCCAATAGATCAGTGAGAAGGACACAACACAACCAAAAGAAGAAAGAAAAATCAGTGAGGAGGACAAGACAACAAAAGAAGAAAGAAGAGTCAGGAAGAAGAACACAACAAGGACAACTTCAAGAAAGAAGAAGGAAGAACCAGCGTGAAGAAGACAAGTGCAAACCTCATCATGTATAAAATGAACAATAGTGAGGAGGAGATCAGTGAAGAAAGAAGAAGGAAGAAGGAAGATCACCAGAGCAAACACAAGAAGAATAAGGGAAGAAAATTGAAGTAAAACACACTAACATAAACCTTGAAAGAATATTTGTATTAAGAAGAAGGAAGAAATGTTAGTTAATTATATGATATGAATCCCTAAGCTGTATGACAAAGTCAACATTGACAACAACTCATTTAATGAACACATTTATTGTTTATGTAAACCACATTATTGTAAATAAGTATTAAATATTGTAAATAAGGAGTCACAAGCAAACTGAATAAGGACAAGATGAGTTTATGATAGCTAAATGATGTGTAGTTATAGAATAAACAGAGGAATATGCAACCAAAATAGTGAATGACCAATTGTACAGTGGGAATGATGTACATACAAACCCACTAATTAACAACAAATAAGATAATACAGTAGTAAACTAAATATGAACTATTGATAACCAATAACCAATGTACAAACATGAAATGAAAACCAGTCGAATAGTTTAAGATAGAAATATACAGCCATAAACAACTTTTCAATGTTTACTGAACCTATGACATAACCTAATCTGGGCATCCAGTTTTCAATAAAACTTGATAAAAAATGAACCAAAACAATGTTAGACCAAAATGTAATGAGCTAGGAAGTAAATAGAGCATATAAGGAATGTTTTGTACACGATAGCTAATAGTATAATAGTATACAAAAGATATATTTAAGTAATACAAGTATGACCAAATGCTTGTAATGGCAAAGTGACACTATGCAACCAAAATTATGTAATAAACACATTGTACAAAGCAAGTAACCCAATGAATGATTTGGTGTCGGACAGAATACTATTCCTATGAGCAATTGTAACCAAAATAACCATTTAAATAGTTTATATAAATGTAATTATAACTCAACCATTATGACAACTAACTGCTAATAAAGTTTACTGCAGCCAAACCTTGCTAATAACAGAGTAAAATGCAAAGTGAACTGCATCACAATAACTATAAGGTCCTAGTGACTATTTCAGTTATCAATCAGAGAACAATACATCTAAAATGTCTATGATATTAAGCATACTACCAAGTAACGCCATATAGGCATAGCAAGCCTGATTCATAAATGATAATTAAGGCATTTGACAAATAATGTAGGGAAAAAGCACACTGCCAATAGTGACTTAACCCACCAAGGTATAAATATACTATGTTAGAACCTAATCAAATATTGTTATTAATAGGATATAAGAAAAACCAAAATGTATGACAATACTACCAAGTAAAGCCATATAGGCATAGCAGGCCTGATTCATATTGTAACAGTACATATGTCACCACATCCACCTAAGTACTGAAAATTAATTTGATGGCCACCACTAGAAAAAATACATTAAAAGGTCTAGAATACCACCAAGTATACTAAAGAAAAGTACCATAAGTTAGAATAAGTGAAGCATCATTGAAAGGAATTCACTAGTAAATGCACCAAAAAAGAAGAAAAGAAGAATAAAGACGAGACGACCGACATACTATACCCAATAGATCAGTGAGAAGGACACAACACAACCAAAAGAAGAAAGAAAAATCAGTGAGGAGGACAAGACAACAAAAGAAGAAAGAAGAGTCAGGAAGAAGAACACAACAAGGACAACTTCAAGAAAGAAGAAGGAAGAACCAGCGTGAAGAAGACAAGTGCAAACCTCATCATGTATAAAATGAACAATAGTGAGGAGGAGATCAGTGAAGAAAGAAGAAGGAAGAAGGAAGATCACCAGAGCAAACACAAGAAGAATAAGGGAAGAAAATTGAAGTAAAACACACTAACATAAACCTTGAAAGAATATTTGTATTAAGAAGAAGGAAGAAATGTTAGTTAATTATATGATATGAATCCCTAAGCTGTATGACAAAGTCAACATTGACAACAACTCATTTAATGAACACATTTATTGTTTATGTAAACCACATTATTGTAAATAAGTATTAAATATTGTAAATAAGGAGTCACAAGCAAACTGAATAAGGACAAGATGAGTTTATGATAGCTAAATGATGTGTAGTTATAGAATAAACAGAGGAATATGCAACCAAAATAGTGAATGACCAATTGTACAGTGGGAATGATGTACATACAAACCCACTAATTAACAACAAATAAGATAATACAGTAGTAAACTAAATATGAACTATTGATAACCAATAACCAATGTACAAACATGAAATGAAAACCAGTCGAATAGTTTAAGATAGAAATATACAGCCATAAACAACTTTTCAATGTATACTGAACCTATGACATAACCTAATCTGGGCATCCAGTTTTCAATAAAACTTGATAAAAAATGAACCAAAACAATGTTAGACCAAAATGTAATGAGCTAGGAAGTAAATAGAGCATATAAGGAATGTTTTGTACACGATAGCTAATAGTATAATAGTATATAAAAGATATATTTAAGTAATACAAGTATGACCAAATGCTTGTAATGGCAAAGTGACACTATGCAACCAAAATTATGTAATAAACACATTGTACAAAGCAAGTAACCCAATGAATGATTTGGTGTCGGACAGAATACTATACCTATGAGCAATTGTAACCAAAATAACCATTTAAATAGTTTATGTAAATGTAATTATAACTCAACCATTATGACAACTAACTGCTAATAAAGTTTACTGCAGCCAAACCTTGCTAATAACAGAGTAAAATGCAAAGTGAACTGCATCACAATAACTATAAGGTCCTAGTGACTATTTCTGTTATCAATCAGAGAACAATACATCTAAAATGTCTATGATATTAAGCATACTACCAAGTAACGCCATATAGGCATAGCAAGCCTGATTCATAAATGATAATTAAGGCATTTGACAAATAATGTAGGGAAAAAGCACACTGCCAATAGTGACTTAACCCACCAAGGTATAAATATACTATGTTAGAACCTAATCAAATATTGTTATTAATAGGATATAAGAAAAACCAAAATGTATGACAATACTACCAAGTAAAGCCATATAGGCATAGCAGGCCTGATTCATATTGTAACAGTACATATGTCACCACATCCACCTAAGTACTGAAAATTAATTTGATGGCCACCACTAGAAAAAATACATTAAAAGGTCTAGAATACCACCAAGTATACTAAAGAAAAGTACCATAAGTTAGAATAAGTGAAGCATCATTGAAAGGAATTCACTAGTAAATGCACCAAAAAAGAAGAAAAGAAGAATAAAGACGAGACGACCGACATACTATACCCAATAGATCAGTGAGAAGGACACAACACAACCAAAAGAAGAAAGAAAAATCAGTGAGGAGGACAAGACAACAAAAGAAGAAAGAAGAGTCAGGAAGAAGAACACAACAAGGACAACTTCAAGAAAGAAGAAGGAAGAACCAGCGTGAAGAAGACAAGTGCAAACCTCATCATGTATAAAATGAACAATAGTGAGGAGGAGATCAGTGAAGAAAGAAGAAGGAAGAAGGAAGATCACCAGAGCAAACACAAGAAGAATAAGGGAAGAAAATTGAAGTAAAACACACTAACATAAACCTTGAAAGAATATTTGTATTAAGAAGAAGGAAGAAATGTTAGTTAATTATATGATATGAATCCCTAAGCTGTATGACAAAGTCAACATTGACAACAACTCATTTAATGAACACATTTATTGTTTATGTAAACCACATTATTGTAAATAAGTATTAAATATTGTAAATAAGGAGTCACAAGCAAACTGAATAAGGACAAGATGAGTTTATGATAGCTAAATGATGTGTAGTTATAGAATAAACAGAGGAATATGCAACCAAAATAGTGAATGACCAATTGTACAGTGGGAATGATGTACATACAAACCCACTAATTAACAACAAATAAGATAATACAGTAGTAAACTAAATATGAACTATTGATAACCAATAACCAATGTACAAACATGAAATGAAAACCAGTCGAATAGTTTAAGATAGAAATATACAGCCATAAACAACTTTTCAATGTATACTGAACCTATGACATAACCTAATCTGGGCATCCAGTTTTCAATAAAACTTGATAAAAAATGAACCAAAACAATGTTAGACCAAAATGTAATGAGCTAGGAAGTAAATAGAGCATATAAGGAATGTTTTGTACACGATAGCTAATAGTATAATAGTATATAAAAGATATATTTAAGTAATACAAGTATGACCAAATGCTTGTAATGGCAAAGTGACACTATGCAACCAAAATTATGTAATAAACACATTGTACAAAGCAAGTAACCCAATGAATGATTTGGTGTCGGACAGAATACTATACCTATGAGCAATTGTAACCAAAATAACCATTTAAATAGTTTATATAAATGTAATTATAACTCAACCATTATGACAACTAACTGCTAATAAAGTTTACTGCAGCCAAACCTTGCTAATAACAGAGTAAAATGCAAAGTGAACTGCATCACAATAACTATAAGGTCCTAGTGACTATTTCTGTTATCAATCAGAGAACAATACATCTAAAATGTCTATGATATTAAGCATACTACCAAGTAACGCCATATAGGCATAGCAAGCCTGATTCATAAATGATAATTAAGGCATTTGACAAATAATGTAGGGAAAAAGCACACTGCCAATAGTGACTTAACCCACCAAGGTATAAATATACTATGTTAGAACCTAATCAAATATTGTTATTAATAGGATATAAGAAAAACCAAAATGTATGACAATACTACCAAGTAAAGCCATATAGGCATAGCAGGCCTGATTCATATTGTAACAGTACATATGTCACCACATCCACCTAAGTACTGAAAATTAATTTGATGGCCACCACTAGAAAAAATACATTAAAAGGTCTAGAATACCACCAAGTATACTAAAGAAAAGTACCATAAGTTAGAATAAGTGAAGCATCATTGAAAGGAATTCACTAGTAAATGCACCAAAAAAGAAGAAAAGAAGAATAAAGACGAGACGACCGACATACTATACCCAATAGATCAGTGAGAAGGACACAACACAACCAAAAGAAGAAAGAAAAATCAGTGAGGAGGACAAGACAACAAAAGAAGAAAGAAGAGTCAGGAAGAAGAACACAACAAGGACAACTTCAAGAAAGAAGAAGGAAGAACCAGCGTGAAGAAGACAAGTGCAAACCTCATCATGTATAAAATGAACAATAGTGAGGAGGAGATCAGTGAAGAAAGAAGAAGGAAGAAGGAAGATCACCAGAGCAAACACAAGAAGAATAAGGGAAGAAAATTGAAGTAAAACACACTAACATAAACCTTGAAAGAATATTTGTATTAAGAAGAAGGAAGAAATGTTAGTTAATTATATGATATGAATCCCTAAGCTGTATGACAAAGTCAACATTGACAACAACTCATTTAATGAACACATTTATTGTTTATGTAAACCACATTATTGTAAATAAGTATTAAATATTGTAAATAAGGAGTCACAAGCAAACTGAATAAGGACAAGATGAGTTTATGATAGCTAAATGATGTGTAGTTATAGAATAAACAGAGGAATATGCAACCAAAATAGTGAATGACCAATTGTACAGTGGGAATGATGTACATACAAACCCACTAATTAACAACAAATAAGATAATACAGTAGTAAACTAAATATGAACTATTGATAACCAATAACCAATGTACAAACATGAAATGAAAACCAGTCGAATAGTTTAAGATAGAAATATACAGCCATAAACAACTTTTCAATGTATACTGAACCTATGACATAACCTAATCTGGGCATCCAGTTTTCAATAAAACTTGATAAAAAATGAACCAAAACAATGTTAGACCAAAATGTAATGAGCTAGGAAGTAAATAGAGCATATAAGGAATGTTTTGTACACGATAGCTAATAGTATAATAGTATATAAAAGATATATTTAAGTAATACAAGTATGACCAAATGCTTGTAATGGCAAAGTGACACTATGCAACCAAAATTATGTAATAAACACATTGTACAAAGCAAGTAACCCAATGAATGATTTGGTGTCGGACAGAATACTATACCTATGAGCAATTGTAACCAAAATAACCATTTAAATAGTTTATGTAAATGTAATTATAACTCAACCATTATGACAACTAACTGCTAATAAAGTTTACTGCAGCCAAACCTTGCTAATAACAGAGTAAAATGCAAAGTGAACTGCATCACAATAACTATAAGGTCCTAGTGACTATTTCTGTTATCAATCAGAGAACAATACATCTAAAATGTCTATGATATTAAGCATACTACCAAGTAACGCCATATAGGCATAGCAAGCCTGATTCATAAATGATAATTAAGGCATTTGACAAATAATGTAGGGAAAAAGCACACTGCCAATAGTGACTTAACCCACCAAGGTATAAATATACTATGTTAGAACCTAATCAAATATTGTTATTAATAGGATATAAGAAAAACCAAAATGTATGACAATACTACCAAGTAAAGCCATATAGGCATAGCAGGCCTGATTCATATTGTAACAGTACATATGTCACCACATCCACCTAAGTACTGAAAATTAATTTGATGGCCACCACTAGAAAAAATACATTAAAAGGTCTAGAATACCACCAAGTATACTAAAGAAAAGTACCATAAGTTAGAATAAGTGAAGCATCATTGAAAGGAATTCACTAGTAAATGCACCAAAAAAGAAGAAAAGAAGAATAAAGACGAGACGACCGACATACTATACCCAATAGATCAGTGAGAAGGACACAACACAACCAAAAGAAGAAAGAAAAATCAGTGAGGAGGACAAGACAACAAAAGAAGAAAGAAGAGTCAGGAAGAAGAACACAACAAGGACAACTTCAAGAAAGAAGAAGGAAGAACCAGCGTGAAGAAGACAAGTGCAAACCTCATCATGTATAAAATGAACAATAGTGAGGAGGAGATCAGTGAAGAAAGAAGAAGGAAGAAGGAAGATCACCAGAGCAAACACAAGAAGAATAAGGGAAGAAAATTGAAGTAAAACACACTAACATAAACCTTGAAAGAATATTTGTATTAAGAAGAAGGAAGAAATGTTAGTTAATTATATGATATGAATCCCTAAGCTGTATGACAAAGTCAACATTGACAACAACTCATTTAATGAACACATTTATTGTTTATGTAAACCACATTATTGTAAATAAGTATTAAATATTGTAAATAAGGAGTCACAAGCAAACTGAATAAGGACAAGATGAGTTTATGATAGCTAAATGATGTGTAGTTATAGAATAAACAGAGGAATATGCAACCAAAATAGTGAATGACCAATTGTACAGTGGGAATGATGTACATACAAACCCACTAATTAACAACAAATAAGATAATACAGTAGTAAACTAAATATGAACTATTGATAACCAATAACCAATGTACAAACATGAAATGAAAACCAGTCGAATAGTTTAAGATAGAAATATACAGCCATAAACAACTTTTCAATGTATACTGAACCTATGACATAACCTAATCTGGGCATCCAGTTTTCAATAAAACTTGATAAAAAATGAACCAAAACAATGTTAGACCAAAATGTAATGAGCTAGGAAGTAAATAGAGCATATAAGGAATGTTTTGTACACGATAGCTAATAGTATAATAGTATATAAAAGATATATTTAAGTAATACAAGTATGACCAAATGCTTGTAATGGCAAAGTGACACTATGCAACCAAAATTATGTAATAAACACATTGTACAAAGCAAGTAACCCAATGAATGATTTGGTGTCGGACAGAATACTATACCTATGAGCAATTGTAACCAAAATAACCATTTAAATAGTTTATATAAATGTAATTATAACTCAACCATTATGACAACTAACTGCTAATAAAGTTTACTGCAGCCAAACCTTGCTAATAACAGAGTAAAATGCAAAGTGAACTGCATCACAATAACTATAAGGTCCTAGTGACTATTTCTGTTATCAATCAGAGAACAATACATCTAAAATGTCTATGATATTAAGCATACTACCAAGTAACGCCATATAGGCATAGCAAGCCTGATTCATAAATGATAATTAAGGCATTTGACAAATAATGTAGGGAAAAAGCACACTGCCAATAGTGACTTAACCCACCAAGGTATAAATATACTATGTTAGAACCTAATCAAATATTGTTATTAATAGGATATAAGAAAAACCAAAATGTATGACAATACTACCAAGTAAAGCCATATAGGCATAGCAGGCCTGATTCATATTGTAACAGTACATATGTCACCACATCCACCTAAGTACTGAAAATTAATTTGATGGCCACCACTAGAAAAAATACATTAAAAGGTCTAGAATACCACCAAGTATACTAAAGAAAAGTACCATAAGTTAGAATAAGTGAAGCATCATTGAAAGGAATTCACTAGTAAATGCACCAAAAAAGAAGAAAAGAAGAATAAAGACGAGACGACCGACATACTATACCCAATAGATCAGTGAGAAGGACACAACACAACCAAAAGAAGAAAGAAAAATCAGTGAGGAGGACAAGACAACAAAAGAAGAAAGAAGAGTCAGGAAGAAGAACACAACAAGGACAACTTCAAGAAAGAAGAAGGAAGAACCAGCGTGAAGAAGACAAGTGCAAACCTCATCATGTATAAAATGAACAATAGTGAGGAGGAGATCAGTGAAGAAAGAAGAAGGAAGAAGGAAGATCACCAGAGCAAACACAAGAAGAATAAGGGAAGAAAATTGAAGTAAAACACACTAACATAACCCTTGAAAGAATATTTGTATTAAGAAGAAGGAAGAAATGTTAGTTAATTATATGATATGAATCCCTAAGCTGTATGACAAAGTCAACATTGACAACAACTCATTTAATGAACACATTTATTGTTTATGTAAACCACATTATTGTAAATAAGTATTAAATATTGTAAATAAGGAGTCACAAGCAAACTGAATAAGGACAAGATGAGTTTATGATAGCTAAATGATGTGTAGTTATAGAATAAACAGAGGAATATGCAACCAAAATAGTGAATGACCAATTGTACAGTGGGAATGATGTACATACAAACCCACTAATTAACAACAAATAAGATAATACAGTAGTAAACTAAATATGAACTATTGATAACCAATAACCAATGTACAAACATGAAATGAAAACCAGTCGAATAGTTTAAGATAGAAATATACAGCCATAAACAACTTTTCAATGTTTACTGAACCTATGACATAACCTAATCTGGGCATCCAGTTTTCAATAAAACTTGAAAAAAAATGAACCAAAACAATGTTAGACCAAAATGTAATGAGCTAGGAAGTAAATAGAGCATATAAGGAATGTTTTGTACACGATAGCTAATAGTATAATAGTATATAAAAGATATATTTAAGTAATACAAGTATGACCAAATGCTTGTAATGGCAAAGTGACACTATGCAACCAAAATTATGTAATAAACACATTGTACAAAGCAAGTAACCCAATGAATGATTTGGTGTCGGACAGAATACTATTCCTATGAGCAATTGTAACCAAAATAACCATTTAAATAGTTTATATAAATGTAATTATAACTCAACCATTATGACAACTAACTGCTAATAAAGTTTACTGCAGCCAAACCTTGCTAATAACAGAGTAAAATGCAAAGTGAACTGCATCACAATAACTATAAGGTCCTAGTGACTATTTCAGTTATCAATCAGAGAACAATACATCTAAAATGTCTATGATATTAAGCATACTACCAAGTAACGCCATATAGGCATAGCAAGCCTGATTCATAAATGATAATTAAGGCATTTGACAAATAATGTAGGGAAAAAGCACACTGCCAATAGTGACTTAACCCACCAAGGTATAAATATACTATGTTAGAACCTAATCAAATATTGTTATTAATAGGATATAAGGAAAACCAAAATGTATGACAATACTACCAAGTAAAGCCATATAGGCATAGCAGGCCTGATTCATATTGTAACAGTACATATGTCACCACATCCACCTAAGTACTGAAAATTAATTTGATGGCCACCACTAGAAAAAATACATTAAAAGGTCTAGAATACCACCAAGTATACTAAAGAAAAGTACCATAAGTTAGAATAAGTGAAGCATCATTGAAAGGAATTCACTAGTAAATGCACCAAAAAAGAAGAAAAGAAGAATAAAGACGAGACGACCGACATACTATACCCAATAGATCAGTGAGAAGGACACAACACAACCAAAAGAAGAAAGAAAAATCAGTGAGGAGGACAAGACAACAAAAGAAGAAAGAAGAGTCAGGAAGAAGAACACAACAAGGACAACTTCAAGAAAGAAGAAGGAAGAACCAGCGTGAAGAAGATTAGTGCAAACCTCATCATGTATAAAATGAACAATAGTGAGGAGGAGATCAGTGAAGAAAGAAGAAGGAAGAAGGAAGATCACCAGAGCAAACACAAGAAGAATAAGGGAAGAAAATTGAAGTAAAACACACTAACATAACCCTTGAAAGAATATTTGTATTAAGAAGAAGGAAGAAATGTTAGTTAATTATATGATATGAATCCCTAAGCTGTATGACAAAGTCAACATTGACAACAACTCATTTAATGAACACATTTATTGTTTATGTATACCACATTATTGTAAATAAGTATTAAATATTGTAAATAAGGAGTCACAAGCAAACTGAATAAGGACAAGATGAGTTTATGATAGCTAAATGATGTGTAGTTATAGAATAAACAGAGGAATATGCAACCAAAATAGTGAATGACCAATTGTACAGTGGGAATGATGTACATACAAACCCACTAATTAACAACAAATAAGATAATACAGTAGTAAACTAAATATGAACTATTGATAACCAATAACCAATGTACAAACATGAAATGAAAACCAGTCGAATAGTTTAAGATAGAAATATACAGCCATAAACAACTTTTCAATGTTTACTGAACCTATGACATAACCTAATCTGGGCATCCAGTTTTCAATAAAACTTGAAAAAAAATGAACCAAAACAATGTTAGACCAAAATGTAATGAGCTAGGAAGTAAATAGAGCATATAAGGAATGTTTTGTACACGATAGCTAATAGTATAATAGTATATAAAAGATATATTTAAGTAATACAAGTATGACCAAATGCTTGTAATGGCAAAGTGACACTATGCAACCAAAATTATGTAATAAACACATTGTACAAAGCAAGTAACCCAATGAATGATTTGGTGTCGGACAGAATACTATTCCTATGAGCAATTGTAACCAAAATAACCATTTAAATAGTTTATATAAATGTAATTATAACTCAACCATTATGACAACTAACTGCTAATAAAGTTTACTGCAGCCAAACCTTGCTAATAACAGAGTAAAATGCAAAGTGAACTGCATCACAATAACTATAAGGTCCTAGTGACTATTTCAGTTATCAATCAGAGAACAATACATCTAAAATGTCTATGATATTAAGCATACTACCAAGTAACGCCATATAGGCATAGCAAGCCTGATTCATAAATGATAATTAAGGCATTTGACAAATAATGTAGGGAAAAAGCACACTGCCAATAGTGACTTAACCCACCAAGGTATAAATATACTATGTTAGAACCTAATCAAATATTGTTATTAATAGGATATAAGAAAAACCAAAATGTATGACAATACTACCAAGTAAAGCCATATAGGCATAGCAGGCCTGATTCATATTGTAACAGTACATATGTCACCACATCCACCTAGTACTGAAAATTAATTTGATGGCCACCACTAGAAAAAATACATTAAAAGGTCTAGAATACCACCAAGTATACTAAAGAAAAGTACCATAAGTTAGAATAAGTGAAGCATCATTGAAAGGAATTCACTAGTAAATGCACCAAAAAAGAAGAAAAGAAGAATAAAGACAAGACGACCGACATACTATACCCAATAGATCAGTGAGAAGGACACAACACAACCAAAAGAAGAAAGAAAAATCAGTGAGGAGGACAAGACAACAAAAGAAGAAAGAAGAGTCAGGAAGAAGAACACAACAAGGACAACTTCAAGAAAGAAGAAGGAAGAACCAGCGTGAAGAAGACAAGTGCAAACCTCATCATGTATAAAATGAACAATAGTGAGGAGGAGATCAGTGAAGAAAGAAGAAGGAAGAAGGAAGATCACCAGAGCAAACACAGGAACAATAAGGGAAGAAAATTGAAGTAAAACACACTAACATAAACCTTGAAAGAATATTTGTATTAAGAAGAAGGAAGAAATGTTAGTTAATTATATGATATGAATCCCTAAGCTGTATGACAAAGTCAACATTGACAACAACTCATTTAATGAACACATTTATTGTTTATGTAAACCACATTATTGTAAATAAGTATTAAATATTGTAAATAAGGAGTCACAAGCAAACTGAATAAGGACAAGATGAGTTTATGATAGCTAAATGATGTGTAGTTATAGAATAAACAGAGGAATATGCAACCAAAATAGTGAATGACCAATTGTACAGTGGGAATGATGTACATACAAACCCACTAATTAACAACAAATAAGATAATACAGTAGTAAACTAAATATGAACTATTGATAACCAATAACCAATGTACAAACATGAAATGAAAACCAGTCGAATAGTTTAAGATAGAAATATACAGCCATAAACAACTTTTCAATGTTTACTGAACCTATGACATAACCTAATCTGGGCATCCAGTTTTCAATAAAACTTGAAAAAAAATGAACCAAAACAATGTTAGACCAAAATGTAATGAGCTAGGAAGTAAATAGAGCATATAAGGAATGTTTTGTACACGATAGCTAATAGTATAATAGTATATAAAAGATATATTTAAGTAATACAAGTATGACCAAATGCTTGTAATGGGAAAGTGACACTATGCAACCAAAATTATGTAATAAACACATTGTACAAAGCAAGTAACCCAATGAATGATTTGGTGTCGGACAGAATACTATTCCTATGAGCAATTGTAACCAAAATAACCATTTAAATAGTTTATATAAATGTAATTATAACTCAACCATTATGACAACTAACTGCTAATAAAGTTTACTGCAGCCAAACCTTGCTAATAACAGAGTAAAATGCAAAGTGAACTGCATCACAATAACTATAAGGTCCTAGTGACTATTTCAGTTATCAATCAGAGAACAATACATCTAAAATGTCTATGATATTAAGCATACTACCAAGTAACGCCATATAGGCATAGCAAGCCTGATTCATAAATGATAATTAAGGCATTTGACAAATAATGTAGGGAAAAAGCACACTGCCAATAGTGACTTAACCCACCAAGGTATAAATATACTATGTTAGAACCTTGTAATACACTTTTAAATAGGCCTTAATAAAAGTTCACGTTACTATTATACATACTACACTCGGCCTACGAGCATGTGAAAAGTAAGAGTTTATCAAGCTAATTTACCCAATGACAATATTAATATTTATAACATACTAATTCTCAGCAACAGAATGTAACAATTACTTTAGTGTACCGACTCTTAAAAATTATCCCAGGGCGCCAGTAATAAATAAACACAATTTGACTGTTATTAATTAAGTTTTTAATAACTAATTTGTATTTACATATTACAAAATTTGTAGATCATTACCTTTAATAAGTTTGCTATAAAATTTGTTTGTGCTTATTTCTTGGCTATGAATTCTTTGACTAATTGAGTCACCAAGTATGAGTTACATACATTTAAATTTAATATACAATAGTACAATAAGTGTTCATTTTATTATTTACTTGCATGTTGAATCCACTCTGCGCCGCGATGTAATCAATTCTACACGTTCCAGGCGGGTAGTCGACGTTAATCGTTGAGCCCTTATACTTGTTAGTTTTGCACTAATTGATACACTTGTTTCACAGGTATTAAACACCATTCACTTTGACAACTTAGTGATAACTACACATGTGCCGTATGCTAATACACTTGTTGAATACACAGTATATTCTTTTAAAAAGCTAAGTGCGTCTAACACCAGATTAATAACTGCTTATTGATCGACCGTCCCGCACCATGACGTTGACACATTTAAATCGCAATGTATTTCGATTTAACGATTGATGCTGTGTTAAGTAAAACTTGGATATGTTACCCGATTTTAACTTATCTTCTCTAATTTCTCTGCACGTTATTCTTGTAAACGATTATTAAATGTTTATAATATGTAGCTTTCACAATACTTAATATCGCGTTACCGTGACTGACTTACGTGGCGATTGAAATATACTTAATCAAATTACTGAGAAATTATTATTGCAACTAATACGAGTCTAATATCTGTAATCTCTCCGTTGACTACCCTAACTTCTTACACTCCGTATTTTTATATTTCGCTAAAACTACCCTCACTCAATATCGACAAACTACACGCCTATTGGTCTGACTTACCGCTAAATTCAAAACTACCCAATCTGTTTAACGGAACAGCCCGCGCAAAAAATGACGCTATCCGCTATTCGTCCACAAAATGCGCGTGAACACGTGGTATGAAACTCGCGTCACCTTCCATTTCACATATACGCTCTCTCTCTAAAATATAGCTCCCTATTGTTAGGTGCACTTAACTTTTACAACCTTAGTAAATGTTTCTTACACCCTAGCAAAATAATACAGTTTTATGACGGTCCGACCCGTCCGTGACAAAATATAAATTCTTAGCCGACTTACTGGCGTCAACGCAAGGTCGTCTTTTGAATATCTATCGCTCTTTACTACATATTTTAATGTTTTCTTACTTCTAAAGAAAACCACCGCTTTCTATAAATTTACATTTCTCCCTGGGTACCATATGACTTTGTCCCCGTAAAATTGTTAAGAATACAATTTTCCGTGATATCGTCCCCCGATAGAATCATATCAAAATTTTAATAGAATTTGGGATTGATTCTATTGATGCGTCCCTAATCCCCTGCTAAAATTTTATATTACTAACAATAATTTGTTTAACCCTTGCTATAATCTAGATTTGTTTGTACATCACATTATATTAATCACTCTTAATTTATTTAACATAACATGGTAATATTAGTTAGTTTACGATCTGTTGTTATACCCTAAGTGTCAACGGCATTTCAAGGTTTGTTTACATACAGACTCTCCGTCCCACCCTTGACAAACTGGTCAAACAACTACTTTTAAAATATTTTGCTTTACTCTCCCTTTCATCTCAACACATGTTACAATGACATTTTACCCTAACATCTGTTTACGTTCTACTTCCCTTAACTTACTCTTACAATGTAGTACATTCATAATAACTACGCTAATATCTTTTGGAATCCTTATACAATTTAATAATTAATAATGATTATCTTATTTATTACAACAGTATTCGAATCTTACAATTATTACATATGTAGACGTTGTGTGCTATTACAATCTGTTTAGTATCTATGTAGTATCAGTGTTCATGTGTGTAGTAATGGGTCCTTGCTTTTCTGGCATATTTGACAAGTTTTCGTAATTAATTTGGTAATCTTATTAACTGAGTTCCCCGTGAAATTTTCTTTGAACAGTTGATATGTACGACGATTTCCCACATGACTGTATGCCTGATGTAGTTCAGCAATCATATTGTGGCAAAGTTCATTGGTCAACATAAGTTCCATATCCCTTTTTCGCTTCGGTATAATTTGTCATTGTGCCAACTGTATTTTTGGGCAAGTTTATGTTGTTTATTGGCTCGTATTACGTCGATAATTCGCTTCAATTTCATGTCGGCTAGTTGATAACTTCTTATATTCTTGAGCTGCTCCTTAGCCTCCTTACTGATGCGGATGTTGATAAGATTGATCTCTAACTCCTCGGTTCGATCGATTGGTTGTTCCTCGTCCATGTCTTCAGGATGCCTGCTCAGGATGTCCGCCACGATGTTATCTCGCCCTTTGCAGTGAATGATGTCGAAATCATACTCCTGTATAGCGAGAATCCATCGCGTTATGCGGGAGTTATTTAGGTGGCACTTTTTATGAATATTAACGCCTTATTGTCAGTAATGATTGTAAAAGGCTTACCCAGTACGTAGGTCCTAAATTTTTGCAAACAGTATACAACACTCAGTAGCTCTAATTCTGTGGTGAAGTAATTACGCTCAGCTCCCCGTATCACGCGGCTTGTGTATGCGACTACTCCAATGTCGTTATTCTCGTCTAGCTGGTAAAGCTGGCCTCCCAACGCATAACGACTCGCATCCGTCTGTAGGTAGAAACGCTTGTTGGGGTCAGGATGCTTAAGAACCACTGATTCGATGAATTCCTTGACTCTCTCAAAATGCTGATCCATTTCCTTTGTCCATTTAAACGTGGTATTCTTTTTTAATAAGTTTAACAACGGTTGCGTCGCTTCGGCGTATTTATTGGTGAATCGGTTGTAAAAATTGGTTAAGCCCAGAAATCCTTTAAGTTGTTTTTGATTCTTTGGCTTCCGAAATTCCTGAATGGCTCTAATCTTATCTGGTGCGGCGGTAATACCCTCTGTTGTTAAGCGATATCCCAGGTAATCAATCTCCTTACGAAACAGCTGCGATTTTTTAAAGTTGACAGTTAAATTAGCTTGTTTGATGTCACGTAATAATAATTTTAAGTGCCGTAGGTGCTCTTCCACGCTATCCGAGATACATAAGCAGTCATCTACATATAAGATCGTAAATGCCTTCACTTCTTTCGACAATACTCGGTCCAAACCACGTGTTAAACTTGCTAGGCTAGTCTTCAATCCGAACGGCGTCACTGTGTACCGATAGCACTTGCCTTCGTACAAAAACCCAGTAAAATCTCTACATTCCTGATGCAATGGGATCTGCCAAAATGAGCTACGGAGGTCAATTGTGGACATGACTTTAATGTTACCACATTTTGCCAGTATCTCGTTAATTGGAATGGCTCCCTCATGGTCTGGAACTGTTACTGAATTCAGCTTACGGGCGTCCAAACATAATCTAACCGTCTGGTCTTTCTTTACGACAGTAACCATAGGGTTGACGTATGGACTCTGGGCCCTTTCAATAACACCATGCGCCTCCATTTTCTGGATTTCTGCCTTCACTGCTTCCTTGTATCTCATCGGAATCGGCCAACCTTTCTGACAGTAGGGTGTCCGATCGGTGACTTCGAATTTATGTTGATACGAGTTAATCCTACCTGGCGTATCCCGGAATACCATTTTATTATCCATCAAAATATGCTTTAGCTCGCTCCGTTCAGCTTCGGTTATGTCTGTGATAGTTTGTACCTTCTGTCCAATCAATTCTTCGATCTCTTCATCGGCAGATGCGAGTTCTACTCGTAGTATCTCCGCTGTAGTTCCTTCCTGGTTTTGGTCTCCCTGAATGATTAATCGTTTGTTGTTCAGGTCGATCACACACCCATTTTCTTCCAATAACCCTATGCCTAAGATACAATCTTTTATTAATTCTGGGACAACTACGAAGACACTATCGACTCTTAAACTTTCGATTTGGACAGTTAATAGGATTTGTTGTGTAACCCTTTTTGACTTATTGCCGGTTGCACCCTTAATTACGGTATTCGACAATTTTAACATTTCTAGATCACCTAATTCCTTTTTATTGTCTTTAAACCACTGTTCTGAGACAGCGTTTAATTGGCTCCCGGTGTCCAATAAGGCGCATGTAGACACACCGTTCAACGAGACACTTACTTCCGGACATTTATTAACTTTACATATTATGTTGACATCATCATCATCCATTAAATCATCTCTTAAATCTAGAAAAGTAGTGTTAATATATTTACTAATATTACTTAAGTCTACTTCATATTTACAGAACTTAGCTAGTTTTTTGGCATAACGGTATTAACTTTGTTACCGTTCGCACCCACTGGTCGATGGAATAGGTTCGTTCTCATTTTTAAACTTGTTTGTTCGTTTGGGGTAGTGTGAAGTGACTGGCCTACTTTCACTTTCATTTGTGCGCCCGTGCTCAGCTGGTCGCTCTCTCTCCTCTTCAACCCTCGTCCATGATTTACGATCTCGCCGTCCGTCATAGTACCCTCGGCTCGCCTCTCTGGTGTCACTTCTCAGACTCATAAATTCTAACAAGACCTGCTCGAATTCATTGATTGTCCCTACACCACGAGTAATTATCGCAACTCTTATTTCATGCGGATAATGTTTAGTAATTTTTCTAATTAAATACTTATCAGGTATTGGCGGAATTAATTGACGATTTTCTAACAGTTTACGCTCTAAATACTGGATCATGTTCATTCCATTCTCGGCGTGATACCTTCCGAATTCCAGTTCATTGCGTACTCTCTCTTGAATGACGTCATTCCAATATTTACTTATAAATGCGTCAGTGAAGTCCACAAAATTGTTAATGTTATCTTTTACTAACCTCCACCACACTGCTGCCTCTCCTTCAAGGTGTCTTGCTATCCACTTGATGTTTCCAGCATCTTGATAATGTTCTCTGAATATTTCATTCAATTCTTTAATAAATTCCATCGGGAAATCACCCGTGCCATTATATTTTATGTCCTTCACCTGTTCGTTTGTCATGCTCCGATTACATGGTGTATTGCTTATTGACGCTAGTTTAGTTCGCACTTCCTGTTGTATTTGTTGTAATTTAAGGTGTGTCTCGTCAGACTTGCTGTTGATTTTAGTTTCCAACTCTTTCAGTTTTTCGACCTTTAATTCATTTATAGCTGCCGTGTTATCTGCACATCTTTGATTGTTTACACTTACTGTTTCAATAATTATTTCAAAATTATTATTGTATTTTTCGTCAAGTTCTTTAATTTGTTGTTTTGTATTGGCACTAATTTCGGTACTAATCTTATCACAATTTTCTTCGATCTTATTATCAATATCTACTCTAAACTCCTGGAGAACTTTTTGGTTATTTGCTCTTTCTTGATTGAGTTGCGTGAATACTTCGTTTCTTAGTTCCATATTTTGTTTGTGCATCTGCTCTGATAATTGTTGCATTTGTTGTTTGTGTTGTGCCGCTTGTTGTGTTAGCTGTTGTGTTGTTTTTTCCGCCAGTTCTTTTATTTGTTCTTTTGTTTCTTTCGATTGTTGTTCAAGTCGTTGTGTTTGCTGTAATAGTTGTTCTTTTGTTTCTTTCGATTGTTGTTCAATTCGTTGTGTTTGTTGTACTAGTTGTTGAAGTATTGTACATATATCGGTGTCTTTGTTTTTCTCTGGTAATGTCTGATATACTGGTCTCTCTCTAACCTCTACTAGTGTTTCTTGTGTAATATGTTGTGTTTCTGCATTTTCTTCGTTCAGTCCCCGCGTCCTTGACTCTTCATTCCCCATTGAAATGTGTGCGATCGTCTGCGAATCTCCTATCTGATTGTTTATATCAAAGTCCATTTCGTTACCGTGGGATGTTGTTTCTGTATTCATGTTATTGTTTTCTCCGTGCGTGTTGTTCTGTGTGTTAATGTTTTTCCTACTCTTACTCCGCGTAATCATACAACTATATCTTATATTATTGTTATTCTTAATTCTACTTGATTCTTATTTTACTATTCTATTAGTGACTCAATAGTCCCACGTTCCGGGCGACAGAATGTAATACACTTTTAAATAGGCCTTAATAAAAGTTCACGTTACTATTATACATACTACACTCGGCCTACGAGCATGTGAAAAGTAAGAGTTTATCAAGCTAATTTACCCAATGACAATATTAATATTTATAACATACTAATTCTCAGCAACAGAATGTAACAATTACTTTAGTGTACCGACTCTTAAAAATTATCCCAGGGCGCCAGTAATAAATAAACACAATTTGACTGTTATTAATTAAGTTTTTAATAACTAATTTGTATTTACATATTACAAAATTTGTAGATCATTACCTTTAATAAGTTTGCTATAAAATTTGTTTGTGCTTATTTCTTGGCTATGAATTCTTTGACTAATTGAGTCACCAAGTATGAGTTACATACATTTAAATTTAATATACAATAGTACAATAAGTGTTCATTTTATTATTTACTTGCATGTTGAATCCACTCTGCGCCGCGATGTAATCAATTCTACACATTCCAGGCGGGTAGCCGACGTTAATCGTTGAGCCCTTATCCTTGTTAGTTTTGCACTAATTGATACACTTGTTTCACAGGTATTAAACACCATTCACTTTGACAACTTAGTGATAACTACACATGTGCCGTATGCTAATACACTTGTTGAATACACAGTATATTCTTTTAAAAAGCTAAGTGCGTCTAACACCAGATTAATAACTGCTTATTGATCGACCGTCCCGCACCATGACGTTGACACATTTAAATCGCAATGTATTTCGATTTAACGATTGATGCTGTGTTAAGTAAAACTTGGATATGTTACCCGATTTTAACTTATCTTCTCTAATTTCTCTGCACGTTATTCTTGTAAACGATTATTAAATGTTTATAATATGTAGCTTTCACAATACTTAATATCGCGTTACCGTGACTGACTTACGTGGCGATTGAAATATACTTAATCAAATTACTGAGAAATTATTATTGCAACTAATACGAGTCTAATATCTGTAATCTCTCCGTTGACTACCCTAACTTCTTACACTCCGTATTTTTATATTTCGCTAAAACTACCCTCACTCAATATCGACAAACTACACGCCTATTGGTCTGACTTACCGCTAAATTCAAAACTACCCAATCTGTTTAACGGAACAGCCCGCGCAAAAAATGACGCTATCCGCTATTCGTCCACAAAATGCGCGTGAACACGTGGTATGAAACTTCGCGTCACCTTCCATTTCACATATACGCTCTCTCTCTAAAATATAGCTCCCTATTGTTAGGTGCACTTAACTTTTACAACCTTAGTAAATGTTTCTTACACCCTAGCAAAATAATACAGTTTTATGACGGTCCGACCCGTCCGTGACAAAATATAAATTCTTAGCTGACTTACTGGCGTCAACGCAAGGTCGTCTTTTGAATATCTATCGCTCTTTACTACATATTTTAATGTTTTCTTACTTCTAAAGAAAACCACCGCTTTCTATAAATTTACATTTCTCCCAGGGTACCATATGACTTTGTCCCCGTAAAATTGTTAAGAATACAATTTTCCGTGATAACCTAATCAAATATTGTTATTAATAGGATACAAGAAAAACTAAAATGTATGACAATACTACCAAGTAAAGCCATATAGGCATAGCAGGCCTGATTCATATTGTAACAGTACATATGTCACCACATCCACCTAAGTACTGAAAATTAATTTGATGGCCACCACTAGAAAAAATACATTAAAAGGTCTAGAATACCACCAAGTATACTAAAGAAAAGTACCATAAGTTAGAATAAGTGAAGCATCATTGAAAGGAATTCACTAGTAAATGCACCAAAAAAGAAGAAAAGAAGAATAAAGACGAGACGACCGACATACTATACCCAATAGATCAGTGAGAAGGACACAACACAAAAAAAAGAAGAAAGAAAAATCAGTGAGGAGGACAAGACAACAAAAGAAGAAAGAAGAGTCAGGAAGAAGAACACAACAAGGACAACTTCAAGAAAGAAGAAGGAAGAACCAGCGTGAAGAAGACAAGTGCAAACCTCATCATGTATAAAATGAACAATAGTGAGGAGGAGATCAGTGAAGAAAGAAGAAGGAAGAAGGAAGATCACCAGAGCAAACACAGGAACAATAAGGGAAGAAAATTGAAGTAAAACACACTAACATAAACCTTGAAAGAATATTTGTATTAAGAAGAAGGAAGAAATGTTAGTTAATTATATGATATGAATCCCTAAGCTGTATGACAAAGTCAACATTGACAACAACTCATTTAATGAACACATTTATTGTTTATGTAAACCACATTATTGTAAATAAGTATTAAATATTGTAAATAAGGAGTCACAAGCAAACTGAATAAGGACAAGATGAGTTTATGATAGCTAAATGATGTGTAGTTATAGAATAAACAGAGGAATATGCAACCAAAATAGTGAATGACCAATTGTACAGTGGGAATGATGTACATACAAACCCACTAATTAACAACAAATAAGATAATACAGTAGTAAACTAAATATGAACTATTGATAACCAATAACCAATGTACAAACATGAAATGAAAACCAGTCGAATAGTTTAAGATAGAAATATACAGCCATAAACAACTTTTCAATGTTTACTGAACCTATGACATAACCTAATCTGGGCATCCAGTTTTCAATAAAACTTGAAAAAAAATGAACCAAAACAATGTTAGACCAAAATGTAATGAGCTAGGAAGTAAATAGAGCATATAAGGAATGTTTTGTACACGATAGCTAATAGTATAATAGTATATAAAAGATATATTTAAGTAATACAAGTATGACCAAATGCTTGTAATGGGAAAGTGACACTATGCAACCAAAATTATGTAATAAACACATTGTACAAAGCAAGTAACCCAATGAATGATTTGGTGTCGGACAGAATACTATTCCTATGAGCAATTGTAACCAAAATAACCATTTAAATAGTTTATATAAATGTAATTATAACTCAACCATTATGACAACTAACTGCTAATAAAGTTTACTGCAGCCAAACCTTGCTAATAACAGAGTAAAATGCAAAGTGAACTGCATCACAATAACTATAAGGTCCTAGTGACTATTTCAGTTATCAATCAGAGAACAATACATCTAAAATGTCTATGATATTAAGCATACTACCAAGTAACGCCATATAGGCATAGCAAGCCTGATTCATAAATGATAATTAAGGCATTTGACAAATAATGTAGGGAAAAAGCACACTGCCAATAGTGACTTAACCCACCAAGGTATAAATATACTATGTTAGAACCTTGTAATACACTTTTAAATAGGCCTTAATAAAAGTTCACGTTACTATTATACATACTACACTCGGCCTACGAGCATGTGAAAAGTAAGAGTTTATCAAGCTAATTTACCCAATGACAATATTAATATTTATAACATACTAATTCTCAGCAACAGAATGTAACAATTACTTTAGTGTACCGACTCTTAAAAATTATCCCAGGGCGCCAGTAATAAATAAACACAATTTGACTGTTATTAATTAAGTTTTTAATAACTAATTTGTATTTACATATTACAAAATTTGTAGATCATTACCTTTAATAAGTTTGCTATAAAATTTGTTTGTGCTTATTTCTTGGCTATGAATTCTTTGACTAATTGAGTCACCAAGTATGAGTTACATACATTTAAATTTAATATACAATAGTACAATAAGTGTTCATTTTATTATTTACTTGCATGTTGAATCCACTCTGCGCCGCGATGTAATCAATTCTACACGTTCCAGGCGGGTAGTCGACGTTAATCGTTGAGCCCTTATACTTGTTAGTTTTGCACTAATTGATACACTTGTTTCACAGGTATTAAACACCATTCACTTTGACAACTTAGTGATAACTACACATGTGCCGTATGCTAATACACTTGTTGAATACACAGTATATTCTTTTAAAAAGCTAAGTGCGTCTAACACCAGATTAATAACTGCTTATTGATCGACCGTCCCGCACCATGACGTTGACACATTTAAATCGCAATGTATTTCGATTTAACGATTGATGCTGTGTTAAGTAAAACTTGGATATGTTACCCGATTTTAACTTATCTTCTCTAATTTCTCTGCACGTTATTCTTGTAAACGATTATTAAATGTTTATAATATGTAGCTTTCACAATACTTAATATCGCGTTACCGTGACTGACTTACGTGGCGATTGAAATATACTTAATCAAATTACTGAGAAATTATTATTGCAACTAATACGAGTCTAATATCTGTAATCTCTCCGTTGACTACCCTAACTTCTTACACTCCGTATTTTTATATTTCGCTAAAACTACCCTCACTCAATATCGACAAACTACACGCCTATTGGTCTGACTTACCGCTAAATTCAAAACTACCCAATCTGTTTAACGGAACAGCCCGCGCAAAAAATGACGCTATCCGCTATTCGTCCACAAAATGCGCGTGAACACGTGGTATGAAACTCGCGTCACCTTCCATTTCACATATACGCTCTCTCTCTAAAATATAGCTCCCTATTGTTAGGTGCACTTAACTTTTACAACCTTAGTAAATGTTTCTTACACCCTAGCAAAATAATACAGTTTTATGACGGTCCGACCCGTCCGTGACAAAATATAAATTCTTAGCCGACTTACTGGCGTCAACGCAAGGTCGTCTTTTGAATATCTATCGCTCTTTACTACATATTTTAATGTTTTCTTACTTCTAAAGAAAACCACCGCTTTCTATAAATTTACATTTCTCCCTGGGTACCATATGACTTTGTCCCCGTAAAATTGTTAAGAATACAATTTTCCGTGATATCGTCCCCCGATAGAATCATATCAAAATTTTAATAGAATTTGGGATTGATTCTATTGATGCGTCCCTAATCCCCTGCTAAAATTTTATATTACTAACAATAATTTGTTTAACCCTTGCTATAATCTAGATTTGTTTGTACATCACATTATATTAATCACTCTTAATTTATTTAACATAACATGGTAATATTAGTTAGTTTACGATCTGTTGTTATACCCTAAGTGTCAACGGCATTTCAAGGTTTGTTTACATACAGACTCTCCGTCCCACCCTTGACAAACTGGTCAAACAACTACTTTTAAAATATTTTGCTTTACTCTCCCTTTCATCTCAACACATGTTACAATGACATTTTACCCTAACATCTGTTTACGTTCTACTTCCCTTAACTTACTCTTACAATGTAGTACATTCATAATAACTACGCTAATATCTTTTGGAATCCTTATACAATTTAATAATTAATAATGATTATCTTATTTATTACAACAGTATTCGAATCTTACAATTATTACATATGTAGACGTTGTGTGCTATTACAATCTGTTTAGTATCTATGTAGTATCAGTGTTCATGTGTGTAGTAATGGGTCCTTGCTTTTCTGGCATATTTGACAAGTTTTCGTAATTAATTTGGTAATCTTATTAACTGAGTTCCCCGTGAAATTTTCTTTGAACAGTTGATATGTACGACGATTTCCCACATGACTGTATGCCTGATGTAGTTCAGCAATCATATTGTGGCAAAGTTCATTGGTCAACATAAGTTCCATATCCCTTTTTCGCTTCGGTATAATTTGTCATTGTGCCAACTGTATTTTTGGGCAAGTTTATGTTGTTTATTGGCTCGTATTACGTCGATAATTCGCTTCAATTTCATGTCGGCTAGTTGATAACTTCTTATATTCTTGAGCTGCTCCTTAGCCTCCTTACTGATGCGGATGTTGATAAGATTGATCTCTAACTCCTCGGTTCGATCGATTGGTTGTTCCTCGTCCATGTCTTCAGGATGCCTGCTCAGGATGTCCGCCACGATGTTATCTCGCCCTTTGCAGTGAATGATGTCGAAATCATACTCCTGTATAGCGAGAATCCATCGCGTTATGCGGGAGTTATTTAGGTGGCACTTTTTATGAATATTAACGCCTTATTGTCAGTAATGATTGTAAAAGGCTTACCCAGTACGTAGGTCCTAAATTTTTGCAAACAGTATACAACACTCAGTAGCTCTAATTCTGTGGTGAAGTAATTACGCTCAGCTCCCCGTATCACGCGGCTTGTGTATGCGACTACTCCAATGTCGTTATTCTCGTCTAGCTGGTAAAGCTGGCCTCCCAACGCATAACGACTCGCATCCGTCTGTAGGTAGAAACGCTTGTTGGGGTCAGGATGCTTAAGAACCACTGATTCGATGAATTCCTTGACTCTCTCAAAATGCTGATCCATTTCCTTTGTCCATTTAAACGTGGTATTCTTTTTTAATAAGTTTAACAACGGTTGCGTCGCTTCGGCGTATTTATTGGTGAATCGGTTGTAAAAATTGGTTAAGCCCAGAAATCCTTTAAGTTGTTTTTGATTCTTTGGCTTCCGAAATTCCTGAATGGCTCTAATCTTATCTGGTGCGGCGGTAATACCCTCTGTTGTTAAGCGATATCCCAGGTAATCAATCTCCTTACGAAACAGCTGCGATTTTTTAAAGTTGACAGTTAAATTAGCTTGTTTGATGTCACGTAATAATAATTTTAAGTGCCGTAGGTGCTCTTCCACGCTATCCGAGATACATAAGCAGTCATCTACATATAAGATCGTAAATGCCTTCACTTCTTTCGACAATACTCGGTCCAAACCACGTGTTAAACTTGCTAGGCTAGTCTTCAATCCGAACGGCGTCACTGTGTACCGATAGCACTTGCCTTCGTACAAAAACCCAGTAAAATCTCTACATTCCTGATGCAATGGGATCTGCCAAAATGAGCTACGGAGGTCAATTGTGGACATGACTTTAATGTTACCACATTTTGCCAGTATCTCGTTAATTGGAATGGCTCCCTCATGGTCTGGAACTGTTACTGAATTCAGCTTACGGGCGTCCAAACATAATCTAACCGTCTGGTCTTTCTTTACGACAGTAACCATAGGGTTGACGTATGGACTCTGGGCCCTTTCAATAACACCATGCGCCTCCATTTTCTGGATTTCTGCCTTCACTGCTTCCTTGTATCTCATCGGAATCGGCCAACCTTTCTGACAGTAGGGTGTCCGATCGGTGACTTCGAATTTATGTTGATACGAGTTAATCCTACCTGGCGTATCCCGGAATACCATTTTATTATCCATCAAAATATGCTTTAGCTCGCTCCGTTCAGCTTCGGTTATGTCTGTGATAGTTTGTACCTTCTGTCCAATCAATTCTTCGATCTCTTCATCGGCAGATGCGAGTTCTACTCGTAGTATCTCCGCTGTAGTTCCTTCCTGGTTTTGGTCTCCCTGAATGATTAATCGTTTGTTGTTCAGGTCGATCACACACCCATTTTCTTCCAATAACCCTATGCCTAAGATACAATCTTTTATTAATTCTGGGACAACTACGAAGACACTATCGACTCTTAAACTTTCGATTTGGACAGTTAATAGGATTTGTTGTGTAACCCTTTTTGACTTATTGCCGGTTGCACCCTTAATTACGGTATTCGACAATTTTAACATTTCTAGATCACCTAATTCCTTTTTATTGTCTTTAAACCACTGTTCTGAGACAGCGTTTAATTGGCTCCCGGTGTCCAATAAGGCGCATGTAGACACACCGTTCAACGAGACACTTACTTCCGGACATTTATTAACTTTACATATTATGTTGACATCATCATCATCCATTAAATCATCTCTTAAATCTAGAAAAGTAGTGTTAATATATTTACTAATATTACTTAAGTCTACTTCATATTTACAGAACTTAGCTAGTTTTTTGGCATAACGGTATTAACTTTGTTACCGTTCGCACCCACTGGTCGATGGAATAGGTTCGTTCTCATTTTTAAACTTGTTTGTTCGTTTGGGGTAGTGTGAAGTGACTGGCCTACTTTCACTTTCATTTGTGCGCCCGTGCTCAGCTGGTCGCTCTCTCTCCTCTTCAACCCTCGTCCATGATTTACGATCTCGCCGTCCGTCATAGTACCCTCGGCTCGCCTCTCTGGTGTCACTTCTCAGACTCATAAATTCTAACAAGACCTGCTCGAATTCATTGATTGTCCCTACACCACGAGTAATTATCGCAACTCTTATTTCATGCGGATAATGTTTAGTAATTTTTCTAATTAAATACTTATCAGGTATTGGCGGAATTAATTGACGATTTTCTAACAGTTTACGCTCTAAATACTGGATCATGTTCATTCCATTCTCGGCGTGATACCTTCCGAATTCCAGTTCATTGCGTACTCTCTCTTGAATGACGTCATTCCAATATTTACTTATAAATGCGTCAGTGAAGTCCACAAAATTGTTAATGTTATCTTTTACTAACCTCCACCACACTGCTGCCTCTCCTTCAAGGTGTCTTGCTATCCACTTGATGTTTCCAGCATCTTGATAATGTTCTCTGAATATTTCATTCAATTCTTTAATAAATTCCATCGGGAAATCACCCGTGCCATTATATTTTATGTCCTTCACCTGTTCGTTTGTCATGCTCCGATTACATGGTGTATTGCTTATTGACGCTAGTTTAGTTCGCACTTCCTGTTGTATTTGTTGTAATTTAAGGTGTGTCTCGTCAGACTTGCTGTTGATTTTAGTTTCCAACTCTTTCAGTTTTTCGACCTTTAATTCATTTATAGCTGCCGTGTTATCTGCACATCTTTGATTGTTTACACTTACTGTTTCAATAATTATTTCAAAATTATTATTGTATTTTTCGTCAAGTTCTTTAATTTGTTGTTTTGTATTGGCACTAATTTCGGTACTAATCTTATCACAATTTTCTTCGATCTTATTATCAATATCTACTCTAAACTCCTGGAGAACTTTTTGGTTATTTGCTCTTTCTTGATTGAGTTGCGTGAATACTTCGTTTCTTAGTTCCATATTTTGTTTGTGCATCTGCTCTGATAATTGTTGCATTTGTTGTTTGTGTTGTGCCGCTTGTTGTGTTAGCTGTTGTGTTGTTTTTTCCGCCAGTTCTTTTATTTGTTCTTTTGTTTCTTTCGATTGTTGTTCAAGTCGTTGTGTTTGCTGTAATAGTTGTTCTTTTGTTTCTTTCGATTGTTGTTCAATTCGTTGTGTTTGTTGTACTAGTTGTTGAAGTATTGTACATATATCGGTGTCTTTGTTTTTCTCTGGTAATGTCTGATATACTGGTCTCTCTCTAACCTCTACTAGTGTTTCTTGTGTAATATGTTGTGTTTCTGCATTTTCTTCGTTCAGTCCCCGCGTCCTTGACTCTTCATTCCCCATTGAAATGTGTGCGATCGTCTGCGAATCTCCTATCTGATTGTTTATATCAAAGTCCATTTCGTTACCGTGGGATGTTGTTTCTGTATTCATGTTATTGTTTTCTCCGTGCGTGTTGTTCTGTGTGTTAATGTTTTTCCTACTCTTACTCCGCGTAATCATACAACTATATCTTATATTATTGTTATTCTTAATTCTACTTGATTCTTATTTTACTATTCTATTAGTGACTCAATAGTCCCACGTTCCGGGCGACAGAATGTAATACACTTTTAAATAGGCCTTAATAAAAGTTCACGTTACTATTATACATACTACACTCGGCCTACGAGCATGTGAAAAGTAAGAGTTTATCAAGCTAATTTACCCAATGACAATATTAATATTTATAACATACTAATTCTCAGCAACAGAATGTAACAATTACTTTAGTGTACCGACTCTTAAAAATTATCCCAGGGCGCCAGTAATAAATAAACACAATTTGACTGTTATTAATTAAGTTTTTAATAACTAATTTGTATTTACATATTACAAAATTTGTAGATCATTACCTTTAATAAGTTTGCTATAAAATTTGTTTGTGCTTATTTCTTGGCTATGAATTCTTTGACTAATTGAGTCACCAAGTATGAGTTACATACATTTAAATTTAATATACAATAGTACAATAAGTGTTCATTTTATTATTTACTTGCATGTTGAATCCACTCTGCGCCGCGATGTAATCAATTCTACACATTCCAGGCGGGTAGCCGACGTTAATCGTTGAGCCCTTATCCTTGTTAGTTTTGCACTAATTGATACACTTGTTTCACAGGTATTAAACACCATTCACTTTGACAACTTAGTGATAACTACACATGTGCCGTATGCTAATACACTTGTTGAATACACAGTATATTCTTTTAAAAAGCTAAGTGCGTCTAACACCAGATTAATAACTGCTTATTGATCGACCGTCCCGCACCATGACGTTGACACATTTAAATCGCAATGTATTTCGATTTAACGATTGATGCTGTGTTAAGTAAAACTTGGATATGTTACCCGATTTTAACTTATCTTCTCTAATTTCTCTGCACGTTATTCTTGTAAACGATTATTAAATGTTTATAATATGTAGCTTTCACAATACTTAATATCGCGTTACCGTGACTGACTTACGTGGCGATTGAAATATACTTAATCAAATTACTGAGAAATTATTATTGCAACTAATACGAGTCTAATATCTGTAATCTCTCCGTTGACTACCCTAACTTCTTACACTCCGTATTTTTATATTTCGCTAAAACTACCCTCACTCAATATCGACAAACTACACGCCTATTGGTCTGACTTACCGCTAAATTCAAAACTACCCAATCTGTTTAACGGAACAGCCCGCGCAAAAAATGACGCTATCCGCTATTCGTCCACAAAATGCGCGTGAACACGTGGTATGAAACTTCGCGTCACCTTCCATTTCACATATACGCTCTCTCTCTAAAATATAGCTCCCTATTGTTAGGTGCACTTAACTTTTACAACCTTAGTAAATGTTTCTTACACCCTAGCAAAATAATACAGTTTTATGACGGTCCGACCCGTCCGTGACAAAATATAAATTCTTAGCTGACTTACTGGCGTCAACGCAAGGTCGTCTTTTGAATATCTATCGCTCTTTACTACATATTTTAATGTTTTCTTACTTCTAAAGAAAACCACCGCTTTCTATAAATTTACATTTCTCCCAGGGTACCATATGACTTTGTCCCCGTAAAATTGTTAAGAATACAATTTTCCGTGATAACCTAATCAAATATTGTTATTAATAGGATACAAGAAAAACTAAAATGTATGACAATACTACCAAGTAAAGCCATATAGGCATAGCAGGCCTGATTCATATTGTAACAGTACATATGTCACCACATCCACCTAAGTACTGAAAATTAATTTGATGGCCACCACTAGAAAAAATACATTAAAAGGTCTAGAATACCACCAAGTATACTAAAGAAAAGTACCATAAGTTAGAATAAGTGAAGCATCATTGAAAGGAATTCACTAGTAAATGCACCAAAAAAGAAGAAAAGAAGAATAAAGACGAGACGACCGACATACTATACCCAATAGATCAGTGAGAAGGACACAACACAAAAAAAAGAAGAAAGAAAAATCAGTGAGGAGGACAAGACAACAAAAGAAGAAAGAAGAGTCAGGAAGAAGAACACAACAAGGACAACTTCAAGAAAGAAGAAGGAAGAACCAGCGTGAAGAAGACAAGTGCAAACCTCATCATGTATAAAATGAACAATAGTGAGGAGGAGATCAGTGAAGAAAGAAGAAGGAAGAAGGAAGATCACCAGAGCAAACACAAGAAGAATAAGGGAAGAAAATTGAAGTAAAACACACTAACATAAACCTTGAAAGAATATTTGTATTAAGAAGAAGGAAGAAATGTTAGTTAATTATATGATATGAATCCCTAAGCTGTATGACAAAGTCAACATTGACAACAACTCATTTAATGAACACATTTATTGTTTATGTAAACCACATTATTGTAAATAAGTATTAAATATTGTAAATAAGGAGTCACAAGCAAACTGAATAAGGACAAGATGAGTTTATGATAGCTAAATGATGTGTAGTTATAGAATAAACAGAGGAATATGCAACCAAAATAGTGAATGACCAATTGTACAGTGGGAATGATGTACATACAAACCCACTAATTAACAACAAATAAGATAATACAGTAGTAAACTAAATATGAACTATTGATAACCAATAACCAATGTACAAACATGAAATGAAAACCAGTCGAATAGTTTAAGATAGAAATATACAGCCATAAACAACTTTTCAATGTTTACTGAACCTATGACATAACCTAATCTGGGCATCCAGTTTTCAATAAAACTTGATAAAAAATGAACCAAAACAATGTTAGACCAAAATGTAATGAGCTAGGAAGTAAATAGAGCATATAAGGAATGTTTTGTACACGATAGCTAATAGTATAATAGTATATAAAAGATATATTTAAGTAATACAAGTATGACCAAATGCTTGTAATGGCAAAGTGACACTATGCAACCAAAATTATGTAATAAACACATTGTACAAAGCAAGTAACCCAATGAATGATTTGGTGTCGGACAGAATACTATTCCTATGAGCAATTGTAACCAAAATAACCATTTAAATAGTTTATATAAATGTAATTATAACTCAACCATTATGACAACTAACTGCTAATAAAGTTTACTGCAGCCAAACCTTGCTAATAACAGTAAAATGCAAAGTGAACTGCATCACAATAACTATAAGGTCCTAGTGACTATTTCAGTTATCAATCAGAGAACAATACATCTAAAATGTCTATGATATTAAGCATACTACCAAGTAACGCCATATAGGCATAGCAAGCCTGATTCATAAATGATAATTAAGGCATTTGACAAATAATGTAGGGAAAAAGCACACTGCCAATAGTGACTTAACCCACCAAGGTATAAATATACTATGTTAGAACCTAATCAAATATTGTTATTAATAGGATATAAGAAAAACTAAAATGTATGACAATACTACCAAGTAAAGCCATATAGGCATAGCAGGCCTGATTCATATTGTAACAGTACATATGTCACCACATCCACCTAAGTACTGAAAATTAATTTGATGGCCACCACTAGAAAAAATACATTAAAAGGTCTAGAATACCACCAAGTATACTAAAGAAAAGTACCATAAGTTAGAATAAGTGAAGCATCATTGAAAGGAATTCACTAGTAAATGCACCAAAAAAGAAGAAAAGAAGAATAAAGACGAGACGACCGACATACTATACCCAATAGATCAGTGAGAAGGACACAACACAACCAAAAGAAGAAAGAAAAATCAGTGAGGAGGACAAGACAACAAAAGAAGAAAGAAGAGTCAGGAAGAAGAACACAACAAGGACAACTTCAAGAAAGAAGAAGGAAGAACCAGCGTGAAGAAGACAAGTGCAAACCTCATCATGTATAAAATGAACAATAGTGAGGAGGAGATCAGTGAAGAAAGAAGAAGGAAGAAGGAAGATCACCAGAGCAAACACAAGAAGAATAAGGGAAGAAAATTGAAGTAAAACACACTAACATAAACCTTGAAAGAATATTTGTATTAAGAAGAAGGAAGAAATGTTAGTTAATTATATGATATGAATCCCTAAGCTGTATGACAAAGTCAACATTGACAACAACTCATTTAATGAACACATTTATTGTTTATGTAAACCACATTATTGTAAATAAGTATTAAATATTGTAAATAAGGAGTCACAAGCAAACTGAATAAGGACAAGATGAGTTTATGATAGCTAAATGATGTGTAGTTATAGAATAAACAGAGGAATATGCAACCAAAATAGTGAATGACCAATTGTACAGTGGGAATGATGTACATACAAACCCACTAATTAACAACAAATAAGATAATACAGTAGTAAACTAAATATGAACTATTGATAACCAATAACCAATGTACAAACATGAAATGAAAACCAGTCGAATAGTTTAAGATAGAAATATACAGCCATAAACAACTTTTCAATGTTTACTGAACCTATGACATAACCTAATCTGGGCATCCAGTTTTCAATAAAACTTGATAAAAAATGAACCAAAACAATGTTAGACCAAAATGTAATGAGCTAGGAAGTAAATAGAGCATATAAGGAATGTTTTGTACACGATAGCTAATAGTATAATAGTATATAAAAGATATATTTAAGTAATACAAGTATGACCAAATGCTTGTAATGGCAAAGTGACACTATGCAACCAAAATTATGTAATAAACACATTGTACAAAGCAAGTAACCCAATGAATGATTTGGTGTCGGACAGAATACTATTCCTATGAGCAATTGTAACCAAAATAACCATTTAAATAGTTTATATAAATGTAATTATAACTCAACCATTATGACAACTAACTGCTAATAAAGTTTACTGCAGCCAAACCTTGCTAATAACAGAGTAAAATGCAAAGTGAACTGCATCACAATAACTATAAGGTCCTAGTGACTATTTCAGTTATCAATCAGAGAACAATACATCTAAAATGTCTATGATATTAAGCATACTACCAAGTAACGCCATATAGGCATAGCAAGCCTGATTCATAAATGATAATTAAGGCATTTGACAAATAATGTAGGGAAAAAGCACACTGCCAATAGTGACTTAACCCACCAAGGTATAAATATACTATGTTAGAACCTAATCAAATATTGTTATTAATAGGATATAAGAAAAACCAAAATGTATGACAATACTACCAAGTAAAGCCATATAGGCATAGCAGGCCTGATTCATATTGTAACAGTACATATGTCACCACATCCACCTAAGTACTGAAAATTAATTTGATGGCCACCACTAGAAAAAATACATTAAAAGGTCTAGAATACCACCAAGTATACTAAAGAAAAGTACCATAAGTTAGAATAAGTGAAGCATCATTGAAAGGAATTCACTAGTAAATGCACCAAAAAAGAAGAAAAGAAGAATAAAGACGAGACGACCGACATACTATACCCAATAGATCAGTGAGAAGGACACAACACAACCAAAATAAGAAAGAAAAATCAGTGAGGAGGACAAGACAACAAAAGAAGAAAGAAGAGTCAGGAAGAAGAACACAACAAGGACAACTTCAAGAAAGAAGAAGGAAGAACCAGCGTGAAGAAGACAAGTGCAAACCTCATCATGTATAAAATGAACAATAGTGAGGAGGAGATCAGTGAAGAAAGAAGAAGGAAGAAGGAAGATCACCAGAGCAAACACAAGAAGGATAAGGGAAGAAAATTGAAGTAAAACACACTAACATAAACCTTGAAAGAATATTTGTATTAAGAAGAAGGAAGAAATGTTAGTTAATTATATGATATGAATCCCTAAGCTGTATGACAAAGTCAACATTGACAACAACTCATTTAATGAACACATTTATTGTTTATGTAAACCACATTATTGTAAATAAGTATTAAATATTGTAAATAAGGAGTCACAAGCAAACTGAATAAGGACAAGATGAGTTTATGATAGCTAAATGATGTGTAGTTATAGAATAAACAGAGGAATATGCAACCAAAATAGTGAATGACCAATTGTACAGTGGGAATGATGTACATACAAACCCACTAATTAACAACAAATAAGATAATACAGTAGTAAACTAAATATGAACTATTGATAACCAATAACCAATGTACAAACATGAAATGAAAACCAGTCGAATAGTTTAAGATAGAAATATACAGCCATAAACAACTTTTCAATGTTTACTGAACCTATGACATAACCTAATCTGGGCATCCAGTTTTCAATAAAACTTGATAAAAAATGAACCAAAACAATGTTAGACCAAAATGTAATGAGCTAGGAAGTAAATAGAGCATATAAGGAATGTTTTGTACACGATAGCTAATAGTATAATAGTATATAAAAGATATATTTAAGTAATACAAGTATGACCAAATGCTTGTAATGGCAAAGTGACACTATGCAACCAAAATTATGTAATAAACACATTGTACAAAGCAAGTAACCCAATGAATGATTTGGTGTCGGACAGAATACTATTCCTATGAGCAATTGTAACCAAAATAACCATTTAAATAGTTTATATAAATGTAATTATAACTCAACCATTATGACAACTAACTGCTAATAAAGTTTACTGCAGCCAAACCTTGCTAATAACAGAGTAAAATGCAAAGTGAACTGCATCACAATAACTATAAGGTCCTAGTGACTATTTCAGTTATCAATCAGAGAACAATACATCTAAAATGTCTATGATATTAAGCATACTACCAAGTAACGCCATATAGGCATAGCAAGCCTGATTCATAAATGATAATTAAGGCATTTGACAAATAATGTAGGGAAAAAGCACACTGCCAATAGTGACTTAACCCACCAAGGTATAAATATACTATGTTAGAACCTAATCAAATATTGTTATTAATAGGATATAAGAAAAACCAAAATGTATGACAATACTACCAAGTAAAGCCATATAGGCATAGCAGGCCTGATTCATATTGTAACAGTACATATGTCACCACATCCACCTAAGTACTGAAAATTAATTTGATGGCCACCACTAGAAAAAATACATTAAAAGGTCTAGAATACCACCAAGTATACTAAAGAAAAGTACCATAAGTTAGAATAAGTGAAGCATCATTGAAAGGAATTCACTAGTAAATGCACCAAAAAAGAAGAAAAGAAGAATAAAGACGAGACGACCGACATACTATACCCAATAGATCAGTGAGAAGGACACAACACAACCAAAAGAAGAAAGAAAAATCAGTGAGGAGGACAAGACAACAAAAGAAGAAAGAAGAGTCAGGAAGAAGAACACAACAAGGACAACTTCAAGAAAGAAGAAGGAAGAACCAGCGTGAAGAAGACAAGTGCAAACCTCATCATGTATAAAATGAACAATAGTGAGGAGGAGATCAGTAAAGAAAGAAGAAGGAAGAAGGAAGATCACCAGAGCAAACACAAGAAGAATAAGGGAAGAAAATTGAAGTAAAACACACTAACATAAACCTTGAAAGAATATTTGTATTAAGAGGAAGGAAGAAATGTTAGTTAATTATATGATATGAATCCCTAAGCTGTATGACAAAGTCAACATTGACAACAACTCATTTAATGAACACATTTATTGTTTATGTAAACCACATTATTGTAAATAAGTATTAAATATTGTAAATAAGGAGTCACAAGCAAACTGAATAAGGACAAGATGAGTTTATGATAGCTAAATGATGTGTAGTTATAGAATAAACAGAGGAATATGCAACCAAAATAGTGAATGACCAATTGTACAGTGGGAATGATGTACATACAAACCCACTAATTAACAACAAATAAGATAATACAGTAGTAAACTAAATATGAACTATTGATAACCAATAACCAATGTACAAACATGAAATGAAAACCAGTCGAATAGTTTAAGATAGAAATATACAGCCATAAACAACTTTTCAATGTTTACTGAACCTATGACATAACCTAATCTGGGCATCCAGTTTTCAATAAAACTTGAAAAAAAATGAACCAAAACAATGTTAGACCAAAATGTAATGAGCTAGGAAGTAAATAGAGCATATAAGGAATGTTTTGTACACGATAGCTAATAGTATAATAGTATATAAAAGATATATTTAAGTAATACAAGTATGACCAAATGCTTGTAATGGCAAAGTGACACTATGCAACCAAAATTATGTAATAAACACATTGTACAAAGCAAGTAACCCAATGAATGATTTGGTGTCGGACAGAATACTATTCCTATGAGCAATTGTAACCAAAATAACCATTTAAATAGTTTATATAAATGTAATTATAACTCAACCATTATGACAACTAACTGCTAATAAAGTTTACTGCAGCCAAACCTTGCTAATAACAGAGTAAAATGCAAAGTGAACTGCATCACAATAACTATAAGGTCCTAGTGACTATTTCAGTTATCAATCAGAGAACAATACATCTAAAATGTCTATGATATTAAGCATACTACCAAGTAACGCCATATAGGCATAGCAAGCCTGATTCATAAATGATAATTAAGGCATTTGACAAATAATGTAGGGAAAAAGGACACTGCCAATAGTGACTTAACCCACCAAGGTATAAATATACTATGTTAGAACCTAATCAAATATTGTTATTAATAGGATATAAGAAAAACCAAAATGTATGACAATACTACCAAGTAAAGCCATATAGGCATAGCAGGCCTGATTCATATTGTAACAGTACATATGTCACCACATCCACCTAAGTACTGAAAATTAATTTGATGACCACCACTAGAAAAAATACATTAAAAGGTCTAGAATACCACCAAGTATACTAAAAAAAAAGTACCATAAGTTAGAATAAGTGAAGCATCATTGAAAGGAATTCACTAGTAAATGCACCAAAAAAGAAGAAAAGAAGAATAAAGACGAGACGACCGACATACTATACCCAATAGATCAGTGAGAAGGACACAACACAACCAAAAGAAGAAAGAAAAATCAGTGAGGAGGACAAGACAACAAAAGAAGAAAGAAGAGTCAGGAAGAAGAACACAACAAGGACAACTTCAAGAAAGAAGAAGGAAGAACCAGCGTGAAGAAGACAAGTGCAAACCTCATCATGTATAAAATGAACAATAGTGAGGAGGAGATCAGTGAAGAAAGAAGAAGGAAGAAGGAAGATCACCAGAGCAAACACAAGAAGAATAAGGGAAGAAAATTTTAGTAAAACACACTAACATAAACCTTGAAAGAATATTTGTATTAAGAAGAAGGAAGAAATGTTAGTTAATTATATGATATGAATCCCTAAGCTGTATGACAAAGTCAACATTGACAACAACTCATTTAATGAACACATTTATTGTTTATGTAAACCACATTATTGTAAATAAGTATTAAATATTGTATATAAGGAGTCACAAGCAAACTGAATAAGGACAAGATGAGTTTATGATAGCTAAATGATGTGTAGTTATAGAATAAACAGAGGAATATGCAACCAAAATAGTGAATGACCAATTGTACAGTGGGAATGATGTACATACAAACCCACTAATTAACAACAAATAAGATAATACAGTAGTAAACTAAATATGAACTATTGATAACCAATAACCAATGTACAAACATGAAATGAAAACCAGTCGAATAGTTTAAGATAGAAATATACAGCCATAAACAACTTTTCAATGTTTACTGAACCTATGACATAACCTAATCTGGGCATCCAGTTTTCAATAAAACTTGATAAAAAATGAACCAAAACAATGTTAGACCAAAATGTAATGAGCTAGGAAGTAAATAGAGCATATAAGGAATGTTTTGTACACGATAGCTAATAGTATAATAGTATATAAAAGATATATTTAAGTAATACAAGTATGACCAAATGCTTGTAATGGGAAAGTGACACTATGCAACCAAAATTATGTAATAAACACATTGTACAAAGCAAGTAACCCAATGAATGATTTGGTGTCGGACAGAATACTATTCCTATGAGCAATTGTAACCAAAATAACCATTTAAATAGTTTATATAAATGTAATTATAACTCAACCATTATGACAACTAACTGCTAATAAAGTTTACTGCAGCCAAACCTTGCTAATAACAGAGTAAAATGCAAAGTGAACTGCATCACAATAACTATAAGGTCCTAGTGACTATTTCAGTTATCAATCAGAGAACAATACATCTAAAATGTCTATGATATTAAGCATACTACCAAGTAACGCCATATAGGCATAGCAAGCCTGATTCATAAATGATAATTAAGGCATTTGACAAATAATGTAGGGAAAAAGCACACTGCCAATAGTGACTTAACCCACCAAGGTATAAATATACTATGTTAGAACCTAATCAAATATTGTTATTAATAGGATATAAGAAAAACCAAAATGTATGACAATACTACCAAGTAAAGCCATATAGGCATAGCAGGCCTGATTCATATTGTAACAGTACATATGTCACCACATCCACCTAAGTACTGAAAATTAATTTGATGGCCACCACTAGAAAAAATACATTAAAAGGTCTAGAATACCACCAAGTATACTAAAGAAAAGTACCATAAGTTAGAATAAGTGAAGCATCATTGAAAGGAATTCACTAGTAAATGCACCAAAAAAGAAGAAAAGAAGAATAAAGACGAGACGACCGACATACTATACCCAATAGATCAGTGAGAAGGACACAACACAACCAAAAGAAGGAAGAAAAATCAGTGAGGAGGACAAGACAACAAAAGAAGAAAGAAGAGTCAGGAAGAAGAACACAACAAGGACAACTTCAAGAAAGAAGAAGGAAGAACCAGCGTGAAGAAGACAAGTGCAAACCTCATCATGTATAAAATGAACAATAGTGAGGAGGAGATCAGTGAAGAAAGAAGAAGGAAGATCACCAGAGCAAACACAAGAAGAATAAGGGAAGAAAATTGAAGTAAAACACACTAACATAAACCTTGAAAGAATATTTGTATTAAGAAGAAGGAAGAAATGTTAGTTAATTATATGATATGAATCCCTAAGCTGTATGACAAAGTCAACATTGACAACAACTCATTTAATGAACACATTTATTGTTTATGTAAACCACATTATTGTAAATAAGTATTAAAATTGTAAATAAGGAGTCACAAGCAAACTGAATAAGGACAAGATGAGTTTATGATAGCTAAATGATGTGTAGTTATAGAATAAACAGAGGAATATGCAACCAAAATAGTGAATGACCAATTGTACAGTGGGAATGATGTACATACAAACCCACTAATTAACAACAAATAAGATAATACAGTAGTAAACTAAATATGAACTATTGATAACCAATAACCAATGTACAAACATGAAATGAAAACCAGTCGAATAGTTTAAGATAGAAATATACAGCCATAAACAACTTTTCAATGTTTACTGAACCTATGACATAACCTAATCTGGGCATCCAGTTTTCAATAAAACTTGATAAAAAATGAACCAAAACAATGTTAGACCAAAATGTAATGAGCTAGGAAGTAAATAGAGCATATAAGGAATGTTTTGTACACGATAGCTAATAGTATAATAGTATATAAAAGATATATTTAAGTAATACAAGTATGACCAAATGCTTGTAATGGCAAAGTGACACTATGCAACCAAAATTATGTAATAAACACATTGTACAAAGCAAGTAACCCAATGAATGATTTGGTGTCGGACAGAATACTATTCCTATGAGCAATTGTAACCAAAATAACCATTTAAATAGTTTATATAAATGTAATTATAACTCAACCATTATGACAACTAACTGCTAATAAAGTTTACTGCAGCCAAACCTTGCTAATAACAGAGTAAAATGCAAAGTGAACTGCATCACAATAACTATAAGGTCCTAGTGACTATTTCAGTTATCAATCAGAGAACAATACATCTAAAATGTCTATGATATTAAGCATACTACCAAGTAACGCCATATAGGCATAGCAAGCCTGATTCATAAATGATAATTAAGGCATTTGACAAATAATGTAGGGAAAAAGCACACTGCCAATAGTGACTTAACCCACCAAGGTATAAATATACTATGTTAGAACCTAATCAAATATTGTTATTAATAGGATATAAGAAAAACCAAAATGTATGACAATACTACCAAGTAAAGCCATATAGGCATAGCAGGCCTGATTCATATTGTAACAGTACATATGTCACCACATCCACCTAAGTACTGAAAATTAATTTGATGGCCACCACTAGAAAAAATACATTAAAAGGTCTAGAATACCACCAAGTATACTAAAGAAAAGTACCATAAGTTAGAATAAGTGAAGCATCATTGAAAGGAATTCACTAGTAAATGCACCAAAAAAGAAGAAAAGAAGAATAAAGACGAGACGACCGACATACTATACCCAATAGATCAGTGAGAAGGACACAACACAACCAAAAGAAGAAAGAAAAATCAGTGAGGAGGACAAGACAACAAAAGAAGAAAGAAGAGTCAGGAAGAAGAACACAACAAGGACAACTTCAAGAAAGAAGAAGGAAGAACCAGCGTGAAGAAGACAAGTGCAAACCTCATCATGTATAAAATGAACAATAGTGAGGAGGAGATCAGTGAAGAAAGAAGAAGGAAGAAGGAAGATCACCAGAGCAAACACAAGAAGAATAAAGGAAGAAAATTGAAGTAAAACACACTAACATAAACCTTGAAAGAATATTTGTATTAAGAAGAAGGAAGAAATGTTAGTTAATTATATGATATGAATCCCTAAGCTGTATGACAAAGTCAACATTGACAACAACTCATTTAATGAACACACTTATTGTTTATGTAAACCACATTATTGTAAATAAGTATTAAATATTGTAAATAAGGAGTCACAAGCAAACTGAATAAGGACAAGATGAGTTTATGATAGCTAAATGATGTGTAGTTATAGAATAAACAGAGGAATATGCAACCAAAATAGTGAATGACCAATTGTACAGTGGGAATGATGTACATACAAACCCACTAATTAACAACAAATAAGATAATACAGTAGTAAACTAAATATGAACTATTGATAACCAATAACCAATGTACAAACATGAAATGAAAACCAGTCGAATAGTTTAAGATAGAAATATACAGCCATAAACAACTTTTCAATGTTTACTGAACCTATGACATAACCTAATCTGGGCATCCAGTTTTCAATAAAACTTGATAAAAAATGAACCAAAACAATGTTAGACCAAAATGTAATGATCTAGGAAGTAAATAGAGCATATAAGGAATGTTTTGTACACGATAGCTAATAGTATAATAGTATATAAAAGATATATTTAAGTAATACAAGTATGACCAAATGCTTGTAATGGCAAAGTGACACTATGCAACCAAAATTATGTAATAAACACATTGTACAAAGCAAGTAACCCAATGAATGATTTGGTGTCGGACAGAATACTATTCCTATGAGCAATTGTAACCAAAATAACCATTTAAATAGTTTATATAAATGTAATTATAACTCAACCATTATGACAACTAACTGCTAATAAAGTTTACTGCAGCCAAACCTTGCTAATAACAGAGTAAAATGCAAAGTGAACCGCATCACAATAACTATAAGGTCCTAGTGACTATTTCAGTTATCAATCAGAGAACAATACATCTAAAATGTCTATGATATTAAGCATACTACCAAGTAACGACATATAGGCATAGCAAGCCTGATTCATAAATGATAATTAAGGCATTTGACAAATAATGTAGGGAAAAAGCACACTGCCAATAGTGACTTAACCCACCAAGGTATAAATATACTATGTTAGAACCTTGTAATACACTTTCAAATAGGCCTTAATAAAAGTTCACGTTACTATTATACATACTACACTCGGCCTACGAGCATGTGAAAAGTAAGAGTTTATCAAGCTAATTTACCCAATGAAAATATTAATATTTATAACATACTAATTCTCAGCAACAGAATGTAACAATTACTTTAGTGTACCGACTCTTAAAAATTATCCCAGGGCGCCAGTAATAAATAAACACAATTTGACTGTTATTAATTAAGTTTTTAATAACTAATTTGTATTTACATATTACAAAATTTGTAGATCATTACCTTTAATAAGTTTGCTATAAAATTTGTTTGTGCTTATTTCTTGGCTATGAATTCTTTGACTAATTGAGTCACCAAGTATGAGTTACATACATTTAAATTTAATATACAATAGTACAATAAGTGTTCATTTTATTATTTACTTGCATGTTGAATCCACTCTGCGCCGCGATGTAATCAATTCTACACGTTCCAGGCGGGTAGCCGACGTTAATCGTTGAGCCCTTATACTTGTTAGTTTTGCACTAATTGATACACTTGTTTCACAGGTATTAAACACCATTCACTTTGACAACTTAGTGATAACTACACATGTGCCGTATGCTAATACACTTGTTGAATACACAGTATATTCTTTTAAAAAGCTAAGTGCGTCTAACACCAGATTAATAACTGCTTATTGATCGACCGTCCCGCACCATGACGTTGACACATTTAAATCGCAATGTATTTCGATTTAACGATTGATGCTGTGTTAAGTAAAACTTGGATATGTTACCCGATTTTAACTTATCTTCTCTAATTTCTCTGCACGTTATTCTTGTAAACGATTATTAAATGTTTATAATATGTAGCTTTCACAATACTTAATATCGCGTTACCGTGACTGACTTACGTGGCGATTGAAATATACTTAATCAAATTACTGAGAAATTATTATTGCAACTAATACGAGTCTAATATCTGTAATCTCTCCGTTGACTACCCTAACTTCTTACACTCCGTATTTTTATATTTCGCTAAAACTACCCTCACTCAATATCGACAAACTACACGCCTATTGGTCTGACTTACCGCTAAATTCAAAACTACCCAATCTGTTTAACGGAACAGCCCGCGCAAAAAATGACGCTATCCGCTATTCGTCCACAAAATGCGCGTGAACACGTGGTATGAAACTTCGCGTCACCTTCCATTTCACATATACGCTCTCTCTCTAAAATATAGCTCCCTATTGTTAGGTGCACTTAACTTTTACAACCTTAGTAAATGTTTCTTACACCCTAGCAAAATAATACAGTTTTATGACGGTCCGACCCGTCCGTGACAAAATATAAATTCTTAGCCGACTTACTGGCGTCAACGCAAGGTCGTCTTTTGAATATCTATCGCTCTTTACTACATATTTTAATGTTTTCTTACTTCTAAAGAAAACCACCGCTTTCTATAAATTTACATTTCTCCCTGGGTACCATATGACTTTGTCCCCGTAAAATTGTTAAGAATACAATTTTCCGTGATATCGTCCCCCGATAGAATCATATCAAAATTTTAATAGAATTTGGGATTGATTCTATTGATGCGTCCCTAATCCCCTGCTAAAATTTTATATTACTAACAATAATTTGTTTAACCCTTGCTATAATCTAGATTTGTTTGTACATCACATTATATTAATCACTCTTAATTTATTTAACATAACATGGTAATATTAGTTAGTTTACGATCTGTTGTTATACCCTAAGTGTCAACGGCATTTCAAGGTTTGTTTACATACAGACTCTCCGTCCCACCCTTGACAAACTGGTCAAACAACTACTTTTAAAATATTTTGCTTTACTCTTCCTTTCATCTCAACACATGTTACAATGACATTTTACCCTAACATCTGTTTACGTTCTACTTCCCTTAACTTACTCTTACAATGTAGTACATTCATAATAACTACGCTAATATCTTTTGGAATCCTTATACAATTTAATAATTAATAATGATTATCTTATTTATTACAACAGTATTCGAATCTTACAATTATTACATATGTAGACGTTGTGTGCTATTACAATCTGTTTAGTATCTATGTAGTATCAGTGTTCATGTGTGTAGTAATGGGTCCTTGCTTTTCTGGCATATTTGACAAGTTTTCGTAATTAATTTGGTAATCTTATTAACTGAGTTCCCCGTGAAATTTTCTTTGAACAGTTGATATGTACGACGATTTCCCACATGACTGTATGCCTGATGTAGTTCAGCAATCATATTGTGGCAAAGTTCATTGGTCAACATAAGTTCCATATCCCTTTTTCGCTTCGGTATAATTTGTCATTGTGCCAACTGTATTTTTGGGCAAGTTTATGTTGTTTATTGGCTCGTATTACGTCGATAATTCGCTTCAATTTCATGTCGGCTAGTTGATAACTTCTTATATTCTTGAGCTGCTCCTTAGCCTCCTTACTGATGCGGATGTTGATAAGATTGATCTCTAACTCCTCGGTTCGATCGATTGGTTGTTCCTCGTCCATGTCTTCAGGATGCCTGCTCAGGATGTCCGCCACGATGTTATCTCGCCCTTTGCAGTGAATGATGTCGAAATCATACTCCTGTATAGCGAGAATCCATCGCGTTATGCGGGAGTTATTTAGGTGGCACTTTTTTATGAATATTAACGCCTTATTGTCAGTAATGATTGTAAAAGGCTTACCCAGTACGTAGGTCCTAAATTTTTGCAAACAGTATACAACACTCAGTAGCTCTAATTCTGTGGTGAAGTAATTACGCTCAGCTCCCCGTATCACGCGGCTTGTGTATGCGACTACTCCAATGTCGTTATTCTCGTCTAGCTGGTAAAGCTGGCCTCCCAACGCATAACGACTCGCATCCGTCTGTAGGTAGAAACGCTTGTTGGGGTCAGGATGCTTAAGAACCACTGATTCGATGAATAATTCCTTGACTCTCTCAAAATGCTGATCCATTTCCTTTGTCCATTTAAACGTGGTATTCTTTTTTAATAAGTTTAACAACGGTTGCGTCGCTTCGGCGTATTTATTGGTGAATCGGTTGTAAAAATTGGTTAAGCCCAGAAATCCTTTAAGTTGTTTTTGATTCTTTGGCTTCCGAAATTCCTGAATGGCTCTAATCTTATCTGGTGCGGCGGTAATACCCTCTGTTGTTAAGCGATATCCCAGGTAATCAATCTCCTTACGAAACAGCTGCGATTTTTTAAAGTTGACAGTTAAATTAGCTTGTTTGATGTCACGTAATAATAATTTTAAGTGCCGTAGGTGCTCTTCCACGCTATCCGAGATACATAAGCAGTCATCTACATATAAGATCGTAAATGCCTTCACTTCTTTCGACAATACTCGGTCCAAACCACGTGTTAAACTTGCTAGGCTAGTCTTCAATCCGAACGGCGTCACTGTGTACCGATAGCACTTGCCTTCGTACAAAAACCCAGTAAAATCTCTACATTCCTGATGCAATGGGATCTGCCAAAATGAGCTACGGAGGTCAATTGTGGACATGACTTTAATGTTACCACATTTTGCCAGTATCTCGTTAATTGGAATGGCTCCCTCATGGTCTGGAACTGTTACTGAATTCAGCTTACGGGCGTCCAAACATAATCTAACCGTCTGGTCTTTCTTTACGACAGTAACCATAGGGTTGACGTATGGACTCTGGGCCCTTTCAATAACACCATGCGCCTCCATTTTCTGGATTTCTGCCTTCACTGCTTCCTTGTATCTCATCGGAATCGGCCAACCTTTCTGACAGTAGGGTGTCCGATCGGTGACTTCGAATTTATGTTGATACGAGTTAATCCTACCTGGCGTATCCCGGAATACCATTTTATTATCCATCAAAATATGCTTTAGCTCGCTCCGTTCAGCTTCGGTTATGTCTGTGATAGTTTGTACCTTCTGTCCAATCAATTCTTCGATCTCTTCATCGGCAGATGCGAGTTCTACTCGTAGTATCTCCGCTGTAGTTCCTTCCTGGTTTTGGTCTCCCTGAATGATTAATCGTTTGTTGTTCAGGTCGATCACACACCCATTTTCTTCCAATAACCCTATGCCTAAGATACAATCTTTTATTAATTCTGGGACAACTATGAAGACACTATCGACTCTTAAACTTTCGATTTGGACAGTTAATAGGATTTGTTGTGTAACCCTTTTTGACTTATTGCCGGTTGCACCCTTAATTACGGTATTCGACAATTTTAACATTTCTAGATCACCTAATTCCTTTTTATTGTCTTTAAACCACTGTTCTGAGACAGCGTTTAATTGGCTCCCGGTGTCCAATAAGGCGCATGTAGACACACCGTTCAACGAGACACTTACTTCCGGACATTTATTAACTTTACATATTATGTTGACATCATCATCATCCATTAAATCATCTCTTAAATCTAGAAAAGTAGTGTTAATATATTTACTAATATTACTTAAGTCTACTTCATATTTACAGAACTTAGCTAGTTTTTTGGCATAACGGTATTAACTTTGTTACCGTTCGCACCGCTGGTCGATGGAATAGGTTCGTTCTCATTTTTAAACTTGTTTGTTCGTTTGGGGTAGTGTGAAGTGACTGGCCTACTTTCACTTTCATTTGTGCGCCCGTGCTCAGCTGGTCGCTCTCTCTCCTCTTCAACCCTCGTCCATGATTTACGATCTCGCCGTCCGTCATAGTACCCTCGGCTCGCCTCTCTGGTGTCACTTCTCAGACTCATAAATTCTAACAAGACCTGCTCGAATTCGTTGATTGTCCCTACACCACGAGTAATTATCGCAACTCTTATTTCATGCGGATAATGTTTAGTAATTTTTCTAATTAAATACTTATCAGGTATTGGCGGAATTAATTGACGATTTTCTAACAGTTTACGCTCTAAATACTGGATCATGTTCATTCCATTCTCGGCGTGATACCTTCCGAATTCCAGTTCATTGCGTACTCTCTCTTGAATGACGTCATTCCAATATTTACTTATAAATGCGTCAGTGAAGTCCACAAAATTGTTAATGTTATCTTTTACTAACCTCCACCACACTGCTGCCTCTCCTTCAAGGTGTCTTGCTATCCACTTGATGTTTCCAGCATCTTGATAATGTTCTCTGAATATTTCATTCAATTCTTTAATAAATTCCATCGGGAAATCACCCGTGCCATTATATTTTATGTCCTTCACCTGTTCGTTTGTCATGCTCCGATTACATGGTGTATTGCTTATTGACGCTAGTTTAGTTCGTACTTCCTGTTGTATTTGTTGTAATTTAAGGTGTGTCTCGTCAGACTTGCTGTTGATTTTAGTTTCCAACTCTTTCAGTTTTTCGACCTTTAATTCATTTATAGCTGCCGTGTTATCTGCACATCTTTGATTGTTTACACTTACTGTTTCAATAATTATTTCAAAATTATTATTGTATTTTTCGTCAAGTTCTTTAATTTGTTGTTTTGTATTGGCACTAATTTCGGTACTAATCTTATCACAATTTTCTTCGATCTTATTATCAATATCTACTCTAAACTCCTGGAGAACTTTTTGGTTATTTGCTCTTTCTTGATTGAGTTGCGTGAATACTTCGTTTCTTAGTTCCATATTTTGTTTGTGCATCTGCTCTGATAATTGTTGCATTTGTTGTTTGTGTTGTGCCGCTTGTTGTGTTAGCTGTTGTGTTGTTTTTTCCGCCAGTTCTTTTATTTGTTCTTTTGTTTCTTTCGATTGTTGTTCAAGTCGTTGTGTTTGCTGTAATAGTTGTTCTTTTGTTTCTTTCGATTGTTGTTCAATTCGTTGTGTTTGTTGTACTAGTTGTTGAAGTATTGTACATATATCGGTGTCTTTGTTTTTCTCTGGTAATGTCTGATATACTGGTCTCTCTCTAACCTCTACTAGTGTTTCTTGTGTAATATGTTGTGTTTCTGCATTTTCTTCGTTCAGTCCCCGCGTCCTTGACTCTTCATTCCCCATTGAAATGTGTGCGATCGTCTGCGAATCTCCTATCTGATTGTTTATATCAAAGTCCATTTCGTTACCGTGGGATGTTGTTTCTGTATTCATGTTATTGTTTTCTCCGTGCGTGTTGTTCTGTGTGTTAATGTTTTTCCTACTCTTACTCCGCGTAATCATACAACTATATCTTATATTATTGTTATTCTTAATTCTACTTGATTCTTATTTTACTATTCTATTAGTGACTCAATAGTCCCACGTTCCGGGCGACAGAATGTAATACACTTTTAAATAGGCCTTAATAAAAGTTCACGTTACTATTATACATACTACACTCGGCCTACGAGCATGTGAAAAGTAAGAGTTTATCAAGCTAATTTACCCAATGACAATATTAATATTTATAACATACTAATTCTCAGCAACAGAATGTAACAATTACTTTAGTGTACCGACTCTTAAAAATTATCCCAGGGCGCCAGTAATAAATAAACACAATTTGACTGTTATTAATTAAGTTTTTAATAACTAATTTGTATTTACATATTACAAAATTTGTAGATCATTACCTTTAATAAGTTTGCTATAAAATTTGTTTGTGCTTATTTCTTGGCTATGAATTCTTTGACTAATTGAGTCACCAAGTATGAGTTACATACATTTAAATTTAATATACAATAGTACAATAAGTGTTCATTTTATTATTTACTTGCATGTTGAATCCACTCTGCGCCGCGATGTAATCAATTCTACACGTTCCAGGCGGGTAGCCGACGTTAATCGTTGAGCCCTTATACTTGTTAGTTTTGCACTAATTGATACACTTGTTTCACAGGTATTAAACACCATTCACTTTGACAACTTAGTGATAACTACACATGTGCCGTATGCTAATACACTTGTTGAATACACAGTATATTCTTTTAAAAAGCTAAGTGCGTCTAACACCAGATTAATAACTGCTTATTGATCGACCGTCCCGCACCATGACGTTGACACATTTAAATCGCAATGTATTTCGATTTAACGATTGATGCTGTGTTAAGTAAAACTTGGATATGTTACCCGATTTTAACTTATCTTCTCTAATTTCTCTGCACGTTATTCTTGTAAACGATTATTAAATGTTTATAATATGTAGCTTTCACAATACTTAATATCGCGTTACCGTGACTGACTTACGTGGCGATTGAAATATACTTAATCAAATTACTGAGAAATTATTATTGCAACTAATACGAGTCTAATATCTGTAATCTCTCCGTTGACTACCCTAACTTCTTACACTCCGTATTTTTATATTTCGCTAAAACTACCCTCACTCAATATCGACAAACTACACGCCTATTGGTCTGACTTACCGCTAAATTCAAAACTACCCAATCTGTTTAACGGAACAGCCCGCGCAAAAAATGACGCTATCCGCTATTCGTCCACAAAATGCGCGTGAACACGTGGTATGAAACTTCGCGTCACCTTCCATTTCACATATACGCTCTCTCTCTAAAATATAGCTCCCTATTGTTAGGTGCACTTAACTTTTACAACCTTAGTAAATGTTTCTTACACCCTAGCAAAATAATACAGTTTTATGACGGTCCGACCCGTCCGTGACAAAATATAAATTCTTAGCCGACTTACTGGCGTCAACGCAAGGTCGTCTTTTGAATATCTATCGCTCTTTACTACATATTTTAATGTTTTCTTACTTCTAAAGAAAACCACCGCTTTCTATAAATTTACATTTCTCCCTGGGTACCATATGACTTTGTCCCCGTAAAATTGTTAAGAATACAATTTTCCGTGATAACCTAATCAAATATTGTTATTAATAGGATATAAGAAAAACCAAAATGTATGACAATACTACCAAGTAAAGCCATATAGGCATAGCAGGCCTGATTTATATTGTAAAAGTACATATGTCACCACATCCACCTAAGTACTGAAAATTAATTTGATGGCCACCACTAGAAAAAATACATTAAAAGGTCTAGAATACCACCAAGTATACTAAAGAAAAGTACCATAAGTTAGAATAAGTGAAGCATCATTGAAAGGAATTCACTAGTAAATGCACCAAAAAAGAAGAAAAGAAGAATAAAGACGAGACGACCGAAATACTATACCCAATAGATCAGTGAGAAGGACACAACACAACCAAAAGAAGAAAGAAAAATCAGTGAGGAGGACAAGACAACAAAAGAAGAAAGAAGAGTCAGGAAGAAGAACACAACAAGGACAACTTCAAGAAAGAAGAAGGAAGAACCAGCGTGAAGAAGACAAGTGCAAACCTCATCATGTATAAAATGAACAATAGTGAGGAGGAGATCAGTGAAGAAAGAAGAAGGAAGAAGGAAGATCACCAGAGCAAACACAAGAAGAATAAGGGAAGAAAATTGAAGTAAAACACACTAACATAAACCTTGAAAGAATATTTGTATTAAGAAGAAGGAAGAAATGTTAGTTAATTATATGATATGAATCCCTAAGCTGTATGACAAAGTCAACATTGACAACAACTCATTTAATGAACACATTTATTGTTTATGTAAACCACATTATTGTAAATAAGTATTAAATATTGTAAATAAGGAGTCACAAGCAAACTGAATAAGGACAAGATGAGTTTATGATAGCTAAATGATGTGTAGTTATAGAATAAACAGAGGAATATGCAACCAAAATAGTGAATGACCAATTGTACAGTGGGAATGATGTACATACAAACCCACTAATTAACAACAAATAAGATAATACAGTAGTAAACTAAATATGAACTATTGATAACCAATAACCAATGTACAAACATGAAATGAAAACCAGTCGAATAGTTTAAGATAGAAATATACAGCCATAAACAACTTTTCAATGTTTACTGAACCTATGACATAACCTAATCTGGGCATCCAGTTTTCAATAAAACTTGATAAAAAATGAACCAAAACAATGTTAGACCAAAATGTAATGAGCTAGGAAGTAAATAGAGCATATAAGGAATGTTTTGTACACGATAGCTAATAGTATAATAGTATATAAAAGATATATTTAAGTAATACAAGTATGACCAAATGCTTGTAATGGCAAAGTGACACTATGCAACCAAAATTATGTAATAAACACATTGTACAAAGCAAGTAACCCAATGAATGATTTGGTGTCGGACAGAATACTATTCCTATGAGCAATTGTAACCAAAATAACCATTTAAATAGTTTATATAAATGTAATTATAACTCAACCATTATGACAACTAACTGCTAATAAAGTTTACTGCAGCCAAACCTTGCTAATAACAGAGTAAAATGCAAAGTGAACTGCATCACAATAACTATAAGGTCCTAGTGACTATTTCAGTTATCAATCAGAGAACAATACATCTAAAATGTCTATGATATTAAGCATACTACCAAGTAACGCCATATAGGCATAGCAAGCCTGATTCATAAATGATAATTAAGGCATTTGACAAATAATGTAGGGAAAAAGCACACTGCCAATAGTGACTTAACCCACCAAGGTATAAATATACTATGTTAGAACCTAATCAAATATTGTTATTAATAGGATATAAGAAAAACTAAAATGTATGACAATACTACCAAGTAAAGCCATATAGGCATAGCAGGCCTGATTCATATTGTAACAGTACATATGTCACCACATCCACCTAAGTACTGAAAATTAATTTGATGGCCACCACTAGAAAAAATACATTAAAAGGTCTAGAATACCACCAAGTATACTAAAGAAAAGTACCATAAGTTAGAATAAGTGAAGCATCATTGAAAGGAATTCACTAGTAAATGCACCAAAAAAGAAGAAAAGAAGAATAAAGACGAGACGACCGACATACTATACCCAATAGATCAGTGAGAAGGACACAACACAACCAAAAGAAGAAAGAAAAATCAGTGAGGAGGACAAGACAACAAAAGAAGAAAGAAGAGTCAGGAAGAAGAACACAACAAGGACAACTTCAAGAAAGAAGAAGGAAGAACCAGCGTGAAGAAGACAAGTGCAAACCTCATCATGTATAAAATGAACAATAGTGAGGAGGAGATCAGTGAAGAAAGAAGAAGGAAGAAGGAAGATCACCAGAGCAAACACAAGAAGAATAAGGGAAGAAAATTGAAGTAAAACACACTAACATAAACCTTGAAAGAATATTTGTATTAAGAAGAAGGAAGAAATGTTAGTTAATTATATGATATGAATCCCTAAGCTGTATGACAAAGTCAACATTGACAACAACTCATTTAATGAACACATTTATTGTTTATGTAAACCACATTATTGTAAATAAGTATTAAATATTGTAAATAAGGAGTCACAAGCAAACTGAATAAGGACAAGATGAGTTTATGATAGCTAAATGATGTGTAGTTATAGAATAAACAGAGGAATATGCAACCAAAATAGTGAATGACCAATTGTACAGTGGGAATGATGTACATACAAACCCACTAATTAACAACAAATAAGATAATACAGTAGTAAACTAAATATGAACTATTGATAACCAATAACCAATGTACAAACATGAAATGAAAACCAGTCGAATAGTTTAAGATAGAAATATACAGCCATAAACAACTTTTCAATGTTTAGTGAACCTATGACATAACCTAATCTGGGCATCCAGTTTTCAATAAAACTTGAAAAAAAATGAACCAAAACAATGTTAGACCAAAATGTAATGAGCTAGGAAGTAAATAGAGCATATAAGGAATGTTTTGTACACGATAGCTAATAGTATAATAGTATATAAAAGATATATTTAAGTAATACAAGTATGACCAAATGCTTGTAATGGCAAAGTGACACTATGCAACCAAAATTATGTAATAAACACATTGTACAAAGCAAGTAACCCAATGAATGATTTGGTGTCGGACAGAATACTATTCCTATGAGCAATTGTAACCAAAATAACCATTTAAATAGTTTATATAAATGTAATTATAACTCAACCATTATGACAACTAACTGCTAATAAAGTTTACTGCAGCCAAACCTTGCTAATAACAGAGTAAAATGCAAAGTGAACTGCATCACAATAACTATAAGGTCCTAGTGACTATTTCAGTTATCAATCAGAGAACAATACATCTAAAATGTCTATGATATTAAGCATACTACCAAGTAACGCCATATAGGCATAGCAAGCCTGATTCATAAATGATAATTAAGGCATTTGACAAATAATGTAGGGAAAAAGCACACTGCCAATAGTGACTTAACCCACCAAGGTATAAATATACTATGTTAGAACCTAATCAAATATTGTTATTAATAGGATATAAGAAAAACCAAAATGTATGACAATACTACCAGGTAAAGCCATATAGGCATAGCAGGCCTGATTCATATTGTAACAGTACATATGTCACCACATCCACCTAAGTACTGAAAATTAATTTGATGGCCACCACTAGAAAAAATACATTAAAAGGTCTAGAATACCACCAAGTATACTAAAGAAAAGTACCATAAGTTAGAATAAGTGAAGCATCATTGAAAGGAATTCACTAGTAAATGCACCAAAAAAGAAGAAAAGAAGAATAAAGACGAGACGACCGACATACTATACCCAATAGATCAGTGAGAAGGACACAACACAACCAAAAGAAGAAAGAAAAATCAGTGAGGAGGACAAGACAACAAAAGAAGAAAGAAGAGTCAGGAAGAAGAACACAACAACGACAACTTCAAGAAAGAAGAAGGAAGAACCAGCGTGAAGAAGACAAGTGCAAACCTCATCATGTATAAAATGAACAATAGTGAGGAGGAGATCAGTGAAGAAAGAAGAAGGAAGAAGGAAGATCACCAGAGCAAACACAAGAAGAATAAGGGAAGAAAATTGAAGTAAAACACACTAACATAAACCTTGAAAGAATATTTGTATTAAGAAGAAGGAAGAAATGTTAGTTAATTATATGATATGAATCCCTAAGCTGTATGACAAAGTCAACATTGACAACAACTCATTTAATGAACACATTTATTGTTTATGTAAACCACATTATTGTAAATAAGTATTAAATATTGTAAATAAGGAGTCACAAGCAAACTGAATAAGGACAAGATGAGTTTATGATAGCTAAATGATGTGTAGTTATAGAATAAACAGAGGAATATGCAACCAAAATAGTGAATGACCAATTGTACAGTGGGAATGATGTACATACAAACCCACTAATTAACAACAAATAAGATAATACAGTAGTAAACTAAATATGAACTATTGATAACCAATAACCAATGTACAAACATGAAATGAAAACCAGTCGAATAGTTTAAGATAGAAATATACAGCCATAAACAACTTTTCAATGTTTAGTGAACCTATGACATAACCTAATCTGGGCATCCAGTTTTCAATAAAACTTGAAAAAAAATGAACCAAAACAATGTTAGACCAAAATGTAATGAGCTAGGAAGTAAATAGAGCATATAAGGAATGTTTTGTACACGATAGCTAATAGTATAATAGTATATAAAAGATATATTTAAGTAATACAAGTATGACCAAATGCTTGTAATGGCAAAGTGACACTATGCAACCAAAATTATGTAATAAACACATTGTACAAAGCAAGTAACCCAATGAATGATTTGGTGTCGGACAGAATACTATTCCTATGAGCAATTGTAACCAAAATAACCATTTAAATAGTTTATATAAATGTAATTATAACTCAACCATTATGACAACTAACTGCTAATAAAGTTTACTGCAGCCAAACCTTGCTAATAACAGAGTAAAATGCAAAGTGAACTGCATCACAATAACTATAAGGTCCTAGTGACTATTTCAGTTATCAATCAGAGAACAATACATCTAAAATGTCTATGATATTAAGCATACTACCAAGTAACGCCATATAGGCATAGCAAGCCTGATTCATAAATGATAATTAAGGCATTTGACAAATAATGTAGGGAAAAAGCACACTGCCAATAGTGACTTAACCCACCAAGGTATAAATATACTATGTTAGAACCTAATCAAATATTGTTATTAATAGGATATAAGAAAAACTAAAATGTATGACAATACTACCAAGTAAAGCCATATAGGCATAGCAGGCCTGATTCATATTGTAACAGTACATATGTCACCACATCCACCTAAGTACTGAAAATTAATTTGATGGCCACCACTAGAAAAAATACATTAAAAGGTCTAGAATACCACCAAGTATACTAAAGAAAAGTACCATAAGTTAGAATAAGTGAAGCATCATTGAAAGGAATTCACTAGTAAATGCACCAAAAAAGAAGAAAAGAAGAATAAAGACGAGACGACCGACATACTATACCCAATAGATCAGTGAGAAGGACACAACACAACCAAAAGAAGAAAGAAAAATCAGTGAGGAGGACAAGACAACAAAAGAAGAAAGAAGAGTCAGGAAGAAGAACACAACAAGGACAACTTCAAGAAAGAAGAAGGAAGAACCAGCGTGAAGAAGACAAGTGCAAACCTCATCATGTATAAAATGAACAATAGTGAGGAGGAGATCAGTGAAGAAAGAAGAAGGAAGAAGGAAGATCACCAGAGCAAACACAAGAAGAATAAGGGAAGAAAATTGAAGTAAAACACACTAACATAAACCTTGAAAGAATATTTGTATTAAGAAGAAGGAAGAAATGTTAGTTAATTATATGATATGAATCCCTAAGCTGTATGACAAAGTCAACATTGACAACAACTCATTTAATGAACACATTTATTGTTTATGTAAACCACATTATTGTAAATAAGTATTAAATATTGTAAATAAGGAGTCACAAGCAAACTGAATAAGGACAAGATGAGTTTATGATAGCTAAATGATGTGTAGTTATAGAATAAACAGAGGAATATGCAACCAAAATAGTGAATGACCAATTGTACAGTGGGAATGATGTACATACAAACCCACTAATTAACAACAAATAAGATAATACAGTAGTAAACTAAATATGAACTATTGATAACCAATAACCAATGTACAAACATGAAATGAAAACCAGTCGAATAGTTTAAGATAGAAATATACAGCCATAAACAACTTTTCAATGTTTACTGAACCTATGACATAACCTAATCTGGGCATCCAGTTTTCAATAAAACTTGATAAAAAATGAACCAAAACAATGTTAGACCAAAATGTAATGAGCTAGGAAGTAAATAGAGCATATAAGGAATGTTTTGTACACGATAGCTAATAGTATAATAGTATATAAAAGATATATTTAAGTAATACAAGTATGACCAAATGCTTGTAATGGCAAAGTGACACTATGCAACCAAAATTATGTAATAAACACATTGTACAAAGCAAGTAACCCAATGAATGATTTGGTGTCGGACAGAATACTATTCCTATGAGCAATTGTAACCAAAATAACCATTTAAATAGTTTATATAAATGTAATTATAACTCAACCATTATGACAACTAACTGCTAATAAAGTTTACTGCAGCCAAACCTTGCTAATAACAGAGTAAAATGCAAAGTGAACTGCATCACAATAACTATAAGGTCCTAGTGACTATTTCTGTTATCAATCAGGGAACAATACATCTAAAATGTCTATGATATTAAGCATACTACCAAGTAACGCCATATAGGCATAGCAAGCCTGATTCATAAATGATAATTAAGGCATTTGACAAATAATGTAGGGAAAAAGCACACTGCCAATAGTGACTTAACCCACCAAGGTATAAATATACTATGTTAGAACCTAATCAAATATTGTTATTAATAGGATATAAGAAAAACCAAAATGTATGACAATACTACCAAGTAAAGCCATATAGGCATAGCAGGCCTGATTTATATTGTAAAAGTACATATGTCACCACATCCACCTAAGTACTGAAAATTAATTTGATGGCCACCACTAGAAAAAATACATTAAAAGGTCTAGGAATACCACCAAGTATACTAAAGAAAAGTACCATAAGTTAGAATAAGTGAAGCATCATTGAAAGGAATTCACTAGTAAATGCACCAAAAAAGAAGAAAAGAAGAATAAAGACGAGACGACCGAAATACTATACCCAATAGATCAGTGAGAAGGACACAACACAACCAAAAGAAGAAAGAAAAATCAGTGAGGAGGACAAGACAACAAAAGAAGAAAGAAGAGTCAGGAAGAAGAACACAACAAGGACAACTTCAAGAAAGAAGAAGGAAGAACCAGCGTGAAGAAGACAAGTGCAAACCTCATCATGTATAAAATGAACAATAGTGAGGAGGAGATCAGTGAAGAAAGAAGAAGGAAGAAGGAAGATCACCAGAGCAAACACAAGAAGAATAAGGGAAGAAAATTGAAGTAAAACACACTAACATAAACCTTGAAAGAATATTTGTATTAAGAAGAAGGAAGAAATGTTAGTTAATTATATGATATGAATCCCTAAGCTGTATGACAAAGTCAACATTGACAACAACTCATTTAATGAACACATTTATTGTTTATGTAAACCACATTATTGTAAATAAGTATTAAATATTGTAAATAAGGAGTCACAAGCAAACTGAATAAGGACAAGATGAGTTTATGATAGCTAAATGATGTGTAGTTATAGAATAAACAGAGGAATATGCAACCAAAATAGTGAATGACCAATTGTACAGTGGGAATGATGTACATACAAACCCACTAATTAACAACAAATAAGATAATACAGTAGTAAACTAAATATGAACTATTGATAACCAATAACCAATGTACAAACATGAAATGAAAACCAGTCGAATAGTTTAAGATAGAAATATACAGCCGTAAACAACTTTTCAATGTATACTGAACCTATGACATAACCTAATCTGGGCATCCAGTTTTCAATAAAACTTGATAAAAAATGAACCAAAACAATGTTAGACCAAAATGTAATGAGCTAGGAAGTAAATAGAGCATATAAGGAATGTTTTGTACACGATAGCTAATAGTATAATAGTATATAAAAGATATATTTAAGTAATACAAGTATGACCAAATGCTTGTAATGGCAAAGTGACACTATGCAACCAATATTATGTAATAAACACATTGTACAAAGCAAGTAACCCAATGAATGATTTGGTGTCGGACAGAATACTATTCCTATGAGCAATTGTAACCAAAATAACCATTTAAATAGTTTATATAAATGTAATTATAACTCAACCATTATGACAACTAACTGCTAATAAAGTTTACTGCAGCCAAACCTTGCTAATAACAGAGTAAAATGCAAAGTGAACTGCATCACAATAACTATAAGGTCCTAGTGACTATTTCTGTTATCAATCAGGGAACAATACATCTAAAATGTCTATGATATTAAGCATACTACCAAGTAACGCCATATAGGCATAGCAAGCCTGATTCATAAATGATAATTAAGGCATTTGACAAATAATGTAGGGAAAAAGCACACTGCCAATAGTGACTTAACCCACCAAGGTATAAATATACTATGTTAGAACCTAATCAAATATTGTTATTAATAGGATATAAGAAAAACCAAAATGTATGACAATACTACCAAGTAAAGCCATATAGGCATAGCAGGCCTGATTCATATTGTAACAGTACATATGTCACCACATCCACCTAAGTACTGAAAATTAATTTGATGGCCACCACTAGAAAAAATACATTAAAAGGTCTAGAATACCACCAAGTATACTAAAGAAAAGTACCATAAGTTAGAATAAGTGAAGCATCATTGAAAGGAATTCACTAGTAAATGCACCAAAAAAGAAGAAAAGAAGAATAAAGACGAGACGACCGACATACTATACCCAATAGATCAGTGAGAAGGACACAACACAACCAAAAGAAGAAAGAAAAATCAGTGAGGAGGACAAGCCAACAAAAGAAGAAAGAAGAGTCAGGAAGAAGAACACAACAAGGACAACTTCAAGAAAGAAGAAGGAAGAACCAGCGTGAAGAAGACAAGTGCAAACCTCATCATGTATAAAATGAACAATAGTGAGGAGGAGATCAGTGAAGAAAGAAGAAGGAAGAAGGAAGATCACCAGAGCAAACACAAGAAGAATAAGGGAAGAAAATTGAAGTAAAACACACTAACATAACCCTTGAAAGAATATTTGTATTAAGAAGAAGGAAGAAATGTTAGTTAATTATATGATATGAATCCCTAAGCTGTATGACAAAGTCAACATTGACAACAACTCATTTAATGAACACATTTATTGTTTATGTAAACCACATTATTGTAAATAAGTATTAAATATTGTAAATAAGGAGTCACAAGCAAACTGAATAAGGACAAGATGAGTTTATGATAGCTAAATGATGTGTAGTTATAGAATAAACAGAGGAATATGCAACCAAAATAGTGAATGACCAATTGTACAGTGGGAATGATGTACATACAAACCCACTAATTAACAACAAATAAGATAATACAGTAGTAAACTAAATATGAACTATTGATAACCAATAACCAATGTACAAACATGAAATGAAAACCAGTCGAATAGTTTAAGATAGAAATATACAGCCATAAACAACTTTTCAATGTTTACTGAACCTATGACATAACCTAATCTGGGCATCCAGTTTTCAATAAAACTTGAAAAAAAATGAACCAAAACAATGTTAGACCAAAATGTAATGAGCTAGGAAGTAAATAGAGCATATAAGGAATGTTTTGTACACGATAGCTAATAGTATAATAGTATATAAAAGATATATTTAAGTAATACAAGTATGACCAAATGCTTGTAATGGCAAAGTGACACTATGCAACCAAAATTATGTAATAAACACATTGTACAAAGCAAGTAACCCAATGAATGATTTGGTGTCGGACAGAATACTATTCCTATGAGCAATTGTAACCAAAATAACCATTTAAATAGTTTATATAAATGTAATTATAACTCAACCATTATGACAACTAACTGCTAATAAAGTTTACTGCAGCCAAACCTTGCTAATAACAGAGTAAAATGCAAAGTGAACTGCATCACAATAACTATAAGGTCCTAGTGACTATTTCAGTTATCAATCAGAGAACAATACATCTAAAATGTCTATGATATTAAGCATACTACCAAGTAACGCCATATAGGCATAGCAAGCCTGATTCATAAATGATAATTAAGGCATTTGACAAATAATGTAGGGAAAAAGCACACTGCCAATAGTGACTTAACCCACCAAGGTATAAATATACTATGTTAGAACCTAATCAAATATTGTTATTAATAGGATATAAGAAAAACCAAAATGTATGACAATACTACCAAGTAAAGCCATATAGGCATAGCAGGCCTGATTCATATTGTAACAGTACATATGTCACCACATCCACCTAAGTACTGAAAATTAATTTGATGGCCACCACTAGAAAAAATACATTAAAAGGTCTAGAATACCACCAAGTATACTAAAGAAAAGTACCATAAGTTAGAATAAGTGAAGCATCATTGAAAGGAATTCACTAGTAAATGCACCAAAAAAGAAGAAAAGAAGAATAAAGACGAGACGACCGACATACTATACCCAATAGATCAGTGAGAAGGACACAACACAACCAAAAGAAGAAAGAAAAATCAGTGAGGAGGACAAGACAACAAAAGAAGAAAGAAGAGTCAGGAAGAAGAACACAACAAGGACAACTTCAAGAAAGAAGAAGGAAGAACCAGCGTGAAGAAGACAAGTGCAAACCTCATCATGTATAAAATGAACAATAGTGAGGAGGAGATCAGTGAAGAAAGAAGAAGGAAGAAGGAAGATCACCAGAGCAAACACAAGAAGAATAAGGGAAGAAAATTGAAGTAAAACACACTAACATAACCCTTGAAAGAATATTTGTATTAAGAAGAAGGAAGAAATGTTAGTTAATTATATGATATGAATCCCTAAGCTGTATGACAAAGTCAACATTGACAACAACTCATTTAATGAACACATTTATTGTTTATGTAAACCACATTATTGTAAATAAGTATTAAATATTGTAAATAAGGAGTCACAAGCAAACTGAATAAGGACAAGATGAGTTTATGATAGCTAAATGATGTGTAGTTATAGAATAAACAGAGGAATATGCAACCAAAATAGTGAATGACCAATTGTACAGTGGGAATGATGTACATACAAACCCACTAATTAACAACAAATAAGATAATACAGTAGTAAACTAAATATGAACTATTGATAACCAATAACCAATGTACAAACATGAAATGAAAACCAGTCGAATAGTTTAAGATAGAAATATACAGCCATAAACAACTTTTCAATGTTTACTGAACCTATGACATAACCTAATCTGGGCATCCAGTTTTCAATAAAACTTGATAAAAAATGAACCAAAACAATGTTAGACCAAAATGTAATGAGCTAGGAAGTAAATAGAGCATATAAGGAATGTTTTGTACACGATAGCTAATAGTATAATAGTATATAAAAGATATATTTAAGTAATACAAGTATGACCAAATGCTTGTAATGGCAAAGTGACACTATGCAACCAAAATTATGTAATAAACACATTGTACAAAGCAAGTAACCCAATGAATGATTTGGTGTCGGACAGAATACTATTCCTATGAGCAATTGTAACCAAAATAACCATTTAAATAGTTTATATAAATGTAATTATAACTCAACCATTATGACAACTAACTGCTAATAAAGTTTACTGCAGCCAAACCTTGCTAATAACAGAGTAAAATGCAAAGTGAACTGCATCACAATAACTATAAGGTCCTAGTGACTATTTCTGTTATCAATCAGGGAACAATACATCTAAAATGTCTATGATATTAAGCATACTACCAAGTAACGCCATATAGGCATAGCAAGCCTGATTCATAAATGATAATTAAGGCATTTGACAAATAATGTAGGGAAAAAGCACACTGCCAATAGTGACTTAACCCACCAAGGTATAAATATACTATGTTAGAACCTAATCAAATATTGTTATTAATAGGATATAAGAAAAACCAAAATGTATGACAATACTACCAAGTAAAGCCATATAGGCATAGCAGGCCTGATTTATATTGTAAAAGTACATATGTCACCACATCCACCTAAGTACTGAAAATTAATTTGATGGCCACCACTAGAAAAAATACATTAAAAGGTCTAGGAATACCACCAAGTATACTAAAGAAAAGTACCATAAGTTAGAATAAGTGAAGCATCATTGAAAGGAATTCACTAGTAAATGCACCAAAAAAGAAGAAAAGAAGAATAAAGACGAGACGACCGAAATACTATACCCAATAGATCAGTGAGAAGGACACAACACAACCAAAAGAAGAAAGAAAAATCAGTGAGGAGGACAAGACAACAAAAGAAGAAAGAAGAGTCAGGAAGAAGAACACAACAAGGACAACTTCAAGAAAGAAGAAGGAAGAACCAGCGTGAAGAAGACAAGTGCAAACCTCATCATGTATAAAATGAACAATAGTGAGGAGGAGATCAGTGAAGAAAGAAGAAGGAAGAAGGAAGATCACCAGAGCAAACACAAGAAGAATAAGGGAAGAAAATTGAAGTAAAACACACTAACATAAACCTTGAAAGAATATTTGTATTAAGAAGAAGGAAGAAATGTTAGTTAATTATATGATATGAATCCCTAAGCTGTATGACAAAGTCAACATTGACAACAACTCATTTAATGAACACATTTATTGTTTATGTAAACCACATTATTGTAAATAAGTATTAAATATTGTAAATAAGGAGTCACAAGCAAACTGAATAAGGACAAGATGAGTTTATGATAGCTAAATGATGTGTAGTTATAGAATAAACAGAGGAATATGCAACCAAAATAGTGAATGACCAATTGTACAGTGGGAATGATGTACATACAAACCCACTAATTAACAACAAATAAGATAATACAGTAGTAAACTAAATATGAACTATTGATAACCAATAACCAATGTACAAACATGAAATGAAAACCAGTCGAATAGTTTAAGATAGAAATATACAGCCGTAAACAACTTTTCAATGTATACTGAACCTATGACATAACCTAATCTGGGCATCCAGTTTTCAATAAAACTTGATAAAAAATGAACCAAAACAATGTTAGACCAAAATGTAATGAGCTAGGAAGTAAATAGAGCATATAAGGAATGTTTTGTACACGATAGCTAATAGTATAATAGTATATAAAAGATATATTTAAGTAATACAAGTATGACCAAATGCTTGTAATGGCAAAGTGACACTATGCAACCAATATTATGTAATAAACACATTGTACAAAGCAAGTAACCCAATGAATGATTTGGTGTCGGACAGAATACTATTCCTATGAGCAATTGTAACCAAAATAACCATTTAAATAGTTTATATAAATGTAATTATAACTCAACCATTATGACAACTAACTGCTAATAAAGTTTACTGCAGCCAAACCTTGCTAATAACAGAGTAAAATGCAAAGTGAACTGCATCACAATAACTATAAGGTCCTAGTGACTATTTCTGTTATCAATCAGGGAACAATACATCTAAAATGTCTATGATATTAAGCATACTACCAAGTAACGCCATATAGGCATAGCAAGCCTGATTCATAAATGATAATTAAGGCATTTGACAAATAATGTAGGGAAAAAGCACACTGCCAATAGTGACTTAACCCACCAAGGTATAAATATACTATGTTAGAACCTAATCAAATATTGTTATTAATAGGATATAAGAAAAACCAAAATGTATGACAATACTACCAAGTAAAGCCATATAGGCATAGCAGGCCTGATTCATATTGTAACAGTACATATGTCACCACATCCACCTAAGTACTGAAAATTAATTTGATGGCCACCACTAGAAAAAATACATTAAAAGGTCTAGAATACCACCAAGTATACTAAAGAAAAGTACCATAAGTTAGAATAAGTGAAGCATCATTGAAAGGAATTCACTAGTAAATGCACCAAAAAAGAAGAAAAGAAGAATAAAGACGAGACGACCGACATACTATACCCAATAGATCAGTGAGAAGGACACAACACAACCAAAAGAAGAAAGAAAAATCAGTGAGGAGGACAAGCCAACAAAAGAAGAAAGAAGAGTCAGGAAGAAGAACACAACAAGGACAACTTCAAGAAAGAAGAAGGAAGAACCAGCGTGAAGAAGACAAGTGCAAACCTCATCATGTATAAAATGAACAATAGTGAGGAGGAGATCAGTGAAGAAAGAAGAAGGAAGAAGGAAGATCACCAGAGCAAACACAAGAAGAATAAGGGAAGAAAATTGAAGTAAAACACACTAACATAACCCTTGAAAGAATATTTGTATTAAGAAGAAGGAAGAAATGTTAGTTAATTATATGATATGAATCCCTAAGCTGTATGACAAAGTCAACATTGACAACAACTCATTTAATGAACACATTTATTGTTTATGTAAACCACATTATTGTAAATAAGTATTAAATATTGTAAATAAGGAGTCACAAGCAAACTGAATAAGGACAAGATGAGTTTATGATAGCTAAATGATGTGTAGTTATAGAATAAACAGAGGAATATGCAACCAAAATAGTGAATGACCAATTGTACAGTGGGAATGATGTACATACAAACCCACTAATTAACAACAAATAAGATAATACAGTAGTAAACTAAATATGAACTATTGATAACCAATAACCAATGTACAAACATGAAATGAAAACCAGTCGAATAGTTTAAGATAGAAATATACAGCCATAAACAACTTTTCAATGTTTACTGAACCTATGACATAACCTAATCTGGGCATCCAGTTTTCAATAAAACTTGAAAAAAAATGAACCAAAACAATGTTAGACCAAAATGTAATGAGCTAGGAAGTAAATAGAGCATATAAGGAATGTTTTGTACACGATAGCTAATAGTATAATAGTATATAAAAGATATATTTAAGTAATACAAGTATGACCAAATGCTTGTAATGGCAAAGTGACACTATGCAACCAAAATTATGTAATAAACACATTGTACAAAGCAAGTAACCCAATGAATGATTTGGTGTCGGACAGAATACTATTCCTATGAGCAATTGTAACCAAAATAACCATTTAAATAGTTTATATAAATGTAATTATAACTCAACCATTATGACAACTAACTGCTAATAAAGTTTACTGCAGCCAAACCTTGCTAATAACAGAGTAAAATGCAAAGTGAACTGCATCACAATAACTATAAGGTCCTAGTGACTATTTCAGTTATCAATCAGAGAACAATACATCTAAAATGTCTATGATATTAAGCATACTACCAAGTAACGCCATATAGGCATAGCAAGCCTGATTCATAAATGATAATTAAGGCATTTGACAAATAATGTAGGGAAAAAGCACACTGCCAATAGTGACTTAACCCACCAAGGTATAAATATACTATGTTAGAACCTAATCAAATATTGTTATTAATAGGATATAAGAAAAACCAAAATGTATGACAATACTACCAAGTAAAGCCATATAGGCATAGCAGGCCTGATTCATATTGTAACAGTACATATGTCACCACATCCACCTAAGTACTGAAAATTAATTTGATGGCCACCACTAGAAAAAATACATTAAAAGGTCTAGAATACCACCAAGTATACTAAAGAAAAGTACCATAAGTTAGAATAAGTGAAGCATCATTGAAAGGAATTCACTAGTAAATGCACCAAAAAAGAAGAAAAGAAGAATAAAGACGAGACGACCGACATACTATACCCAATAGATCAGTGAGAAGGACACAACACAACCAAAAGAAGAAAGAAAAATCAGTGAGGAGGACAAGACAACAAAAGAAGAAAGAAGAGTCAGGAAGAAGAACACAACAAGGACAACTTCAAGAAAGAAGAAGGAAGAACCAGCGTGAAGAAGACAAGTGCAAACCTCATCATGTATAAAATGAACAATAGTGAGGAGGAGATCAGTGAAGAAAGAAGAAGGAAGAAGGAAGATCACCAGAGCAAACACAAGAAGAATAAGGGAAGAAAATTGAAGTAAAACACACTAACATAACCCTTGAAAGAATATTTGTATTAAGAAGAAGGAAGAAATGTTAGTTAATTATATGATATGAATCCCTAAGCTGTATGACAAAGTCAACATTGACAACAACTCATTTAATGAACACATTTATTGTTTATGTAAACCACATTATTGTAAATAAGTATTAAATATTGTAAATAAGGAGTCACAAGCAAACTGAATAAGGACAAGATGAGTTTATGATAGCTAAATGATGTGTAGTTATAGAATAAACAGAGGAATATGCAACCAAAATAGTGAATGACCAATTGTACAGTGGGAATGATGTACATACAAACCCACTAATTAACAACAAATAAGATAATACAGTAGTAAACTAAATATGAACTATTGATAACCAATAACCAATGTACAAACATGAAATGAAAACCAGTCGAATAGTTTAAGATAGAAATATACAGCCATAAACAACTTTTCAATGTTTACTGAACCTATGACATAACCTAATCTGGGCATCCAGTTTTCAATAAAACTTGAAAAAAAATGAACCAAAACAATGTTAGACCAAAATGTAATGAGCTAGGAAGTAAATAGAGCATATAAGGAATGTTTTGTACACGATAGCTAATAGTATAATAGTATATAAAAGATATATTTAAGTAATACAAGTATGACCAAATGCTTGTAATGGCAAAGTGACACTATGCAACCAAAATTATGTAATAAACACATTGTACAAAGCAAGTAACCCAATGAATGATTTGGTGTCGGACAGAATACTATTCCTATGAGCAATTGTAACCAAAATAACCATTTAAATAGTTTATATAAATGTAATTATAACTCAACCATTATGACAACTAACTGCTAATAACGTTTACTGCAGCCAAACTTTGCTAATAACAGAGTAAAATGCAAAGTGAACTACATCACAATAACTATAAGGTCCTAGTGACTATTTCAGTTATCAATCAGAGAACAATACATCTAAAATGTCTATGATATTAAGCATACTACCAAGTAACGCCATATAGGCATAGCAAGCCTGATTCATAAATGATAATTAAGGCATTTGACAAATAATGTAGGGAAAAAGCACACTGCCAATAGTGACTTAACCCACCAAGGTATAAATATACTATGTTAGAACCTAATCAAATATTGTTATTAATAGGATATAAGAAAAACCAAAATGTATGACAATACTACCAAGTAAAGCCATATAGGCATAGCAGGCCTGATTCATATTGTAACAGTACATATGTCACCACATCCACCTAGTACTGAAAATTAATTTGATGGCCACCACTAGAAAAAATACATTAAAAGGTCTAGAATACCACCAAGTATACTAAAGAAAAGTACCATAAGTTAGAATAAGTGAAGCATCATTGAAAGGAATTCACTAGTAAATGCACCAAAAAAGAAGAAAAGAAGAATAAAGACAAGACGACCGACATACTATACCCAATAGATCAGTGAGAAGGACACAACACAACCAAAAGAAGAAAGAAAAATCAGTGAGGAGGACAAGACAACAAAAGAAGAAAGAAGAGTCAGGAAGAAGAACACAACAAGGACAACTTCAAGAAAGAAGAAGGAAGAACCAGCGTGAAGAAGACAAGTGCAAACCTCATCATGTATAAAATGAACAATAGTGAGGAGGAGATCAGTGAAGAAAGAAGAAGGAAGAAGGAAGATCACCAGAGCAAACACAGGAACAATAAGGGAAGAAAATTGAAGTAAAACACACTAACATAAACCTTGAAAGAATATTTGTATTAAGAAGAAGGAAGAAATGTTAGTTAATTATATGATATGAATCCCTAAGCTGTATGACAAAGTCAACATTGACAACAACTCATTTAATGAACACATTTATTGTTTATGTAAACCACATTATTGTAAATAAGTATTAAATATTGTAAATAAGGAGTCACAAGCAAACTGAATAAGGACAAGATGAGTTTATGATAGCTAAATGATGTGTAGTTATAGAATAAACAGAGGAATATGCAACCAAAATAGTGAATGACCAATTGTACAGTGGGAATGATGTACATACAAACCCACTAATTAACAACAAATAAGATAATACAGTAGTAAACTAAATATGAACTATTGATAACCAATAACCAATGTACAAACATGAAATGAAAACCAGTCGAATAGTTTAAGATAGAAATATACAGCCATAAACAACTTTTCAATGTTTACTGAACCTATGACATAACCTAATCTGGGCATCCAGTTTTCAATAAAACTTGATAAAAAATGAACCAAAACAATGTTAGACCAAAATGTAATGAGCTAGGAAGTAAATAGAGCATATAAGGAATGTTTTGTACACGATAGCTAATAGTATAATAGTATATAAAAGATATATTTAAGTAATACAAGTATGACCAAATGCTTGTAATGGCAAAGTGACACTATGCAACCAAAATTATGTAATAAACACATTGTACAAAGCAAGTAACCCAATGAATGATTTGGTGTCAGACAGAATACTATTCCTATGAGCAATTGTAACCAAAATAACCATTTAAATAGTTTATATAAATGTAATTATAACTCAACCATTATGACAACTAACTGCTAATAAAGTTTACTGCAGCCAAACCTTGCTAATAACAGAGTAAAATGCAAAGTGAACTGCATCACAATAACTATAAGGTCCTAGTGACTATTTCAGTTATCAATCAGAGAACAATACATCTAAAATGTCTATGATATTAAGCATACTACCAAGTAACGCCATATAGGCATAGCAAGCCTGATTCATAAATGATAATTAAGGCATTTGACAAATAATGTAGGGAAAAAGCACACTGCCAATAGTGACTTAACCCACCAAGGTATAAATATACTATGTTAGAACCTAATCAAATATTGTTATTAATAGGATATAAGAAAAACCAAAATGTATGACAATACTACCAAGTAAAGCCATATAGGCATAGCAGGCCTGATTCATATTGTAACAGTACATATGTCACCACATCCACCTAAGTACTGAAAATTAATTTGATGGCCACCACTAGAAAAAATACATTAAAAGGTCTAGAATACCACCAAGTATACTAAAGAAAAGTACCATAAGTTAGAATAAGTGAAGCATCATTGAAAGGAATTCACTAGTAAATGCACCAAAAAAGAAGAAAAGAAGAATAAAGACGAGACGACCGACATACTATACCCAATAGATCAGTGAGAAGGACACAACACAACCAAAAGAAGAAAGAAAAATCAGTGAGGAGGACAAGACAACAAAAGAAGAAAGAAGAGTCAGGAAGAAGAACACAACAAGGACAACTTCAAGAAAGAAGAAGGAAGAACCAGCGTGAAGAAGACAAGTGCAAACCTCATCATGTATAAAATGAACAATAGTGAGGAGGAGATCAGTGAAGAAAGAAGAAGGAAGAAGGAAGATCACCAGAGCAAACACAGGAAGAATAAGGGAAGAAAATTGAAGTAAAACACACTAACATAAACCTTGAAAGAATATTTGTATTAAGAAGAAGGAAGAAATGTTAGTTAATTATATGATATGAATCCCTAAGCTGTATGACAAAGTCAACATTGACAACAACTCATTTAATGAACACATTTATTGTTTATGTAAACCACATTATTGTAAATAAGTATTAAATATTGTAAATAAGGAGTCACAAGCAAACTGAATAAGGACAAGATGAGTTTATGATAGCTAAATGATGTGTAGTTATAGAATAAACAGAGGAATATGCAACCAAAATAGTGAATGACCAATTGTACAGTGGGAATGATGTACATACAAACCCACTAATTAACAACAAATAAGATAATACAGTAGTAAACTAAATATGAACTATTGATAACCAATAACCAATGTACAAACATGAAATGAAAACCAGTCGAATAGTTTAAGATAGAAATATACAGCCATAAACAACTTTTCAATGTTTACTGAACCTATGACATAACCTAATCTGGGCATCCAGTTTTCAATAAAACTTGATAAAAAATGAACCAAAACAATGTTAGACCAAAATGTAATGAGCTAGGAAGTAAATAGAGCATATAAGGAATGTTTTGTACACGATAGCTAATAGTATAATAGTATATAAAAGATATATTTAAGTAATACAAGTATGACCAAATGCTTGTAATGGGAAAGTGACACTATGCAACCAAAATTATGTAATAAACACATTGTACAAAGCAAGTAACCCAATGAATGATTTGGTGTCGGACAGAATACTATTCCTATGAGCAATTGTAACCAAAATAACCATTTAAATAGTTTATATAAATGTAATTATAACTCAACCATTATGACAACTAACTGCTAATAAAGTTTACTGCAGCCAAACCTTGCTAATAACAGAGTAAAATGCAAAGTGAACTGCATCACAATAACTATAAGGTCCTAGTGACTATTTCAGTTATCAATCAGAGAACAATACATCTAAAATGTCTATGATATTAAGCATACTACCAAGTAACGCCATATAGGCATAGCAAGCCTGATTCATAAATGATAATTAAGGCATTTGACAAATAATGTAGGGAAAAAGCACACTGCCAATAGTGACTTAACCCACCAAGGTATAAATATACTATGTTAGAACCTTGTAATACACTTTTAAATAGGCCTTAATAAAAGTTCACGTTACTATTATACATACTACACTCGGCCTACGAGCATGTGAAAAGTAAGAGTTTATCAAGCTAATTTACCCAATGACAATATTAATATTTATAACATACTAATTCTCAGCAACAGAATGTAACAATTACTTTAGTGTACCGACTCTTAAAAATTATCCCAGGGCGCCAGTAATAAATAAACACAATTTGACTGTTATTAATTAAGTTTTTAATAACTAATTTGTATTTACATATTACAAAATTTGTAGATCATTACCTTTAATAAGTTTGCTATAAAATTTGTTTGTGCTTATTTCTTGGCTATGAATTCTTTGACTAATTGAGTCACCAAGTATGAGTTACATACATTTAAATTTAATATACAATAGTACAATAAGTGTTCATTTTATTATTTACTTGCATGTTGAATCCACTCTGCGCCGCGATGTAATCAATTCTACACGTTCCAGGCGGGTAGTCGACGTTAATCGTTGAGCCCTTATACTTGTTAGTTTTGCACTAATTGATACACTTGTTTCACAGGTATTAAACACCATTCACTTTGACAACTTAGTGATAACTACACATGTGCCGTATGCTAATACACTTGTTGAATACACAGTATATTCTTTTAAAAAGCTAAGTGCGTCTAACACCAGATTAATAACTGCTTATTGATCGACCGTCCCGCACCATGACGTTGACACATTTAAATCGCAATGTATTTCGATTTAACGATTGATGCTGTGTTAAGTAAAACTTGGATATGTTACCCGATTTTAACTTATCTTCTCTAATTTCTCTGCACGTTATTCTTGTAAACGATTATTAAATGTTTATAATATGTAGCTTTCACAATACTTAATATCGCGTTACCGTGACTGACTTACGTGGCGATTGAAATATACTTAATCAAATTACTGAGAAATTATTATTGCAACTAATACGAGTCTAATATCTGTAATCTCTCCGTTGACTACCCTAACTTCTTACACTCCGTATTTTTATATTTCGCTAAAACTACCCTCACTCAATATCGACAAACTACACGCCTATTGGTCTGACTTACCGCTAAATTCAAAACTACCCAATCTGTTTAACGGAACAGCCCGCGCAAAAAATGACGCTATCCGCTATTCGTCCACAAAATGCGCGTGAACACGTGGTATGAAACTCGCGTCACCTTCCATTTCACATATACGCTCTCTCTCTAAAATATAGCTCCCTATTGTTAGGTGCACTTAACTTTTACAACCTTAGTAAATGTTTCTTACACCCTAGCAAAATAATACAGTTTTATGACGGTCCGACCCGTCCGTGACAAAATATAAATTCTTAGCCGACTTACTGGCGTCAACGCAAGGTCGTCTTTTGAATATCTATCGCTCTTTACTACATATTTTAATGTTTTCTTACTTCTAAAGAAAACCACCGCTTTCTATAAATTTACATTTCTCCCTGGGTACCATATGACTTTGTCCCCGTAAAATTGTTAAGAATACAATTTTCCGTGATATCGTCCCCCGATAGAATCATATCAAAATTTTAATAGAATTTGGGATTGATTCTATTGATGCGTCCCTAATCCCCTGCTAAAATTTTATATTACTAACAATAATTTGTTTAACCCTTGCTATAATCTAGATTTGTTTGTACATCACATTATATTAATCACTCTTAATTTATTTAACATAACATGGTAATATTAGTTAGTTTACGATCTGTTGTTATACCCTAAGTGTCAACGGCATTTCAAGGTTTGTTTACATACAGACTCTCCGTCCCACCCTTGACAAACTGGTCAAACAACTACTTTTAAAATATTTTGCTTTACTCTCCCTTTCATCTCAACACATGTTACAATGACATTTTACCCTAACATCTGTTTACGTTCTACTTCCCTTAACTTACTCTTACAATGTAGTACATTCATAATAACTACGCTAATATCTTTTGGAATCCTTATACAATTTAATAATTAATAATGATTATCTTATTTATTACAACAGTATTCGAATCTTACAATTATTACATATGTAGACGTTGTGTGCTATTACAATCTGTTTAGTATCTATGTAGTATCAGTGTTCATGTGTGTAGTAATGGGTCCTTGCTTTTCTGGCATATTTGACAAGTTTTCGTAATTAATTTGGTAATCTTATTAACTGAGTTCCCCGTGAAATTTTCTTTGAACAGTTGATATGTACGACGATTTCCCACATGACTGTATGCCTGATGTAGTTCAGCAATCATATTGTGGCAAAGTTCATTGGTCAACATAAGTTCCATATCCCTTTTTCGCTTCGGTATAATTTGTCATTGTGCCAACTGTATTTTTGGGCAAGTTTATGTTGTTTATTGGCTCGTATTACGTCGATAATTCGCTTCAATTTCATGTCGGCTAGTTGATAACTTCTTATATTCTTGAGCTGCTCCTTAGCCTCCTTACTGATGCGGATGTTGATAAGATTGATCTCTAACTCCTCGGTTCGATCGATTGGTTGTTCCTCGTCCATGTCTTCAGGATGCCTGCTCAGGATGTCCGCCACGATGTTATCTCGCCCTTTGCAGTGAATGATGTCGAAATCATACTCCTGTATAGCGAGAATCCATCGCGTTATGCGGGAGTTATTTAGGTGGCACTTTTTTATGAATATTAACGCCTTATTGTCAGTAATGATTGTAAAAGGCTTACCCAGTACGTAGGTCCTAAATTTTTGCAAACAGTATACAACACTCAGTAGCTCTAATTCTGTGGTGAAGTAATTACGCTCAGCTCCCCGTATCACGCGGCTTGTGTATGCGACTACTCCAATGTCGTTATTCTCGTCTAGCTGGTAAAGCTGGCCTCCCAACGCATAACGACTCGCATCCGTCTGTAGGTAGAAACGCTTGTTGGGGTCAGGATGCTTAAGAACCACTGATTCGATGAATAATTCCTTGACTCTCTCAAAATGCTGATCCATTTCCTTTGTCCATTTAAACGTGGTATTCTTTTTTAATAAGTTTAACAACGGTTGCGTCGCTTCGGCGTATTTATTGGTGAATCGGTTGTAAAAATTGGTTAAGCCCAGAAATCCTTTAAGTTGTTTTTGATTCTTTGGCTTCCGAAATTCCTGAATGGCTCTAATCTTATCTGGTGCGGCGGTAATACCCTCTGTTGTTAAGCGATATCCCAGGTAATCAATCTCCTTACGAAACAGCTGCGATTTTTTAAAGTTGACAGTTAAATTAGCTTGTTTGATGTCACGTAATAATAATTTTAAGTGCCGTAGGTGCTCTTCCACGCTATCCGAGATACATAAGCAGTCATCTACATATAAGATCGTAAATGCCTTCACTTCTTTCGACAATACTCGGTCCAAACCACGTGTTAAACTTGCTAGGCTAGTCTTCAATCCGAACGGCGTCACTGTGTACCGATAGCACTTGCCTTCGTACAAAAACCCAGTAAAATCTCTACATTCCTGATGCAATGGGATCTGCCAAAATGAGCTACGGAGGTCAATTGTGGACATGACTTTAATGTTACCACATTTTGCCAGTATCTCGTTAATTGGAATGGCTCCCTCATGGTCTGGAACTGTTACTGAATTCAGCTTACGGGCGTCCAAACATAATCTAACCGTCTGGTCTTTCTTTACGACAGTAACCATAGGGTTGACGTATGGACTCTGGGCCCTTTCAATAACACCATGCGCCTCCATTTTCTGGATTTCTGCCTTCACTGCTTCCTTGTATCTCATCGGAATCGGCCAACCTTTCTGACAGTAGGGTGTCCGATCGGTGACTTCGAATTTATGTTGATACGAGTTAATCCTACCTGGCGTATCCCGGAATACCATTTTATTATCCATCAAAATATGCTTTAGCTCGCTCCGTTCAGCTTCGGTTATGTCTGTGATAGTTTGTACCTTCTGTCCAATCAATTCTTCGATCTCTTCATCGGCAGATGCGAGTTCTACTCGTAGTATCTCCGCTGTAGTTCCTTCCTGGTTTTGGTCTCCCTGAATGATTAATCGTTTGTTGTTCAGGTCGATCACACACCCATTTTCTTCCAATAACCCTATGCCTAAGATACAATCTTTTATTAATTCTGGGACAACTATGAAGACACTATCGACTCTTAAACTTTCGATTTGGACAGTTAATAGGATTTGTTGTGTAACCCTTTTTGACTTATTGCCGGTTGCACCCTTAATTACGGTATTCGACAATTTTAACATTTCTAGATCACCTAATTCCTTTTTATTGTCTTTAAACCACTGTTCTGAGACAGCGTTTAATTGGCTCCCGGTGTCCAATAAGGCGCATGTAGACACACCGTTCAACGAGACACTTACTTCCGGACATTTATTAACTTTACATATTATGTTGACATCATCATCATCCATTAAATCATCTCTTAAATCTAGAAAAGTAGTGTTAATATATTTACTAATATTACTTAAGTCTACTTCATATTTACAGAACTTAGCTAGTTTTTTGGCATAACGGTATTAACTTTGTTACCGTTCGCACCGCTGGTCGATGGAATAGGTTCGTTCTCATTTTTAAACTTGTTTGTTCGTTTGGGGTAGTGTGAAGTGACTGGCCTACTTTCACTTTCATTTGTGCGCCCGTGCTCAGCTGGTCGCTCTCTCTCCTCTTCAACCCTCGTCCATGATTTACGATCTCGCCGTCCGTCATAGTACCCTCGGCTCGCCTCTCTGGTGTCACTTCTCAGACTCATAAATTCTAACAAGACCTGCTCGAATTCGTTGATTGTCCCTACACCACGAGTAATTATCGCAACTCTTATTTCATGCGGATAATGTTTAGTAATTTTTCTAATTAAATACTTATCAGGTATTGGCGGAATTAATTGACGATTTTCTAACAGTTTACGCTCTAAATACTGGATCATGTTCATTCCATTCTCGGCGTGATACCTTCCGAATTCCAGTTCATTGCGTTCTCTCTCTTGAATGACGTCATTCCAATATTTACTTATAAATGCGTCAGTGAAGTCCACAAAATTGTTAATGTTATCTTTTACTAACCTCCACCACACTGCTGCCTCTCCTTCAAGGTGTCTTGCTATCCACTTGATGTTTCCAGCATCTTGATAATGTTCTCTGAATATTTCATTCAATTCTTTAATAAATTCCATCGGGAAATCACCCGTGCCATTATATTTTATGTCCTTCACCTGTTCGTTTGTCATGCTCCGATTACATGGTGTATTGCTTATTGACGCTAGTTTAGTTCGTACTTCCTGTTGTATTTGTTGTAATTTAAGGTGTGTCTCGTCAGACTTGCTGTTGATTTTAGTTTCCAACTCTTTCAGTTTTTCGACCTTTAATTCATTTATAGCTGCCGTGTTATCTGCACATCTTTGATTGTTTACACTTACTGTTTCAATAATTATTTCAAAATTATTATTGTATTTTTCGTCAAGTTCTTTAATTTGTTGTTTTGTATTGGCACTAATTTCGGTACTAATCTTATCACAATTTTCTTCGATCTTATTATCAATATCTACTCTAAACTCCTGGAGAACTTTTTGGTTATTTGCTCTTTCTTGATTGAGTTGCGTGAATACTTCGTTTCTTAGTTCCATATTTTGTTTGTGCATCTGCTCTGATAATTGTTGCATTTGTTGTTTGTGTTGTGCCGCTTGTTGTGTTAGCTGTTGTGTTGTTTTTTCCGCCAGTTCTTTTATTTGTTCTTTTGTTTCTTTCGATTGTTGTTCAAGTCGTTGTGTTTGCTGTAATAGTTGTTCTTTTGTTTCTTTCGATTGTTGTTCAATTCGTTGTGTTTGTTGTACTAGTTGTTGAAGTATTGTACATATATCGGTGTCTTTGTTTTTCTCTGGTAATGTCTGATATACTGGTCTCTCTCTAACCTCTACTAGTGTTTCTTGTGTAATATGTTGTGTTTCTGCATTTTCTTCGTTCAGTCCCCGCGTCCTTGACTCTTCATTCCCCATTGAAATGTGTGCGATCGTCTGCGAATCTCCTATCTGATTGTTTATATCAAAGTCCATTTCGTTACCGTGGGATGTTGTTTCTGTATTCATGTTATTGTTTTCTCCGTGCGTGTTGTTCTGTGTGTTAATGTTTTTCCTACTCTTACTCCGCGTAATCATACAACTATATCTTATATTATTGTTATTCTTAATTCTACTTGATTCTTATTTTACTATTCTATTAGTGACTCAATAGTCCCACGTTCCGGGCGACAGAATGTAATACACTTTTAAATAGGCCTTAATAAAAGTTCACGTTACTATTATACATACTACACTCGGCCTACGAGCATGTGAAAAGTAAGAGTTTATCAAGCTAATTTACCCAATGACAATATTAATATTTATAACATACTAATTCTCAGCAACAGAATGTAACAATTACTTTAGTGTACCGACTCTTAAAAATTATCCCAGGGCGCCAGTAATAAATAAACACAATTTGACTGTTATTAATTAAGTTTTTAATAACTAATTTGTATTTACATATTACAAAATTTGTAGATCATTACCTTTAATAAGTTTGCTATAAAATTTGTTTGTGCTTATTTCTTGGCTATGAATTCTTTGACTAATTGAGTCACCAAGTATGAGTTACATACATTTAAATTTAATATACAATAGTACAATAAGTGTTCATTTTATTATTTACTTGCATGTTGAATCCACTCTGCGCCGCGATGTAATCAATTCTACACGTTCCAGGCGGGTAGCCGACGTTAATCGTTGAGCCCTTATACTTGTTAGTTTTGCACTAATTGATACACTTGTTTCACAGGTATTAAACACCATTCACTTTGACAACTTAGTGATAACTACACATGTGCCGTATGCTAATACACTTGTTGAATACACAGTATATTCTTTTAAAAAGCTAAGTGCGTCTAACACCAGATTAATAACTGCTTATTGATCGACCGTCCCGCACCATGACGTTGACACATTTAAATCGCAATGTATTTCGATTTAACGATTGATGCTGTGTTAAGTAAAACTTGGATATGTTACCCGATTTTAACTTATCTTCTCTAATTTCTCTGCACGTTATTCTTGTAAACGATTATTAAATGTTTATAATATGTAGCTTTCACAATACTTAATATCGCGTTACCGTGACTGACTTACGTGGCGATTGAAATATACTTAATCAAATTACTGAGAAATTATTATTGCAACTAATACGAGTCTAATATCTGTAATCTCTCCGTTGACTACCCTAACTTCTTACACTCCGTATTTTTATATTTCGCTAAAACTACCCTCACTCAATATCGACAAACTACACGCCTATTGGTCTGACTTACCGCTAAATTCAAAACTACCCAATCTGTTTAACGGAACAGCCCGCGCAAAAAATGACGCTATCCGCTATTCGTCCACAAAATGCGCGTGAACACGTGGTATGAAACTTCGCGTCACCTTCCATTTCACATATACGCTCTCTCTCTAAAATATAGCTCCCTATTGTTAGGTGCACTTAACTTTTACAACCTTAGTAAATGTTTCTTACACCCTAGCAAAATAATACAGTTTTATGACGGTCCGACCCGTCCGTGACAAAATATAAATTCTTAGCCGACTTACTGGCGTCAACGCAAGGTCGTCTTTTGAATATCTATCGCTCTTTACTACATATTTTAATGTTTTCTTACTTCTAAAGAAAACCACCGCTTTCTATAAATTTACATTTCTCCCTGGGTACCATATGACTTTGTCCCCGTAAAATTGTTAAGAATACAATTTTCCGTGATAACCTAATCAAATATTGTTATTAATAGGATATAAGAAAAACCAAAATGTATGACAATACTACCAAGTAAAGCCATATAGGCATAGCAGGCCTGATTCATATTGTAACAGTACATATGTCACCACATCCACCTAAGTACTGAAAATTAATTTGATGGCCACCACTAGAAAAAATACATTAAAAGGTCTAGAATACCACCAAGTATACTAAAGAAAAGTACCATAAGTTAGAATAAGTGAAGCATCATTGAAAGGAATTCACTAGTAAATGCACCAAAAAAGAAGAAAAGAAGAATAAAGACGAGACGACCGACATACTATACCCAATAGATCAGTGAGAAGGACACAACACAACCAAAAGAAGAAAGAAAAATCAGTGAGGAGGACAAGACAACAAAAGAAGAAAGAAGAGTCAGGAAGAAGAACACAACAAGGACAACTTCAAGAAAGAAGAAGGAAGAACCAGCGTGAAGAAGACAAGTGCAAACCTCATCATGTATAAAATGAACAATAGTGAGGAGGAGATCAGTGAAGAAAGAAGAAGGAAGAAGGAAGATCACCAGAGCAAACACAAGAAGAATAAGGGAAGAATATTGAAGTAAAACACACTAACATAAACCTTGAAAGAATATTTGTATTAAGAAGAAGGAAGAAATGTTAGTTAATTATATGATATGAATCCCTAAGCTGTATGACAAAGTCAACATTGACAACAATTCATTTAATGAACACATTTATTGTTTATGTAAACCACATTATTGTAAATAAGTATTAAATATTGTAAATAAGGAGTCACAAGCAAACTGAATAAGGACAAGATGAGTTTATGATAGCTAAATGATGTGTAGTTATAGAATAAACAGAGGAATATGCAACCAAAATAGTGAATGACCAATTGTACAGTGGGAATGATGTACATACAAACCCACTAATTAACAACAAATAAGATAATACAGTAGTAAACTAAATATGAACTATTGATAACCAATAACCAATGTACAAACATGAAATGAAAACCAGTCGAATAGTTTAAGATAGAAATATACAGCCATAAACAACTTTTCAATGTTTACTGAACCTATGACATAACCTAATCTGGGCATCCAGTTTTCAATAAAACTTGATAAAAAATGAACCAAAACAATGTTAGACCAAAATGTAATGAGCTAGGAAGTAAATAGAGCATATAAGGAATGTTTTGTACACGATAGCTAATAGTATAATAGTATATAAAAGATATATTTAAGTAATACAAGTATGACCAAATGCTTGTAATGGCAAAGTGACACTATGCAACCAAAATTATGTAATAAACACATTGTACAAAGCAAGTAACCCAATGAATGATTTGGTGTCGGACAGAATACTATTCCTATGAGCAATTGTAACCAAAATAACCATTTAAATAGTTTATATAAATGTAATTATAACTCAACCATTATGACAACTAACTGCTAATAAAGTTTACTGCAGCCAAACCTTGCTAATAACAGAGTAAAATGCAAAGTGAACTGCATCACAATAACTATAAGGTCCTAGTGACTATTTCAGTTATCAATCAGAGAACAATACATCTAAAATGTCTATGATATTAAGCATACTACCAAGTAACGCCATATAGGCATAGCAAGCCTGATTCATAAATGATAATTAAGGCATTTGACAAATAATGTAGGGAAAAAGCACACTGCCAATAGTGACTTAACCCACCAAGGTATAAATATACTATGTTAGAACCTAATCAAATATTGTTATTAATAGGATATAAGAAAAACCAAAATGTATGACAATACTACCAAGTAAAGCCATATAGGCATAGCAGGCCTGATTCATATTGTAACAGTACATATGTCACCACATCCACCTAAGTACTGAAAATTAATTTGATGGCCACCACTAGAAAAAATACATTAAAAGGTCTAGAATACCACCAAGTATACTAAAGAAAAGTACCATAAGTTAGAATAAGTGAAGCATCATTGAAAGGAATTCACTAGTAAATGCACCAAAAAAGAAGAAAAGAAGAATAAAGACGAGACGACCGACATACTATACCCAATAGATCAGTGAGAAGGACACAACACAACCAAAAGAAGAAAGAAAAATCAGTGAGGAGGACAAGACAACAAAAGAAGAAAGAAGAGTCAGGAAGAAGAACACAACAAGGACAACTTCAAGAAAGAAGAAGGAAGAACCAGCGTGAAGAAGACAAGTGCAAACCTCATCATGTATAAAATGAACAATAGTGAGGAGGAGATCAGTGAAGAAAGAAGAAGGAAGAAGGAAGATCACCAGAGCAAACACAAGAAGAATAAAGGAAGAAAATTGAAGTAAAACACACTAACATAAACCTTGAAAGAATATTTGTATTAAGAAGAAGGAAGAAATGTTAGTTAATTATATGATATGAATCCCTAAGCTGTATGACAAAGTCAACATTGACAACAACTCATTTAATGAACACATTTATTGTTTATGTAAACCACATTATTGTAAATAAGTATTAAATATTGTAAATAAGGAGTCACAAGCAAACTGAATAAGGACAAGATGAGTTTATGATAGCTAAATGATGTGTAGTTATAGAATAAACAGAGGAATATGCAACCAAAATAGTGAATGACCAATTGTACAGTGGGAATGATGTACATACAAACCCACTAATTAACAACAAATAAGATAATACAGTAGTAAACTAAATATGAACTATTGATAACCAATAACCAATGTACAAACATGAAATGAAAACCAGTCGAATAGTTTAAGATAGAAATATACAGCCATAAACAACTTTTCAATGTTTACTGAACCTATGACATAACCTAATCTGGGCATCCAGTTTTCAATAAAACTTGATAAAAAATGAACCAAAACAATGTTAGACCAAAATGTAATGAGCTAGGAAGTAAATAGAGCATATAAGGAATGTTTTGTACACGATAGCTAATAGTATAATAGTATATAAAAGATATATTTAAGTAATACAAGTATGACCAAATGCTTGTAATGGCAAAGTGACACTATGCAACCAAAATTATGTAATAAACACATTGTACAAAGCAAGTAACCCAATGAATGATTTGGTGTCGGACAGAATACTATTCCTATGAGCAATTGTAACCAAAATAACCATTTAAATAGTTTATATAAATGTAATTATAACTCAACCATTATGACAACTAACTGCTAATAAAGTTTACTGCAGCCAAACCTTGCTAATAACAGAGTAAAATGCAAAGTGAACTGCATCACAATAACTATAAGGTCCTAGTGACTATTTCAGTTATCAATCAGAGAACAATACATCTAAAATGTCTATGATATTAAGCATACTACCAAGTAACGCCATATAGGCATAGCAAGCCTGATTCATAAATGATAATTAAGGCATTTGACAAATAATGTAGGGAAAAAGGACACTGCCAATAGTGACTTAACCCACCAAGGTATAAATATACTATGTTAGAACCTAATCAAATATTGTTATTAATAGTATATAAGAAAAACCAAAATGTATGACAATACTACCAAGTAAAGCCATATAGGCATAGCAGGCCTGATTCATATGTGATAATTAAGGCATTAAACAAACAAGTTAGGGAAGAAGAACACTGTCAGTAGTGACTTAACCCATCAATGTTTCATAACAACTTGTTAAAAGTTAATCAAATACTATTATTACTGTGTAATGAGCAAACCAAAAATGTATGACCATAATTTTAAGAGTGAAGCTATGAAAAAGGACATAGTATTAATAATAGGACATAGTTTTAAGAGAAATTTGTACAGTAGATTAAGAGTGAGACATTACTATAAAAAATAACATAAAAACCATGAATTGTTAATAATTAATGGTTTAATGGACACCAAGCATAAATGCTAAGTGCTAAGTCTGATAACCCTTATCAGAAATATATGATAAGGGGACTCAAATTAATCGTCTTTCAAAAACACGAACAATGAGAGTAAGCACAACATTCTCAGTGCAATTATAAGAAAGATATTAGACTTTTAAAAATAATTGCATTGTGCTTAGCCCTTCCGCATAGTCATGTAAACCAAATTTTCATAATCTTGTCCCCAAAGGCTGACGCTTATGATAGCGTCTATTTTGACGAAGTCTACCGTAAATAAACGAATTGGCAAAAACTGACCAATCAGAACACATAAAAAATCCGAAATTCATCATTCCAGCCCATGAGCCGGAGACAGTCTTACAACAACAGCGAAGCGGAATGCACGCTAATCAACGCCTCAGAAAAACGTGCGTTTGACAGCAAAACAGCATCAACCATGTTAACCTCCAATTGAGACATAAGTTATCTATCAGAAGAATCAGTGCAGTATATTTACAAGTGTAATCTAATCGGAGTTTATGCGCATAGGAGTGTGTGCAGTGTTGTGATAAAGTTCAAATAATTAATTAATCAATTTTAATTAATTAAAAAAGTGTTAATAATTAATAAAGTGTAAATCTTCAACCGACGAGAGACGCAAGTATTATTAATTACGAATATTATGTCATGATAGTCTATAAGCAAAATAATTGAACGCTAAAAGCGATTAAAATTGAAATATAGAAACAATTCAATTCACTATCCTTAATAGAAGGGAACCAATATATACAAATGAACAATGTTGAAATTGAACGTTCTGAGTAATGACAGTTTAACTATTTGTATACTGTAAATAGCTAGGATAAGCAAAGACATTATGATATCAATGAAGAGTATACGTACTCTAATACCATCAGTAGATGGAAGTATTAAATCAGTATTTTGTTATTAAATTCAATTGATAGTTTCGCCGGTGTGCGATAACTATAATAAACAAATTACATTTACCTGAAATGGGAGTATCCAATTTCATAGATGATTGTCGTATATGATAATGGATTATAACAATCACTATTAATTATTAATAAATAATTCACTACTTTTAACCAAATAACGTTGCACTAAACTATGTATGAAGCATGTGCCTAGCTATGAACAGTGGTTCATATTTTATATTTTTTCATTAATAATCATTGAATTTTTATTTTTATGTTGACTCTAACCGTAGCTATTATTCCAAGAAGGTGTATTTTGCAGTTTAAAAGAACCTACTACTTTTGTTATTATCATCATTATTAAATTTTCAAGTCGAACAATCCGACATAACCTACAAATTTGTCAAACCACATTGTATTACTAATCAGAGGCAGTCATGCCAACTAGAGCTCATCATTTGTTTTAGAGTTCATGTTTACTTTAAAAGTATTTATTGTTAACTAAAAAGAAGGATAAAACTCCTTATTGTATTGAATTTCACTGTGTGTTATTTGAATAAATTGCCATTATTGTTTTTTACCAGTGAAAGAGTTGACTTTATTTGTAACAGTAAAATTACAGCTTAGAGGAGAAAAACGAGGCGGTTGGTACCTTACTGAGAATGCGAATTATTCAAATTGAATGATTCCTTGTTTTGTTTACAACCGTTCAGATCAACATACTTACAATCTTATACAATAATAATATATATGAGTTGTTATGTATACCATATCTGTGTTTGTGTATGTTAGTGTATAGGAAGAAACAACTGATCTCCTCAAGACAGCTGATCTACAAAGAGTCAACGGAACGTCCAGTGAAAGAATTTTAACAGTAAATATAATATACAAAATTAAATTATTTAAACAGACAGCTAACACGACGAAGAAAGAGTAAGTACCGAGTTATTCAATCCTGGATTCTACAATAGGTTGAATTGAGGGGAATAAGTCACTAAACGGTATAAAATAATAATAAAATTTGATATTGAACAATCACGATTAGCCGAGAGCAAGACCCAATTAACAGTAAAAGAACCCTGAGACAACTTAATAATAATAATATTTAAACCATAAATTATAGACGGGAATTCGTCCTATTACAAAATTGACGAACCCAACGCGGGACTTTAAGGAGAGGAAGTTTCGTCATATTACAAAATTGGCGCACAACGTTCGAGCAAAATTAGGCGAAAAATATCCGACCTAATTTACTAAATAATTATCAACCTAATTTGCGAGGCAGCTGCAATACCCAGGAATAAAAATGCAACGGAGAGCAACCTCTAAAAGACGTGCGGCGGAAACAGATAAAGAAATAGAAATGGATGATAAGGAGGCGACGCCAGTCGAAGATCTAGAAGAAATATTACCTCCTACAGAACCCAGTCGACCTGTACAACAGGAGGAACAGCCCGACCGACCGGTACAAGCAGAGAACGCCGACTTCTTAGAAATACTGAGGGCGATGAATAAAAATATGCAGTCATTAAAGGAGAATTTTAACGAGAAATTAAATAAGAATAACGAGTCTTTGGAATCGTTAAAAGAAGAATTGAAGGAAGATTTTAATGAGAAATTAAATAAGAATAACGAGTCGTTAACAAAAAATATGGAATCGATGAACAGAAAGATGGACGACAGTCAGAAGAATATTGCATTATTAAAAGAAGATTTCAACGAGAAATTAATTAAAAATAACGAGTCTTTGACCAAAAATATGGAGTCGATTCATAAGAAGATGGATGACAATCAGAAAAATAATGAATTATTAACAAAAAATATCGAATCGTTGAAGGAGGATTTCAAAGGGGAGTTAAACAAGAAGACGGAAGAGACAAATAAAATCATAGCTTCATTGAAGGAAGACACCCAAGAATTAAGTAAGAAGATTGATGACAGTATCGAAGATAGTAATAAGAAGATTGAAATTATCAGCCAGAGACTCGAAGACAGTCACAAAAAATTGAATACGAAAATAGGAGAGGAAATAACCGAAGTTAGACGGGAAGTTTCAGAAATCGGCGAGAGGTGTGAAGAGAACCAACAAGAAATACAGAGAGCGAAAGAGATACTTCAAACCCGAGTAAATAACATCGAAGAATCCCATTTAAATAAATTCGAAATCTTGACTAAGAAACAAGAAGACTTGGGAACGAGATGTGAAGAAATCACCACCACCGTGAATGATGTTTGGGAGCAAGTACACACTGACAAGGAGAAGATGGCTGAACTTCAACGGCGAGAACTTAATAATTTCAGGGAAGAAATTAATTTATTCCGGAGTCAACCAATCCAAGTGACCGGAATAATGAACATAGAGAATCGTGAACTGATAAATTTCCAACATTACAAAAGGAATCCCATGGAGTTCATCGAGAGAGTAGAAGAAAATATAGCCCGTACACGCGAAACTAGGTGGTCCACCATCAGAAATTTGTTAGACGAGTACTTTAAGGACGTGCGCAATAACTGGTGGACGGCTACCCGACATGATATACAAAATTATGCAGAGTTCAAGGCTCTGTTTAAGACGAAATATTGGTCCGAATCGGCACAGAACATAGTGCGGGACGACATCTGCAACGGGAAGTATGACCGCAGTAAAGGGGCATCACTCACCGCATACTTTTTAGGCAAGGTATGTATGGCCAGAAATCTCGAGCCAAAGATACCTGAAGAATGCCTTGTCACGAAATTAGCGTATCACTTCGAAGAGGGCGTGGCCAGAGCGAGACTGAACGGACAAATAAGAACGATCCAAACTATGTCCGCATTATTAGAAAATTATGAGCAGGAGAAGTACTATCGGAGGAGTCGACAGGGACCCGACCCATACTTCGATAGAAACGGTCAGGCCGGATACCGAAATAATTATCGAGGTAATTATAATAATTCAAACCGAGATAATGCTGACCAGAACCTGAGGCCAAATAATAACGGGAATAATCATCCGGCAGATAGAAATAACCCGAATTACAGGCCTAATTATAATAATAATTATAATCAAAATACCCCTAATAACAACCACCGTCCTAATTATAACAATGGAAATCTACATCGGCCAAATAATGGTAACCACCCCTACCGTCCGAATAATAACAATCGCCAGTACCGACCGAACAACGGGAATAACCACAACCCGAGCAATTTTAGAAGAGCTAACTACGTTCGTGCTGACCACAGAAACGGAGGGAGACGCTTCTATCAGGGACGCCGAAGCTTCAATGAAGATAATAACCCGTATAGTCAGGACGCAAGGAGTAGCGAATCCGGGTACGACACACGAAGGAGCCGCAGTAGCGAAGATATAAACAGAAATAATAATAGCGGACGTCAATACAACAATCCGACTAGACCAGAAGAACGGGAAAATAGAAACCCCAACACTAATGACAGGAGCGGAGAAGAAAACGCTACCTCTTTAAACGGACAACGGCAGTGAAAACTCACTTCGAACCCTCACTGATCCGATCTATGGGGTACGACGAAATACGACGACGGACAAACAATCAAGCGACATTTACTATCATACGCAATCACTACCTGAAGGACATCAGAGAAGATCTGATGGAAGAAGAAATTACAGAAAACAATAATAATAACAACAGCGAAATCGCGTATATTTCCGCCGAAGTGAATGGCGTGTTGACTAAAATCATGATAGATACTGGAGCCAATGTATCACTCATCGATCAACTAGAACTTAATAAAATACAGAACAAGAGTAAGGAGCCCATATCGACCTTACCGATAAATAATATTATTTTGATCGGAGCGACCGGACGACAAAATAAGACCATAAGAAAGCAAGTCCAACTAGAAGTCACCAGTCAAGGGAATACCCTTCCTATAATATTTTTAGTAGCCAGTGGGTTACCATTCAGTTTGTTGATAGGCTGTGACGTATTAAGAAAGTACGCAGCTATAATAGATATGAGCAGAGCAAAGGTATCTCTGAGCTCAAATTGTGTCCAATGGACGGCGGAATTAATTGGAAGCGAAGAAGCCCCTCACGACCGAATCATTTGTTACATTCACGAAGATAATAATTATAGGAATGAAATACCTAGAGAAGAAATAAATTGTGACTATGAAAATGACGACTTATGGGAGGAAAAATTAGAAGAAATCCGGAGGTTCCAGACAGCCAAAAGCGATAGAAGAATAACCGACAACCAGGTGGAAAGATTGATTACAATTTACGAACAGTATAGACACGTATTTTCCAATGCTCCTGGAAAAGTAAAGGATTTCCAATGTGAGATTAAATTCAAGGAAGCAGCCGATTTTAAGAAGAAATCATACCCCATTGCCTATTCGCAAAAAGAAGCGGTCCGAGCGGAAATAAATAGACTTATCGATGAAGACATTATCGAATATAGTTGTTCACCTTATACAAACCCTATAGTGGCAGTGCCGAAGAAAAACGGTCAAGTAAGAATATGTCTGGATGCCAGAGAAATCAATAAAATCATAATTAACGACCGAACTTCACCAGGGGAGATCGAAGAACTATTGAAGAAATTCCACGGTACCCGTTTTATTAGCACTTGGGATACCGTCTGCGGGTATTGGCAAGTGGAGTTGCACCCCAATAGCCGAAAATACATGGCACTCATATTCGAAGGGCGAAACTACCAATTTAAGAGGCTACCCTTCGGTTTAGTAAATTCAGTGGCCATTTTTGTGAAGTGTATGGACCAAGTTCTAGGTCAAGAGGCCCTACAATTCACTACGGTATACGTTGACGATCTATTAATTACGTCTGATAACTGGGAAGATCATTGTGACCGTATTGAGAAGGTGTTATCAAAACTGGCAGAAAATCACGTGACACTTAAACTAGAGAAGTCGAAATTCATCGCCGATGAAGTACAATTCTTAGGATTTAACCTATCCGAAAACGGCATTACACCATCACAGGAAAAAATCGAAGCAATACAATAATTCCCAACGCCCAAGAACAAAAAGCAGTTACAGTCATTTTTAGGTATCTGCAACTATTACCGTAAGTTCCAAAACAACTACTCAAAATTAACGGCCGAATTTTCGCAACAACTATCCTCTAGAGATAAGTGGAAGTGGGGAGCAGAACAGGATGCCACTTTCAAACTAATAAAGGAAAAATTCTTAGAATCAATAATGTTACGCCACCCCGACTTTAAGAGAGCATTTTATATGAATTGCGACGCCAGCGACGTGAGTCTAGGATCCGTCCTATATCAAGAAGATGACCAAGGAAATCACCTTGTGGTTAGCTTCGCCAGCAGAGTCCTGAACAAGAGTGAGCGCAACTATCATACTACCGAAAAAGAATTACTCAGCATTGTATTTGCCTGCAACAAATTCCGAACTTACATTTTGGGTTACTCTTTAACCGTAAGGACAGATCACAAATCGATATCCTTTTTGAAAAATTGCAAATTGAGCCACGGGAGACTTACCAGGTGGACGTTAGCGTTACAGGAATATAATATTAACTGGGAGTATGTGCCTGGAAAATACAACGTAGCAGCAGATGTGCTATCGAGAGTCAACATCCAAAACCAAACTTTCGAGGGAGAAAGAGAGACGGTAGCCAAAGTATATCACATTATAAAGGACAGGACAGAACTAGCCGAGATAATAAATAAAATAAAACTCCAACAAAGAAGCGAGGAGAAATTGAACAACATTCGCCAGAGATTAATAAATAAAGACGAGAGAGTTACCCCATACTATTGTGTATACCAAGACGTCCTATTTATAAGAAACACTAACCAAAGTAACCAGTGGAAATTACTTATACCCAAAACTATGGAAAAGGAGATCACCATGGATTACCACATTAGATATGGTCACATGGGGGCTATTAAAGTCATAAAGGCATTAGAGGAGAATGTGTACTTCAAGGATATCAACAGGAGAGTACGCCGTTACATTAGGAATTGCCACCTATGTCAGATGGTAAAGTGTAACAACGAGAGGAAGGAGGGTTTAATGATACCAATCACCTCATCCAAGAAGCTAGAAAAGGTATTTGTTGATATTTGCGGCCCCTTACCAAGGAGTGGGGGAAGACGACAATACAAATTCATCGTCATTATCTTCGACCACTACACTAAATATACGAAGTTGTATCCGATCAACAGAGCCACCACAAAAAATCTGTTGAGTATAATTATGAGTAAATACATGGTAGAGGTAGGCGTGCCTGGGTCGATAATCACTGACCATGGAACCCAGTTCAAGGGAAAAGTATGGAGGGAAACACTGCTGAGTAAGGGAGTGAGAACCTTCAAAACCTCAGTGTACCACCCTAGCAGCAACCCCGCTGAACGAGTTCTCCGAGAAGTAGGAAGAATCCTGAGAACATACTGTCACCAACAACAAAGAAAGTGGGAAGAGTATTTACCAGCTGCAGAGGATTTTATCAACCTGGCGTACCATCAAGCAATTGATACAACCCCATTTACTGCTATGTTTGAGAGAAGACCTCCTAGAGAAATTATAGAATTAATAGAATTTCCCCCAGGCGATGATTACACCTTTGACCAAATAAAATTTTATAACAAGACCGTCGAACGAGCGGAGAAAATGCGAGAAAAATATAAGAAGCAACAACCCAAAATAATCCAATACAAAATGGGAGAACTAGTGTTACTAAAAAATCGAGAGCTCCCCAGTACCCTTGAAGGAATTGCAAAGAAGTTCCTACTACTATACACTGGACCCTACACTATCGTCAAGGATAATCAAAACAACACATACGAAATTATGGACCCAAATACCAATAGAACCAAGGGAGTCTATAATCAAGCTTCACTGAAAAAATATAATCATCCAGAATAAGTGAAGGACACCATCACTTGAAGGAGTAGAGAAGAAGAAGACCAAAGGAAATAAAAATAAAAGAAGGATATTATCATGGAAAGAAAAGGAAAAGAAAAATATTTATTAAGTGAACAAAATATATCATTATTACGTTACCACATTGCATCATAGTTATCAAATATTGTATACAATGCAAACAAGAATTATAATCATCCAGAATAAAGGTTCACCCAACTAACCTTTGAAGGAGTAGAGAAGAAGAAGATCAAAGTGAATAAAAACAAGAGAAGGACATTATCATGGAAAGAAAAGGAAAAGAAAAATATTTATTAAGTGAACAAAATGTATCGTTATTATGTTATCACTTTATATCATAATTATCAAATATTGTATGCACTATAAAAAAAAAAAAACCTGAAAAAATATAACCGTCCAGAATAAGTGAAGGACACCATCACTTGAAGGAGTAGAGAAGAAGAAGACCAAAGAGTGTAAAACAAGAGAAGGACATTATCATGGAAAGAAAAGGAAAAGAAAAATATGTATCAAATGATTATTGTAACCTCAAGAGTATCTATAAAATCAAATATGAAGGTATCATTATTATATTACCACATAATATTATAACTAGCAATATTATATACACTAAAAACGAAAATTATAATCGTCCAGAATAAGTGAAGGACACCATCACTTGAAGGAGTAGAGAAGAAGAAGACCAAAGAGTGTAAAACAAGAGAAGGACATTATCATGGAAAGAAAAGGAAAAGAAAAATATATATTAAATGATTATTGTAACCCCAAGAGTAACTATAAGATCAGATATGAACAAAATGTATCGTTATTATGTTATCACTTTATACCATAGCTATCAAATATTGTATACCCAATAACTCACCAACAGAAGAAGAGGCTATTCTTATGGAAAGAAGAAAAGAAAAATGTTTATTAAGTGAATATTGTATATAAAAGAAGAAATTTTATTAATCCAATATTGTATTAAATATTGAATGAAATATGTTTGTCAAATGAATGTTATATGTAACACGAGGAAAAGAAGACTAATATCTGATGACTAAACCATAACGAAAGCAAGCAACTAGTGAACACACTCAAGATATTTTAAACAATGTTTACTATCACTTTAAGAAAAATTGTGTACTATTCAAAATAAAATGTTAAAAAATTATGACATTTGCTAGAGAAGAAAAGGAGACCATTAATGAGAATATTATGTAGAAAATATAGTGAAAAAGAGAATTGACCAAGAAAAAAGAAGAAAGATCCAGTCAATGCGAAGAACAATTTTGTCACGATATGGAGAGGAGGAAAAAATGAAGATTATTTACAAGTGCTATTTGTCAACAACATTAACTAATGAAGATCTGCAGAAGTGAAGAAGGAATCCAGAAGAGAGTGTATAATAAAATATAAAAGGCATGAAAATGAATAACCCCAAGAGTGTTTATTATTATTAGTCGAAAGAGACTGCTTATGAGTATTATTATTTGATGAATTGACTGTAGAAAAGTTCCAGCAATCATTTAACTGGGCAGGGATGAGGTACCCCTGATCTCAGAAAGAATGTACTTATGGACGACGGAGTTAGGTAAGCCAGAGAGCCCACCCGAATCGATTCCAGCTACCAAGTTAGGGAAAAAATGTTAGGGAAATTAAATATTTAAGGGAAAAAAACATGACAAGCCAAGAATATAATTAAACCAGATTCCAAGAGTATGAAGAAGAAGGAGATGCAGAGAATATAGTGAACTGAAGACAAGTGTAAGAGTAAATACAAGATATGAAAACATTATATGTGACTTAAGAGTGAAATAAAAAATTGATAATTTCTTCAATCATAAAATAAAGATATCAGAAATGATCAATTCTAATAAGGAGGCAATATGTAACAGTACATATGTCACCACATCCACCTAAGTACTGAAAATTAATTTGATGGCCACCACTAGAAAAAATACATTAAAAGGTCTAGAATACCACCAAGTATACTAAAGAAAAGTACCATAAGTTAGAATAAGTGAAGCATCATTGAAAGGAATTCACTAGTAAATGCACCAAAAAAGAAGAAAAGAAGAATAAAGACGAGACGACCGAAATACTATACCCAATAGATCAGTGAGAAGGACACAACACAACCAAAAGAAGAAAGAAAAATCAGTGAGGAGGACAAGACAACAAAAGAAGAAAGAAGAGTCAGGAAGAAGAACACAACAAGGACAACTTCAAGAAAGAAGAAGGAAGAACCAGCGTGAAGAAGACAAGTGCAAACCTCATCATGTATAAAATGAACAATAGTGAGGAGGAGATCAGTGAAGAAAGAAGAAGGAAGAAGGAAGATCACCAGAGCAAACACAAGAAGAATAAGGGAAGAAAATTGAAGTAAAACACACTAACATAAACCTTGAAAGAATATTTGTATTAAGAAGAAGGAAGAAATGTTAGTTAATTATATGATATGAATCCCTAAGCTGTATGACAAAGTCAACATTGACAACAACTCATTTAATGAACACATTTATTGTTTATGTAAACCACATTATTGTAAATAAGTATTAAATATTGTAAATAAGGAGTCACAAGCAAACTGAATAAGGACAAGATGAGTTTATGATAGCTAAATGATGTGTAGTTATAGAATAAACAGAGGAATATGCAACCAAAATAGTGAATGACCAATTGTACAGTGGGAATGATGTACATACAAACCCACTAATTAACAACAAATAAGATAATACAGTAGTAAACTAAATATGAACTATTGATAACCAATAACCAATGTACAAACATGAAATGAAAACCAGTCGAATAGTTTAAGATAGAAATATACAGCCATAAACAACTTTTCAATGTTTACTGAACCTATGACATAACCTAATCTGGGCATCCAGTTTTCAATAAAACTTGATAAAAAATGAACCAAAACAATGTTAGACCAAAATGTAATGAGCTAGGAAGTAAATAGAGCATATAAGGAATGTTTTGTACACGATAGCTAATAGTATAATAGTATATAAAAGATATATTTAAGTAATACAAGTATGACCAAATGCTTGTAATGGCAAAGTGACACTATGCAACCAAAATTATGTAATAAACACATTGTACAAAGCAAGTAACCCAATGAATGATTTGGTGTCGGACAGAATACTATTCCTATGAGCAATTGTAACCAAAATAACCATTTAAATAGTTTATATAAATGTAATTATAACTCAACCATTATGACAACTAACTGCTAATAAAGTTTACTGCAGCCAAACCTTGCTAATAACAGAGTAAAATGCAAAGTGAACTGCATCACAATAACTATAAGGTCCTAGTGACTATTTCAGTTATCAATCAGAGAACAATACATCTAAAATGTCTATGATATTAAGCATACTACCAAGTAACGCCATATAGGCATAGCAAGCCTGATTCATAAATGATAATTAAGGCATTTGACAAATAATGTAGGGAAAAAGGACACTGCCAATAGTGACTTAACCCACCAAGGTATAAATATACTATGTTAGAACCTAATCAAATATTGTTATTAATAGTATATAAGAAAAACCAAAATGTATGACAATACTACCAAGTAAAGCCATATAGGCATAGCAGGCCTGATTCATATGTGATAATTAAGGCATTAAACAAACAAGTTAGGGAAGAAGAACACTGTCAGTAGTGACTTAACCCATCAATGTTTCATAACAACTTGTTAAAAGTTAATCAAATACTATTATTACTGTGTAATGAGCAAACCAAAAATGTATGACCATAATTTTAAGAGTGAAGCTATGAAAAAGGACATAGTATTAATAATAGGACATAGTTTTAAGAGAAATTTGTACAGTAGATTAAGAGTGAGACATTACTATAAAAAATAACATAAAAACCATGAATTGTTAATAATTAATGGTTTAATGGACACCAAGCATAAATGCTAAGTGCTAAGTCTGATAACCCTTATCAGAAATATATGATAAGGGGACTCAAATTAATCGTCTTTCAAAAACACGAACAATGAGAGTAAGCACAACATTCTCAGTGCAATTATAAGAAAGATATTAGACTTTTAAAAATAATTGCATTGTGCTTAGCCCTTCCGCATAGTCATGTAAACCAAATTTTCATAATCTTGTCCCCAAAGGCTGACGCTTATGATAGCGTCTATTTTGACGAAGTCTACCGTAAATAAACGAATTGGCAAAAACTGACCAATCAGAACACATAAAAAATCCGAAATTCATCATTCCAGCCCATGAGCCGGAGACAGTCTTACAACAACAGCGAAGCGGAATGCACGCTAATCAACGCCTCAGAAAAACGTGCGTTTGACAGCAAAACAGCATCAACCATGTTAACCTCCAATTGAGACATAAGTTATCTATCAGAAGAATCAGTGCAGTATATTTACAAGTGTAATCTAATCGGAGTTTATGCGCATAGGAGTGTGTGCAGTGTTGTGATAAAGTTCAAATAATTAATTAATCAATTTTAATTAATTAAAAAAGTGTTAATAATTAATAAAGTGTAAATCTTCAACCGACGAGAGACGCAAGTATTATTAATTACGAATATTATGTCATGATAGTCTATAAGCAAAATAATTGAACGCTAAAAGCGATTAAAATTGAAATATAGAAACAATTCAATTCACTATCCTTAATAGAAGGGAACCAATATATACAAATGAACAATGTTGAAATTGAACGTTCTGAGTAATGACAGTTTAACTATTTGTATACTGTAAATAGCTAGGATAAGCAAAGACATTATGATATCAATGAAGAGTATACGTACTCTAATACCATCAGTAGATGGAAGTATTAAATCAGTATTTTGTTATTAAATTCAATTGATAGTTTCGCCGGTGTGCGATAACTATAATAAACAAATTACATTTACCTGAAATGGGAGTATCCAATTTCATAGATGATTGTCGTATATGATAATGGATTATAACAATCACTATTAATTATTAATAAATAATTCACTACTTTTAACCAAATAACGTTGCACTAAACTATGTATGAAGCATGTGCCTAGCTATGAACAGTGGTTCATATTTTATATTTTTTCATTAATAATCATTGAATTTTTATTTTTATGTTGACTCTAACCGTAGCTATTATTCCAAGAAGGTGTATTTTGCAGTTTAAAAGAACCTACTACTTTTGTTATTATCATCATTATTAAATTTTCAAGTCGAACAATCCGACATAACCTACAAATTTGTCAAACCACATTGTATTACTAATCAGAGGCAGTCATGCCAACTAGAGCTCATCATTTGTTTTAGAGTTCATGTTTACTTTAAAAAGTATTTATTGTTAACTAAAAAGAAGGATAAAACTCCTTATTGTATTGAATTTCACTGTGTGTTATTTGAATAAATTGCCATTATTGTTTTTTACCAGTGAAAGAGTTGACTTTATTTGTAACAGTAAAATTACAGCTTAGAGGAGAAAAACGAGGCGGTTGGTACCTTACTGAGAATGCGAATTATTCAAATTGAATGATTCCTTGTTTTGTTTACAACCGTTCAGATCAACATACTTACAATCTTATACAATAATAATATATATGAGTTGTTATGTATACCATATCTGTGTTTGTGTATGTTAGTGTATAGGAAGAAACAACTGATCTCCTCAAGACAGCTGATCTACAAAGAGTCAACGGAACGTCCAGTGAAAGAATTTTAACAGTAAATATAATATACAAAATTAAATTATTTAAACAGACAGCTAACACGACGAAGAAAGAGTAAGTACCGAGTTATTCAATCCTGGATTCAACAATAGGTTGAATTGAGGGGAATAAGTCACTAAACGGTATAAAATAATAATAAAATTTGATATTGAACAATCACGATTAGCCGAGAGCAAGACCCAATTAACAGTAAAAGAACCCTGAGACAACTTAATAATAATAATATTTAAACCATAAATTATAGACGGGAATTCGTCCTATTACAAAATTGACGAACCCAACGCGGGACTTTAAGGAGAGGAAGTTTCGTCATATTACAAAATATATATATATATATCTCTGGTTACCTAAATTATATAAATAAACACCATATATCGGGCAACATCCTATAAATTATATAAATTCCCCCCCCCCCTTTAAACAACACTTAACACTAACATCACATATTGAAACATAGAGACACATATACCCATAATATCATCACAATAAATTCAGGTTCGACCTGGCAGACAGGCAGTATTTCTATAAAGCCCCAAAAACTGCAATCATAAAAATTTACACTTCCAGCCACAGTTGGAATTAATCATTTAAAACCACAACCCCTTTACTCCATTAAAATGAAACCCAAAAAAAATTATTTTAAAACCGAAAATAATAACTTGACTAACAACTGCAAGATGACAGTGGCCTGGCAGCCATATGAATTTATAACATCTAAGAAATTGCACACTATAAGTATATGAAAATCTTTAAGTTTCTTTGAACTGCATACAATTGGGAAAAACCCTTATCACCTAAGTTTAAACAATTGGCATAATTTTCCAAAATGTTAATTCTTGTGTTACAAATATAGATGTATCCATGTATCAGGACTTAGTTCTTTAATGATAATGATTTAATTCAACAGACAGGTCCAGCAAGCAAGTCAGAACCTAAGTTACCATAATCAGTAGCATCAGTATGATTTTACAATCTAAAAATTATTAGTATATGCCCACAGAAAAAAAAAATTTTTAATGTCAGACCTCTGTGTATAAATAATTTTAAAACAACAGCATGTTGCATTCTGGCAGCTGTGGAAGTGTGCCAGCATGTGCCAGACCAGGTCAGACAGGTATCCGGCCTGCATAAAACTGTATCAACGTGTGCGCAACTTGTGTCAAAAAGAAACCCATGTGAATTTTATCCCTGAAAACAGCCTGAAAAACGAAACCCCCAACCCTTAAATGTTAAAAAAAAATAATAATAATATATGAACCCCGTCCAGAACCCGCCGGTACAGAACCAATAAACCCATGACTTAAATTTAGACAGAAAGTATAATAGCCCTAATACCTTTGCATAAAAAAAAAATATGAAGGAGCAAAAGAAGCTCTGGCACACTCCCCCAGTGCAGCACACAATTACAATCATAGTACGTTAGAGTTATGGAATAATTTTATAATAGTTCAAATAATGTTCATAAGGAATGTCCTGTTGACACACATTTGATCGACTGTCTAGCGGCGTAAGCACATGGTTTAAAAAGGAAAACGATTTGTAACACGGATGAGCTGCGGCCCAGGCCAACGAAAAGTAATAAAAGTTTATATCACCTCAATTGCATGAGTAGAGTTGCATCTTACAGTTGGTCAGCAAGCTCCCTCCTCAGAACAGGTGAGTGTTGGATGGTTCATGACTGGTGAAGGCGTCGGTACACCAGCTGAGGCCAAATCTCCATCTGGGTGCGAGAACCCTGAGAATTCACAAAGGATTAGAAATACTGTTCACTAAAATATGCACCCTAGTCAAAGGTAATAACCTCAGAACGGGGCTCCCAACCAACTCAATATAAATGCATAAAAGCTTTTTTTTTTTTTTTTTTTTTTGAAAATTGCCTGAGGAGTAATTAAGTCTACAAGGTGATCATGAACTCACTAAAAAAAATAATATTAAAATGTGTATAGTAAAGAGTCACTCGCACTAGATTTAACAAGTGCCGACATAATCAAACAGGTTGGCCTCACCACGTGGCAACACAAATATCGTAATTTGTCAGAAAATGACCACACTAAAGGCACTTACAGTTACACACAATTAAAAGATTTATAGTGTTTCATCTAAGGGTGGTCTCACAATTTATTTTCAACTGCCATAATTGTGTTTAAGAGGAATTTTAGTAATGAAGTTAAATATTTGTGAGATGTAAATTGGGTAATGAAAGGTATTTGTAATTTTGTAATGGGAAGTGGTTATTTAAATTCTGATAGGAATCAGGGAAATATTTTGAATTTGGGATAAGAATTAACGAGAGAAGGGCATACAGAATGTTGATAGTAAAATTTAAAATGTAACATGTTATGTTAAATATATACATGTAAGTTAGAAGTTAAGAAAACCAGTGCTGCTTAACGCAAACCAGCACAACTAAGGGGGACCAGATAAGTTGGGGATATGGTATAAAGTAAGGCCACTATTTGATGTTTTTGATTTAATGTTTCAGTGCCTGGTGATGCTGTGGCGGCGGTCCTGTGCTGGCCTGCACGTCAGAGCAGGGGCGTCAAGTGCCTGTCTGGCATTGCGGTGTTGGGATCTTGAGAGGGAAGTCCAGTAAGGTCATTCAGGTGTGACCACAGTCACTGGACCAGGGGGTAAGTTACCCATAAGTTTTAATAAAACATAAAGAGGGTTGTGGCGCCATATCTGGGCTGATCCCTTTAGGAAGTATATGAGTGTGAATGAGAGTTTTTATGCTTCGGCATAAAACCTCTCATTGAGGGGGTATTGTAACGGTACAGGTAAGACCCCCCCCGATCAATAAATAAAATGTAAAGTATTATTTTGAAATGTGTGGGATAGTGAATAATGTACACAATGTGGACTCAAGGCCAGCGGCTTAACCGCAGAAGGCAGTTATTTTTAGCCATCTGACCTCTGAACTATGCACAAATTGGGGTCACGCTATGTGACGTCAGAAGCCAAACCCAGTATATGTCATACAGGAATGCAGGAGTGTCGGCTAACTCGCCTGGATCGGCGTCAACAATCTGCACCTGTTGTAAAAAGTCAGTCGTCATCCAACATCTAGCGACGGCGGACGCGGGCCGTGTGCTCGCGCATTTCGTATAAACTGAGTTGAAACCACAATAATCCGTGGACAAATTTAAGGGCCCGTACAAATAAAAATGTGACTGAAAGAAATCAGTTTAAAGAAAATAGTTTAAATAAAATAACAGTTTTGGCGTTAAGAAGAAAGGTGCGGAGTGACAGAAAATACGTGAGGAGTACTATGAATTCTTCGGGACTCAAATTTCAGCTAAGTAACACTGGGGAGATTAAAACAAAAAATTGTAATAAGGGCCCACATTATTTCAATTTTATTCTTTTTAATTTTGATGGAGATCTCCTAAAGTCTTGGGGTGTATATATGTGTGTGTGAATGAAGCACTGGTTTGCGTAAATTAGGATTATAATTGTTTCTGTTCAATAGAGTTTCGTTTGTATGTGTATGAATAATTAATGTTTTAAATGATATATGTAAAAATATCAAAGTTATCAAATACTTGTGTTGGGTTTATATAGTGGGTTTCAATCAATGTATAATTAAAAGTCTTGGGGAAAAGGTTACTGTAGCCATGAAGCCGTTAAAATAAAAGAGAATATCATGAGGAAAAATTTGAGTAAGTTATTTACAAAAATCAACCATTTCTGCTCTCACAAAACTCGCTCAAACGAACTCTGGGTAAGTAAAATTTTTACGGTTGGCAGTAATTCAAGATGGCGTCCGGAATGCGGATGCAAATATAGCTGTTTGTTTATAAACAATAAGGTAAAACAATTTTTACAAAAGTAATTAACGTTAGAATATCAGTATCATCAGAGGTTTCTAAGTAAATTAATAACAATTGAAATAATTCTATTAATATAAAATTAACAAATAATCGAATTTGTATCGATTTTAATGTAATATAACTAATAAACGATTTAGGTAGATTAGTTAACGATTGTTTTAATGTTTATTTTCTTCAGCAGCTGTTTTCTCAGTTATATTTGAAAATTTGTTGTTTATATTTTATTCATTTTTATTTTTTAGTAAATTTATAATTTTAAATAGATCGTCTTGTTTTGTTTTTATTTGGGTTTGTTCTTTAATTAATAAATTATTGTTATTGTGTTTGTAAATGTTAAGATTTTCCCAAATATTCATTTTTTGACCTTTTTGTATATTTTTAATTAATTTTATATTTTCAATGTTTGGAAATTTGTGGTTATTATTTAGACAATGTGTGACTAAATTAGATTTATAAATATTTGGTTTTAAATATGCATTGCGGTGTTGAAGGAATCTATCTAGTAGTTTTTTCTTTGTCTGGCCCACGTAAAATTTATTGCAATCTGGATGTTCTATTTTATATATTCCATTTTTATTGTGAGTATTAGATTTAGTTTTAGGTTTTATTTTATTAAAAATTATATTATCTGTATTATAAGATATTTTTAAATTAGTACCTTTAAATATTTTGTTTAGTTTTTGAGTTATATTTCCGTAATAAGTGAAGCTTGTATATTTTATATTATTATTAATAGGTGAATTTTTAAATGTAGTGTTCTTGGGAATTTTATTAGTGATTTTATGTTTAATTTTATTTTCTAATTTATTAATAGTTTTTATTTTGTATCCATTTTTAACTGCTATTTGTTGGATAATAATTCTTTCTTTGTTATTTAATGGGATCCTAAGCATTCAGTAAATCATGGAATTAAATACTGCCATTTTATGTTGGGGAGGATGATTAGAAGTATTTGGTATTACTAAATCAGTTTGAGAAGGTTTCCTGTATATTGAGTATTCAAAATTTGTTTAATTTTCTTTATTGTTAAGTCTAAATAAATAAATTTATTATTAGATTCTTCTTATAATAATAAATTAAAAATAATATAATGAGGTGTTAAAAAGAATCTACGAAATTATACTACTTGCAGAAGAAACAAATTGAATAACATCACAAATTTACACTTATTATAAAATTAGTGCTGCATAGAACTTAAATTATTATATTGTGTCAACTAATGTAAAACACAATTGTATTACAATTATACCTTCCGATTATAAAACACTACACCTCACTAATAACCACTTGAACGCACACAGTAATATCACCCGATAATAACTGAAAGCTAAGGTAACTGGCGCCTTGTATTTATACAACGCTCACAGACCAGAACATTCCAAACTACACCTTATCTCTAAACTACGACGTAATTAATTGCGGCCTTGACACAGTCCGCGCGGTTGGCGGCTGCCAGAAAAGTCTCGCGAGCGCGTGTTGAAATCACGTACGCCACAACATTTAGCCGTATTCCACTGGATTCATCTGGAACATTCGATAAACATGTAGATTGTTCTGTAATGTCATAACAATATTACTGTGCTTTATGCTGTCTGAATCATAAGTATATTAAATATTTTACATGCAAAAATTCTTGTATTTCAATAAACATTACAAAGCTATTTCACACAAAACCTTTTACCACTCTTTCTCACAGCAAAAATGGTCGTGCTTTGAGTAGTTCCAATTAACATAGCAAATTTGAAGAAGATAATGCCAATATTTAGTGAGGACTTATTGTTTTTACAAAATGAGCATGTATTATTTGTACACATAATGTAGCCTACTTCTGTTCTTTTCTGCTTATTTCAGCATCTTTGTTGATCTCACCTCTTCATTGTGTAATATGTAAGGCACTTAAAAGACTAAATCAGTTGTGAAGCTACTTACTTTTAAGTATCACATAAAATTAACTAACAAACATTGTATACTTCTCGGGCGCCATCTTACCAACTGTAAGAAAATAATTTACGTACTTACTGTGTTTTGGGTCCTCGGGTTCTTTTTCAGCGAACAGGAGATCAGAATGGTATATTTTGAAATGATTTACCCAACAGCTTATTTGTTGCTCATGAATTATTTATTCATTCTATAGCACGTTATTTCTTTCCATTTTACTTCATTATCGGTAGAACATGGTTGTTAGTCATATTTATAATTATTCAATACTATACTTTTCCCATATATATATCTAAGTTTAACATTTAAAAGAAGAAACAATTAAAACTAAACCATGGTATTTATTCAATTAATTTACTACCTTATTAAGCAAACCAGCGTTCTTTATTTAATACGTACTCTCATTCACTCTGTTTTACATTCCCCCATACCCATATGAGATCTCATTTGTTTAGTGCTTAAAATTTTGTTTCGTTATAAAATTTATATCGGACTTTGTTGATGTTAGACGAAAATTGAAAGTTACTTAACTGACATGTGAGTCCAGATGACATCGCCTTATACTACGCGCACTACGTAGATCACTGAATTTACATGTTTTTTTAAAAAACCATTTAACTGTTAGTTCAATCTAATTAAGTTGACAGCTGCTATTTTACATTTAAGATCTGTATACGTGCAGGCGATAATTACGCACGGCCGGCGCAACACCAAAACTTCGCCGAAAAACCGGCGAACCGGCGACGCACAGTGGTTAGCGTCTGTATAACTCAGATGTTGTTTTGCGACTACTTTGTTCTGTTGTGTCACTATGTTGCTGGCGTGACACACCCAGGATAGGCTCTGACGAAACCGATGACACACAGTTGTTATGTAATTTGCTGACGCAACACATCGCCTGACACGATTATGTCATTTGTTGTTACATAACGTGTTTACGTTTTCCGGGTTCGTCATTGTCCTTGAACTGATTTTGGTACAGTTATTAAACTGTCCACACAATATTAAACAATTCTCACAGTCAATGCTGCCACTTTGCGATCGCTTCCACAATAACAAATTTACCTCTCGGTCATAACATTTTCCTATCACTCAACAAGTTATTTATTATTTATAAAAAAAAAAAATACAAATTCTGTTATTACCCCAGGTATGCCCAAAAATGCCCCGCTACAATACCCCCTCAATGAGATATTTTATGCCGAAGCATAAAAAATCTCATTGACACATTCATACTTGCTAAAGGGATCAGCCAGGATATGTCGCCACAACCCCCTGTATGGTTTACAAAAAAGAATAACCAACTCACCCTTGGTCCGGTGACTGTGACCGCATCTGCATGACAATACTGGACTTCTCTCTCGAGATCCCAACACCGTAGAGTCAGACAGATACTCAACGCCCCTGCCCTGACGCGCAGGCCAGCTCAGGTCCGCCGCCACAGCACCACCAAACACTGAAACAACAAATCAAAATATTAAATAGTGGCCTTATACAACACCATATCCCCAACTGATCTGTTCCCCCCTAGCGGTGCTGGATTGCGCTAAGAAGCACTGGTTTTGTTTTTACTCACTTATTACTAACATGTATATATCAGAATACCTAACATAACTTAACATAAGAAAACACAGTACATTAATAATTCATTTTAAAATAAACAACTTACAATTAAAATGTTACACACATTACATCATTAAATTGGCATATAAAATCAAAAAATTACTTTTAAACTTGATTTACTCTTATTAATGCTATTCTCAAAATTACAAAAATTTTTTTTTTTTTTTTTTTTCAATTATGGCCATCATTATTCCATTTCATTACTTTGGGTGATTCTACGTTATTCATTATAATTTACTTTATCCACTTGGCATTTACTCATAATCTTACCCCTTTTATTACTCTAACGTTCCCTTACAAAATCTCTAACTAGTATGACACCCCACTATCAAAATTTTACTAACCCTTCTCTACCTCTAACTACTTACTATTTTAACTCCAATTCACCACCTTCTACTCTTATATAAAAAAAATATTCTCTAACCCTTTGTACATAGGATACGTGTTTCCTTCCCAAAACTCATTCCCTTATGTTGGTCCCTGGACTCCCCCTAGGTAACCCTTTCCGGCGCCAATCGGTCCCTATCCCGTCCCAACCCTTGTGTTGCGGACTCCCACATTACACTACCACTACTACAAAATTGCCATCCCCAAAAAATCTCAATCTCATAACCTCACTACAATTACATCAAATTAACATCAACAAATAAACAACAACATATCACTCAAAACTCTACATAAAATCTCCATAACTACTGTGTCTCCACTTATACTTCTCAAAATTCTATAACATATACTAACTCAAAACAACATTGCATTATTTTCATCTCTCATTCTCTTTAACTTTTACTTCGATTTGAACAGATCTATATGTCCCACAAAATTCAACTTGAATTGACTCAAACATTTTATTCAACTAATTACTATCACCCATTTCTATCTTTTACAACCCATTGAAAATTTTACCTATCACAACTATTTTTCATTTTATTTTTAAATCTATAAACACATTGAAAACATATTATTATATTTTTATACTACTTATTCCTAACATACTAATGCAATCAACACAATAAGACATAATAACACAATATAAGAAGTAGTTAGTGCATCTATTTTTTAAATTCAAACAAAATTATTGAGTAGCAAATCATCATTATTAATTAAAATATATCAAATTTTTAATACGTTATCCCCTTGGATAACCTCCCAGCCACACACACTATTATAATACATTACATAACATAATACACAAATATACATTGAACCAACAATTCTCTTTTAACTAATTTATCTAAAAATTTATAAACATTATTTAAAATTTTTCATTAACTCTTTTTATTTATCCTCATTATTTATTTATCCTGTGTTGCAATCAGATTTTCAAAATTGCTTAAAATTTATTATTAACATATATTTTTAACCATTAAGTTATTCCACAAAATTCCACAAAATAAACCATTTAACATTTATTTATTTATTCATGATTATTAAATTAAAATCTCATCACACAATTTAAATTCCTTATAAAATTCAAACACATAACATTCAATCACAATATCTAAACATCTCAACTTATTTAATTCATTTGATTATTAAAATAACATATTTCAATTATTATCAACATTCTATAAATCATTAATTATTGTCTTCATTATTATTTTATTATTTAATTAGAATGCAAAAATATTAATAATATTATTATTATTAACACAACATTTTCCAAAACATATACACATTACTTATCTAACATTTCACAATACACACATGAATTCAATATTATTTACAAAATATGCGTCAAAACTGTTCAATTGTATCTCACTTCAGATGTCCAAATCAGCAAGGTCATTAACAAAAATTTACAATATTTAAAAATGTCCCAACACTGATCTTTTAGCTCATCCTCCATCGTCATATATATATCTAGTGTATTTGTAACATTCATCATTTTTATCAACATACAAATTATTATAATTGTTACTATCATAATAACTCATCAATTCTGTTTCATCCATTATACCATTATAAATCTTGTTACCATAAGTTAGGATTGTCCCGTCTATATCAGTGTTATTTGTTAATGTCAGGTAAATCGTTTTCTCGGTTTTGTATTCCTCAACTACTACGTCAGGTAAATCATTATAGTCAGGTAAGATATTATCAAAATTATTCTCTGTCTCTCTTTCAACAGGTACGTATTTCACATGATTCAGCATCACCCCTTCTAGTAATTTTCTCAATTCATCATACTTTCTTTCTAACTTATATATTTCTATTTCATTCTCAACATATAACTCTCTTTCTTCATAGCACCACATCACACTCTCACAATTATTACGGACAGAGGGTACAACATTATACAACATTACTTCATTTAACAATAAGGGTCTCTTGCCCTGAAAAAACAACATTAAATCATCATCATCATTATAAACAATAAGGGGAAAATTTGCCCTCTGTCCCCATTCAATTACTACATTATTCTTCCACTCTCTCTCTATTTCATAAACACTCATTAACATTTCATTATCGCATTCTAAAACTTCATCAGTACTCTTTGTTATTATATTTTCATCATTTGCTTCTACATTATTCTTCACCCCCACTATACTCTCAAAATTGTCTACTATTTCGTCATTTTTACATTTTGTCTTACTTAAAACATTGTCACCTAATTTCTCGAACTTCTGTTCTAACTTATTTAAACTGTTTCTTATTGTTTCGTTAGTGCTTTCTAAATGTTTATTCATTTCTTGTATCTCATGTTTCAACTCATTAATATCCCTACTTTGTCTATCAAATTTGTCATTCAATTCTCTAAAATTGCTGTCTTGTTTTTCTACACTATTGTACATCATATCATACAATCTTGCTAACATAGTATCATTATCAGATTTCTTATTTTGATTTCCTAAAATAGGGGTTGAATGAATCTCAACTGTCTGTATTATCTTTGACTCCTCAAGACTACTGTCAGTTGTTTGAATTCCGGAGTCGCTACTTATTTGATTTGCTATCTGACTATCAGATAAACTAATATCCTTATTATCCGCCATTTTTCTTAGAATTTTGTCATATATATTTCTTTATTAAAATCCTATTATATGTAACATATACTTATTGAAAAATATTCTACTCACCCATCTTGAACATAACCTCTTACGTCTAATTTACGTACATACGTAAATACACATTCCAAACAACCATATCATTTCTTCAACAGGTCCACCTTTGCATAATGAAATTTATGCAAACGGTCCCTGTTCGGGCGCCAAATGTGAAGCTACTTACTTTTAAGTATCACATAAAATTAACTAACAAACATTGTATACTTCTCGGGCGCCATCTTACCAACTGTAAGAAAATAATTTACGTACTTACTGTGTTTTGGGTCCTCGGGTTCTTTTTCAGCGAACAGGAGATCAGAATGGTATATTTTGAAATGATTTACCCAACAGCTTATTTGTTGCTCATGAATTATTTATTCATTCTATAGCACGTTATTTCTTTCCATTTTACTTCATTATCGGTAGAACATGGTTGTTAGTCATATTTATAATTATTCAATACTATACTTTTCCCATATATATATCTAAGTTTAACATTTAAAAGAAGAAACAATTAAAACTAAACCATGGTATTTATTCAATTAATTTACTACCTTATTAAGCAAACCAGCGTTCTTTATTTAATACGTACTCTCATTCACTCTGTTTTACATTCCCCCATACCCATATGAGATCTCATTTGTTTAGTGCTTAAAATTTTGTTTCGTTATAAAATTTATATCGGACTTTGTTGATGTTAGACGAAAATTGAAAGTTACTTAACTGACATGTGAGTCCAGATGACATCGCCTTATACTACGCGCACTACGTAGATCACTGAATTTACATGTTTTTTTAAAAAACCATTTAACTGTTAGTTCAATCTAATTAAGTTGACAGCTGCTATTTTACATTTAAGATCTGTATACGTGCAGGCGATAATTACGCACGGCCGGCGCAACACCAAAACTTCGCCGAAAAACCGGCGAACCGGCGACGCACAGTGGTTAGCGTCTGTATAACTCAGATGTTGTTTTGCGACTACTTTGTTCTGTTGTGTCACTATGTTGCTGGCGTGACACACCCAGGATAGGCTCTGACGAAACCGATGACACACAGTTGTTATGTAATTTGCTGACGCAACACATCGCCTGACACGATTATGTCATTTGTTGTTACATAACGTGTTTACGTTTTCCGGGTTCGTCATTGTCCTTGAACTGATTTTGGTACAGTTATTAAACTGTCCACACAATATTAAACAATTCTCACAGTCAATGCTGCCACTTTGCGATCGCTTCCACAATAACAAATTTACCTCTCGGTCATAACATTTTCCTATCACTCAACAAGTTATTTATTATTTATAAAAAAAAAAAATACAAATTCTGTTATTACCCCAGGTATGCCCAAAAATGCCCCGCTACACAGTGTGAATGTGGTGGGAGCAGTGGTGCACCCAGGGGAGGTTTTGGGGGTTAGAAAATACGTAAAATTTGTAATTAACATAGACACAAATAGTAAGAACCTTTGCTCAACCTCTACACCTTGCGGTAGAAGAGGTTTAGAATAATAATAAGAAGAATATAGTAATTAGTATATTCTCATAAATAAATGAACAATTTTTCTATTACTAAATGATAAACTAAAAATCAGTATAGGTATGTTTACCAGACACGATTCAACTGTTTTCATGCGAACGGCACATGATATGGAATATGTATGAGTAAAAAAACAGTCTCCATTCTTTTCATCCTATGTTCAATATCATTGTCATTACCATCATGTCAATTTTATGTATGTATGATGATGAATGAAGTGATATGTAGAAAATAAATGATAAAAGGTGTGGTGAGGTTCGGTCATGAACTAGACGCACAGTTGTAACACATTTGTGTCAACATTTTGACAAAATTAATTTTTTTATTTCGTCATCAGGACATGTATATGGGCAATGCAGAAATAATTAATAGGTCTACATGTGCAGTGTTTTTCTTTGAATGTGTTTGTGTTATGTAAAAAATAATTGCGACTATTACACATCTATTATTTTTCCCAAGTTAATAAGGTGTAATTATAATTTTCCGTACATGTAATACTCAAACATGTTTTAATTATTTTTATACAGTGGCGAAGCATCAGGGGAGACAGGCTAGACAGTGTCTCCCCAAATAATTTATTCATTAAGTAATTAACTTTTATTTATGAATTAAGTTATGTAAGATACTCAGAAAGGGTATAAAACTAATTTAGAAGTTAAATATTACTTAGTTAAATATATAGTGATATTTAGTTAAATATTACACGACATGATGTGACCGCATGATCCATGCAACTTTGCTGTGCGATGCAACTGTACGCAGAGTATCAGGGTAGACGTTATTTGGAATGTCTTTTCAACAAGGCTGGAGGTGAGGAGGGCTTTGGTTGACGACAATGGAAAGGGACCTGCGCGTGCAGCATAATCATATGTCGAGTACATCACGTCAAAAGACACGTCTCCCCTAACTGAATTGTACAGAATTTTCGCCTGGCCGCTTGTGTTTGTTTCATTATGCGCGCGTAGTAAATATTTGTTTTGTTGAGTTTACAAATTATTTTTAATTTTGTATATAATGTTATAGACTAAGAAGTGTGTTATCATTTACATACTAATTATTTATTAATAAACATTTTTAAGTGTCGTCCTTTAAGTTTTGTAAGCATACTGTTGTGACAGTACAAACAGGGGCATAATTATTTCATATTGTGTAATAATCAGATCTGGGTAAAACTAAATAACATATGACTTTAACAATTGGAAGTCGCATGAATCAGTCAGGGTGACGAAGTCATTGTTACGAGTAAACGTAACCATATATGGACACGAATTTTAGCGAGCCGATTGACGTCAGAAGAATATCACAAAATGAACACGTGTTTTTAATACGGAAACGAAACCCTAGCTTCGATGATGTTCTAGAACGTTTCGATATATCTCGATCAGCAAGGAGTGGGTACCACGTGACCAGACTTTGTATAGTACAACCCCGAGTCACCATCTTCCTGTTCGAACCAAATCGTCAACCCGTACGGGCGTGTATTATCTCCCCAGTCCGTGGACCAAGTTAATTTAGGCCTTAAACCAGGGAAAATGCATATAAAATAGTGCGAAATAAGTTCTTCAAGTAACAAAAATAACTAACAGTTAACAATTTAGTGAAAGTGGAAATAAAAGTGAACTACAAGATCAATGACGCCACGTGGAGAATAATTCCTTCAGATAAGTAAACTTGAATTAAATCGACCAGACAGCAATCAACAAAAATGTATACCTTATTAAAACGATAAATTCAGTATAATATTGACGACTCGAACACTAAGTTTTTTATAAGTAAAAACGTAAAGTTTTACCTTACAGCCTAAACCGGCTTTCACCTATAGAAGGCTTCATCACAGCCTCTGATGAAGCCTTCTATAGGTGAAAGCCGGTTTAGGCTGTAAGGTAAAACTTTACGTTTTTACTTATAAAAAACTTAGTGTTCCGAGTCGTCAATATTATAGTGATATTTAGTTAAGTAACGGACACGTCATGGACAACGAAATCCAAGAAGATAAATTCAGATCATAATGAGAGCTCAGATTTAAGGGGTTTTTTTTAATCGAATGAATGAGGGCGTGTAAACGCAGTATTGGTTAGCCTTTAACTAGTTAAGTAGTTTTTAGATGATATAACAATAGTTATATGTATACAGAGGTGTGATGTGTCAATCACCGAATAAATAGGGAACACCTTTAGCATTTCAAAATGAAAATAAAAATGTAATTTATATTGCACAATGACCACGTGTTGACTGTAATTATTGCGCTGCAACCCTAGTCTGCTTCCATCGTTGAATTCTCGCCTAACGAGCTTAGAATCTTCTGAGACCAGGGACACAAAAAGTTTAAATTAGTCAAGCGTTATTTCAAGGGGAAAAGTGGAATAGTTGCATATTAGCTACAAATATGCTGGCGGCCCTATGACATACTATTGAATCATAAGGTAGGTGAGATGAGATCGCCAAGGTAGGTGATATTTTGGGCGGGTATATTTGATAAAGTTAAATAACATTACACTGTTTAATTGATTTAATGCAGAAAAATGAATACAGTTAGTACCAGTTCTGTCGCAGAAGTATTTGATATGAACTCTGACAACATTGATTCACTAGAATATTGTTAAAATACGAAATCAGTACGTTAACTTTAGAGTACAAGGTATTGCTAAAGTCAAAAATATCTCGGCCACCTTTAGATTTGTCGCAGAAGGATGGAAAAATTTCAGAAAGTTTGGTATAGTAAATATAGATGGCTCTCTGGTTGTAAGCGAAACAGTTTGCACTGTAAACTGTAAGCACTGTAAACTCTGCACTGCTATTATTCTTTGATGTTTAATGGAGAGGAACCATGGACCAAAGTTGGAGTAGCCATTATAAAAAATTTAAAGCTAAAGCCGCTAAACATGGTGGTAGCAAAACTCATATAAAAAATTCTGAGATGTTTCACATCCTAGGACGTAACAGAATAGAACATTGCTTATCCGAATCAGCTAGGATTCAAGCAGTACAGCACAACGAAAATGTGGCTCAAAAATGAAGGATAGTAGGCTGTTTGATAGATGTTGTTTGTTATTTAGGGAGGCAAGAGTTAGCTTTTAGGGGCCGTAAGGAAAATGAGCAGTCTCTTAATAAGGGCAATTATTTAGAAACTTAAAATTTACTGGCAATGGAAGAGGCTTTCATGAAGGAACATATAGAAACCAGCACTGTATTTGAAGGCACATCTTCTGAAATTCAGAATGATTTAATCGAGAGTCTGTTTCCATCGCTATTAATGAAACAATTCGTGATGAAATAAACAAGGCTGATTTTGTTTCCGTTCAAGCTGACAAAACAACCGACGTATCTGTTAAACCACAACAGAATAATGTTCGTGGTTTGAAAACTGAGGAACGCTTTTTTGATGTTTATGTTTCTTCTAACAAAAGCGCAGAAGGGTTGGCTAATAAAATCATTTCAGTTTTGAAAGAATATAAAATTGAAAATAAATTAGTAAGCCAAACATATGATGGTGCTTCTGTGATGGCTGGTCATCACAGTGGAGTACAAACCCTTGTTCGTCAACAGTGTCTACAGGCAGTATTTGTACATTGCTCTGCTCACCAACTTAATTTGGTCTTGTTATACAGTGCAAAAAATATTAAAGAAGTTAAATTGTTTATTTGTAATTTAACTGCATTTCACAGTTTCTTCAGTAGATATACTGCTAGATCTGATTTACTCCAAGAACAAGGGTTTAAACTTCCTCACCCAACATCAACCTATTGGAATTACCATTCGTAGGCAGTTTCAACAATCAAATTACAAAGAACTATATCGTGCGGTTTCTCACATTATCGAGTATGATGACTGGGATCCTGAGTCTGTGAGTGCTACAATTGGTCTCCTAAATCTTTTAAAGTCGACATCTTTCGTGTTTTACTTGTGCGTGTATGATGGAATTTGTGTACTGACTCAACATCTGTTTAATGTGCTCTAGGCAAAATCTAGCAGTGATGTAAATCTATGCATTAATGAAATTAGGACAGTGAAAGAAAATATCGCAGCACTGCATTCAAATAAAGTGCTGCAAAACTGTATGGACGAATGTAGGCGCATGAATGCTGACACTAATAATGTATTGCTGGAATCTGTAAGTGAAGTGCAGAAACACGTTGCTTATGAAATTCTTGATTCTGTAGCAGTGGAACTAGACACCCGATTCGGCGAATTTGAAAATATATTTTTTGTAGAACTTCTAAATGAGAAAACGTTTGTTGAATTTCGGAGGAATTTCCGTCAACTCCAGTTTGACAAGCTGAAATGTTTGTTCCCAAAATTGTTTGACTGGGTAACATTGTGCATAATTGGGTAATTATTGAACATTTACAACAGTGATGATAAAATGCTTCTGGGTGTTAAACTGCTAGAATATATATTGTGGAGAATCAACTCGATAGTGTGTATGAACATTAAAGTTACTGAAATTAGTACTGAGTATTCCAGTTACATCAGCATTGTCTGAGCATTCAATGAGTACACTGAAGAGGATCAAAACGTACCTTCGTAATGCCATGAAAAATAAAAGATTATCACAATTGGCTACTTTGTCCATTCAAAAAGAATTGACATTTATGTGCTCAAAGGACCCAACTTCCAAGAAAAGGGTAATAGATATTTTTCCAAACTTCAAGATGCTGCGCGTGAACTCATTTACAAGAAATTATGAATGACTGTGTAATGCCTACAGTAAACGGGATTTGTCATCATTCAAAAACTGTGAGTAAAAATTTATATTTTTTGAACAATATTTTCTAATTAAGATTCATAAACGACACTAATAACAATAATATAGTTTTTTCTTTATAATTATACATATAATGAAATGTGACAGTCACTTAGCTATTATCTGATAGAGGTAGAGGTATCTCTATTTACCATAGTTTTACTGTTCATTAAGAACGTCAACAATCTTAGTAGGAGGGTGCTTTTGACTAGTATATTTATGTCTACCCAAATTATTTTGTCACGCTTCGCCACTGTTCCTATACTATCTGTACAGAAGTCCTGACGATGATAAAAATTTTGTCAAATTATCCATACAAATGTTTTAAAATTGTGTGTAGTTAAAATTCATTTTTTCAAGCTACTAACGGCCCACTGAATATTTCCACTCTTTCATCTCTCTACATGAATGTCTTCATCATCACCCTTTATGTCTTCTTACTTTTGGTGATAGTTTTTTTTGCATTCTCATTAGATGTTCATGCCTTTTAACATTATTTAGTGTAAAGTTTTTACTAAACAGTTTTGTTAAACTGAACATTTGAAGTTCTCTTCAAATAAATCTTAATTTCTTATCATGTCTTTTTGATTGGACCCATTAGCTCTTCTTAGAAACCTCATCTCTTTTTATCAGATCATATTTTCTTGAATTGCAATTTAGTTGTAACCAAAGCTTTGCTGCTATATTTCAGTTGAGATACTGTGAGAATTTTATATTCTAGGCTCAACATAATAAATGCTTAAATGTAACATAATAAATGACAGTTACTTAGATATTGAGCAAATTGTCAATTTTACGTACCAACTAAATGTAGTAGAAAGAGCTTCACAGAATGTCATGTCTGAAGCATTATATGGTACAAAAACTGGACTCTGAAGAAAATAGAAATTAAGTATTTGGGGAGTTTTGAAAGGTGGGTGTGAAGAAGGGTACTGAAAGACTGAAAGTCAGTTGGAGGCACAGAGTGACTGCTGAAGGTGTGTTAAGGCTAAAAGACTATTCTGATAATAAGGAGGAGGGAAGTAAAGTGGACACAAATTGTGATATAATTACAAGGTGGTATCGGAAAGTTACTGGACGAGGCTTAAATAATTCGCTTACCTTTTTTTATAAATGCTGCCTGCCATCCATGGGCGTAACTTGGGGCCTAACTTGGGGGGGGGGGGGTAAAGCTTCATAAATTCAAGTGTGTAGTGAGACCATGTATATAATAAAATTACTAAGATATATACAAAATTAGAAAGTTTAGTAATAATTCTTAGTTAGTAAACGAGGGACAATTTCATTTTTTAATGATCAACAAACCTTTCTTCATAAGTTGTACTTCCAGTTATGTTTACCTAGAACAAATATACTGTAGGCCTATAAACAAACAATTTCAGTTCTTCCAATTCTTATACCCAGTTTTAGTAAACGCATCCTCTCCCTTAGGCACACTCACAAAATGCTCGGCAGTAGTAGCAGTAAGCCGAATCAGTCACAACACAAAGAAATTTTCAAATTGCCAGTCAGGCAATCTTCAAAGAAATTAAGCAGTGTTACTCCTTTCCGTTTCTTATCTCCCATTTCTTAGAACTTAGAAACACAATAAACCAAAACAATCACAACAATAACGAATTAAGAAGAGACAAGCGATGTGTACTTTAACGGACTACGTACACGACCAAGTAACCGACCACACTTGTATCAGTAATCATTAACAAATAACAGTTCCAAACGACCGTCTTTTGAGATTCGTGAACAAAGCCATCATCGTCTTGCACAGTAAGCCAGCTTTGTTCATACTGCCGAGTCTGTTACCCCTACCATACTGCTCTCTTTCACACTGGTCTGTAATGTTGTGAAATTCTGCTGAACTGAAAACAACGATAATCTAGATTCAAACAGTAAACAATCCGAGCACAGAGATGATGACTCAGAAGAATATATGTGACAATGAGAGGAAAGTAAAGAGAGCAAATTCTTAGAAATACAGCTGCGCTTATTATTTCATTACGGTGTTCCAAAACAAGTATTTGTTTGTGTAAAAGGCACACATTGTATTCCAGTTAATTAGGTCTCTAGCTTTTGTTTTTTTTTCGAACAGAAATATTATTTTGACATATATCATTCAAATCTGTCAAACATTCCCCTTACAAGTTTCTTCGAAACAAATAAGAATAATAAATTTATGGCAACTAGCGTCTGATAACAGTACAGACGTTGATAAATAGTGCTTACTGTGCTTGCAAGCATAGAAACTGTCTCCTGTTTGACTATTTGTTAGTTTTTATTTATAACAACTGGAAACAAAATTGTATAATGCTCGGAACATGGGGGGGGGGGGCGAGTGCCCACTTGCCCCTCCCAAGTTACGCCTATGCTGCCATCCCCTTCAAAATAGTCTCCTTATCAGCGTATACATAGGTTCCAATGCCTCTTCCATTCTTCATAAGCATCAATGAAATCCCTTTCCTAGAGGCCGTCCAGCACTGCCTCTCCTCTGTTTTTTATTTGATGCCTTATTTGGTGCCAGATCCGGGTAGTACAGAGGGTGTGGGACGACTGCCATGTTGTTCTTTGTAAGAAACTGTCATTTTGCAGGAGGTGCATTGTCGTTGTATAACAACCAATTTTGCTGTTTCCATAATTCCATCCTTTTTTGCTGCATGTTTTCTCTACACACCACAATAAAAAGTCAGAATTCACCATAACACCAGCTGGAACAAATTCTCTGTGAACAATGCCTTTGGTGTCAAAGAACTTGACGGGTATGCATTTTGTTCCGCTTCTCACCTGCCACACATTCTTTGCTCTTAGTGACTGCGGACTCTTCCACTGTGATGACTATTGTTTTGTCCCTGGATCGTAGACGTAAAACCACCTTTCATTTCCCTAGACCCATAACCCTAGAGATGAAAGTAGGATCGTTGTTAGCCATGACATGAGGCTTGTCGCAGATATCAACACACTGCTGTTTTTGAACAAATGACAGGAACTGAGGCACAAACTTTGCAGCAACACAGTGCATCCTAAATTTTCAGTTAAAATATCTTTCCAGGTCCTATACAAATTCCGACAATATCATATAATTTATTTTCAATTACTTATTTCGACACTGCAATCAGTTTGTCTTAATCTTTGACCAGTCGCGTGACGATCGCGGTTGCGGGTGAACGCATGCGGGAGCTCCGACCATGGTTAGTAAAGCTTATTACATGCGATTTGTAACTCATTTTATTTTATTTTGACTTGACCAGTATCATGGTCGCGATTTTAATGTTTTAATTTATTAATTAAGTGTATCTGAGGATGGGACTTAGTCCCGAAACGCGTCATCATTGACGAAACTGTGTATCGCTAAAGTGGATATTAAGGTAATTATATAAGCATATAATTTATGGATTGGTTGGGTATGGGCATCATGGATTTTTTCTGCATTTTCAGGTGTTTTGCTTGTGGAAGATTGTCCTGAACATACACTGTCGTCATGCCATTCACAAAAATGTGTTCAATCTAAAAAAAAAAGTTCTTAGCTCACAAAGGATTTCAAAAGTCTCAGTAACTGGGCAGAAACTTTCTGATACCACCTCATACATCCAGAGAACAATAACTGAAGGGAAAGAGGCTGAGGAAGGGAGAGTATGGGAATGCTGGATAATCTGATAGTCAGGGATAAAGAAGCTGAAGGATAGTGCACAGGAAAGGAAAGCATGGTGACTTCCCTCAATTCTTTGTTACATGTCAGTACTGAAGAAATATATTGAATAAATGTTTCATCCCAATCTGCAGTTAAACATTCATAATCATAAATTATATTTTGTAAGACAGCATTTTTGTTCAGGTCTACAAGTAATATAATATATGACCAGCAAATATTAGAAATCATACTCAGCTGGTAAGGAGATACCAAGAGGTTTTGTGTTCTGCACTAACGAGCAAGACGATCCATGCAACATAATTACACCGTGGTAATACTTTTACACAGCAACAGATTTTTCAAATGTTTTTGTTCTGTCCTGCCTAAAAATTTGATGTACAGGACTTATTTATACATATTTTGATTTGATTCGCATTTCAAATATAACAAACCAAAATAGTAACCACTGCACTAGATATAGTTGCAAACTTTGTGTGAAAGGATGTTTCACATTTCTATTGTTAAGCATATCTGATTTACTTCAAATTAAGAACAGTTTATTGTATATTTCTTTAGGCAACTTACTGTATATTAAACAACTTAAAGCTTTGAAAACTGTAATCAATTGTCTGTTACCCAAAAATGACAATAAATATACTGTTCGTGCAAAACAAACTGTTATCATGGAGAAGAGACAGGCTTGAAGATGACTCACTGCTTTCATTGATGTAAATAAAAATGTTATATCGTCTATATTAGACTGATACATATTCATTTTTTATTGGACACACAAGTTATTGTTTAATAGCTGAATCAGTACTTTTAACAATAAAATTCATGCTCCACTACAAAGTAGTCTGAATGCCTTAGTCATTTTGAGATGTCAATTCTATATGAAAAGAAGAACAAAAACATTAAAAATAACCAAGCAAACACAAAGTAAAATGTTTTTATTATTTACAGCATAATTTACCTTTCAATTTTGTTTTTATTTCTACAAAATTTGTTAGAGAAAAATTGGTAAATATTATCTGCAGAAGATGATTCATTTTATAACCAGATAACTTATATTTATTATGATTTTTAGAATATTGTGTGGTTAATTAAACAGGGTCTATCAATTATTATTAGATTATAGATTTTCCTATATTACATAATTTTTACAAATAATGCATCAAGGGTGAATGCAGTCACCCTTACAGAACATCATCAATTCAGAATAGCAGATCCACCAGTCACATTGTAAAATATTAATAGTTGTATTTATGTATTTCATTGCACTAGAGTTGGTTGTATTTTAATCATATTGCACTAAAGGTTTATTATTAACTAAACAATACTTCCATATTCTACGTGAACCAATATGTTGACTGTAATGCATCAGAATACTTTTTTCCTGAAAGCTGCTATCCCTTTCTACAACAAAAAAGACAATGAGACATGCAGCTTCATAACCCTATTTCCTATGTATGAATTAATTGGCCACCAAGTAGCATCAAATATGTTTATACCAAATATTTTGAAAAATATTCAAAGGATTTTCTTGATGCAAGAATTATAGAGGACTGAATTGCAATAATTATTGCAGGAATTATACAGAACTTTTGTAAGTGGGTTAAGGCAACATAATTTTGTATTAATTATACCCAATTTCAGTGATAGGGTAACTTAGAATTTTGTAAAATTTGCACATCAGAAAGTTTGGTGAATGCAGTTTATATACTGAAGACGCAGAAAGAGTTTGACTACCTTATATTTATTAAGAGTTTGTCCTAAATTTGCTAATTTGATGTGAACATTTGGTTTTAAAGCTTAAAATGTTTGTTCATATACAAAAATAGACAATGATCTTATATAAATCTACACATATATATAATTATTTTAAAGATGATTAATTTCTACATAGCGAATGAAAGCTAGAAGGACATGGGTGAAAAGTCTGACATAAACATACTTTTAAAATGTGTCTATTGTTTTCTTATTTAGTTTCATGAGAATAACCAACGGTTTTACCCACAATTTTCCACTGTAATGTGTCAACCACACTAAACTGCTCAATGCACAGGACAGGATAAGTCAAACCATTCTTTTTGTAAGGGAAAAGTTTTATACATATGCTTTTTACAGGTGAAATGTCATTTACTTCCATTTGAGTTTAAAGAAAGAAAACAGTTTAGTGAGTGTATAAAAAAAAGTAAAACGCCAAATGGGTGCTGTGAGAATCTGGCAGTGATACAAATACTTTGTTGCTTTTGTTTCCATTCAGTTTGTTCCTCCTCACTTGCTGTTTCCATACGAACAAAGCCAAATATCTTATAATTTAGTCTCTCTCAAAACAATTACAATTTATTGTGCAAGTCGTTTTTGTAAAATGTTAATTTTGTTTTACAACATTTTGGAATAATCACTTCAAACCGAACATATATTATAGGACTATTTTTCAATAAGTATTTAAAATCAGTATAGTCTGATATTAAGATTTACATATTATGTAAGTCAGTAAAACTGAAAATCAATTGACTTTCAAAAAAAAAAATGTTTTCTTGTCATCTAAAACATAAATAATATTAAGTCTTTCTAAGTTCACAAGAATGACTTAGAGACAGTTTAAAACAAATTGCCTTTATTGTCAAAAGTTCTGACTGTTTAAAGAAGTCAACAATTTGTGGTCAGTATTCAGATTTTTATAGTTACTCAGATTCTGCTTTTCAAATTAAACAAATCTGAAATTAAAAATAAAACAAATACTGAATATACAATATACTCATATATACAATAACTAACTCATATACAATAATAAGTAACTCAAGTATAGAGCTCATTACATAGACAATCCAAATTAATGTTTTAAATTCCTGGATTTTGTTGTCCATGACGTGTCTGTTGATTAACTAATTATAAATATATCACTATTGACACAAAAACACACATTTTTTATTGGTAAAAATGTAAAACTTTTACCTTGTAGCCTGAACTAGTCTTTGCTTACTACAAGCTTCGTCAGAGGCTAGGAGCGCTGTCTGTCTTGTTCTTAGTGATGGCGCCATCGTTTGAAAGATTGATTGTGTGTGGTGTCATATGTTCGAACAGTATGTGTGACTTGAATTGTGTCCATTCGTTTAGGATGTTGTTTTTATGTGTTTCTGGGTGTTTGTACTGTATATCTGTAGTTGTTCAAGAGTGTCTAGTGTCTAGTTTTCGGCCTTTTGTGTGTACATGTAGAATTTCCATATTGTTTATGTTTGCGTATGTGTGGTCTGCCTCAATGAGGTGGTTTGCAAAGGTTGATTCGGTGGTGGAGTGTAGTGCCTCTGTGTGTTCAATGTATCTGTTTGAAACTGCGTCCTGTTTGGCCTATTCACAGAAATTCAAAGAAGGAGATGATTGAGGGTGGCTGTTGAAAAACAAAGAGATTTTGCAGCACCTTAAGACGAAAGTGTGATAAGTGTATTGCCTATGATGATGTATAGGAAAATCATCGACCTGCACAAAAGAAACAATATACAAATTAGTTGATAACAGTATAGAGATTAATGAGGTACAGAAAATGAACAGAAAAATGGTTCAAAGCTTAGTGACATAGTAAACAGAATATTCCATTTAAAATGCTACTATGCTGGTCATGTTACCAGATGTCAAGATACTCTGTGTAATATAAGAATCATTAGATGGAGATAATGGGAAAGGATAAAGAAGACTGATACATATTGGTGGTGGTGTTAGTAGATAAGTAATAGATTTTTGGAGTTGCACAGTATAGAGGAGACTGGCAGAACATAAGGGAGGCCTCTGCTCAAGGCACAACAAGGCTTATAAGAACCAAGGCTGTATATTACTCTTTGGAATTCTTTTGATCCATTTTTTGTGACACCGTTTTCTTCTTTTTCCTGCACATTTATCTAAAGGCCATTGTGTATTCTCATTTTCTCTACTGTTTCTTTCCATCTTCACTGAGCTTACCATTGTTTTTTCCATCTTACCATCTTACTATGCCCATTTTTTAAAATAATTTTAATTATCTCACTTAACATCATATCTTTGGCCCATCTCTTTGTCTCCATACAGGTTTCACTTTGTCAGCCTTTTTAACACTGACACATATTCTCTCCTGTTATGTGCCCATATTGTCGAATTTAAAAACTTATTTTTGCTGTCACTACATTCTCCTCTTTTAGCGTTATATTTATTTATTTTTTAGTTTGCAGTGTTTTGCTAATACCCATTAACCATCTTTTTTGGACCAATATTCGCTTTATAGTCTTTCTGTCAAATATTCTTTAAATTTTCTTCATCTGTATTTATTTGTAAAATAAACATTCGTCCTGCAACATATAAGTTGCATTACTGGTTTATACATAAAACCAAAATTTTATAAATTTTCTGTACAAATTTTTTGTATATTTTACTTTATTATGAGTCCAAATTTTTAAAAAATCTGAGTTGTAGTTGAAAATGGTTAACTAAATCCAACCAATCCAAGCACGTTCTGCTAAAGAAGTCGGATAAAAAAGTGTTACTCATGATAGTGTAAAAAAAATACCCCCCCCCCCCCAACAATCTAAGTCACAGAGAATTTATACAAAATTATTAATTATAGGTATAATACTACTGACTCGCAATACTAAGTTTTTTATTGGTAAAAATTTTACATGAATTTTTACCAATAAAATAATTAGTGTTCCGAGTCAGTAGTATTATAATTAGTTAATCAACGGACATGTCATGGACAACAAAATCCAAGAACAAAATTATTAATAATATTTTGATACGTTAAAAGCACCAATGTTGAAAAACTAACTGATTTTAATACTTTTTATCTAATTCTATTTTTGTCAGATTCTTTTACATCAGAACGTTTACATAGAGTGTACCCTCTTATTTATCTTATTCAAACTAAACATATGATTTCTTTTCAAAGCATCTGTTTCTTTTCTACAGTTCAAAACTATATGAAAGGAAGTATTTACAAGTTTGTGGAAACAAAAATAAACTATACAAGTGCGTAGAAGGGGTCACTGGCATGGGAAAGTCCAACAGATTTTCCACACCTCCAAGTCATAGTCACTTCTCCGACGCTGTAGTGTGTTTCTTACTTTAATTATAGCATCAGTGTTGTAAAACTGCTTTATATGACAAATAATGGACAAATGCCAACACACATACACACCACACAGATATGTAAATGTATATGTGTGGCACTATTGCCAAATCTTTGTTACTCTTGGTTGGACAGCACTGCTGGCAACCCATTGTGTGGCTTTACCAATGCTTCTCAAACACAAAAGTATATCAACTGACGTAATCACTAATAATTGAATGAATAAATATACAGTAAGCAAATATAATTATCTTTTATTTAGCTATAAATTGAATAATTTTATAATTTCCTGTCTGAAGTATTAAGAGGATTGTTACTAGTGAGTGGTGTATCTAGGATTTGGTCTTGGGGAGGGTCTGGGAGGGGTTGGCTTCATACAAAAGAAAAAACAAGTTAAGACTCTTCAACACTAGTATCTTCAAAGTGACTGAAATCAGTCCCATTAAAGTAAATCATAATAAGACTTGATGTGTCCGTTGATTATCTGATTATAATACTACCAACTCGGAACACAAAGTTTTATATTGGCAAAAATGTAAAATTTTTACCTTATAGTCTGAACCAGTTATTATATTACATATTTACATTTTTATTTACATTTATTTACATTTATTTACATTTTTACCAATATAAAACTTTGTGTTCCGAGTCGGTAGTGTTACACTTATAATTACATAATAAGACAATAAGAATATGCATTATTAAAACATTGTTTACAAGATATTTATTGTCTGAATTGATTTTCCTATATTTCTAATTTCAAACAAATACACTATTGCTGTGCAATAAACCAGTTTGTATATTTAAAAAGTGTACACAGCTGAAAAATAATAAAACAGCCTAAAAATTAAGAGATTAACAAAATTCGTCAACTTTTTCAATCCTCTAAGGGGTGGTCTGGTCCTGCCCCCCCCCACCAGTAAATACGCCCCTGCTAGACTTGACAAATTACAGTAGTTACTTCAAAAAAAGATTTTTTTTGAAAGCTTGCAGCATTTAATTATTTTTAATATTTGTTTTAACGATTATTTTAATATTCTTCACATTACAGCAAATATTTTATGGTTGACAGTGTCTTTTGCATCTTTCTTTTCCAGCTTTGCTTACTCAAACAATCCAGATTTGAATTTTATAAACACACTTGGTTTAGTTCTACAGATATTTTTGTGACATCTAAAAAAAATTGTAGATCTAAACCAAGTGTGTATTTATTACATTTAAAAATTTTCAAATCTACCAAGTACCATGTGATCTTTCTGTCAGTTCTGATTTGTGAGTCCTCTAGCTCATTCTGCTTCTTCCATATTCTTCTTCCAACATTTTTTCCTACTTCTTTTCCTTCTATTTGGAGGTGACCAGTTATTACAAATTATTTCATTTGACATCCTCTAGACATGTACATTAACCTATTTATGCCAACTGATTACTCCATTATACCTGTTATACTGTGTTATACTGTGGTATACTACTCATACTGTTAGTACCCATTCTGTTCTGAATTCTTGTAAAATATTTGAAATGGTGTCGTTACCAAATGCTGCTGACACCTAACCAAGAGCTGTGATTTGTTGCATGTCATGACTCTATGCTGCCTGGATCAAAAAAGGGGTAGCCACAGAGACATAATTTCAGATGTACAGCATCAGGGTGGTGAAGGGTGGACTTGTTAGTATCTTGTAGCAACGAAAAGAGCTCTGAGTCCCCCTTTACTTGCCAGCATGTGAAGAGAAGACCCACTTCAGAACATCCTTACGAGTAGTATAATACAAAAGTGCTAAATATAAATGAGTACTCATCATGCCATGAACTGGACAGCTTGTAGACTCAGGTGTCTAAATATCCTGAAAGTTATAGATCTGCAAATGTTGATGAACATAATCTTCAACAAGGATTAAACAAAAATTAGTTTGTTCCAGTCCCAGGCAGATAGACTAGACCTGGTCACTCCAACACTTCTTCGGACATCCAGCACCTCACCATCGTTCTGGTTTATAATTCAGTAGTTGTTGGGGATGCAGCAGTCATCCATTTGGTTAAGATGTTCAAACCATTTTAGCTGATAGTGGGAAATCCCATATACGCTGATACATTATCACTTATACTCATAATATTCAGTTTCTACCATATATGTTCCTTTCTTCTGTGATATTGAAGAGTATATCCTGCCACATGACTGATAAATTCCATTTTGGCTGCTTGAATATGACTGGCTTAAACCCTAATTCTCAGACCCATAGAGAAGTGTTGGGAGGGCCATCACCTTGCAGAACTTCAAGGGTGTTTCTTTGAGACTCCTCCTGATCGTCCAGCACATGTGGTTGAACTTATGCAGTTCATTCTCCATCTCATTGTTTGAAATGCAAGACATATTACAGACCTAATATTCAAGACCTACACAAGAACAGAATCTGTGAAGATAGTATTATTATAACAACAAGAAACTGGGTAAACTGAAAGAAACTATAAATTGAATCCAAGTTCAACCAGGAGAAAAACTAATACATTAGAATAGAGAGGAGAGAAAGAGGAAGAGTTTCATATATATGGGACAATGAACATTGTCATCTTTCCTCAAGCACCTTCCGTGCTCTCCAACTGTGGTACAGCTTACTATACACCGCTACAGAGAGAAACCAGACTGACTTTATCCACATACAATGAGGCGCTGAAGAGGAGGGTGCCGTTATGGAAACATAGAAATATAGTGCTGTATCCAGTATTCGAATTTTATGGTTGAATTTAATGTTTGTTTTCATAAACCGATTCAAAGAGGAGCAGTGTGGGTTCAAATTTATCTAAGGAAGGAGCATTTTTCATGATGTTCTGGTAGACTGTCCTTTAATCTACAGACTCCCATGACTACAAAACTGAGTAACCTTAACTGAGTGCTTGTCTCAATATTGTCATATATATCCTGACTGTTCCTGACATACTTGGCCTGAAAAAAAAACTTTAAGGCAGATTAATATATATTCTTGGATTTTGTTGTCCATGATATGTCCGTTGATTAATTAATTATAAGTATATTACTACTGACTTGGAACACAAAGTTTTATTGGTAAAAAAACCACACATACACAAACATCAAAAGCAACATGGATATTCTACGTGTACTCACAAAAGGCTGAAAATTAGACACTCTTGAAAAACTAGAAACATACAAACACATAAAAATCACATCCTAAACGAATGGACACAATTCATATCACACATACTATTTGAACATATCACACCGCGCACACACAACATCGATCTTTCAAACAACGGCGCTGTCACCAAGAACAAGACGGACAGAGCTCCTAGTGGGAGCCTCTGATGAAGCTTATAATAAGCAAAAACTGGTTGAGGCTACAAGGTAAAAATTTTACATTTCTACCAATAAAAACTTTGTGTTCTGAGTCAGTAGTATTATACTTATAATTAATATATAGTGTTAATAATTAAACACAGAATCCAAGCCAGATATTTCTGCACACATTTTGTAAAGTTTCATCATTACATGCTTCCCTACTTTATGTCTTGGAGTTCTGTTTGGCAGCATCCTCATCTATCAAGCAACAATCCTAAAATCTACTATGACTTCAGAACAGGCAATTCACAAGAAAGTCACTTGACCATAGGCAAGTTACACTGCCCTAAGAAAGTCAAGAACTGATTCTTATGTGAGCAAAGCACAGAACACATTAGGAGAGAGAGTTCTGTTTATAATGCCACTCAAGTGTTCTTAAATTACACGTCATGGACAACAAAATCCAAGAATTTCTTTTTTATTATAAAAACATGTATATAATCTTTTTTACTTCCATATTCCTTAAGGAAATGGAAGTATGGTGATGGCAAAAAAAATTGTGTTCGAGATTATTGCAGATCTGATTGTACTACACTCAAAACATGAAAAAAAGTCGTTTTTCGAAAAGTGTCTGTGTGTGTGTCTATCTGTCTGTCTGTCTGTCTGTCTGCTGTCTGTGTGTAGATTTTTTTCTATGGCAAACGATAACTGCCGCAAATTCAAACAGAATCAAATAATTTTTTGCATACAGCCCTGATTTGTAGAGTACTCAAGATCTGTTGTTTTTGGTGAAGATCGGTTAAGGGAAAGGGGTAGTTTACCTGCAACGTTTTATGTTTTAACAAGGGTATTTTCTATGGCAAACGATAACAGCCGCAAATTCAAACAGAATCAAAAGATTATTTGCATACAGCCCTAAATTGAAGAGTTCTCAAGACATATTGTTTTTGGTGAAGATCGGTTAAGGGAAAGGGGTAGTTTACCTGCAACGTTTTTTTAACAAGGGTATTTTCTATGGCAAACGATAACAGCCGCAAATTTAAACAGAATCAAATATTTTTTTGCATACAGCCCTGATTTGTAGAGTACTCAAGACCTATTGTTTTTGGTGAAGATCGGTTAAGGGGAAGGGGTAGTTTACCTGCAACCTTTTACGTTTTAACAACAGTAAAGTACTTGAAAATGCATTTAAACTTTTTCAAACAATGGTAATTGTTAAAAATAAAATAATTTTGTTGCCAGGGAATAAAATTATAATTTTTTCATTTTAATGTAAATTATGTATGAGTTAATATACGAGGTGTGTTCATAAAAAGACCAAACTTTTTGAGTAACACATCAATCCGCACAAACGACGCGCCGCGACTTTGCGCGCACCTAGCGATAGTTTTTGACAACAAACTACCACTTATTGTGTTCCGCTATTAGCAGTAGTCTTTGAGGTATATCACATTGAGTGGGGACGTGCACACGCTGGCCGGCGGATTAGTGACAAAGCGATTAAGAAAGACCGCGAGAACAACGTGAGCGTATGAAATTTTGCAGCAAAACTAGGTTAAAACTTTTCAGAGACATTCTGGTTTTCAATTAAGCATACGCGGAAGCCTGCGTGAGGCGAACGATTAGTTTAAGAATTTTTAAAGAGGGAAAAACAATGGTCGGTGCAGATCAAAGTGATATCGAAGATCATGGGAAGAGAGCTCGTGATGTGGTAATTGTAAATCATCGTTTAAATGCCGATACTTTCTGACAGAATCCATTTAAGATCGTAAAATTAAATTTTGATAGAAAAATTTAAATATCGTATCACTGAAAATTCTTACTGTGTTTGTTGACGACGATCAGAAAGAGACCCGTTTTGAAATCGGTCAACAACTGCGTACCAATGCAAATGGTAATGAAAACTTTGGAAGACAATGGAAATAGCTCTGTAAAGATTTTACGAAGTCAGCAGCAAAATTTTATACACACACGTTGTGTTAAGATCTTCATTCTCACTTCGTTATAAATCCGCCGGACGGTGTGTGCCCGTGCCCACTACAGCGCGTGTAGCTCGAAGACTGAAGATCGTGACGGAACAGAGAAAACGGCATTCAGGCGTCAAAACCTGTCGCTAGCAGCACTTAATTCTGCAGCTCGCTCTATGCGCTAGTTGACGTGCTACACAAATAGTTCGGTCTTTTTTTGAACACACCTCGTACATGTATAAAATAATATATCGTTCGTGGCAGGTAAGCATATCTCAGTTATGTAATGTTTACGTTTCCATTTTATTATTATGACTACAGCAATAAAAAGGCAGGGAAGACACACACACACAATTCATGTTATTTCTGGCCTCACTAATGTTTATTTTCTTACATTTGCGCGCTTTTTAAATGGAAAGTGCCGAAACCCACACCAACATAACGCGTGCAAGCCGAAAAAATGGACATCAATTTGCTTCCTGTGGATCGCTGGGCAGTGTAACTGCACGTGTTTACAGAGGAACGATTCATAGATAGACTTTTCGTCTTTAGGGAATGAACCCTCTGCAAGATGCTGAGGGTCCATGAGTGACTTCGGAGCGCTCCTTCTTTTTCGCGTGTTTGTTGTGTGAAACATACACTGTAGATTCGCAGTTTTACTCTAAGCAACGCCCAATAGGAAATGTTGAAAATTTTAGTCCACAGTGTACCCTCATTCACACTAAACCTGCTCTGATGTTTTAATTACGGACATCATAATATTAAAACTTTGGAAACTTGAGCACTACTTAATGGAGATCAATCTTTAACTTATACAAGCCATTAATTTTATGCATATTTTATATATATGTGTACAACGTTATCGGCAACAAAGAAGTAGTTTTTGTTAAAATTCCTTTCCGGGATATTTGGCCGTAGTCCAATGTTTTCTACAAAACCAGACGTTTCGGTAAATGCCATCGACTTCCATCATCAGTGAAAATCGAGTGCGATAATGTGAGGTGGTATACGTTAGTGACCACAGTACTGTGGTTAAGGCTGAATCAGTAAGTAGAAAGAAGTGGTAATATTTCATTTCGAAAATGATTTTAAATTTAAATCTTAGAATATGGAAGTCATGTATGGTTCTCCATACCGATATTTTCTTTTAATTTTACTTACAATATGTTTTCAGTAGTTGAGTTTTCTGTTAATGGGTTTTCTTATGTACATTTTGTTAGAAATTTGACTAACAAATATTTTGACAAAGTTCTTTTAAAACTTAAATGTTTTATAAAATTATCAAACAGCTGTTCTTATACAGTAAATAAAATCTACAACTGTTCACAAAATAATTCCATAATAGTCTCTTTCGTTGCAGTATAGAACTATGTTCTGCTGGTCTCATTCAACCTACCTAATCAGGCCTCCATTGTTTATGGGATTTACTAAAAGTCTGTGTCCAGTCTGCTTGTCCCTTCCTAAATACATGATCTTTTTGTATTTTATCCCTTTAAACTTGGCAATGTGACAGATCTCACATGTGGTATCATTTCCAACTCTACTTTGTAATGCAGACCCATTTTACATGTCTTTGTTTATTTTCTGCTTATTATTAATCTGGTTCCATTTTTAAAGTAATTTTTATTCTTGGATTTTGTTGTCCATGACGTGTCCGTTGATTAACTAAATATAAGTAGCCTATATCTCTTGTGTTCCAAGTTGGTAGTGATACACTTATATTTAGTATTTTTTACTATTCTAAGCATGCATCTTTTTTAATTGTTTAATATGATTTTAATTTAATAATCAACAGAAAACAACAAATTCTTAACACTAACATACATCAACAACCAAACTGAAAAAATAGCCCACAAATTCGAAAAAGCAGGATACAGAATCGCTTACAAAACTACTAACAAAATAGAACACACACTATCAAAACATACACGCAAAGCACAAAACAAATTTGATCTACCTGGTATTTACAAACTAAATTGCTCAGATTGCAACAAATTCTACACTCCACTGCAGAATCCACCTTTGCAAACCACCTCATTGAAGCAAACCAAATCGACAATAACATGGACATTCTACACATACGGCACAAAAGGCCAAAAACTAGACACTCTAGAACAATTGGAAATATACAAACACATGAAAACACATAAAAACAACATCTTAAACGAACAGACACAATTCAAATCACATGCATTATTTGAAGATATCACAGCGCTCCCAGTGGCATCCTCTGACGAAGCTTATAATAAGCGAAAACTGGTTCAGGCTATAAGGTAAAACTTTTACGTTTTTACCCATAAAAAACTTTGTGTTTCAAGTCAGTAGTGATTTAATTATATTTATAAATTATTTATATAAAAATTTTATGTTATAAAAAATAATTTACTTAAGTTGTATACATTTCTATAACTCCTGTTTTTTGTAACAAAAACATAATTGTAAAAATAATTATATTACAAAAATATTTTTTCTTTTTTTTTTAAGAGAGAACACTGTCACTCATATATATCTACATCTTTTAAACAGTAATGTCTCCTGGATGATAATAGAATGAGTTGCACCAGTATACCAGTAGTCTGCATTGGGATACCAGAAAGCTGATGGATGATGGAACAAGCTGCCCATAAATATCAACAATATCTTTTATATGACTGTTCTTATGCAAAGGATGGTAATATTTTTTCCATAAGTAAATTTGTTTCTCCATAAATTTACTGAAACTAAACAATTTTCTTGGACTTATTTTGATCAATCAACTGTCAAATGATCATTTTTGTTTTCTGTGTTACTAGTTATGTGTAAGATATAGTTCTTCAGTTGTCTAGACTCTAATTATAAGTGTAACACTACTGACTTGGAACACAAAGTTTTATATTGGTAAAAATGTAAAATTTTTTCCTTATAGCCTGAACTAGTTTTTGCTTATTATAAGCTTCATCAGAGGTGGTAGTGTTATACTTATAATTTTTTAATCAACGGACACATCACGGACAACAAAATCCAATGTCTAAAATCATGTGTGCAACCAGATAGAAAATAACAGATGCTATAATTTCTATTGTTAATTCATTTTGCTTTTTGATAGAAAGATTTTTATAATTTTTTCTTATTTATTATAAAAACATTTGTATAATATTTTTGAAGTGAAACTTCTTTTGGCACGGTAGGAAAAATTTTCGTTACGCGTTACGCATTATGCGTTATATGCATGAAACTTCTTTGGGCACGGTAGGAAAAATGTTCGTTACGCGTTATGCGTTATATGCATGAAACTTCTTTGGGCACAGTAGGAACAATGTTCATTATGCGTTACGCGTTATGCGTTATATGCATGCATGTGTGTGTATATGTGTTTAGTAGTATACCAAAATGAGGAAATGTACAGTTATATATAATTACTGTTACGAATATTTTAAGTTAACGATATGTATAAAATAATCTACCTAGTCCTACATAATTTAATGACATATATGTTAAAAATTGTTTATGAATATGATCGACGTCATTCTCAATCATTATTATATGTTGCTTTATCACATGTGAGGAGTATTGAAGGATTACATGTTATGACACAGAACAACGAGAAGATATTCGACCATGGCCGAATACGATCATCATCAACAATTGATTTGCAAGAGGAATTTAAACGACTTTCACTAAACAAACTAGAAACTAAAAATAAAAATTTAGTTAATTTCATCAATAACAGAAAAGGTTTATCAATATTCACTTTTAATTGCCAAAGTATTACAGCTCATGCTGTTGATCTAAAAGACATAGTTGTGAAAAATTCAAATGTCATAGTTTTATCAGAAACTTGGCTAGCCAATGAAGATAACATATCTGTTCTTAATTTAAACTGCATTGTGAAATATAAACGACCAAATATTAGAGCGGGAGGTGTCGGGATATTTCAAAATTCTGACGATATTATTAACATTCTAATTCCATCCATGGATTTTTCCGTTACTCAAGCTGATGTCTATGGTTCAATGGCATCTACAGTTGGCGATTTGTGTATGGCTGAATGTAAAATGGAAAATGGGCAAACAGTTGTGATTGTAGCAGTGTATATTTCTCCTAATAAAACATTAGATGATATTATTGATTTTCTCCAGTGTTCATTATTATCGTATACATCACAAGGTGCCGCCATACTTTGTAAAGATTATCATAAAATACCTATGATTTTAAGTGGAGATTTCAATGTCAATTTTGCATTAGACAAATCTATAAAACTGGTTGAATTTTTAAAAGATAATTTAAACCTGTCTATACAAAATGATAAAAAAATATCTACAACAAAATCGAATATGACAATTGATGCAGTATTCACAAGGTTTCTGGATAATATTGAATGTAAAACATACAGTTCTTATTTTAGTTACCATAAGCCTTTGGTTACAAAAGTGTATGATGAAATATCACTAAGTATTAACGAAATAGATTGATAATAATAATAATAATTTCTGTAAATGTATATAATAAAATATTTTTAATTTACTAAAAATGAAAATTTTTCTTATACTGATACCTCTCCCATCCTATTAAATTTTAAGTGTACAGTTAAAAATATTAATAATAATAATGGATATAACCCAAAGAAGTTTCATTTCTTCCGCGTGTACACGCTTACTGATACACGTACCCAAACTTTTTTTTAATTTTATTTACAATATGTTTTCAATAGTTGAGTTTTATTTTATTAGGTTTTCTTATGTACATTTTGTCAGAAATTTGACTAACAAATATTTTGACAAAGTTCTTTTAAAACTTAAATGTTTTATAAAATTATCAAACAGCTGTTCTTATACAGTAAATAAAATCTACAACTGTTCACAAAATAATTCCATAATAGTCTCTTTCGTTGCAGTATAGAACTATGTTCTGCTGGTCCCATTCAACCTACCTAATCAGGCCTCCATTGTTTTATAGGGTTTTACTAAAAGTCTGTGTCCAGTCTGCTTCTCCCTTCCTAAATATCCCTTTAAACCTCCTACCAGTTTACCCCTTTAAACTTGGCAACGTGACAGATCTCACATGTGGTATCATTTCCAACTCTACTTTGTAATGCAGACCCATTTTACATGTCTTTGTTTATTTTCTGCTTATTAGTAATCTGGTTCCATTTTTAAAGTAATTTTTGTTCTTGGATTTTGTTGTCTATGACGTGTCCGTTGATTAACTAAATATAAGTATATCTCTTGATGTGTTCAAGTTGGTAGTGATGCACTTATATTTAGTAATTTTTACTATTCTAAGAATGCATCTTTTTTAATCGTTTAATATTTTTTTTAGTTATTTATTTTTATTACAACTGAGTACTACCCATCTAGTAATTTACATTTCATAATTAAATACACTAATCAAGAGATATAACTCATTGGCTATAATCTCCCCATTTAACCTCCATATAATCCCCATATAATCTCCCCAATAATATCCATCAGATCAAATGGTTTAGTTCGTCTCAACCTTCTAATGCATTAGTTGTATCCAGCAGTCGTATCCCAGGGTGTACATGCTGCAAGACGCGTTGCCCATGCTTCACTGCCTGCTTTTTTATTTCCTCAATGACAAGTTCAATTTTTAAATCCTTGTGTAAGTTGTTGTTTCTTACATAGCATGGTGCATCAACAATGCACCGTAGCACCTTGTTTTGAAATGTTTGAATTATATTTATGTTTGATTTCTTTGGACAGCCCCAGAGCTGTATCCCATAGGTCCAGATAGGCTTTAGCACTTCCTTATACAACAGCAATTTATTATGGATTGACAGTTGGGATTGTCTTTCCAAGAGCCAATACATTTTCCTTAACTTTAGATTCAATTCCTGCTTTTTCTTTTTGACGTGCTCCTTCCATTTAAGTTTTGCATCTAATGTCATTCCTAAATATTTAGCTATATTAGTATAAGGAATTGGTAATGAATTAATTATAACTGGTATCCGATGGCCAATCTTTAGATTTGTAAAATTTACAAATTGCTTAATATGATTTTAATTTAATAATCTCTCCTTAATAAATGAATTTTGAATAAAATTGAAAAATGTAACAAATTTGTTCAATGGATTGCATTCACAAGTGATTGTATCCAAGTATAAGATCAACAGTTGTCACCAAGGCTACATAGTGACTGGCTGGTATTCAAAAGCTGTAACTATGCTGAATACAAATACATGTTATTGATGTTTCAGGCAAAATTTGGTTACAATGAACACACATGACCCTGCCATTGACACAGGACTGTATTTAACTTTAGCTCTGTTAGCATTATGATTTCTTTATTAAAACAGAAAAGTGATTTGCTGTCTTTGTTTTTCTCAAAGTCTAGCATTCATTCAGCATTATATTAAAATAATAAAATCATGAATTTATTTCCCTTTTCAATTACAATTACACATCTTTGAAATTAACTAGACACTTAGGGTTTAGTAAAACTGGTACTTTTTTAAATACAATTCGTTATGATATTGTTCAACAGAATAAGTAATGGTTTACATGCTATGAGTTTATTGTCTACAAAATTTTATGTTTCTAAATTGCAGCAAAAGCAGAGAGGCACAGTTAACAATAAACATAAACAACTATTTTCAATCTCATTTAAAACTTTCATAGTCGTAATGAATAATATAACCCTGTTTTTTTTTTTTTTTTGTGTACTCATTCATTTGTTTTTGGCAGGACCAAATGTTTCATCCATTCAACAATGAGGTGACATTCTTAGCGGCTCGACCATTGACTCCATTCCAATTTATACAGTAAGCTTTGCCCACAGTTGTTTAAAACAAGATCGTGAATTTCAACAAAGGAGTCCCTAATCAAGCAACCCATAAACTATGGCTATCACAGATCTTCATTTACCCCAGAGTGTGCTTAATTTTAAGTTATATTCACCTGCCAAGTTCAGCTGAAAAACAATTGCGTACTTGTTTTCGACAAATTAATTTACATTCCTAATTAACTGAGTTTCCAAATTTTTTGTAGCTTACTCATCAATGAAGCATTTATACTTGCTCATTATTCATACATTTGATTAAATCATAACAGTCCATGATTGCCACATGATTATTGATGTTAATGGTCTATAGACTATAACAGATGGTCTGTTATACATCTGTAACAGAATACTGCTGTTTGGTTGTGTTAACATGTTGATGGAAGTTTCTGAATTTAATAAATTTTAATGGTCATATACAGGTAGTAAAAATAATTTTTTTTTGAGATGTAGAGTTGACACAAATATGGTTAGAAATTTTCAAACATTTTTTATTCTATAGAAAAAAAGTCAGTCAATTTGTTCAGATCAACTGAGTTTTTTTTTTTTTTTTAATTGTGGAACTTCAGTTGCTGTGTTCCTTTAGTTGCTGTATTCCTGGGTATTTTCTTTAATAAAGAATATGTAACATTCAGAAAGATGAAGTACAACTACAAAAGTAATCAAATCTTAACATCAAATATAATTCAGAGCATAGATATAGTGAATTTTACAAAATTATTAAAAAATAATGATAATAACATGAGTAATGTTGCACCAAATGAGAAATACAAAAATGTTATTGTCAGTCCGTTCAAGAAACAGATTAAGTAGGCTAACATATATTATTAAAAGTAAATTGTAATGCTGTAAATTACAATTTATTACTTTATAATTCTACATAAACTAATGAAATGATGAAAATATTGTGTTTACATAGAACATGTGCAGATAAAACCGCCATGGCAGAATCAGCAAGTTTATGTCCTAATTTTGGATCTAAAAAATATTGTTATGAGATTACAGAATATACTACCTCGGCTAGTCCAGTGGAGCCCGGCTATAATGTGTGTGTGCATACATATTGCTTCTGCTTTGAGATGACACTTGTCACGTGTCCGCAAAGAGACTTTTCCGGACCATACCAGTCCGTGCGCGCTGTATTCAAGGCTGCAATCAATTACGCTCTAGTGTTTTCTAGTAGACGCCTATTATGGAATATTCTGGAATCTCAGAGGGGTAAAAATACAAGTACTCAATAACGCTTAGTTCAGTTTTAGTGGCGATTTATTCCAGTGCGGTTTGAAGTATTGTGCCGAAGTGTTATGTGTTTTATAATTGTGCGATACTCGAGACTCGTTGAGATTAATATTGTGTGTGAACAATTTTACAATTTTTATTGGATTTGTTGAAATAGACTATCTTGTTGATTATAAATTGTTTAATTTGATAATTAAAGCTGGTGATTGGTGACTTATTGATGTCTTGTATTTAGTTTTCCACTGTACCATATGACGATCAGTACACCATTGTAACAATATGTTAGCCCTACATAAATTTACATCAAATACTTTGACTACAATGGAACATGAAATTAACAAGTCTGGATAGTAGGTGTTCCAGTTATCCACATATTTTGCTACAATGATGTCTTGAGTGCCTTCAACATGTGTACTTCTGAAGAAAGCAATGTACAAGCTGAAGGATATCTTCACAACTCAAAACATTACAAGAAACTTGTTTTAAAAATGCATTTAGAACCAGAGGTGTGTGGTTTTTGTTGTTTCAATGAAACCTTTAAAATTTTTGGCCAAATATCCAAATATTTACTTATATACACAACACATTTATGTACGTACACAACACAACACATTTATGTATGTACAAAACAGTAATTACTATAAACAATAATCAATTGTGAAATTACTTCGTCACTGCAGTACAGCTTAATAAAATTATTTCACCTTTTTCTTACAATGCAGTGCTTTCAATAATACAGCAGTACATAGGTCATGCATATGTCAAGCTACTGAGATTGTAGTGTACAATATCTACCCAAGTGGATCAAGGGAAGAAGATGTCTGAGCAAAAAACAATAGCTACGTTTAATAATCTGCTGAAAAGACTAACTTGTGAATACATACTGACACAATCAACAGTATGCAGCAGCCAAAGTCATGCAAAACATAACTGAATGCACTTTCTCCCAGGCTAGATTACAAAACCTGGCAACAACTACAAAGACATTGTTAAACTTCATTAACAATGTCAAATTGAATCTGATTTTCTAGTGTGTATGTATGGTTGGCAATGTTAGAAAGTGTCCATGCCGTGATTCACTCCACACACATTTTTATACAAATAGTATGTCTTGTTCAGACATCTGTAAATATTTATAAGGCCATGTATTTCAGTTAAACACAACTGACTAGTGCAGTTAAAAACAAATGATCAAGTCTTACATCTTCATGGAGTTCGTTGTCCGTGACATGTCCATTGATTATTTACAATTAAATCACTACCGACTCGGAACACAATGGGAGCCTCTGGCGAAACTTATAATTAGGGCCCGGATTTTTATGTAGCAAAAAATGGCAAAATATGTACATAAATATGTAGGAAAAATAAGGAAAATATGTAGCTAAATATGTAATATTTAAGAAATATGTAGTATTAAAATACTTTCACGTCAACAATGTAATTTACATTTTTACGAGAACTTAACAGTGTCCTATTTGATAGGTTTTGAAAATAATAGGTGCTTCATTTTAAACTTTTTAAAATCACTTTCAAAACATGCAAATATATTTTGAGAAAGTCAATGTAATCCATAAAATACTAATCAAGTTCGGGGCTGACACTAATCACCAGTTAGATTACCACTTCTGTTACAGAAATTAAGTTAACCCTCAGAATACACAGTATCTCAAAGTTCAACTCTTTGTTGAAGAGTTTACAATAAGACAGCATGCATAAGAAATGAATTACTTTTCAATTGTTTATTGTAATTTAGAAAGTTTATGAAAATATATTTTAGAAAACAGAATTAAAAAAGAAATCTTGATATTATAAAATTAACAACAACAAAATATTTTACCTATGGATTTCTGTAGTATAGGACATGAGTATAAAGTAAAAAATTGAGAATTATTAACTATTTAACAAAGTATTTTACTAGGAGAGTTGAAATTACTATAAAATTGAAGGTAGATTTTTGACTTGAAAATCTATATTCTATATAACTCTGCATAAGAATAAAGTGTCCACGTAAGTTTTTTTTACCACTGTTTAGTTGCACAATTAATTATTAAATACTTTTCTATATTGTCTGTTGACATGGACTGTCTTCGGTCTGAGAAAAGGATCTCTCGACATCACATGTCGTCACCGGCGCATATTTATACAGAGGAATCGTACTTGGAAGAATATTCTCAATTGATTCTACAGTTTCGCCGTTACATATGCGATAAATGGTATGTAAAGTTGAGTAACCAAGGTTTCTATTCAGCACAGCATTTAATTTAGTGGAAACTTTGTCACCGACTTCACCCTGTACAGCATTTAACTTGTTAACTGCCTCATCAACTATTCCTATGGCTTCTTGGAGAGTCAGACCTGCAGTCTCCAGTTTCTTGATACTATCGGGAAGCCAACCGAAATGCGTTTTGATGTACGAAACTGAACATATTCACCTTAGAGTTGTTGAGTGCAGACAAGGATTCGCTCACTGACACTGCAGAATCGGGAGATAATGTTTCCACCACAGACTTCACAGCTTCAAAGTTGTCACTGTAGAAATTTACAGCTTCGATCCAGGTTCCCCATCTTGTAATTACGGGTTCTGGAGGCAGAGGTGTGTCAGGTAGCCTTTGTAGCACTGGATACGGTAAAGAGCTTTCAAGAACACCTTTTTTTTTGCTGATATTAATGTATTTACTTCGAGGAAAAGGTCTCTGACAGTTTCAGCTACTCGATGCAATCCATGAGCCAGGCATGTAACATGTAGTAGGTTGGGGTAAAACACATTTAGAGAATTACCTGCTTTCAACATGTGTGCTGCTGCATCTGTATACAACAGCAGTAGGCCTACCTTCTCTTCTTTAACACCATTTGGCCATAACACTTTCAGTCCATCATTAATAAATCGAGCTACTGTTGAGTGATTTGTTTGCTCCAGGGGCTTACAGTAAATCAAGTAGGGCTTGGGTGGATTCTCGGAATCTAACTTACCCACAATAAGATTTGCGATGTAACGACCTACAGCATCCGTTGTCTCGTCAACACCTATCCATATATAAGAATCACCGATGTCGGCTCTGATTTTTTCCAAAGTCTCAATATAGCAAACTTTCAAGTAATTTTTTCTGAGTGTAGATTCGTCTGGAATATTACGTTTGAAGTATTTCTCTAAGAAAGACTTAAATTGAGGCACTTGAAGTTTGTACCAAGGCACATTAGCAGCAATCATTGCTAACGCCATGTCTTTATAAAACTCACTATTAGATGATGAAGATTGCTGCTGCATCTTTGTAAGTAGTACCTGTTTCGATGAAGAAGAACGTTCTTTATTTCTAGTATGTAAATTACTTCGCAAATGGTGTTCCAGTTGAGACTTCATGGCAACAGCCAATATTTTTATCACAAACTTGGCAAAATACAGCTTTACCGTCAGTTGTAAAAGCACTTTCAATCTGTACCATGAATTTAACTTAGATGACAAAGATGATGCGGTCGGTGCCATGATAAAACAAGGATATTTGTATTTAAAACTCTTAAGAACTTGCGTTGAACAATACCGCACAATATATTATTTAAGGACGTCTTTTGTCCAACAACGAGAATCCGCCAAGGCAAGAAACAAGCAAGCGCAGAAGTGTAGGCGAAAGACAAAACAATGACTTGACAATAACTTCAACGCACCACACTGCACACCAGATTGTTATTTACGTGTAGGCTTACACTCCGATGAGCGTCGATAATACTGGCGTCAAAAATCACATTGTGCCCTACAATAGCATAGAGTTATATAGATATTTGTTTGTTTAGGTAGACGGAATCCGTTACAAGAATTGCAAGATCTGCGAAGAGTATATATTTACCGCGGACAGCACGTTCTTTCCCCACCGAGTCCTGCTAAACGTGAGAACGAAATGTAAATAAGGAGTGGCCACGCATACCATTCTCATCTAACATCCCGTGCGAAATGCCTTACTTGTCACTTGAGTTCGTAAAAAATTTTACTTCTTGAAAGTAGAATCTATTGTAACATTGCAATTGCAACAGATGCAATATTTTGCCTTTTCTTGCAATAAATTTAATTGCACCCGATTCTGATTAATTGCACATTTGCGCATCTGAGTAATGTTGTTATAGGCCTAACTATTGTTTGCCATTTCAATTTTCAAATTGAAGTAAAGTATAGTAAAATAGCTAAAATATGTAGAAATATGTAAGATGGAGTGAAATATGTAATATGAACAAAATATGTAAAATTAAACTTGCGGATAAGACACCTATGGTATGATTCACCGATATCTGGCTTTTCCGTGTAAATATGCACTCAGCATTCAAATATGTAATTACATAAAAATCCGGGCCTTACTTATAATAAGCAAAAATTGGTTCAGGCTATAAGGTAAAACTTTTAGGTTTTAACCCATAAAAAAACTTTGTGTCCCGAGTCGGTAGTGATTTAATTATATTTTCGTAGATCTTCATAAAGTCATGGGCAGGTTTCCTTTAGTAAAAAAAATATAATAATACCTACAAGTCAAATGTATTTTTAACATACATTTATACACAATTAATTATTTCCATCTCAAATGTATATACCTCTTGTTCACCTCCTTTCTCTTAAATTACAGTCAATTTTGTAGTTAGACTTGTTAATGGTCTTTTTACCTATAGAGGTCTTGAGGGGGAGGTCAATGTAACCTCATGGCTTCAGTACGTTATTATTAAATGTATCTGTTATGTGTGTACTGCACTATGTGTGAATGTATATACTTGTTACACCCAGCTTTCCAGTGGATACAAAAAAGGAATATTTTTGAGAGGGTAATTTATGAGGTAAGGGTACCTACAAATAGGTGTCATGTCTGTTATCTAATAAATTAAATTTAATCATTTAAATAACTAGTATGCTTCCTGACCTGACAAACTTGCTCATTATTTTGAGCAAACTTTTGATAATAGATAATTTTTTCTATTATTAAAAAAAATTATGAAAAATCTAGATTACTGCTGATTATTTTTTGTTTAGTGAATTTGTAGAGCAATCATACAATAAATGATAAACATTCAAAACACTCGGATTTGTGTTAAAATTCCTTTAGTCTGACACACGGCTGGATGTTTACAATTTATTCAAATTCGTGACCCCATTTTTAGATCCTAAGATCAAAAAAATTGGAAATTTCCAAAACTGTACACTATATTTAGTTTTTTTTTTTAATTTGCTCTAGTTTTATATCCCATATGGAATTGCAATTTTATCAATCTTTTCCCCACTTTTTGGGCCTGGCTATCTAAAATTTTAAAATTTACAAAACTTAACATTACATTCAGGTTGCACTTAAAATTCCTTTTAATTTGATAAGCTACATGAATTCTTGCGATTTTATCAACATTTTCATCTATTTTTAGGCCCTTAGAATCCCAAAATTTTGATTCTCTCATTTTTTTGTCTCCAGCCTCCCTATTTTTGGGGTAGCCATCTCGAAAACAATATGGTTCTGTAGGGCAGCAGTCAGCAACCCTTGCATCCCGTGGGCACAAGTGCACCTCTCGATAAGGTTTGACGCGCCCACGAAACAATTTGTAATTTTATTTTCTTTAGAACGAAGTAATGCACCCGCATTGTACCTGCTTTGAAGTATTGTATTATAAAATGGTACCAGCCATTTATCGAACCAGATTATGTCTTCCCCCAATACGATTGTCGATCTTGTCGCCTAGAGCCAGTAAACACCTTTCTCTCCAAAGAAGAAACTTGATTTTTCAAGTTTAACATTCCTGTACACTTTACGAAAATAAATAGTGTTATTGTGGTAAGTTCTTTAATTTATTTTTATTACAATGTTTTCCTGTTTAACCATTGTTTTTCGTTTAAAGTTTTGTTAGTTTTAAAGTGCATGTGCATGATGACAAATTGTTGATGACCTATTCCTAGTGTGAAAAATTGTTGCAAATTTATATGAAAAATACTACAAAGATTTTTTTGATTTGTTGTTCCACCTTGCTAAATATAAGTACAAGGGTATTATAAAGCAACAGTTAATGTTTGTAACACCCAACTATAACGTCCACATTTCTATTTTCCATTAATGGGGGGGGAGGGGTGCACCCATCGAACTGGTCCTCAGTTATATATGCGCCCCCATAAATTCAAAGGTTGCCTATGACTGCTGTAGAGTAAAAGTATAGACACACATGCCACATTTTACGAAGATCGGTCGATCCATTCAAAAGTTATCATGAGACATACCCGAAATAGGCAGACAGACAGACTAATACCAAACGGTTGAGAAGAAACTCAGAACTCACTTTGGTCATTCAATTAACCATGAAATATAGCAGAAACAAAATGTTTTATTTTAATTTTCTTTACTTTAGGCAATTTGGAATACAGCTTTTGACTTATCATAGTGCTTCTTGTAGCCAGCTGATGTCATTTCCTATGTAGTCAAACCAATTGATTTGCTCTACTGTTTTTCCATTTATTAGAAGTCTTATTTTTACTGGTTCCATTCCTCAGAATATCATTACATTCATTTTGGGAACAGATATTTGCATATCATAACTTTGGGAAACTTAACGTAGTTTGAAGACTAACCCCGGCAAGGCTTGCAGAAATGAAATTCAGTCCTCAGATGAGTGCACAGATGCATGAAACTCGATATGTAAGGAATCAAGACACAAGGGATGAACTACAAGTACACAATATGATCAACTGGAGTTGTTTTTCACTGTAGCAAGTGGTGGAAATATGTCAAATGAATGCCCAAGTTCCAACTCCCTGTGCTAATATTAAATACAAACTGAGAGGCAAGATATACGTATGTATGTACCATGGAAAAGATAGCTGGAGGTTTAAAGACAGAACTGACCAGCGACTCATACCCTGGACTGGAAACAATGATAATAAGTTTATGACCATTCTCAAACAGCACGTTTAGGTATTATAAAGGAGAAATTTGGAAAAGTAAGATAATTAGTTCAAGTGAACTTGAGACCAGGGTTTCAAGTGACCAAAGGTTTACACCAGGGATGTTGTGTATCACCCACACTTTTCAAAATTTATATGGAGAAAGCAGTAGAGACTTGGAAAAGAATGTGCAGGAACATGGTAATTCCACTTGATGGTGATACAGTTTATTCATTACAGTTTACTGATGACCAATTACTTTTGGCTCAAGATTTTGAATACATAGAGTACATTACTAGAAAATTGATACATGAATATCAGAAATGGGGACTAAAGGTGAACATGAATAAAACAAAATACATGGCAATAGATGACCTTCAGCAAGACTTTATACTGGAGGAAAACATGGGGAAGATTTCATATACAGAGGAATACAAGTGTTTAGGGGTGAAAATTACATCAAATGGGAAGCAAGACAAAGAAATACAATCCAGAATTAATTTGGGAAAGATGGCTGGCTATATCTACATTAAATGGAATCCTGTGGGATAAAGAGATTACAGCAGAAACTAAAACCAAAATATTTAAAACCATTGTCAGAAGTATCATGACTTATGATTCAGAAGTTTGGACTACCAATAAACACACAAGAACAAAATTAATGACAGCAGAGATCGATTTTTGGAGACATTCAGCAAGAGTATCCAAACGTGATAAAATTAGAAATGAAGATATTAAGGACAAAATGAATATAAAAAATTCAATTGTTGATTTTATTCAAACAAAAATTACAATGGTGTTGACACACGAAAAGAATGGCACAGAAAAGATTGCCAATGAGAGTTATGGAATGCACCCACCAGGAAGAAGGAAAAGATGAAGACCATCTATCACCTGGATAGAAGAAATTCAGACTACATTGAGGGAAAGAGAAATTGAAGAAGATCTTTGGATGTGTGCAAAGAGCAGTGGAAGATGAGAATTCAATCAATTCCATAATCTTTGGTTCCGGAAAATATGTAAAAATTGTACAGCCGGAAATAATAACAAGGAATCAAATAGAGCTGTCCATTATAACCCATATTGTTCAACTTTTATACTGCCATGTTATTAAAGAATGGCATAATCAGAATGTTTTAAAATTATACACAAGCAGTGGCTGTATTTTGGTTGTTTGCAGATAACTAGTTTATAATAGGTAGTAAGGAAGATGAGCTGTAATAGGAAGTATTCCAACTGCAGACAACTGTTAAATGATAAAATTTAGAAATGCCTATTAACATACACACATACACACAAGGGGATTCATGTGTGAAGAAACTTTATGTGTAAAAATTATACTAAATAACAAAATCAGTAAGCATCAATTTACCAATTTTTATTATTTGGACTGTCAACTGCCCTTTAATAAATCAGTAGATATAGAAGAAAATTATATAAATTGCAGTGACTTCAGGGAATCAAAGAACTTATAAGAGCAGCAAGGGAAGACACTGTTCTTAAATTTTACAAAACTTTGGTTGTTCTTGTGTTACTGTATGGTTGTGAAAGGTAGGTTTTTATGTCACATCAGAGCCTATGAATTGAAACAACAGGCGTGCGTTTTTTAGGCCAAATTTTAAAAGTACTATAGAATGATCATGTAAACAGTGATGTTTTCTGACAAATTTTGAAGGCAGAAGGTATTTCTTAATTCAACTAAAGACACAGAGAGGCATTGAGGGTTCATTCAGCCAAGAGTTCCAATTGATTCCTAGGATTATTTGGAGCTATAAAAGAAGAATCAGGTGGCTGAGGATGAAATTACTACTGACCAACTACTGTAATCTCTGAACTGTAACTTTAAAATGTGCTGTACAGTATAATGATGATCTCTTAATAGGTGTATGGAAAATGTCTGTTTTAGATTCAGGATTTCCTTTATCCCCATTGCTCCCATGGTTTTGTCCCTGCCTTGTTTGTAACTACATCGGTGCTATTTAATTCACACATAGCTGAGGTAATTCACTAGTCCAAAAATGACATTTCTGAACACACATAATGTAGAGAATTGTCTTCATATAGAATGCTGGCTGGTTGTTTAACTATTGTGTCAAAGGCAACTACACAAATATAACACCACCATCAGTTGATGTTGATTTACGGTTGACGTTACCATAAACTCACAGAACTTTGTCTCTCTTTTATAAGAAGAGAGGTTACTTGAATCATGTTCCCCTTCACTGAGTACTATAAACAGGTATGAAACTATTTAACTTCTCTTCTATCCAGATGTACCAAATTATATATGAAGGGAACCAATTATTCTTGGGATGATTCCTGTTTTGCAAATAACATGTAATCAAACAAAATTGAAATTTACCACAAAGAGAAACTTTAATAACAAACATCACATGTCCAATTATAAACAGTAAGCGCTTTGACTGTTGCTACATGTAGAAAAGTATTTTGCATGGATGCTGGGTCATTTTTTAGTTAAAACCTATGGACTAAATTTTCTCAATTTTTGTTGCAGTTATGCAATAAAGTTAATTGTATTTTCTTACCACAGAAGATTTACTTCAACATGGTTTTAATTAAAGAAAACAATAACATGTACAAATTCTCAATCCATGTATGCTTAATGTAGAATGATTGCATATACTCTACAACAAAAATAAACGATTCCACATTACTTCACACTGAGACTTGTAAGTTGGTAAACTCGGCATGTGGCAGCAATTCTTCCAGCACAACTTGTTAGGTGATCAGACATTATAGGATAAAGAGATAATCATTCAGCCAATCATCTTGCATCAGTTTGACCTCATTCACGTGAGTTCTTCACAACATTTGAAACATCACATCACATCAGATCTCTGAGTCGGCCAGACAACACTTCCTCTACATGATAATGAGTGTGACAAATAAAAAACTACTGGAACTACGTAAATTAATATCAATACCATAAAATCATCATTCAGTAGCTGTAGCACATACATATCAGCCACTAATGAGATAAGTTATCCTTCATTGTTGTTGTCCATGATGTTTTCATGTAGCAATAAAACATAGTACACTATGTCTAACTATTGTTCAGTATTTTTATATTAATTTAGGCCAAAATAAAATTTTACCTTTCAGCACTTTCACTTTTTGCATGTTTCATCAGCAGTGACTATGGTAAAATGTTATCTAAAAATTTGTGTTCAATGGTCAGGAATAATATTACATGTTATTATCTCCTGATTTCATGTGTTTTTTTTTTATAACAGGAGTATCTCTGTGATGTAACCTTTAATTTCTTTTAATCACTATTCCAGATACATTCATTTAAGTAAAAAATATCTTGTCTCTCTAGTCTTGAAAGAGATTTAGCTAATTTTAGTTTAGCTGATGACAGTGGTGTATCTAGAATTTGGTTCGGGTGGGGGGGGTCGGGTCGCTTCATACAAAAGAAAAAAACAAGTTAAGACTAATCAATATTACTATCTTTAAAGTGGCTGAAAAACGTGTGATAACATCCTGAAATCAGACCTATTGAAATAAACAGTAATAACACATTTGAAACATTGTTAAAAGATATACCAAAATTGAAAGTTAAGGGCATGGGAAAGCATGAAACGCTTATGGTCAGAGGGGAATGGTGATGTGGTGGGAGTCGCTTTGAGATGCGAGAAGAGAATTGATGTTATGAGTGTCAGTGCAACCAACGCATGAATAATTACTTCCCATAGTAAAAAAAAACTCGCGTGCAAAGTTTGTTAGTAATCTGTGTTTTGCTTTTCCATGGATGTCTCCATCACTCTCTCTCTCTCTCTGTGTTACACATCAAATGTTATATAAACCTATCTGGTCTTTTTTTAGTCCTACAATTGTCTCCTGTTGAGACGTACTACCAACTCTTATCTTAATAGAATGGAATGTGAAAACTATGCACTTGTGCGCTTCCGCTCCTTAATTACACTCAACAATCTCTGCAGTTTATGATAAAGGGACAACTTCTTCATAATGGTATTCGCTTACTTGCAAAAATCTTTTAATCCTAGACTACAAAAATCTGTTTCAAGAAGAAGGAAAAATCATGTTATTTTAATACAGTATTTTAGGTAAATAATATCTTTTAATAACATCTTTTAGCCCCACAAATGTTACAACTCGTAAAAGTAACAGACGAACGACAGAGAGATCATTTACGTTTTGTCAGCTGGCAAAATAACCTTTTATTGTAAATAAAGCAAAAGTTAAAGTTATAACATGCGATAATCAAAATTTTAATAATTTTTTCAGTTAAATTTTCTACTTCATTTTAATATTACTCAAAACAAAAACCTGCGCGCGTGCGCACCTGAACACACACACACACACACACACACACACTCACGCTTTCTCGCGTTTTTTATGGTACCATAGAACTAACACTTGACTATTCTTTCTGTACTGTGTGTTTTATAATTATTTATTTATATTGTTAAGATAAGTAAGGTGTTAACAAAAAACATTAAGACTCGCTCAAATATGTGCTAAAGTTAACATGAATAGCTCTGTTTAAACTATTAAAATGAAGTGTAAAACAATGATATAATTAATAGTAAACTGAGGTAATAATATACAGACTGAGGTAGTATGTAACACAGTAATTAACAACGTAACTAAAACGTGACACGCATGTTGGCAACACCTTAGCTTGTATAGCAGCTGATTATCCGTTAGAGCCTAGTCAGCCTAATGGTTAATCCGCCCCTGCCTATGATTAACTAGTGGAAAATAGTCCCTGCAATTTGAAACCAAGGCTTCAAGATGGTCTTTAATCATTTCCATAGTTTCCGCTCTATTCTCATCTCATATGAGAGTCTGGGTAATATTATTTCTTTAGTTACTGGCAATGTTTTGCAACCCACTGCACATTTTTTTACGGCCCTCTAATGGGTTAGGAATCACATTTTGAAAAACACTGCTACGGTGTAATCAGTATACTTCTTAGTTTTTGTCCACCTTTTTTTCTCCACCCAGTTTAGACATCTGTCATAAGTACATACTAGATATACCAATACAGGCAGTTTTAAACAATTTCGCTGATGGAAGTGACAAGAACTGTTTACTGGAAGTGACCTCGATGCTGGACACAAAAACTTAAGGTTTTTGTTTGCATCTTCAGAATAATGAATATATATACTCCTTCCGTTCTTAGTTCAATCCTGATGTAAACAAACCCACGTGGTAAATCTGAAACACTATTGTTCAGGAGCTTTGACACTGTTCACACAATAATATATTATGCGCATGTGCAGAATGTCTGTATAATCATGTGAGAGTTATCTTACCACTTAAATCAGGGCATATCGTTTTAAGACTTCCTCCTTACCACTATTCTAAATAGTATTTAATTAATATGCAGCCAGTTGAAAGGATATGTTGCCCGTCACAACACAACATTAGCTGCTTGATATAAAACAATTTATTGAGAAGGCAGTAAATGAAACAACGGCAGACAAGTGGAGTCACTGTATGCAGCATATAATAAAGAAAGATGATAAGCTATGGCAACTGGCCCACATTACCAACGTCGTTGTGGACAATGAACAATCTTATCAATAATAACGCTGACACAAATGACGATACAAGTTCAGACACATATATGGAAGGCATTGAATTACTTTCTGACAGCAAGTGATAGTATTCAGTACACTGGTAATTATCACAGCTTCTATTTTCGTTTTAAATAAACTTTAGTTTTTTGTTTGTTCCCATATTTAAATGGTTAATAAAAAGAAGCTATTAACTGGTATTATAAAATGTTTCACTGTCGGTCTGACAGTCACACAAATTTTACTTTGGTCAGGACAAATTACTGTATTACAATTTACATACATTTATACAGTATCAATATTATATGTGCCCTATCTGTACTCCTTCTGTCAGAGTAACACGCCTCTAATTCAAGTAGCAAATAACGTTTCAGATGTGCCACGCCTGTTTGTTTACATCAGGATTAAGCTAAGAACGAAAACAGTATACTGAAATTATTTTACTATCTACACTACAAAGTTCAGAATTTGGAGAAAATCTGCAAGTCATAAGTTTACTGTGGCTTGCAGTTGCATAGTAGTATAAGTTTGAGCCACAGTTAAAGCTGGTACACAATGGACAAATGGGGTTGGTCTGATTTTTTTTACTTCCATGTTCCATAAGGAAATGGAAGCATGGTGATGGCAAAAAAAATCGTGTTCGAGATAATTGCAGATTCTGATTGTACTACCCTCAAAACATGAAAAAAGTCATTTTTCGAAATGTGTGTGTGTGTGTGTGTGTGTGTGTGTGTGTGCGTGTGTGTTTATAGATTTTTTTTATATGGCAAACGATAACAGCCGCAGATTCAAACAGAATCAAATAATTTTTTGCATACTGTCATGAATTGTAGAGTACTCAAGACCTATTGATTTAGGTGAAGATCGGTTAAGGGAAAGGGGTAGTTTACTTGGAACGTTTTTTTAATCAAGGGTAATTTTATCTATGGCAAACGATAACAGCTGCAAATTCAAACAGAATCAAATAATGTTTTGCATACAGCCTGAATTGCAGCGTTCTCAAGACCTATTGTTTTGGGTGAAGATCGGTTAAGGAAACGGGGTAGTTTACTGGCAACGTTTTATGTTTTAACAAGGGTAATTTTTTCTATGACGAACTATAACTGCCGTAAATTCAAACAGAATCAAATAATTTTTTGCACACCTTCCTGAATTATAGAGTACTCAAGGTCTTTTGATTTTGGTGAAGATCGGTTAAGAGAAAAGGGTAGTTTACGTGCAACGTTTTATGTTATAAAATTTTATTTTATAATTTTAATGTTTTAGTGGATAGTTAGTGAGGATCGGTCAATAATACAACTTTTAGTAATTTTGCGTCGACGTTTCGACAATATTTATTGTCATCTTCAGGACCTGTGTATGAAATACAATAGAAATATCAAACACAACGAAACAATTAAATATTTGGGTGAACGTGTTGGTGATGTGAGTGTGTGCGTGTGTATGTATGTATCATTTTTTATGTGAAGACTTATGATAGTTTGTTTACATCTTCAAATTCAAATCTTTAATTGTTTCGTTGTGTTTGATATTTCTATTGTATTTCATACACAGGTCCTGAAGATGACAATAAATATTGTCGAAACGTCGACGCAAAATTACTAAAAGTTGTATTATTGACCGATCCTCACTAACTATCCACTAAAACATTCACTGATTGACGGTCACTAAAAATTTAAGGATATAATTTTAATATTTTAATTTTATTTCTATGACGAACGATAACTGCCGCATATTCAAAGAGAATCAAATAATTTTTGCACACATTCCTGAAGTTTTAAGTAGTCAAGGTTTGTTGACTTTGGTGAAGATCGGTTAAGGGAAAGGGGTAGTTTACCTGCAACGTTTTATGTTTTAACAAGGGTAATTTTTTACTTCCATATTCCTTAAGGAATGGAAGTATGGTGATGGCAAAAAAAATCGTGTTCGAGATTATTGCAGATTCTGATTCTACTACACTCAAAACATGAAAAAATATCGGTATGGAGAACCATACATGACTTCCATATTCTAAGATTTATATTTAAATCTAAATATCGCCTGCCAAGCGCGATATATTTTCTCTTATACATGATTTACATTAAAATGAAAAAATTTTAATTTATTGCCTGGCAACAAAATTATTTTTTTTTTAACAATTACCATTGTTTGAAAAAGTTTAAATAAATTTTCAAGTACTTTACTCTTGTTAAAACGTAAAAGGTTGTAGGTAAACTACCCCTTCCCTTAACCGATCTTCACCAAAATCGAAAGTCCTTGAGACCTCTACAATTCAGGGATGTATGCAAAAAATTATTTGATTCTGTTTGAATTTGCGGCAGTTATCGTTTGCCATAGAAAATACGCTTGATAAAAAAACGTTGCAGGTAAACTACCCCTTCCCCTTAACCGGTCTTCACCAAAAACAATAGGTCTTGAGTACTCTACAAATCAGGGCTGTATGCAAAACATTATTTGATTCTGTTTGAATTTGCGGCTGTTATCGTTTGCCATAGAAAATACCCTTGTTAAAAAAACGTTACAGGTAAACTACCCCTTTTCCTCAACCGATCTTCACCAAAAACAATAGGTCTTGATAACTCTACAATTTAGGGCTGTATGCAAATAATCTTTTGATTCTGTATGAATTTGCGGCTGTTATCGTTTGCCATAGGAAATACCCTTGTTAAAACATAAAACGTTACAGGTAAACTACCCCTTTCCCTTAACCGATCTTTACCAAAAACAATAGGTCTTGAGAACTCTACAATTCAGGGCTGTATACGAAACATTATTTAATTCTGTTTGAATTTGCGGCTGTTATCGTTTGCCAAAAAAAAAAATTCCCTTGATAAAAAAAAAACCGTTGCAGGTAAACTACCCCTTTCCCTCAACCGATCTTCACCAAAAACAATAGGTCGCGAGTACTCTACAAATTAGGGCTGTATGCAAAAAAATTATTTGATTCTGTTTGAATTTGCGGCAGTTATCGTTTGCCATAGAAAAAAAATCTACAGACACACAGACACACACACACAGACACTTTTCGGAAAACGACTTTTCTTCATGTTTTGAGCGTAGTAGAATCAGAATCTGCAATAATCTCGAACACGATTTTTTTTGCCATCACCATACTTCCATTCCTTAAGGAATATGGAAGTAAAAGTCGTTTTCCGAAAAGTGTCTGTGTGTGTCTCTGTGTGTGTCTGTAGATTTTACTTCCATATTCCTTAAGGAATGGAAGTATGGTGATGGCAAAAAAAATCGTGTTCGAGATTATTGCAGATTCTGATTCTACTACACTCAAAGCATGAAAAAAAGTCGTTTTCCGAAAAGTGTCTGTGTGTGTGTCTGTCTGTAGATTTTTTTTCTATGGCAAACGATAACTGCCGCAAATTCAAACAGAATCAAATAATTTTTTGCATACAGCCCTGATTTGTAGAGTACTCAAGACCTATTGTTTTTGGTGAAGATCGGTTGAGGGAAAGGGTAGTTTACCTGCAACGGTTTTTTTTTATCAAGGGAAATTTTTTTTTTGGCAAACGATAACAGCCGCAAATTCAAACAGAATCAAATAATGTTTCGCATACAGCCCTGAATTGTAGAGTTCTCAAGACCTATTGTTTTTGGTGAAGATCGGTTAAGGGAAAGGGGTAGTTTACCTGTAACGTTTTATGTTTTAACAAGGGTATTTCCTATGGCAAACGATAACAGCCGCAAATTCAAACAGAATCAAAAGATTATTTGCATACAGCCCTAAATTGTAGAGTTCTCAAGACCTATTGTTTTTGGTGAAGATCGGTTGAGGGAAAGGGGTAGTTTACCTGCAACGTTTTTTTAACAAGGGTATTTTCTATGGCAAACGATAACAGCCGCAAATTCAAACAGAATCAAATAATGTTTTGCATACAGCCCTGATTTGTAGAGTACTCAAGACCTATTGTTTTTGGTGAAGATCGGTTAGGGGAAGGGGTAGTTTACCTGCAACGTTTTTTTTTCTATGGCAAACGATAACTGCCGCAAATTCAAACAGAATCAAATAATGTTTTGCATACGTCCCTGAATTGTAGAGATCTCAAGGACTTTCGATTTTGGTGAAGATCGGTTAAGGGAAAGGGGTAGTTTACCTGCAACCTTTTACGTTTTAACAAGAGTAAAGTACTTGAAAATTTATTTAAACTTTTTGAAACAATGTTAATTGTTTAAAATAAAATAATTTTGTTGCCAGGTAACAAAAATAAAGTCAATTTTATTATAAAATATAAATATTTACAACAAGAAAAGAATTTTCAGTTTTCAAAATTTAAATATATTTTTATAAAACAATGGGTTCTTCATTGAGGTGGGGACCATGTCACTCACTCCATCTCAAGCCTCTCCCATTTTGCAGAAAAAGAGGACCCTGTCAAGGCTGATACTTTGACGACAGTGACAGGGCTTTCCACCAAATTCAGCAGAGTGACAGGTAGGCCCAACTCTGATTGGCTCCTCAGATTTCCCCAGCGTTAGTAGGTTCTATGAAAATATTTTATTTCAAAAATGATTTTAAATATAAATCTTAGATATGTTTTATAAATCTCATGTTGTATGTTTTATTTACTTCCATATTCCTTAAGGAATGGAAGTATGGTGATGGCAAAAAAAATCGTGTTCGAAATTATTGCAGATTCTGATTCTACTACACTCAAAACATGAAAAAAAGTCGTTTTCCGAAAAGTGTCTGTGTGTGTGTCTGTGTGTCTGTCTGTCTGTCTGTGTGTCTGTCTGTCTGTCTATAGATTTTTTTTTTTTGGCAAACGATAACTGCCGCAAATTCAAACAGAATCAAATAATTTTTTGCATACAGCCCTGATTTGTAGAGTACTCGCGACCTATTGTTTTTGGTGAAGATCGGTTGAGGGAAAGGGGTAGTTTACCTGCAACGGTTTTTTTTTAGCAAGGGTAATTTTGTTTGTTTGGCAAACGATAACAGCCGCAAATTCAAACAGAATCAAATAATGTTTCGCATACAGCCCTGAATTGTAGAGTTCTCAAGATCTGTTGATTTTGGTGAAGATCGGTTAAGGGAAAGGGGTAGTTTACCAGTAACGTTTTATGTTTTAACAAGGGTATTTCCTATGGCAAACGATAACAGCTGCAAATTCAAACAGAATCAAAAGATTATTTGCATACAGCCCTAAATTGTAGAGTTCTCAAGACCTATTGTTTTTGGTGAAGATCGGTTGAGGGAAAGGGGTAGTTTACCTGCAACGTTTTTTTAACAAGGGTATTTTCTATGGCAAACGATAACAGCCGCAAATTCAAACGGAATCAAATAATGTTTTGCATACAGCCCTGATTTGTAGAGTACTCAAGACCTATTGTTTTTGGTGAAGATCGGTTAAGGGGAAGGGGTAGTTTACCGGCAACGTTTTTTTATCAAGCATATTTTCTATGGCAAACGATAACAGCCGCAAATTCAAACAGAATCAAATAATTTTTTGCATACGTCCCTGAATTGTAGAGGTCTCAATGACTTTCGATTTTGGTGAAGATCGGTTAAGGGGAAGGGGTAGTTTACCAGCACCACCTTTTACGTTTTAACAAGAGTAAAATACTTGAAAATTTATTTAAACTTTTTGAAACAATGGTAATTGTTAAAAATAAAATAATTTTGTTGCCAGGCAATAAAATTATAATTTTTTCATTTTAATGTAATATAATATTTTTCATTTAATACAGCAATAAAAAGGCAGGTAAGACACAGCCTGGCTGTTTGGCTGAAAATGATTTTAAATATAAATCTTAGAATATGGAAGTCATGTATGGTTCTCCATACCGATATTTTTCTATGGCAAACGATAACTGCCGCAAATTCAAACAGAATCAAATAATTTTTTGCATACAGCCCTGATTTGTAGAGTACTCGCGACCTATTGTTTTTGGTGAAGATCGGTTGAGGTAAAGGGGTAGTTTACCGGCAAAGGTTTTTTTTTATCAAGGGAAATTTTATTTATTTTTTGGCAAACGATAACAGCCGCAAATTCAAACAGAATTAAATAATGTTTCGTATACAGCCCTGAATTATAGAGTTCTCAAGACCTATTGTTTTTGGTGAAGATCGGTTGAGGGAAAGGGGTAGTTTACCTGCAACTTTTTTTTAACAAGGGTATTTTCTATGGCAAACGATAACAGCCGCAAATTCAAACAGAATCAAATAATGTTTTGCATACAGCCCTGACTTGTAGAGTACTCAAGACCTATTGTTTTTGGTGAAGATCGATTAAGGGGAAGGGGTAGTTTACCAGCAACGTTTTTTTATCAAGCGTATTTTCTATGGCAAACGATAACTGCCGCAAATTCAAACAGAATCAAATAATTTTTTGCATACATCCCTGAATTGTAGAGGTCTCAAGGACTTTCGATTTTGGTGAAGATCGGTTAAGGGGAAGGGGTAGTTTACCTGCAACCTTTTACATTTTAACAAGAGTAAAGTACTTGAAAATTTATTTAAACTTTTTCAAACAATGGTAATTGTTAAAAATAAAATAATTTTGTTGCCAGGCAATAAAATTAAAATTTTTTCATTTTAATGTAAATCATGTATAAGAGAAAATATATCGCGCTTGGCAGGCGATATTAAGATTTAAATATAAATCTTAGAATATGGTTATGGTTAGAATATTCGTCATGTATGGTTCTCCATACCGATATTCTATGACGAATGATAACTGCCGTAAATTCAAAGAGAATCAAATAATGTTTCGCATACAGCCTGAATTGCAGCGTTCTCAAGACCTATTGTTTTGGGTGAAGATCGGTTAAGGAAACGGGGTAGTTTACTGGCAACGTTTTATGTTTTAACAAGGGTAATTTTTTCTATGACGAACTATAACTGCCGTAAATTCAAACAGAATCAAATAATTTTTTACACACCTTCCTGAATTATAGAGTACTCAAGGTCTTTTGATTTTGGTGAAGATCGGTTAAGAGAAAAGGGTAGTTTACGGGCAACGTTTTATGTTATAAAATTTTATTTTATAATTTTAATATTTTAATTTTATTTCTTAGACGAACGATAACTGCCGCATATACAAAGAGAATCAAATAATTTTTGCACACATTCCTGAAGTTTTAAGTAGTCAAGGTTTGTTGACTTTGGTGAAGATCGGTTAAGGGAAAGGGGTAGTATACCTGCAACGTTTTATGTTTTAACAAGGGTAATTTTTTCTATGACGAATGATAACTGCCGTAAATTCAAAGAGAATCAAATAATTTTTTGCATATGCTCCTATATTGTAAAGAACTGAAGGCCTATTGATTTTGGTGAAGATCGGTTAAGGGAAAGGGTTAGTTTACCAGCAACATTTTATGTTGTAACAAGAGAAATTTTTTCATGACGAACGATAACTGCCGTAAATTCAAACAGAATCGAATAATTTTTTGCATACAGCCCTGAATTGTAGAGGACTAAAGGCTTATTGTTTTTGGTGAAGATCTTTTAAGGGAAAGGGGTAGTTTACCTGCAACATTTTATGTTTTAACAAGGGTAATTTTACTTCCATGTTCCTTAAGGAAATGGAAGTATGGCGATGGCAAAAAAAATCGTGTTCGAGATTATTGCAGATTCTGATTGTACTACACTCAAAACATGAAAAAAAGTCATTTTTCGAAAAGTGTCTGTGGATTTTTTTTCTGTGGCAAACGATAACAGTCGCAAATTCAAACAGAATCAAATAATTTTTTGTATACAGCCCTGATTCGTAGAGTACTCAAGACTATTGTTTTTGGCGAGATCGGTTAAGGGAAAGGGGTAGTTTACCTGCAACAAGTTTTTTTTAATCAAGGGTAATTTTTGTCTATGGCAATCGATAACAGCCGCAAATTCAAAAAGAATAATATATTTTTTAAATACAGCCCTGAATACTATAGTTCTCAAGGTCTATTGTTTTTGGTGAAGATCGGTTAAGGGAAAGGGGTAGTTTACCTGCAACAGGGTAAACAGGGGTTTTTCCTCTGGCAAACGGTGTGCCGGTGTTTGCACAACCCGGCGTTCGTATGAAATAAAATACGATATTTCTAATAATAAATTCGATATTAGTTATCAATGTTAGTGAACGAAGCGATATTGTTGGTGAACGCGATATCTGTATGACCGTGTTCCGGCTGTGGACGCTATCTAGCGTGCCGAATTTAGATTGCTGTCCCGTGCACGTTGCGAGATTCAGTTGCTGCCTCGCTACGCTCAAGAAAACAAACCTGCCTACCCCTCGCGTCAGCAGAGCAGTTTTCTTGTGGGTTCTTCTCATCTTTAATGGCAGGCTAATCGCTTAAGACCTACCGGGTTCTCGCCTCAGACGAAGATCTGACCAACGCATGATGTGCTGTTACCTCAGTCATGCCATGAACCGCTAAACTTCGTTCTGCGACCGAGGAGGCAGGCGTAGCTGCTGCAGACAACCATGTAACCGCCCGCTTCATACGAGGTGATATTTACTAATTTTATTTATTCAAACCCGGCCGGCAGAAAACATTACGTGAGGTGTATGTAACACAATCAGATGGTCTTTATACAGTGACACAGTTAATCGGGTGTATGCGTCGGCAAGCCAATTTCAATGTAACTTTAATATAATAATACCGTTCAAACAAGTATAATTGTAAACTGGCCGTGGGAGGGTAACAGGGTGCTTTTTATTCTGTATAATGGGTGCAAAAGTTGGGGAGAGACCTTTTTAATTAAGTATAGGGGCATGGGTTTCATGATATACCGAACCGGCTGGTTTGGTTTCAATTTGCATTTTATTACAGGGTTTTGCATTTAATTTTTTTTCTGCATACAAGGGCTGGGGTTTTTTTTTATTCGGTTTGCGGGTTGTTACTTTTATACATTTTTCACTAAGCAAAAGGTAGGCACCTGTTGGTGCCATATCATGCGGGTTTTGAACAAGTCATTCTGGGTCAAGTCAAGCATGTTCTGGTACACTCCTGCGGCCGGGTGAATTCAGCATCACTTTAAATATATGCATATATTGATGAAATTAAAATTTTACATTTAATAAAATTGTACAGGCAGTACTTATATTTTGTAACTTGTATTTTCTGGTCATTATATGTTAAACCTGTCTGTCTTAGATTTTTTAACTGTCAGATTTTGTGGATGTTAGGCAGGTTGTATGTAGCCTTAATTTGCAATTATGCTTTTGTTACGATCATGTCATTATAATTAAATCTTCTAAACATTTTTAAACTGTTATGGCCAAATTTTGTAAATGATCTGTACTTTATAGAAAACATGAAGTTTTACATTTTGCAGAATTAGAGAAAGGGTAGTAATACCTTAACTTATAATTATATTTTGTAATTATGAGCCATTCGAATTACTTTTCAACTTATAAATGTATTTATTGAAAGCAATATAGAATTGTTACAGTTCTTGATATTTATGTTGGTGATTTTCTGAGGAAGTTATATGCTGGCTGTAGACATTATAAAAAGTATAAGGGGTTGTCTTAATAGATGACATCAGTTTAATTAATATACATACTAGCGGGTTACAGGTATTTCACATTCCGATATGATGGGGCTATAAAAATAATATGCACGCGGGCTGCCGGACTTTTATGTGTATCTGGTGATACTGAATTATAATCGTGATTTGTTAACTTATATGTGATTGTATGTTCGTTATGTGTGTTGGGGGGGGGGGATGAGTAATATCTATGTGTATATATATTTTTTGTAATGTCGACATCTATTATACTTGTAAATAAAAAGGGGATTTGTTGAACTTTAAAATGATGGATTTGAACTGAAGTTGAGATCTCTCTCTCTCTCTCTCTCTCTCTCTCTCTATATATATATATATATATATATATATATATATATATACTGCAACGTAACAAATTGCAAATTTAATTTAATTTAAATCTGTGGAGCCCCACGATCTTGGAGCACCAAATTTATGCAACGTTACATACACATAAATAGGCGTGAACGATCTCACGTTCAAGATTGACAAATTCTTTATACATTATAACATTTAAATTGGGTGTCAGGTGTATCTGCAATAAGAACTCTATGTAACTTGAAACGGTAATTAAAATTTATTTGATACTATAAAAAAATATGTGCACATGGCACTGACTTCGACTTTAAAACATTAGTTATTATTTGTTATTATGCCGTAAGGCTTAAGATATATACATCCTTACTGACTAAATATTCTATGCTACTAATTATTATATGAAAGAAAAATCTCATTTTCAGACTACTCAGTCTATTACTATGTTTCAAAATCAATTTTTTAAATCTTTTTTTTCTATATTGTAACGTACTCAAAATATTAATAGTTATTGTTTCTCAGTACTGTTTTCTCAAATACTAATTGTTTTTATTTAAATGCTTTGTAGTCATTTTATATCATATTAATTTGAGCTCTTGTTATGTTAATCGTATTTCTAAAACATCTATGATTTTAACTCTACTATACAAGAAACATCGCTCTTATTTTAAATAAAATATTAATGTCTTTAACTGTCTTTGAATTCTTTGTATGATTAAGATATGAATAAGTTGTCTCTATCACCTTATTGTCGTCAATCATACTCGATCATTTTTGTTCCATCAGTGTTCGTCCTCGTCTCGCCTCCAGCGTCGGCTGTCTCTCTTCTCCTCTTGTCCAGCGTCGGCTGTCTCTCTCTGGAACTCTCCTCTTGTCCATCGTCGTATCGCTCTCTGGAACTCTCCTCTTGTCCAGCGTCGTATCGCTCTCTGGAACTCTCCTCTTGTCCAGCGTCGTATCGCTCTCTGGAACTCTCTTCTTGTCTAGTGTCGAATCATTAATGGATCTTCTTAAGTAGTACTGTTATTAATTAAAATGATTGTTTTTATAGCTTAGTTACGTATTTGTACGTAACTGGCAATTTTAAACTGTTTATAAAAAAATAATAAATATGCCGTGCTGACGGGCATAAGTTCCCGCTACATCGTGGATGATTCAAGAAAGAGAACCACTGTAGATTGCGTGTCCTATTTATACCCATGTCTTGGTCGACACCCTACAGTGATACAAAATCGACATGTTAGAAACTGTCTCTGGCGTCAGTTCCCCCACTCTTTGTCAAATTCGCTATTTTTTATATTTCTGCGAATTGCAGAGTCCTGTAAGTATATTCTTATACTTATCTTATAACTAACTTTACAACACATGTTCACTGCAATTTTGGACATTGCAACTTAACCCTTTCGATTTGTACACAGTTATTTCATTATTACACTTGTACGGTGTGTCACTTTCGCGTGGTTTTCGTACACAGTATTTAGTAAATTTATTTACATTTTATGGTGCTTTTGGATTTTAATTCTTAATTCTAGTTTATGAATAATTACGGAAAAACAGTAATTGTGCAATTATTCATCTTGGGGTGGCAAACTCGCCTGCAGAGACCTGCGTTCACACACACTAGCAAAATACTGGTGTACACACTTTCAGTTACATTTGTGTGTGTGCACGTTGATTCAGGTCGAAACACCTGTTTATATTTTTGTCTGAGCCAAGCCTGCAATCCCTAACATGCTTATTTCTAATATATTATTAATTATTTACAGTTTATTAAGTAAATTTAAATTTTTATATTCCATGCTCAGTACATCACTTATTTGTACTGTCGCATTATTCCTCTGCTTGGTAACAAAAAACAATTTAATAAATTTATTTATTATAATTTTTTTTTATTTATTTATTATTATTATTTGCAAAAAAAAATGTAACAAATAATAAAGAATAATATTCGTCATTTCACCCTTATTTGGAGTGTATACAAATGTCTTACCTCCCCTCTTTGTACGCTCACTGCTCGCGACCTTGTAGTAGGGTGGCTTTACACACAGCTGATTTTACTGGTTTCATTGACCCCTGTTTTCATGTGTAGAACTTCCTAAATGACGTTGCGTGGAATTTACCAATTTCTTTCTTCTGTATCTCATCATATACGATGAAAGTGTTCTGTCCTACTTGCTGTCTTAATGTATACGGTCCTTAATTTTACATTATCTTAATTCATACATTCTTACCTTCGCTTCTAATCTTCCTTAGCTCTTTTCTTAACATGACATTACTTTATCTAATACATTACTTATCAATACATTAACATTCATTACCTTTTATTACATTTCTTTAACATTACCTTTCTGATCGCTACTACTTTCTTGAAATACACTTCCGTAACAGAATACTCTTTTAGCTTGTAGTGTGTCGCATGATCGGTTACAGAGGAAATGTCTTGGAAAACAACGATATTTTTCTCGAAGTCCTTAATCCTAAGTAGTCTCTGCCCTTATGACTTTTCACTCTCGCTTTCTTCTGTGTCCTTGTATCTTCAATAAGTGTTCGCTTGATCAGTCGTTCTAACAATTATGGCAATTATTGCTCATCTTAATCATTTCTTCATATTTATAACATATCAATAATAACATTTCTTACCATTTCTTTCTTCATATTAATAACAACAATAACATCTTTTACCATTACTTTCTTAAATATTTCTCTACAATAGCATTCCTTACCATCAATAATACATTTCTTAATTAACCCTTTCAAATAATATTCCTTATAACATTTTTTAATTATACTCTCTTATATTATTACACATATTATTCCTCATTATTTAAAAATAATTATTTATTTTCATTCGGGTATTGACTTCAGTGTGTCGTTAGAACTGACACCCCTCTTATAACAATTGCATTGTCCATAGTCTACCGGACGTATATTGTTCCTTTGTAGCGTAGTCGCCGCGTTTACTATTGTTCTCACCCTCGTGTAAACGACGTCTGCGTTCCATTGAATTATTCCCTCGTTACCTTTCCGTTGCATAGTTGCGACGTTTATGTGCGTACTTACCTTGTGAACGATTGTTTGGATCGTATAAGTCACCTGTTTATTGAGCAATGTTTTCATTTTGCCTGTCGGCCACTTAAAATCTACTCTCTTTCTCTCGTTACAAATGCTTCGTTCTTTCTCCATTCTCTCGTCACTAGTTTGGTTGAGTGAACTTACCTGACCAGTTGTCGACGGTTTTTTCATACGTCGTTTATGATAACCTCTGTAGTTTTCATACTTACAGTTATAATTATCGTTATTATAATTATCGTGCGTATATCTAACATCATACTTACCACAATTTTGCGTAGTGTTTCGTCTAGATAACTTACTACGTTTCTTGTTAGGCCTACAGTGATATTTATCTCCGTAAGTGTGGTGTCTTATGTTTTTCAAATGTGTCATCTTGTGTGATTTACTATTGTGTGTGTGCCTCACACTTGGAATATCGCTATTAATAAGGTATGTTTTATTAACCTTTATTTGCTTCTTCTCCTTAATGTTAATTACTTTTTTATACTTATCATTAGTAATTACACATGTATTTTTAACTACTATGGTTTGTTCACCTTCTACTGACGCTATGTGCGTATTTGTGTCGCTAATTTTCTCTTTTGCTACTTCTCTTAGTATTGTATTATATTCTTTTACCTTTTCACCTAATAGTGACTTATCAGTTTTAAATTCTTCTATTTGTCTATCTAATCTAGCACATACATTTTGTCTTATTCCATATTCGTCCATAAGGTTTCCCATCACCTTAATGATTGCCTCCATACTAATACTTCCTGATATTGCCATGTCGAAGTATTATTAAAATATTTATTTCGTAGTTATTATTTAACAATTATTATTGATAACCGTTCCCTACTTATTTATTTATTTCTGTATTTTTTATTAATAGTTATTATTAATACTCATTACAGTTACACCTGTTACATAGACAACAATATTATTTGTGGGCGCCAGCTGTGTGATTACACAACAATTTAACATTACATTCAGTTACTGTTTAATATAAATAATAATTACATATTATACATTTTTCATTTAACACACTCTTTATATTTTTTTTAGAGCAACCATTTAGCTACATAAAAAAATTTAATAGTTAAATGATGGGAATCGGGTCATACATTCATGATCTACAATTTATGTCACAAATTTTTGTACATAAATTTAGGCATGTCGGGCCCCACGTCCAGGGCGACAAATATATGTTCCCGATTTTTATTTTGTTAAAATTTAATTTCAAATACAAATACACTTCTATTTGTGTTTGAATAACCCTCGTTCTTTGGGAGCCAAATATATATGCAACGTAACAAATTGCAAATTTAATTTAATTTAAATTTGTGGAGCCCCACGATCTTGGAGCACCAAATTTATGCAACGTTACATACACATAAATAGGCGTGAACGATCTCACGTTCAAGATTGACAAATTCTTTAAACATTATAACATTTAAATTGGGTGTCAGGTGTATCTGCAATAAGAACTCTATGTAACTTGAAACGGTAATTAAAATTTATTTGATACTATAAAAAAATATGTGCACATGGCACTGACTTCGACTTTAAAACATTAGTTATTATTTGTTATTATGCCGTAAGGCTTAAGATATATACATCCTTACTGACTAAATATTCTATGCTACTAATTATTATATGAAAGAAAAATCTCATTTTCAGACTACTCAGTCTATTACTATGTTTCAAAATCAATTTTTTAAATCTTTTTTTTCTATATTGTAACGTACTCAAAATATTAATAGTTATTGTTTCTCAGTACTGTTTTCTCAAATACTAATTGTTTTTATTTAAATGCTTTGTATTCATTTTATATCATATTAATTTGAGCTCTTGTTATGTTAATCGTATTTCTAAAACATCTATGATTTTAACTCTACTATACAAGAAACATCGCTCTTATTTTAAATAAAATATTAATGTCTTTAACTGTCTTTGAATTCTTTGTATGATTAAGATATGAATAAGTTGTCTATCACCTTATTGTCGTCAATCATACTCGATCATTTTTGTTCCATCAGTGTTCGTCCTCGTCTCGCCTCCAGCGTCGGCTGTCTCTCTTCTCCTCTTGTCCAGCGTCGGCTGTCTCTCTCTGGAACTCTCCTCTTGTCCATCGTCGTATCGCTCTCTGGAACTCTCCTCTTGTCCAGCGTCGTATCGCTCTCTGGAACTCTCCTCTTGTCCAGCGTCGTATCGCTCTCTGGAACTCTCTTCTTGTCTAGTGTCGAATCATTAATGGATCTTCTTAAGTAGTACTGTTATTAATTAAAATGATTGTTTTTATAGCTTAGTTACGTATTTGTACGTAACTGGCAATTTTAAACTGTTTATAAAAAAATAATAAATATGCCGTGCTGACGGGCATAAGTTCCCGCTACATCGTGGATGATTCAAGAAAGAGAACCACTGTAGATTGTGTGTCCTATTTATACCCATGTCTTGGTCGACACCCTACAGTGATACAAAATCGACATGTTAGAAACTGTCTCTGGCGTCAGTTCCCCGACAAGTTAAACGTAAAAACACTCGAATTTAACGTGGAAGCGACTCCGTTCATAGAAATCAACCATAGTATAAAAAATTAGCATCTGAACGTAAAAATTCCACATCAGGGAGGCAGTACAATTCCACATCAGGGAGGCAGTACAATTCCACATCAGGGAAGCTGTACACATATCCACACCACGGAGACGGGATGAACAAGAAGAGGAACAATTGGAACATTCAGACCCAGAAACGCCCATGAGATAGACGCCGGAACTACAGTAACAAGTAGAGTATTAAATATTTAAGTTTGAATTCAAAAGACAGTAGACAAGAAAGAGAACAATTTCAGAGACTATAAAAAATAAATGTATGTAATTAGTAAAGTAAGATAACAGAGCAAATTGAAGTAGAGTCATTTAAAGAGTTAAAGTAAAGTAAAATAAAAAGACCAACATTAAACACAATTTTTATAATAACTAAAGAGTTAGAAGTAATTATTTCAAAAATAACACCCATCCATCACATTCTCACACACAGGTCTACAGAATATACGTATAGCAGAGAAGTAAAAGTAAATTCAGTTAAGGTAAGTTTAATTCAAATTGCATGGGTCTTTGTGTGTGTAAACTGAACAGTATTAATACTCGCTGTTGCCCAAAATTGGCGATACCAGTAAAGCACACCAACAAACACAGTTGCAAAATGGCGGCCCAAAGCGTGGGGCGCGATTAATTAAAATTACATAAAATAAATAAAATTAAAAATCTAATAATTGTCATAAAATAAATAGTTGTATGAAAATATTATATTTGTTTATGACTGGCGCCCAGATAAATAACAAACCCATATAAAGAACAAACCAAGAAAATATAAAGTTAAAATAAATTGTAATAATTATTTGAAGTAAAAAATATAAAAACCGTTAGAAGCCTTAACTGAATTATAAGAGTCAGACCAGTGTGAGAACGGATGAGAGGTGAAGTTTAAACCGGAAACAACATCCGGAGTATTAATAATTTTAAAGGATACAAGTTAAGTATCAGTAGAACAATACAGGGAATTAGATCTAAGAAAGTTTCGGTCTGAACAAAGACCTATTGTTAATATTGTATAACCATTGTTAGTTATAAGGGGAGGAAATTGTCAATGCTGAGAAAATATTTTATAGACTATTAGATGTGTAATTTTGAAATACTAGGTCAATAATTAAACCGCGAAAATGGCAGAACCGCAAACACCTACCGACATAATGGCAGCAATACAGCAAATGCTACAACAACAACGAGAAGAAGAGAAAGCAGAAAAAGAAAAACGAAGAAAAGAAAAAGAAGAGCGTGAAGAAAGACTACGAAAAGAAAAACCAGAATGGTGGGAAGAGGCAAGGATACAACTACGAGAGGAATTCGGAGCACTCATGGAGAAAATAGGAAGGAACTAAAGAAACTAAGCGAAAATATGCGAACATGGACAAATGCTATAAACAAGAAGCAACAAGAGTTAACTACAACGGTACAGGCCCAAGAAGAGAAACTAACTAAATTTACTCAGGAGACAGAAGGAAATATACACGAGGTGAAAGAAAATATAAAAATATTGGACCAAGTCGTCGCTAGGCACGATACAACAATAATGACAAATAAGGAACAAGGTGAGGAGAACGACAAACACCTACGAGAACAGATAGCACAGCTGCAGAAACAGATGAAGAAAACGAAAGCAGAACAGATCACGTACATCTACAGGAGTGCTGAAGATATGCCGAAAATGCAGAAATTTAGTGGATGGGAAAGTGAAAACCCAATAGAATTTTTAATAGAATGTGAAAGAAATATGGAGATGGTAGGAAATAACCTAAACGATAACGAACGCGTGGAATGGATAGCATGTCGATTAGAACACACAGCTGCAAAGTGGTATTCGATAATAAGAGAAAACGTTACGTCCTACGAGAATTTCAAAAATAAATTTGAACAAAGATACTGGAGCGACCATATCCAAAGAAGAATTCGAAACCAGTTAGAGTTTGATAAATACGAATACATGCCAAAAGGTAAGTCCAGAGAAGCATATGTAATTGATATTGTAGCTAGAGCGAAACATTTAAAACCTAAGTTGACGGAGAGTGAACTCGTAAATAAACTGTCTTATCACTTTGACCGCGATATCAATGTTGCAGTAATGACAAGGGGAACTAAAACGATTGAAGAACTCCTACTCATGCTGGCACAGTGGGGAGAGATAATATATTCGCTAAAACAACAACCAAGGTCAGACGCGCAACCTAGACCAGGTCCAAGTCGCGAAAACAATTACGAAAAATATCGGTATGGAGAACCATACATGACTTCCATGTTCTAAGATTTATATTTAAAATCATATTCGAAATGAAATATTTCCATAGAAACTACGTCTTTCTACTTATTGCTTCAGCATTAACCACAGTACTGTGGTCACTAACGTATACCACCTCACGTTTTCGCACTCGATTTTCACCGATGATGGCAGTCGATGGCACTGCCGAAAAGTCTGGTTTTGCAGAAAACATTGAACTACGGCTAAAGAGCCCGGAAGCAATTTTAACAAAAAACTACTTCTTTGTTGCCGATAACGTAGTACACATATAACAAATTCTGCCCTCCACCTTCAACTATAATTTTTAATAATAGAAAATTACCCCCACCCCGTTCACCTAACCTCTTCATTTATAGATATTTCATCTACGTTTCTACAGTGGATTACTATGAGCTTCTTATCAGGATACTTTATTTATAATAATTAAGTACTTTACTCTTGTTAAATCATAAAATGTTTCAGGTAAACTACCCCTTTCTCTTAACCGATCTTCTCCAAAATCAACAGACCTTCCGTCCTCTACAATTCAGGGAAGCATGCAAAAAAATATTTGATTCTGTTTGAATGTGCGGCAGTTATCGTTCGTCATGGAAACATTTCTCTTGTTACAATAAAATGTTGCAGGTAAACTACCCCTTTCCCTTAACTGATCTTCACCAAAATCAATAGACCTTGAGCTCTTTGCAACTCAGGAAAGAGTGCAAAAAATTATTTGATTCTCATTGAATTTTCGGCAGTTATCGTTCGTCATAAAAAAATTACCCTTTTTAAAACATAAAACGTTGCTGATAAACTACCCCATCCCTTAACCGATCTTCAAAAAAATCAACAGACCTTGAGAACCCTACAATTCAGGGCTGTATGCGAAACATTATTTGATTCTGTTTGAATTTGCGGCTGTTATCGTTTGCCAAACAAACAAAATTACCCTTGATAAAAAAAAACCGTTGCTGGTAAACTACCCCTTTCCCCCAACCGATCTTCACCAACACCAATAGGTATTGAGAACTCTACAATACAAAGCTGTATGCAAAACATCATTTGATTCTGTTTGAATTTGCGGCTGTTGTCGTTTACTATGGAAAAAAATTACCCTTGAAAAAAACCGTTGCTGGTAAACTACCCCTTTACCTTAACCGATCTTCACCAAAAACGACAGGTCTTGGGTACTCTACAATTCAGGCTTGTATGCAAACAATTATTTGATTCTGTTTGAATTTGCGGCTGTTATCGTTTGCCATAGAAAACACCCTTGATAAAACATAAAACGTTGCTGGTAAACTACCCTATTCCATTAACCGATCTTCACCAATAACAATAGGCCTTGAGAACTCTACAATTCAGGGCTGTATGCAAAACATTAGTTGATTCTCTTTGAATTCACGGCAGTTATCGTTCGTCACAGAAAAAATACCCTTGTTAAAACATAAAACGTTGCCGGTAAACTACCCCTTTCCCTTAACCGATCTTCTCCAAAAACAATAGGTCTTTAGTACTCAACAAAACAGGGCTGTATGCAAGAACGTATTTGATTCTGTTTGAATTTGCGGCTGTTATCGTTTACCATAGAAAAAGTAAAAAATTACCCTTGATAAAAAACCGTTGCTGGTAAACTACCCCTTTCCCTTAACCGATCTTCACCAAAAACGATAGGTCTTGAGAACTCTGCAATTCAGGGCTGTATGCAAAATATTATATGATTTTGTTTGAATTTGCGGCTGTTATCGTTTGCCATACAAAATACCCTTGATAAAACAAAAAACGTGGCAGGTAAACTACCCCTTTCCCTTAAACGATCTTCACCAAAAACTATAGGTCTTTAGTACTCAAGAAATCAGGGCTGTATGCAAAAACGTATTTGATTATGTTTGAATTTGCGGCTGTTATCGTTTGCCATAGAAAATACCCTTGTTAAAACATAAAACGTTGCAGGTAAACTACCCCTTTCCCTTAACCGATCTTTACCAAAATCAACAGATCTTGAGAACCCTACAATTCAGGGCTGTATGCGAAACATTATTTGATTCTGTTTGAATTTGCGGCTGTTATCGTTTGCCAAACAAGCAAAATTACCCTTGATAAAAAAAAACCGTTGCTAGTAAACTACCCCTTTCCCCCAACCGATCTTCACCAAAAACAATAGGTCGCGAGTACTCTACCAATCAGGGCTGTATGCAAAAAATTATTTGATTCTGTTTGAATTTGCGGCTGTTATCGTTTGCCATAGAAAAAAATCTACAGACACACACACAGATAGACACACAGACACACACACAGACACTTTTCGAAAAATGACTTTTTTTCATGTTTTGAGTGTAGTATAGGGTGACCAGACGTCCCGTTTTTAACGGGATTGTCCCTTTTTTTCATTATGTGTCCCGTTGTCCCGGCAAATTATTAACGGGACGTCAAATGTCCCGTTTTTCCGTACTTGCAATAACGGATAACCTAATCTTTTATCTTCGCTTCGTTTTGAGTTTTTATTTGTTTTTGTGTCATTTTGGTCTCGTTCGTTTAAACTTTCTTACTGAGGTCAAGACGGGTCTCGAATGGTTAAGGGAACGCAATCGCGAAAGAAATGATGATCTCTGGTTTCCGCCAGAGTGCGTCAAGGTAGAGTGAGGCAATCAAGGTAAACTTTTTTTGTTTGGTTAGTTTTAACGCTTGGCGCGGCGACCTTGTCGAGGTGTCCTACATTGCTAAAACAATTTTTTGAGAACCCACAGTCACTTCTTTGGCTTTATTTCATACAACGCCAACTGAAAAAGGTTTTCAAATTCAATCCAAAAGTTGGAAAGAACCAACATTTCAGCCACTGAAGTAGCTGAAGAATTAGAATTGCTACAGAAAGTCAATAACAGGAAATGTAGTAAGTTTCAAACTTCAGTTGTTTCTTCAATTTTAATTAACTTAGAAAATGAAGGTCTTTTCACCCAATCGAAATATGAAACGATTACCAATTTATTTTATGACACTTTTTTAAGTTATTTAAACAAGTGGGTCTCTCCATATCAGCCTCTGAAATCATTTCATTGGATAACTTTGAAAAATTCTGTATCTTGGGATGAGGTTTTAAAAAGTCTGAAAATTCTTAAGACAGTAGATTCATGTTCAACAATTCAGGTACATGAAGATGAATTATTTGATGAGATAGGACATGTGAACAAAGTTTTATCCAGAAAATTTGAGGAATGGGAAAAAGTTAATGTGGAGGTTGATAAGAAATGGTGTGATGTCTTCCACATACTTAAAAGTATAGGCATTCCATGTAAAAACATAGAGGTGGTTGTGAGTTTTGCTCTGGCTGTACCAGGCACAAATGCTGTTGTGGAAAGAGTCTTTTCAATTGTGAACTCCCTTTGGATTGATGAAAGAAACCGTTTTACTACCAAAACTATTCAAGCAATTGTAATTTTAAAAGCTCATTTTCAAGACCTTAGCTGTAAGGAATTCTACAACCTGCTATTAAGTAATTCAAAGCTCTTGCGAGATATCAGGTCTTGTGATAAGTACAAAGTTAATAGTGATGTTCCTGATTCAGAAGCCACAAGTTCGTGTTCAGCAGGTTGTTGATATCTATGAATCACATCCATGTAATTTTATAGTTGTTAAGAATTTGAATATTTATACTGTATTTGAATAATTATAATTTTATAATTCTTGAAAAAACTTTATCAATTATAATATGATCCAGTGCCATGATAAGTATGTTTTTAAGTTGGTTATTAAAATATATGTCTTTTTATGTGTAAAAAGTAGTTTTTATTTGTCTTAGTAAAGCAGTGCAGTCATATATGAAGCACATTTTCTTTGTAACTCGTGTCCTGTTTTGTCCTGTTTTTTTATTTCCATATTTCAGAAATGTCCTGTTTTACGTCATAAAAAATCTGGTCACCCTAGTGTAGTACAATCTTATTCTGCAATAATCTCGAACACGATTTTTTTTTGCCATCACCATACTTCCATTTCCTTAAGGAACATGGAAGTAATAGACAACAAGAAAACACCTATACAAAGAAACCGTATTTAGGTCCACGAAATAAATATAGTAATAATAAGGAACGAAGTTTTACAAATAAGGATTGGAATAAGTCAGCTCAAATACAAACGATAACACCGACCCAGACAGACGCATATACGAGTGGCTGCATACAACAATACGGACGGAAACGACACCGCTACAGGAACAGATAAGTCAGGTGGTACAGTCAACTTCAAAAAACGTACAGTAAGGGGCGTTCACAAGACGTCCAGTAATAATAATTATAAATGTAAAAATAAAATTAAGACTAATGAAATATGTGTGCAAATAAACAATGTGTATCCACCAGAAATTAGGGATGAACTATTGCGAATAGACAACAAACCTAGCGATACAGTGAAACGTAAGTGCCCATGCATAATAGCATATATAAATAATGTGTTAGCCAATATACTAATTGATACAGGAGCCGAACTGTCAGCTATAAGCCAGACATTTATAAGCGCAAATAAAAAACAATTTAATAAGGCACCAGTGCTACCATTAAATAATATGTGTGTACAAACGGCCGTAAACCAGAAAGAGAAAGTCGATCAGCAAATGTTTATAAACATAAATAAAGACGAGATGAATTTAGAAATACCAGCTATTATTATAAAGAATTTAATTTATGATGCAATTATTGGAATGGATCAACTTAAACAAATAAATGCAATAATAAACACACAACAAGACACCATGCAGTGCGAGATAAAAAAGACAACATATATAATCAGACTAAATGAAAATTTAAATAAATATGAGAATAATAAAAGTACTATGAAGATTCAGAGGCCGGAAATAAAAGTAGCAACACCAACTCGTAAAACAGCAACAAAACATGACACACTCAACACACACGAGAGTAGTGAATTAAAACGACTAATACAACAAAATCAAGATGTATTCAGTGAAAGACCAAGAATAACAAATGTGTACGAACACCTGATAAAAACGACCGATGAAGATAAATTTGTGTGTCGAACATATCCAGTACCGATAAAATATCAAAATCAGGTAGACATCGAAATAAACAATATGTTAAAACACCAAATTATTGAACGTTCAAACAGTAACTTTATAAACCCAATGGTTATAGTTAAAAAGAAGAACGATGAAATTAGATTATGTCTTGACATGCGAAATTTAAACAGTATTACGCAGAAAAATTTTGATTGTGCACCAAACGCCGATGAATTGTTTATAAAGTGTCAAGGGATTAAGTATATGAGTAAATTAGACCTCACAGCAAGTTTCTGGCAAATTCCACTAGAACAACACAGTAGAAAATACACCGCTTTCATGTACAGAAACAAGTGCTATCAATTCAAAGTAGTACCATTTGGATTGGTAACAAGCCTAGCAGCTATGGTAAGATGTTTAGAACTAGCATTAGGACCGGAAGTAGAACAGTCTGTAGTAATATTTGTAGACGACATTCTGGTTATTTCAAAATCATTGAAGGAACATATTGAACACTTAAACATAATCTTTGATAAGTTTAGAAAAGCAAATTTAGTATTAAAGCAAGATAAGTGCGAATTTATGAAATCGTCAATGAAAGTTTTAGGACATATTAGATCAGCTGAAGGAGTGAGTACCGACCCATACAAGATAAAAAGCATCACCGAATCTCCAGTCCCTACAAATGTAAAAGGAGTCCGAGCATTTTTAGGTCTTACGGGGTATTACAGACGATTTTCAGAAAAATATTCTAATATTAATTAGACCCGTTATTCTAATATTAATTAAACCCGTTATTAACATTATTACGGCAAGGAGTAAAATGGAAATGGAAGCCAGAACACCAGCAAGCGTTCCAGGATGTCAAGAATTTATTCAACGACAATATGCAGCTATATCATCCGGAAGCAGAGGGGACGTATGTATTGTACACGGATGCGAGCGACCTAGCCATAGGAGGTGTATTGTATCAACGCAGAAAGAATGGAGAACATTACGTCATTGCCTACAAATAGAACACTGAAGGAGGCAGAGAAAAATTATTTCACTTCAGAGAAAGAAATATTAGCAATTGTAAATGTGTTAACAAAATTTAGGTACTATTTGTATGGAAACCATTTTGAAATTCACACAGACAACCAGGCATTGTCTTTCATTCTAAAATGTCGACTCGTAAACGCCCGACTGACCAGATGGATCTTAGCAATAGAGGAATATTCATTTACTGTAAAATACTGCAAAGCATCGGAAAATAAAATAGCCGACATCCTCAGCAGATACACACCTAATGAAGAAGAAGAAGAACATAAATGCCACACCAATGAAGTGAAAATATTAGCAATGAAATATGAAATGACAAATGAGTTAAAGATACGACTACAAAACATACACCAAAAACAGAAAGATGACGACAGAGTTATGGAGCTACGAAGAAAGTACATTCAAAAAGAAGATCCAAGGTATAAGCTAGAAAACGAGATACTGTATAAACTCTGGGAGGGTGAATGGAAAGTAGTAATGCCAAACGACCTATTAAGTGAAGTAACGTGGGCATGCCATGAGAGTCTAGAGCATGCGGGACCATACCGCTGTTATTTAGCGTTAAGAGAAGATTTTATTTGTAATAATATGTATAGAAAAGTAAGAAGTACTTTAAAAGTGTGTCATAACTGTCAAACGGCAAAATCTCCGAACCTACATACGTACGTGGAAATGCAGAATATTATTATCAACGGTAAGAACGAAATGTTATGTGTGGATTTCTTAGGACCGCTCCCTCGAGGTAGTCGAAGGCTTAGGCGCCTACTAGTTTGCACAGACGCATTCACCAAGGCAGTAAGACTATACCCTGTCACCAGACCAACCACCAAGGCAGTGTTAAACATAATATTCAAAAAGTATATCCCACAGTATGGACAAATAAAACGTATACTGTCAGACCAAGGTAAACAATTCCAGAATCAAGTGTGGACAAACACCTTAGAGCAGAATGGAATCCAGCCGATACTCACAGCAATACGGAGACCACAGGGAAACCTGGCCGAAAGAATAAATAAAGAGCTAGGACAATTATTTAGGTTATATTGCTACGACAAACATAGCACCTGGCCACAATACGTAGAATTCTTTGAAAAAACTTTAAATGAAAATTACAATCACACAACTGAATATACACCAAAGGAGTTGGAAACAGGCGAACGACCGACCAGAGTGTGGTCTAAATATGTAAAGAAAATACCAACTGCCAATATGCTTAAACCTTGGCATATGAAGATCGAGGATGCAAAAGTTAACATCAAAAACAAAGCAGCAAAGCGAACACAGAAATTCAACGCAGTTCACAAATTGCAACAATTCCAAATAGGAGAAACCGTATTATTAAAAATGAACCCTGTTGGTAAAAGTGAGGACAATACTGCGACCAAATTCTTTAAATTATACGATGGACCTTACACACTAACTAAGAGAGTGGGTAGGAACACGTTTATGGTGACCGACACTAGAAAAAATAAATCTCTAGGAAAATACCACGCGTCGTCACTACGAAAACACTTTAATAAAACATAAAAATAAGTAAATGTCATATGATTTGTATGTATAAACAACATGAGAAAATTTAAACAAAGAATTATGGTACGAAGTAAATGCATACAAAACGAAACAGCTGACGAAAGAAGACGGTTGACTCGCGCACACAGCTGACCGCAGACAACGAGGAGAGAGAGAGAGAGAGAGGGAGGACACGCTACGTCACTTAGTGACCCTCAAACGCAACAAAGAAATGTTTACAGCGGAAATTAAGGAATGCAATGCAGGAACTTGATGACAAGCCATTCTCCCACCAGCTGGTAGTGTTTTCAACACAGGAGGGGATTAGTAAATGTCAACAACACAGTTTAAGCTTGACAACATACCCGACTGACCTACTAACCTATAGAAAATGTGGGGTGGAATGGGAAAGCATTTATGTAAATAATAATTAGTAAAGTAAGGATGGGATTGTAATAACAATATTTCAATATATGTAAAAGAGTATTAATAACAAATAAATATGTAAAATGTATACCATAACAAACATGTAAAAAAAAAAAAAACACATTTCTTATGAAAGAAATTTTTTTTTTATTATGGCTGTAGGTGTATGTGACAGGACGAATAGTCACAATGTGACAACCGTCACATATGCGTATAGCAAAATAGAAAATACAGTGCATAAAGCAATGCTCTGCTTAGTATAATAAGAAACAATGTATAATATTAAGTAAATAGTGTTAAGAAAGTATAATAATAAGAATTGTGTAATTGTGTATCAATATTTCAAATGTAAAAACAGTTTAAAAAGAACCTATCAGAGCGTGAACAACAACCCGTGACAGTGATAAACCAATAAGGGCAGAGTGTCATTAAACTAGCGGGAAAATACAGGGCGACGCACAGAGGTCGATTGAGCTATTCTAGGAAGTAATAATATCAAAAATAAAGCGTCACCAATTTCGTTTATTTTCATTTTGTATTAAAGTTCGATACTTTTGTTGTAACTGATGTAAACAAATCCAGCGCAACAATGTATGATGACGTCATACCTAGGTGTGAAATGTTTTGCATTTTGATTAGTTATTTTAGTTGAGTTTAGTACGTCTCGTATTAAAGGTTATAGTAATTGTTTGTGTCTATCGGTTCATAATATTTTCTGTTATATATTTGTGTTGAATGTTTATGCTTACATTGTAAGTAATAATTACTTTTATTTCTTAACCAAAAGTAAGGAAATGGGAACTGAATATCGCACATGTAAATGAGTTTTTTTTTTGCTTTTCTTGTGAAGTAAACCTTTATTCGCGTTTATTCGTAGTGATTTTTTTTTTGTTTATTAGAAAAAATTCTTAGCTTTCTATTTAACCTAAAACTGGCTGCCAATAAGTGCCAAGGTCGGAAATATTAATTGTTTTAGTTGCTATGTCGATATCAAGAAGGACCTTATTCAATATTTGGCGTGAAGAAAGTGTACTAAAACAAAAAAACTTGTCTGTTTTAGCATATGTTTTGAACACACTTGATTTAGAAGAGACTGAAAATGAACACTATTACAAGGTTAAGAAACTTATTGATAATTACAATAGAAAAGTCGCCAAAATGTGGAAAGATTGTCAACGTACTTTAAAAGTATTTGAGGCAAGACATAACCGATGGCTTGATGAGGACATAGTATTTTTCGAAACAACCAGATCTGCGAACAGACCAGAAAACATTTCGTGGCAGGAAGGGTCGACCTCTAAAAGATTTTAGTGAGCTCAGCAATCAAAGAAAAAGACAAAGAGTTGCACCTTTGTTCGAAAATTATTCCCAGGAAGAACCGACTTTTGCGACTCGGAAAAGTCTTCAAATGTCTGGTCGACGAGATGCTGCTACAATCGTGCAAGAAATTTCCGACTATTCTCCCACAAGAGCAACTACAATAAAAAAGTGTTTTCAGGCGCCAAGGTCAATTGCTATAAAATATACTGCAGACGAGGCCATCGCATTGTATGTTGATGGTCGATATACGAAGAGATCATATGTATTAATGCAGTCTGGAGCAAAATCTAGAAATGCTCATATATACCCTAGCTATAATTCTTTACTAGAGGCAAAAAAGAAATGCTATCCAGATGAACAACATATTCTTGTGTCGGATATATCTGCAGAAGTGAACTTGCAAGCGATCCTCAATCATACGGCAAGTAGAATCGTAGAAATGCAAAAAGAAGTTTTAAATCAAAAAATGACAGAGTTATCGCAAGGTGTGACTCTTGTTTGTAAATGGGGATGTGACGGTAGTGCTGGTCAGTCCACCTACAAACAAGGCTATAGTGAAGCGGGTGATCCATCCAAGAGTGACGCTGTATGTATTGTTCCGCTGCAGTTACACACGAAAATGGGTATATATTGTGGCAGAATCCACGTCCATCATCAACGAGATACTGTAGACCCATTAAGCTGATCTTTGAAAAGAAACAATGGAAGTAACAAAAAGAGAAATCCAAAACACTGACAACCAAATAAATGAGATCCAGCCTACAAACTGTCTTTTCCTAAATACTGTAATAATCGTGAAACATGAGTTAAAGATGACTATGATTGACGGAAAGACATTTGGAGTCATCAGCGACACATGCACACAAACATGTGGTATTTGTGGGGCAACTCCGAAGATGATGAATCAACTCGAAAAAATTTGGAGTCTTGAAGTCAAACCTCATTTATTTGAGTATGGAATTTCAAACCTTCATGCATGGATACATTGTCTAGATTGTTGCTTACATATCTTTTATCGTCTCGAATTAAAAAAGTGGCAGATTCGTGATAGAAATGATAAGCAGAAGATCAAGGAACAAAGACGAGAATAATTAATATGCTAAAAACCGAGATGAATGTACTGATTGATATTCCTAAGCCGGGGTTCGGTACAACTAACTAATGATGGAAACACTGCCCGCAGATTCTTTCGCGAGTTTTCTCTTGCATCTTCTATAACAGGCCTTAATGAAGATTTCTTAAAACGTCTTTATGTTATTTTTCTTACAATATCATGTGGCTTTGCCATCAACTCTGAAGCATTCAGTGATTATGCAAAGGATACAGCTAAAATGTTTGTACAACTTTATCCGTGGTATTACATGCCATCGAGCATCCACCGCATACTTATGCATGGATCTGATATAATTAAGGCAGCTGTTCTTCCTATTGGAATGTTTTCAGAGGAAGCACTGGAATCTCGAAACAAACATTTTAGACTGTATCGTCAGTTTTATACAAGAAACTTTCTCGAGAAAAGACCATGCGAGATTTATTAAACGTCCTTTTAGTTTCATCGGATCCTCTTATATCATCATTATCACAGTGCATAGGGAATCAGTCATACAAAGAACCTTTGATTAAAGAGGTTTTAATATTGCTACAAGAGCCGCAAATAGTAAATGTTTCGCTATCGACAAGTAGTGATTCCGATGATTCTGACAGCGATTATTAATTTATTTTCTACACAGTAGCATATAAAATGTGTATTTTTTAGTACATTTTTTGTCATTATTTAACTAAAAACTTTTGTCGTGTATAATGTTAATTTATATTACTATTGTTATTATATTATATAAACATTAAATTATATACTAATGTTATTTAACATACAATATAAAAAGTTCGAATCTTGAAATAAAAACGTTAACAACGTATTTATTGGTTTTTCAGTTTTAAACTATGGCAAGGGGTCGCCACCTTAAATTATTTAACAGTTAAAGTTGAATGAAACCGATTTAAAAATAATAATTTGCAACGGCTAATTATTATCTACTAGAATAATGAAAATGACCACTGTGCGACGTCGCTAACGCGCTCAAAGCACGTCAGTCTTCATTAAACCACCGGTTCGAGTAGTCCGCTTTAAAACACTAGTTCGGAAAGTCTATGTTAAACAAACCAGTTCGAATAGTTTGCAGTAAAACTCTAATACGGAACATCGGTTGTGAATTACTAGCCCGAGCAGTGCGTAGTGAGAAAAATCACGCGACAAGTTAAACGTAAAAACACTCGAATTTAACGTGGAAGCGACTCCGTTCATAGAAATCAACCATAGTATAAAAAATTAGCATCTGAACGTAAAAATTCCACATCAGGGAAGCTGAGAACACTCCACATCAGGGAAGCTGTACACATATCCACACCACGGAGACGGGATGAACAAGAAGATGAACAATTGGAACATTGAAACCCAGAAACGCCCATGAGATAGACGCCGGAACTACAGTAACAAGTAGAGTATTAAATATTTAAGTTTGAATTCAAAAAACAGTAGACAAGAAAGAGAACAATTTCAGAGAATATAAAAAATAAATGTATGTAATTAGTAAAGTAAGATAACAGAGCAAATTGAAGTAGAGTCATTTAAAGAGTTAAAGTAAAGTAAAATAAAAAGACAAACATTAAACACAATTTTTATAATAACTAAAGAGTTAGAAGTAATTATTTCAAAAATAACACCCATCCATCACATTCTCACACACAGGTCTACAGAATATACGTATAGCAGAGAAGTAAAAGTAAATTCAGTTAAGGTAAGTCTAATTCAAATTTCATGGGTCTTTGTGTGTGTAAACTGAACAGTATTAATACTCGCTGTTGCCCAAAATTGGCGATACCAGTAAAGCACACCCACAAAGTCCAGTTGCAATATATATATATGTACTTATGTTTACTCATGGGGTCTTTATGTAAAGCATTACAAGGGGGATTCAAATAATTTATAGCATGTTGATCTTTTGGATTATGTGATATTTAATATGTATTTATGCAAGGGATTCTGATATAATAAATGTTGTTATTGTTGGCTAACAGCGAGTTTTAATTGCAAGTCCCGTCTCACTGGACCCAGCACATTTTATGCTTCGTCTAGGCCTTCTGCCTAATTCTAAATATCTAGTGACCCCTCTTAAAAAAAAAATAAATAAAATAAAAAATAGGGGTTACAACGATAACAGATACCGGAGGTCTGGGGCGTTGCATGGGGAGTAGGCTGTATTGGTAATTGAAGTGAATTGTAGTGCGTCGGATTAGCGGGATGCGGTATGGCCCGATCGGAAGTCGGTACCGTGAGGCGTGCCGACTGAGTATTGTTTAGAATTTTCGGGAATTTAATGTTGATTAAATGTTGATGGTTGTTAGGTACGTGTTTGTGAAATGTTATATGTCGTGATTGGTGTTAGGTGTTGTGTAGTTCATGTATAGGTTAGTGGTTGGTTGTTTTCTTCTGTGATGTGAACGAGGGTTGGTTCAGGAGTGGGTCAGGTCTCCGCAGCGCTAGGGAACCCGGGGGTCTGCTTGAAGGAAGGATTAGTACTCGAGTTTTTTCTAGTTTTTTGGTGATTATGTTTTATTGTTACGTATTGTGTATTGTGTGATTCTGGCGGGGGTATGTTATCAGAGACTACCCAACCCTATTGCCGGCATTCTCCAGAAACGTCCAGTGGTGGATGGAGAAGATGAGGACAAGTTGTTGCTTTTCTTGGACATTGTCCTGCAGTTGGCGGATTTTCCGGAGCTGTCCGATGATGTCCTCTTGTTCCTCATATATCCGTATTGCCGGGGTTCTCTGGCTGAGCTGGTCACCAACACTCTACGTCGTGGCGGCAGTATCGACTCTCTCCATGGGGAGGTGTTGGACTCTTTCATACCCCGTCGGCGACGTGACCAGTGGAAATTTAAGTTGTTTTATGGTGTACAGGCCAACGGAGAGGAGTTGGCGGATTTTGTGCAGAGTGTACGGAAAGCTGCCCGGATATTAAGGTTGGGGTTGCCCGAGAGGGACATTATACAGGCGATTTTGGAGGGGGTGACTCCCCAAGAGAGATCTCGTTTGGTGTTCGCAGACGGTCCACGTTGTGTTGCGGATCTGGAACGGTTGTGTGTGGTTTCCAAAACTGTCCAGGGCAATGACGAGTCCCGGGATCGAGCTGCAAAAGAGGAATCGAAGTACGAGACAAATGGACGACGTATTGTTCCATCCCCCCACGGTGCGGGAGCCTTTGAGGTTGGGAACGTCTGCAACAAGAGGCGTCGTCCTTCACCGAAGGTGATTTGTTTTAGGTGTGGTAGATTGGGCCACATAAGACGATGTTGTACTGGGGTCGGGTCGAGTCCAATGCCCCTCCCCAAGGCGCCCAAGGTCATTCAGAAACTGGGTAACAAGGAGAAGATATGTCGGTCTTCTCCTACCTGTCGCGGGTCTTCTAACGTACGCGCCTCCAGGCCATTGTAGGTCCCAGTTCTTCGGGCATCAAGGTCCTCCAAACCATCTCAAAGCCCACTTCTGTATGCCCCTTCTTGCTGTTGGAGTTGAAAAGGAGTCAACTCAGAGCATTAGTTGACTCCGGATCAGCAAGATCAATAATATCATCAAGAGTGTGCGAGGACCTTGAAAGACAGGGTTTGATTAAAAGGTCGGAACAGTCTTCCGTGGTGTGCTGGACGGCATCCCAGGAGATTCTGCCCATTTCCCGGGTAGTTTACTTTAAATTTAAGATCGAGGGATTTTCTTGGGTGTGGAGCTTTCTGGTTTCTCCTGCTCTGGGAGTTGAGTGCATTATTGGTGCCGACTTTATCTGTAAAAGTGGTCTCGTAATTGACATCAAAGAGCACCAATGCTATTTTAAATTTAATCGGGGAGTTGTAATCCCTTTCCTTGGATATCAGGGGACTAGGCAAGATATCCAAGAGGTTCAGTGCCCCGACACATCTAGAGACCACCTCTCCCAGTCCCAGAGGTCCGCATTAGATCAGTTGTGTGAGCAGTTCCCCACTGTCTTAATTCCGGCCCTTGGGCTCACACATCTCTTGGAGTATAAGATCCGCCTAACGGACTCCAAGGTGGTGGGCTCCCACCCTTATAAATTTGCCCCTCCAAAGATGAACATTTTGAGGGAGAAGGTTCAAGAGTTATTAGACCAAAGGGTGATTGAACCTTCTAATTCCAGTTATGCCAGTCCAGCGTTCCTAGTGCCCAAGCCTGGAGGTAAACATCGGATGGTGATCGACTACCGCAAACTCAACGCCAACATTGAGGTAGATTCGGTCCCACTTCTTGACCTTCATTCCGCGTTTGATTGGTTCAGTGAGGCGAGGTATTTTACCATCATTGACCTCAACTCTGCATATCACCAGATCCCGCTGACGAAAGAAAGTAGGCCCTACACGGCATTCTGTGTTCCGTGGAACCTCTATCAGTACACTAGGGTTCCCATGGGTCTAGCGGTAGGGGCCCAAACACTCACCCGTTTACTTGACACCGTTTTTCACGATGTCAAGTTTAAGTACATCTTCAATTATCTTGATGACTTGCTGGTGTACAGCAAGAGTTATGAGGAGCATTTGGGTCATCTGAAAGAGGTGATGTGCAGGTTGAGGAGTGCTGGCCTCACTATCAACCCCGAAAAGGTGAAGTTTGCCCAGACCCAAATTTCTTTTCTGGGCCACCTGATTTCCCATAGAGGTGTCACTGTAGATCCTGAGCGAACACAAGGAATCAGGGATTTTCCCTCACTAAAGGATGGCAAAGGCATCGCGAGATTTGTGGGGATGGTTAATTTCTACCGACGTTTCATTCCGAACGCGGCGGAGATTGCGGCACCACTGAATGAACTCCGAAAAAATGGCTCCAAATTTGTATGGGGGGAACACAACAGGAGGCTTTCGAAACCCTGAAGGAAGCCATCATTTCCCCTCCGGTGCTGAGAATGCCCGATTTCTCTAAGTCATTCATTTTACAGACGGACTCGAGTTCGGTTGCGCTCGGGGCGGTTCTGTCCCAAGTTGTTGATGGTGCTAGGCAGCCAGTGGCCTTTATATCCCGAACGTTGACCCAATAAGAACGGAAGTCATCAGTGTATGAACTAGAGTGTTTAGCTGTGGTGTACGCTCTAAATAAGTTCAGGCGTTTCTTGGAACATGCTGAGTTCCTGCTCGAGACCGACAATCAGGCTCTCTCTTGGCTTCTTGCTCATCCCCGGCAACTGGGTAAGATTGGAAGATGGGTGGTCAAGATCTCATCCTTTAAATTCAAGGCGCAACACATCCGGGGAACTCAAAATATGGTTGCAGACGCTTTGTCCCGCATGTTTTCCCAACCCAGTGAAGCCCAACCTGAGCAACCCTGTTCTGTTCTACTAGACTTTCCTTTAGCTTTCACTGATGTGTTACCCCATCAGTTAGATGATGAAGAGTTGGGTCCAATCATCCAAAATCTAAAAGAGGGTAACGTACAGGTCCCTTACTTCTTGTCCAAGGGCGTCCTGTGCTGCAGAGAGAAAAAGGGACGTGCCCCGAAGATAGTGCTGCCTAGCAAGCTCGTGCCCATGGTCTTCAGTTATTATCACGATTCCCCAGTAGGTGGACATAAGGGGATTTCGAAGACCATTTCCAGTATTAGGAGACATTTCATCTGGAAGGGCATGGATAGGGACATAGCAACTCGAGAGTGAAGGCATGTCATCTCTGTGGGTTGAGTAAGCCTGCCCAGAACACCAAGTTGGGGCTGCTGTCATCTGATGTGGCGAGCAGACCGATGGAGAAGTTATTCATCGACTACGTGGGACCCTTCCCGCGTAGCAAGTCAGGTAATTCTTACCTGCTTGTTTGTGTGGATGCTTTTTATAAGTTTGTCTGGCTACTGCCCTTACGACAGGCAAACGCTCGATTGACCATCCTTGCACTACAGAACCATGTCTTTCAGCACTTCGGTCTTCCGGCCCATCATTGTCTCGGACAATGGTCCACAATTTATTTCAGGCGATTTTCGGCGAATGTGCTTCGCCAATGGCATCAAACATGTGACCACTTCTCCTTATTACCCACAGCCGTCCCACGCGAAGAGATTCAACAGGAATCTCAGGTCCGCGCTTATTGCTTATCATGCAGAGCAACAGACCACCTGGGACCAGAATCTGAAGTGGTTGCAATTAGCTTTCATTACGGCCTTACACGAAAGCCATAAGGCCGTTCCCTTTGAGGTTATGTTTGGTTTCTCGTCTGCGCTTCTCTTGGCCAACTTGTGGAACGTAGACGATCTTCTGCCGAGTAATCCGGATATCAGGATGGCAGAGAGGTGGAAAGAGGCCCGAAGAATTTGCTCCGTGCACACGAGCGCGTCCGTAGTCGATATAATCAGGGGCGAATTCCAAATCCCTTCGCGTTTGGGGATTTGGTCTACTGCGAGAGCCACCCGATCAGCTCAGCTGCCGATAAGAGAGCCGCCAAATTGTGTTATCGCTGGTCGGGGCCATACCGCATTCTCCGGTTTGTATCGCCGGTAACAGTGAGGCTGGGTAATCCCGTGGGGGATAGTGAGAAGATGACCACTCACATTTCGAAATTGAAGTTTTGCCATAGGGCATAGGAGGTGAGTGGTGGCATATGGGTTGTCCTACTGTGGATGTTATTTGGCCTTGGGTCTCAGTTTGTGAGTTGGGAGGCCTTGGGAGGTCAGAACTGAGGAAAGGTGCACCGCATTCTTGTCTTTCTGCTTGCTCCTTCTATCTCTTGTCGCTGTATGTCGGCCCTGGCCAGGTCAGCATGCAGTACCCTCACACTTACATAGATACACTCTCATGCACACATGCATACACACTACACTTCTTCTTCTTTCCTCTTCCTTCGTTTTCACCTTGAGCCTCTGTTCTCCCGAGTGCGGTTAGGTTTCTGAGATTTCCCCAGACGGCCAAGAAAGTTGTTGTATTATGACTAGCCCAGAGGCTGTGAGTTAGCTTTTAGGCAACCAGGTTGCCCTTTTGGGGTGGGGGTGTGCCGGTGTTTGCACAACCCGGCGTTCGTATGAAATAAAATACGATATTTCTAATAATAAATTCGATATTAGTTATCAATGTTAGTGAACGAAGCGATATTGTTGGTGAACGCGATATCTGTATGACCGTGTTCCGGCTGTGGACGCTATCTAGCGGGCCGAATTTAGATTGCTGTCCCGTGCACGTTGCGAGATTCAGTTGCTGCCTCGCTACGCTCAAGAAAACAAACCTGCCTACCCCTCGCGTCAGCAGAGCAGTTTTCTTGTGGGTTCTTCTCATCTTTAATGGCAGGCTAATCGCTTAAGACCTACCGGGTTCTCGCCTCAGACGAAGATCTGACCAACGCATGATGTGCTGTTACCTCAGTCATGCCATGAACCGCTAAACTTCGTTCTGCGACCGAGGAGGCAGGCGTAGCTGCTGCAGACAACCATGTAACCGCCCGCTTCATACGAGGTGATATTTACTAATTTTATTTATTCAAACCCGGCCGGCAGAAAACATTACGTGAGGTGTATGTAACACAATCAGATGGTCTTTATACAGTGACACAGTTAATCGGGTGTATGCGTCGGCAAGCCAATTTCAATGTAACTTTAATATAATAATACCGTTCAAACAAGTATAATTGTAAACTGGCCGTGGGAGGGTAACAGGGTGCTTTTTATTCTGTATAATGGGTGCAAAAGTTGGGGAGAGACCTTTTTAATTAAGTATAGGGGCATGGGTTTCATGATATACCGAACCGGCTGGTTTGGTTTCAATTTGCATTTTATTACAGGGTTTTGCATTTAATTTTTTTCTGCATACAAGGGCTGGGGTTTTTTTTTATTCGGTTTGCGGGTTGTTACTTTTATACATTTTTCACTAAGCAAAAGGTAGGCACCTGTTGGTGCCATATCATGCGGGTTTTGAACAAATCATTCTGGGTCAAGTCAAGCATGTTCTGGTACACTCCTGCGGCCGGGTGAATTCAGCATCACTTTAAATATATGCATATATTGATGAAATTAAAATTTTATATTTAATAAAATTGTACAGGCAGTACTTATATTTTGTAACTTGTATTTTCTGGTCATTATATGTTAAACCTGTCTGTCTTAGATTTTTTAACTGTCAGATTTTGTGGATGTTAGGCAGGTTGTATGTAGCCTTAATTTGCAATTATGCTTTTGTTACGATCATGTCATTATAATTAAATCTTCTAAACATTTTTAAACTGTTATGGCCAAATTTTGTAAATGATCTGTACTTTATAGAAAACAAGAAGTTTTACATTTTGCAGAATTAGAGAAAGGGTAGTAATACCTTAACTTATAATTATATTTTGTAATTATGAGCCATTCGAATTACTTTTCAACTTATAAATGTATTTATTGAAATCAATATAGAATTGTTACAGTTCTTGATATTTATGTTGGTGATTTTCTGAGGAAGTTATATGCTGGCTGTAGACATTATAAAAAGTATAAGGGGTTGTCTTAATAGATGACATCAGTTTAATTAATATACATACTAGCGGGTTACAGGTATTTCACATTCCGATATGATGGGGCTATAAAAATAATATGCACGCGGGCTGCCGGACTTTTATGTGTATCTGGTGATACTGAATTATAATCGTGATTTGTTAACTTATATGTGATTGTAGGTTCGTTATGTGTGTTAGGGGGGGGATGAGTAATATCTATGTGTATATATATTTTTTGTAATGTCGACATCTATTATACTTGTAAATAAAAAGGGGATTTGTTGAACTTTAAAATGATGGATTTGAACTGAGGTTGAGATCTCTCTCTCCCTCTCTCTCTCTCTCTCTCTCTCTCTATATATATATATATATATATATATATATATGTACTTATGTTTACTCATGGGGTCTTTATGTAAAGCATTACAAGGGGGATTCAAACAATTTATAGCATGTTGATCTTTTGGATTATGTGATATTTAATATGTATTTATGCAAGGGATTCTGATATAATAAAGGTTGTTATTGTTGGCTAACAGCGAGTTTTAATTGCAAGTTCCGTCTCACTGGACCCAGCACATTTTATGCTTCGTCTAGGCCTTCTGCCTAATTCCAAATATCTAGTGACCCCTCTTAAAAAAAAAGAGGGGTTACAACGATAACAGCCCCAAATTCAAACAGAATCAAATAATTTTTTGCATGCGGCCCTGAATTGCAGAGTTCTCAGGACCTATTGATTTTGGTGAAGATCGATTAAGGGAAAGGGGTAGTTTACCGGCAACGTTTTATGTTTTAAAAGGGTATTTTCTATGGCAAACGATAACAGCCGCAAATTCAAACAGAATCAAATACGTATTTGCATATAGCCCTAATTTGTAGAGAACTCAGAGGAAGACCTACTGTTTTTGGTGAAGATCAGTTAAGGGAAAGGGGTAGTTTACCTGCAACATTTTTTTTATCAAGGGTAATTTTTGTCTATGGCAAACGATAACAGCCGTAAATTAAAACAGAATCAAATAATGTTTCGCATACAGCTCTGAATTATAGAGTTCTAAAGACCTGTTGTTTTTGGTGAAGATCGGTTAAGGAAAGGGGTAGTTTACCTGCAACGTTTTACGTTTTAACAAGCGTATTTTCTATGGCAAACGATAACAGCCGCAAATTCAAACAGAATCAAATAATGTTTCGCATACAGCCCTCAATTGTAGAGTTCTCAAGACCTATTGTTTTTGGTGAAGATCGGTTAAGGGAGAGGGGTAGTTTACCGGCAACGTTTTATGTTTTAACAAGGGTATTTTCTATGGCAAACGATAGCAGCCGCAAATTCAAACAGAATCAAAAGATTATTTGCATACAGCCCTGATTTGTAGAGTACTCAAGACCTATTGTTTTTGGTGAAGATCGGTTAAGGGTATAGGGTAGTTTACCTGCAACATTTTATGTTTTAACAAGGGTAATTTTTTCTATGACGAACGGTAACTGCCGCATATTCAAACAGAATCAAATAATGTTTTGCATACATTCCTGAATTGTAGTGACCTCAAGGCCTTTTGATTTTGGTGAAGCTCGGTTAAGGGGAAGGTGTAGTTTACCTACCTGTAACCTTTTACGTTTTAACAACATTCAAGTACTTGAAAATTCATTTAAACTTTTTCAAACAATGGTAATTGTTAAAAATAAAAAAATTTTGTTGCCAGGCAATAAACAATAAAATTATAATTTTTTCATTTTAATGTAAATCATGTATGAGAGAAAATATATCGTTCGTGGCAGGCAAGCATATCTCAATTATATAATGTTTACGTTTCCATTTTATTATTATGATTACTTCAATAAAAAGGCAGGGAACACACACACACACACACACACACACACACACACACACACACACACACACACACACACACACACACACACACACACACACACACACACACACACACACACACACACACACACACACACACACACACACACACACACACACACACAATTCGCGTTATTTCTGGCCTCACTCATGTTTATTTTAATATATTTGCACGCTTTTTAAATGGAAAGTGCCGAAACCCACACCAACATAACGCGTGCAAGCCGAAAAATTGTCCAGCGTGGATAGCGATTTGCTTCCTGTGGATCGCTGGGCACTGCACGTGTTTACAAAGGAACGATTCATAGACAGAATTTTCGTCTTTAGGGAATGAAACCTCTGCAAGATGCTGAGGGTCCATGAGTGACTTCGGAGCGCTCCTTCTTTTCCGCGTGTTTGTTCTGTGAAAAGTACATTGTAGATTCGCAGCGTTACTCTAAGCAACGCTCAATAGGAAATGTTGAAAATTGTTGTCCACTGTGTACCCTCATACACACTAAACCTGCTCTGATATTTTAATTACGGTCATCGTAATATTAAAACTTTGGAAACTTTAGCACTACTTAATGGAGATCAATCATTAACTTATACAAGCCATTAATATTATGCATATTTTTTATATATATGTGTACAACGTTATCGGCAACAAAGAAGTAGTTTTTGTTAAAATTCCTTCCCGGGATGTTTGGCCGTAGTCCAATGTTTTCTACAAAACCAGACGTTTCGGCAATGCCATCGACTTCCATCATCAGTGAAAATCGAGTGCGATAACGTGAGGTGGTATACGTTAGTGACCACAGTACTGTGGTTAAGGCTGAAGCAGTAAGTAGAAAGAAGTAGTTTCTATGGTAATATTTCATTTCGAAAATGATTTTAAATATAAATCTTAGAACATGGAAGTTATGTATGGTCTCCATACCGATCTTTTGCATACCTTTTTGAATTATACAGAACTCAAGTTCTGTTGATTTTGTCAAAGATCGGTTAAGGGAAAGGGGTAGTTTACCACCAACGTTTTATGTTTTAACAAGGGTAATATTTTCTATGGCGAACGATAACTGCCGTAAATTCAAAGAGAATCAAATATTTTTTTGCATACCTTCCTAAATTGTAGAGAGCTCAAGGCCTGTTGATTTTGGTGAAGATCGGTAAAGGGAAAGGGGTAGTATACCTGAAACTTGTTATGTTGTAACAAGAGAAATGTTTCCATGACGAACGATAACTGCCGCAAATTGAAACAGAATCAAATATTTTTTTACATGCATCCCTGCATTGTAGAGGACTGAAGGTCTATTGATTTTGGTGAAGATCAGTTTAGAGAAACGGGTAGTTTACCTGCAACGTTTTATGTTTTAATAAGAGTAAAGTACTTAATTTTGATAAGTAAAGTATCTTGATAAGAAGATCATGATAATACTGTACAATAATGTTGGTATTTGTAATGTGGGAATTGTATTATTGGAAGGTTGGATAATCTGTTTATAATCTAATTCCGCTTGCTACCAGCAAGATGACGTTTACAGTGCTCTGAGCGTTCAAATACAACGGACGTTACTTACGCTTGTTGCGTTCGCCTGTCAGTTTAATTATTTTCATGTCGAGACATATTACGTAGGCCTTAGGCCTATATTATTTCATGTATTTTTCAAGTATTGCATAACTGCGTTTCTTTCTAAAATGTAAATTTCTTTGTAACGTGATTTTTATCAGACGTCATAATGCCTGGAGGCTTAGCTAACCTTCTTGAAAAATAAATTCGTTGTACCATTTACGTACAATAAATGTATTAAACTACAGTCCGCTTACCTACAATTATTTTCATGTTCCTGGCCAATTTAACTCCATCACATTATTGAAATGAGCAACCAAGGAATCTACACCTCAAAATTATTCGTTCAACATTTATATTAATCATTCACAATTCTTAACATTTTTTGGTCACTCCGTGCCTGGATTTATCATTCAACCTTCTTTTATAACTTTATACCTTGCGAAGCGGCTTCTCACCTAATCATTTTTTTTACTCCAATTTCTGGCCATCACGGGCGATTCAGTATGTTCACTGATCCGACCGTGTCGGTATTTATGGTATTTATTGCAACACTTCTTTCGTCGTTGAGAGTGGAATTCATAGACAGCACCACAGTACATAAAAAATCTTCGTGTTAACGCCTACACGCCAGGTTTTGAGCAGTTTCAAGTTGAGAGCATTCATCCATCCAGTCCGTGTGTGTCTACCATCTGCTCCACGGCCTCAACGCTGCAAGACATCTCACCGAAGGCACGACATCAACGCCATCAGTAAAAGGTGCGTAAAATGACGGAAGAAGGTTTAAGAGTGTTAGTTAAAAAGATAGGCGGCTTAAAGACTGCCATAGTGAGAATCAATTCCGCAGTAGTTAACTTTGATAATAATAGCAATACCAAGCATTTTCTAACTGTGAGACTTGAAAGTTTAAAAAGTTTATCAATAAAATACGATGAGGTCCAGTCTGAGATCGAACTAATTTCGAGAGACATAAATGCTGCCCAAGAGGACAGAGTCGAGGTTGAAGAGCTCTTGTATTCAACCGAGGCTAAGATTTTACAACTAATAGACACTTTCAACATCCAGACTGAATCTCAGACAGTAAGCAGTAACATTCAATTAAAACCTATAAAGCTGCCCTGCTTCACAGGTAACATTCTCGAATGGCAGCACTTCTATTCGATATTTTTAGATTTGGTACATGCTAGATCCGACTTAACCGCAGTGCAAAAATTACACTACTAATATTCATCTCTCAAAAATGAACCACTAGATTTAATCAAGGCTTTACCTATTTGTAACGAAAATTATTCAATAGCGTTAAGTTTGCTGTCCGCTAGATATGACAATAAATTCATATTAGCTAAATATTATATTCAAAATTTATTAGAAGTAAAGTCTACAACTAAGGACTCTGTACAGAGCTTAGCAGAATTTACAAATACCATAACGTCTTCTGTCAATTCTCTGACAGCCATGCAATTGTCAGTGGATTCATTTGAACTTATTGTCATACAGCTATTGTCAACAAAACTTGATCATTCCACCTTTAAACTATGGAAAGAATCTATAGATTCTGAAAATCTTCCCAATTTTCAGAATTTTGTACAATTTCTAAATACCCGTAACGTGTTTTTTATTAGAAAACACGTTACCGCTAGAAGCTGGACAGCAGCTTAACAAACCAATTCTAAAATTAACAACAAGTCTGAAAAATCTAAGTTACGAAACTCTGCTGGAAACACTGTATTTAAAAGTTATCATTCTACTTCAAATAATTATTCATGCCTATACTGCAAGGCAAGTCACCCAATTTATATGTGTGACAAATTTCGCGATTTGAGCGTATCGGAACGAGGGCAATTTATACTCAAGCATAAATGCTGCACTAATTGTTTGAGACCAGATCATTTTTCACCTAATTGTAAGGTCAAGCAGTCGTGTAAGGTCTGTTCCAGACGGGACCATACACTACTTCATATAAATAAGGAGTTAAAACACAGTCCTGCCAGCAGTAGTAATTACTGCTCATTTAAACTACAATCAGCGAACAATGTTATCTTATTTACAGCTGTCGTATTTGTAATCGACCGCACTGGTAACAAGCAACTTGCGCGAATTTTGCTAGATGCAGGATCGCAAGTTAATTTTTGTACTGCATCATTTGCAAAAAAAATGCAACTCAATTTAACCAAATCTAATACACCAATCTTAGGTATTAATAATGCAACATGTTGCGCTACTAATTTGGTATCAGTTTGTATTGTTTCCCGTTATCAAAATTTTACTTTTAATGCTCAATGCGCAGTGCTATCTACTTTGACCCATAAACTTCCAACACAATCTTTTGACGTAAAACATTTTAATATCCCAGATAATATTTTCCTTGCTGACCCAAATTTTAATGTATCAGCTGACATAGACATATTGTTGGGAGCGCAGTTTTATTTAGACTTGATTCAAGCTAACAAATATGTTCGTGGTCCTAACTTTCCTGTCATACAAGAAACTAAGTTAGGCTATATTCTAGCAGGCAATTTGCCTAAGCATTGTCATTCAAAGTGTCCTGCTGTTTCGTTTTTGGTAAGAAGCGACGATGAGCAAATTCTAGCGTCTCTTGAGAAGTTTTGGGAGACTGAAACTGTTCTTGATAATGCACCCATTGTTAACGACTCAGTTTGCGAAGAACATTTTGTTAAATCTACTAATCGTAATAATGTAGGCAGATTTGTCGTTTCACTACCATTTGTTTCTGATAATGCCCAGCTGGGTGATTCATATGCTACCGCTGAAGCGAGATTTTTAAGTTTAGAACGCAGGTTCAAGCGTGATTCTGAGCTTGCGCGTGAATATGCAAATTTCATACAGGAGTATAAGGATCTTGGCCACATGACGCTGGTTGAAGATTGTTCTGTTGATTCCAGGATTTCAAATACCTACTATTTACCTCATCATGCCGTTTTTAAACATTCTAGTTCCACGACCAAGCTTCGCGTCGTTTTGGATGGTTCTGATAAAACTAGCAATGGTCTATCTCTCAATGATATTTTTTTAGTGGGCCCAAATGTCCAGCAAGATCTTTTCTCCATTCTTTTGCGATTTCGTACACACAATTGTGTTCTAATCGCTGACATCGAGAAGATGTATCAGCAAATTCTAGTTTCTGATACGATTGTCATTACCAACGTATTTTATGGCATGATTCTTCGCTTGAACAATTTAAACATTTCGTGCTGCGAACTGCAATATACGGTACTGCCAGCGCTTCATTCTTGGCAACTCGCTGCCTCATTCAGATTGGTAAGGATAGTGAAGCTTCATTTCCTGACGCTGCTTCAGCTATAATTAATGATTTTTATGTCGATGATTTGTTGACCGGTGCAGACACCATTTCTAATCTGATCAAATTAAAATTTGACTTAAGTACGTTGTTGAGTCAATATGGCTTTACTCTACATAAGTGGGCCTCAAATGAGCCAAATGTAGTCACTGATCATAGTAATTTATCACTTCCGCTAAACAAACAAGGCAATGTGCGTACGTTGGGAATTCTTTGGAACAACTCTGCAGATTCATTCATGTTTGACATCAAGTCATGTCCAGTTGAGTCAAGTATTTCTAAGAGAAGAATCCTGTCAATTATAGCGGGTATCTACGACCCATTGGGACTCATTGGTCCAATTGTTTTCCTTTACAAACAGTTTATGCAGCAACTGTGGTTGTGCAGTCTTGGATGGGATGAGCCAATTTCTGAGCTATTATATTCGTATTGGCGTTCATTATGCGACAAGTTGTATTTAATTGGTGAAATTATTGTTCCACGCTCCATACGCAGCAAGTCTGAGCCCAAGTTAATTGAATTACATGGATTCGCAGATGCCTCTGAAAAGGGTTATGGATGTTGCATTTACATTAGAGTTATTTATCAAGATTTAATGGGCTCTTGTCACCTTTTGTGTTCTAATCAAGCTCAAAGGCTTGGTGTCTTGCCATCTCCTAGGGTTACTCCCTCCAGGCCGTTTTTATTCTGTGCAATGGATTATGGGGGTCCTTTCATGATCCGTCATGGCGGGCAGAGATCTAGGACTCTGTCCAAGTCATATGTGTCTCTATTCATTTGCTTAGCCACTAGGGCCATTCATTTGGAATTGGTTTCCGACCTCACGGCCAATGCGTTTATAGCTGCCTTACGTCGCTTCATGGCCCGTAGGGGCATACCTAGCCAATTGTATTCTGACAATGGCACGAACTTTAGGAAGGCCCGCAACGACTTGCATGACCTTTACAATCTTTGGCATAATAAGGATGCCACTTTAACAATTCAATCATTTGCAACTTCTCACGGTATTAAGTGGTCATTCATTCCTCCTTCGTCACCTCATTTTGGTGGGCTTTGAGAGAGCGATATAAAGAGCTTGAAATATCATTTGCGCCGCGTTGTCGGCAAGTCCATACTCACATTTGAGGAGTTTACTACGATTTTATCACAGGTAGAGGCCTGTCTAAACTCACGTCCATTATTTGCCGTCTCATCGGATGTAAACGATCCAGTGCCACTTACCCCTGGCCATTTTTTAATCTGTGCACCATTAACGGCAATACCTGATCCTGATTTGTCACACGTTCCTATCTCTAGTCTCGGCCGTTGGCAACTTCTCCAGAAGTTTGTCCAAGCTATTTGGAAATCATGGTCGCGCGACTACCTACACCAATTGCAACAGCGTCACAAATGGAAGTTCGCTAAAAAAAACGTTTCCATTGGTGACCTGGTCCTTCTAACCGAGGATAACTTGCCTCCATTAGCATGGAAATTTGGGGTAATCACAGCCACATTTCCCGGACCAGACAATTTAATTAGGGTAGTTGACGTTCGCACGCCTGCTGGCACCTTTCGCAGACCAATTCACAAGTTATGTTTGGTGCCAGCGCGCGACGAACAGTAGACACTACATCAATGTAGCTACTTAACACAATCGTTATGTATACGCATATTATACATTTTACATCCTTTCTGTCTATTTTACTACTATGTATCATTGAATTTGATATCATTATATCAATACTATGCAGTCAATACTATGCATGTACATTATTATGTTCTTTCTTTATTGTATTTACTATATTGGGTCAGTTTTAGAGGATGTTTTCTTTATATAAATTAAAGGATGTCGTTTATTTTCTTTTAAAATTAAATGTATGTATTTATCAAACATGTATTAATGTTTCAAGAAGATTATGTTAGTTATATAAGCACTTTTATCTTTATCATGAGCTTTAGTTTGTATCTTTTCAATACAGAAATTGCTTTGTTTTACCTTAAGGAAGGGTCAATTTGTTTAATATGTAAGGCTTTCAATTATTTTATGTACTTTCTTGTATACAACATTTGATTTATGTATTATGTTTATTGATGGTATTGGTTCTTATGTTATGTATTTTGTTATATAATATTCACATGTATTTTGTAACTATACAAACCATGTATGCATATTTGCTGCACATTTTTTATTGATATTTGTGCATTGCTATTTCACTATTCTATGAATTTTCATATGTTACTTTTTGTATGAACACATTTACTGCATTTGTCACTTGTACTATCATATTGTATTTTATGCCTTGTATTCATGTATTTTATAACTATGCATAACATATTTTGTATCTATATACTTTGTACCTATGTAACACATATTATTGTACACGCATCTATTGTCTATGATTGTGCACCACGCATATATTTTTTACACATTTTTGTATTTGTATTTTACGATCATGTATCGCACATATATTATTATTCATGTATTTGTGATTATGACGCACATGTTATTACATTTATATACTTGTAACTATTCAACAATGTATCATCTATTTTCGCATGTCAATGTATTTGTGCATTCTTGCAATTGTTTGGTATAGCATGCGCTATTTAATTATTATGCTACAGCGTTATGCTTAATCTATATATAGAGCGTTTTGTAATAATCTTTGTCTATTCATTTTATATGCAATACTATTATGTATAAATCAGCTGGCCTTGACTGGCTTAAATTATTAATCATGACTTGCATAAATATTTGCAATTTAAATCTGGCCCATCAAAGGATGAGTCACAGATTATTCATTATCACGATTTCATGTTTTGTATTGTATACACGTCTGCTGATTCATGCATGTTTATAATCATGTATGAATCAGTTTGCAAGCCAATTCTGGCCTGTCTAACTTTATCATCATCAACCAGTCCAAGGTTTTATCACTGGGCAACTTAATGTCATAATCTTTGTTATCTAACATTTCAATATCGATAATTAAGACATCAAATTACTAATGGTCAAGCTCCATTAGTAAGAACATACATGTTTGTGTTTTCTTTATAATATAAATTGTTAACAATGTATTACAAAAAAGAAAAAATCGCTCGATTTTTGCGGGCAGTTATGTACAATAATGTTGGTATTTGTAATGTGGGAATTGTATTATTGGAAGGTTGGATAATCTGTTTATAATCTAATTCCGCTTGCTACCAGCAAGATGACGTTTACAGTGCTCTGAGCGTTCAAATACAACGGACGTTACTTACGCTTGTTGCGTTCGCCTGTCAGTTTAATTATTTTCATGTCGAGATATATTACGTAGGCGTTAGGCCTATATTATTTCATGTATTTTTCAAGTATTGCATAACTGCGTTTCTTTCTAAAATGTAAATTTCTTTGTAACGTGATTTTTATCAGACGTCATAATGCCTGGATGCTTAGCTAACCTTCTTGAAAAATAAATTCGTTGTACCACTTACGTACAATAAATGTATTAAACTACAATCCGCATACCTACAATTATTTTCATGTTCCTGGCCAATTTAACTCCATCACATTATTGAAATGAGCAACCAAGGAATCTACACCTCACAATTATTCGTTCAACATTTATATTAATCATTCACAATTCTTAACAAATACACTGAAGAAACATAGATGAAATATCTATAAATGAAGAGGTTAGGTGAACGGGGTGGGGGTAAATTTCTATAAATGAAAATTGTAGTTAAGGAGGAGGGGAGAATTTTGTATGTGTACTACGTTATCGGCAACAAAGAAGTCGTTCTTTGTTAAAATTCCTTCCCGGACTGTTTAGCCGTAGTCCAATGTTTTCTGCAAAACCAGACTTTTCGGCAGTGCCATCGACTTCCATCTCAGTGAAAATCGAGTGCGAAAACGTGAGGTGGTATACGTTAGTGACCACAGTACTGTGGTATAAGGCTGAAGAAATAAGTAGAAAGAAGTAGTTTCTATGGAAATATTTCATTTCGAATATGATTTTAAATATAAATCTTAGAACATGGAAGTCTTGTATGGTTCTCCATACCGATATTTATATATGTACTACGTTATCGGCAACAAAGAAGTAGTTTGTTGTTAAAACTCCTTCCCATCCTGTTTGGGCGTAGACTAAAGTTTTCTGCAAAACCAGACTTTTCGGCAGTGCCATCGACTTCAATCTCAGTGAAAATCGAATGCGAAACGTGAGGTGGTATACGTTAGTGACCACAGTACTGTGGTTAATGCTGAAGCAGTCAGTAGAAAGAAGTATTTTCTATGAAATATTTCATTTCAAAAATTATTTTAATAATAAATCTTAGAACGTGGAAGACATGTATGGTTCTCAATACCGATATTTTACTTGCATGTTCCTTAAGGAAATGGAAGTATGGCAATGGCAAAAAAAATCGTGTTCGAGATTTTTGCAGATTCTGATTGTACTACACTCAAAACATGAAAAAAAGGCAGTTTTCTAAAAGTGTCTGTGTGTGTGTCTGTCTGTGTGTCTATGTAGATTTTTTTCTATGGCAAACGACAACAGCCGCAAATTCAAACTGAATCAAATAATATTTTGCATACAGCGCTGATATGTAGAGTACTCAAGACATATTGTTTTTGGTGATGATCGGTTTAGGGAAAGGGGTAGTTTACCATCAACGGTTTTTTTAAAATCAAGGGTAATTATTTCTTATTGCAAACGATAACAGCCGCAAATTCAAACAGAATCAAGTACTCTTTTGCATACAGTCCAGAATTGTAGGGTTCTCAAGACCTGATGTTTTTGGTGATTATCGTTTAGGGGAAAGGGGTAGTTTACGGGCAACGGTTTTTTTTAATCAAGGGTAATTTTTTCATTTGGCAAACGATAACAGTTGCAAATTCAAACAGAATAAACTACTCTTTTGCATACACCCCTGAATTGTAAAGTTCTCAAGACCTATTGTTTTTGGTGATGATCGGTTTAGGGAAGGGGTAGTTTACCATCAACGGTTTATGTTTTAACAAGGGTATTTTATATGGCAAACGATAACAGACGCAAATTCAAACAGAATCAAATGATTATTTGCATACAGCTCTAAATTGTAGAGATCTCAAGACCTATTGTTTTTGGTGATAATCGGTTGAGGGAAAGGGGTAGTTTACCAGCAACTTTTTTTTTAACCAACGGTAATTTTTTCTTATGGCAAACGATAACAGCCGCAAATTCAAAAAGAATCAAGTACTCATTTGCATACAGCCCTGAATTGTAGCCTTCTCAAGACCTATTGTTTTTGATGAAGATCGGTTCAGGGGAAGGGGTAGTTTACCGGCAACGGTTTTTTTTTTTTTAAATCTAGGGTAATTTTTTTCTATGGCGAAAGATAACAGTCGCAAATTCAAACATAAACAACTACTCTTTTGCATGCAGCCCAGAATTGTAGGGTTCTCAAGACCTATTGTTTTTGGTGAATATCGGTTAATGGAAAGGGGTAGTTAACCGGCAACGTTTTATGTTTTAACAAAGGTATTTTTTATGGCAAACGATAACAGCAGCAAATTCAAAAAGAATCAAATAATTTTTTGCATATAGCCCTTATTTGTAGAGTACTCAAGACTTATTGTTTTTGGTGAAGATCGGTTAAGGGAAAGGGGTAGTTTACCAGCAACGGTTTTTTATCATGGGTAATTTTTTTATGGTAAACGATAATAGCCGCAAATTCAAACAGAAGCAAATAATTTTTTGCATACACCCGTGAATTATAGATTTCTCAATACATGTTGGTTTTGGTGAAGATCCGTTAAGGGAATAGGGTAGTTTACCAGGAACATTTTATGTTTTAACAAGGGTAATTTTTTTTTTACGAAAGATAACTGTCGCACATTCAAACAGAATCAAATATTTTTCTGCAAGCATCCCTGAATTGTAGAGGACTGAAGGTCTATTGATTTTGGAGAAGATCGGTTAAGAGAAAGGGGTAGTTTACCTGAAAATTTTTAAGATTTAACATGAGTAAAGTACTTAATTTTTATAAATAAAGTATCCTGATAAGAAGCTCATAATAATCCACTGTATAAACGTAGATGAAAGATCTATAAATGAAGAGGTTAGGTGAACGGGGTGGGGGTAATTTTCTATATTAAATATTATAGTTGAAGGTGGAGGGGAGAATTTTTTATATGTATACTACGTTATCGGCAACAAAGAAGTAGTTTTTTGTTAAAATTGCTTCCAGGGGTGTTTAGCCGTAGTCCAATGTTTTCTGCAAAACCAGACTTTTCGGCAGTGCCATCGACTGCCATCATCAGTGAAAATCGATTGCGAAAACGTGAGGTGGTATACGTTAGTGACCACAGTACTGTGGGTAATGCTGAAGCAATAAGTAGAAAGACGTAGTTTCTATGGAAATATTTCATTTCGAATATGATTTTAAACATGAATCTTAAAGCATGGAAGTCATGTATGGTTCTCCATACCGATATTTTTCTATGGCAAACGATAACAGCCGCAAATTCAAACAGAATCAACTACTCTTTTGCATACATCTCGGAATTATAGAGTTCTCAAGACCTATTGGTTTTGGTGAATATTGGTTAAGGGAAAGGGGTAGTTTACCAGCAACGGTTTTTTTTCCTATGGCAAACGATAACAGCCGCAAACTCAAACAGAATGAAGTACTTTTTTGCATACAGCCCTGAATTGTAGAGTTCTCAAGACCTATTGTTTTACCGGCAACTTTTTATGTTTTAACAATGTTATGGCAAACGATAACAGCCGCAAATTGAAACAGAATCAACTACTCTTTTGCATACAGCCCAGAATTCTAGTGTTCTCAAGACCTATTGTTTTTGGTGAAGATCGGTTAAGGGATAGGGGTAGTTTACCAGCAACGGTTTTTTAGCATGGGTAATTTTTTTAATGGTAAATGATAATAGCCGCAAATTCAAATAGAATCAAAAATAATGTTTTGCATACAGCCCTGAATTGTAGATTTCTCAATACCTGTTGGTATTGGTGAAGATCGGATAAAGGAATAGGGTAGTTTACCTGCAACATTTTATGTTTTAAAAAGGGTAATTTTTATATGACGAACGATAACTGCCGTACACTAAAACAGAATCAACTACTCTTCTTCATACCTTTTTGAATTATACAGAACTCAAGGTCTGTTGATTTTGTTGAAGATCGGTTAAGGGAAAGGGGTAGTTTATCAGCAACGATTTATGTTTTAAAAAGGGTAATTTTTTTATGACGAACGATAACTGCTGCACATTCAAACAGAATCAAATATTTTTCTGCATGCATCCCTGAATTGTAGAGGACTGAAGGTCTATTGATTTTGGAGAAGACCGGTTAAGAGGAAGGGGTAGTTTACCAGAAACGTTTTATGTTTTAACAAGAGTAAAGTACTTAATTTTGATAAATAAAGTATCTTGATAAGAAGCTCATAATAATCCACTGTAGAAACGTAGATGAAATATCTATAAATGAAGAGGTTAGGTGAACGGGGTGGGGGTAATTTTCAATAAATGAATATTATATTTGAATGGGGAGGGGGGAATTTTGTATGTGTACTTCGTTATCGGCAACAAAGAAGTAGTTCTTTGTTAAAATTACTTCCCGGGCTGTTTAGCCGTAGTCCAATGTTTTCTGCAAAACCAGACTTTTCGCCAGTGCCATCGACTTCCGTCTCATTGAAAATCGGGTGCGAAAACGTGAGGTGGTATACCTTTAGTGACCACAGTACTGTGGTTTAAGGCTGAAGCAGTAAGTAGAAAGAAGTAGCTTCTATGGAAATATTTCATTTCAAAAATGATTTCAAATATAAATCTTAGAACATGGAAGTCATGTATAGTTCTCCATACCGATATTTTACTTTCATGTTCCTTAAGGAAATGGAAGTATGGCAACGGCAAAATAAAATCGTGTTCGAGATTATTGCAGATTCTGATTGTACTACACTCAAAACATGAAAAAAAGTCATTTTTCGAAAAGTTTCTGTGTGTGTGTCTGTCTGTCTGTCTGTCTGTCTATGGAGTTTTTATATGGCAACGATAACAGCCGCAAATTCAAACTGAATAAAATAATTTTTTGCGTACAGCTCTGATTTGTAGAGTACTCAAGACCTCTTGTTTTTGGTGAAGATCGGTTAAGGGAAAGGGGTAGCTTACCTGCAACATTTTATGTTTTAACAAGGGTAATTTTTTTTTTGACGAACGATAACTGCCACATATTGTAACAGAATCAAACAATTTTCTGCATGCGTCCCTGAATTGTAGAAGTCTCAAGGCATTTTGAGTTTAGTGAAGATCGGTTAAGGGGAAGGGGTAGTTTACTTGCAACCTTTTACGTTTTAACAACAGTAAAGTACTTGAAAATTCATTTAAACTTTTTCAAACAATGGTAATTGTTAAAAATAAAATAATTTTGTTGCCAGGCAGTAAATAATAAAATTATAATTTTTTCATTTTAATGTAAATCATGTATGAGAGAAAATATATCGTTCGTGGCAGGCAAGCATATCTCAATTATGTAATGTATACGTTTCCATTTTATTATTATGATTACTCAATGAAAAGTCAGGGAAGACACACACACACACACACACGCGCACACACACACACACACACACACACACACACACACACACACACACACACACACACACACACACACACACACACACACACACACACACACACACACACAATTCGCGGTTATTTCTGGCCTCACTCATGTTTATTTTCTTACATTTGCATGCTTTTTAAATGGAAAGTGCCGAAACCCACACCAACATAACGCGTGCAAGCCGAAAAAGTGTCCAGCGTGGATAGCGTTTGCTTCCTGTGGATAGCTGGGCAGTGTAACTGCACGTGTTTACAGAACAACGATTCATAGACTGACTTTTCGTATTTAGGGAATGAATCCTCTGCAAGATGCTGAGGGTCCATGAGTGACTTCGGAGCGCTCCTTCTTTTCTGCGTGTTTGTTCTGTGAAACGTACACTGTAGATTCGCAGCTTTACTCTAAGCAACGCTCAATAGGAAATGTTGAAAATTTTTGTCCACGGTGTACTAACATACACACTAAACCTGCTCTGATGTTTTAATTACGGACATCATAATATTAAAACTTTGGAAACTTGAGCACTACTTAATGGAGATCAAACATTAACTTATACAAGCCATTAATTTTATGCATATTTGTTATATGTGTGTGTGTGTGTGTGTGTGTGTGTGTGTGTGTGTGTGTGTGTGTGTGTGTGTGTGTGTGTGTGTGTGTGTGTGTGTGTGTGTGTGTGTGTGTGTGTGTGTGTACAACGTTATTGGCAACAAAGAAGTAGTTTTTGTTAAAATTCCTTCCCGGGATGTTTGGCCGTAGGACATCTTCACCAAAAACAATAGGTCTTGAGGACTCTACAAATCAGGACTGTATGCAAAAAATTATTTTATTCTGTTTGAATTTGCGGCTGTCATCGTTTTCCATAGGAAAAAAAAAATCTAGAGACACAGACACTTTTCGAAAAATGATTTTTTTTTCATGTTTTGAGGGTAGTACAATCAGAATCTGCAATAATCTATACGACGATTTTTTTTTGCCATCACCATACTACCATTTCCTGGTGGAACATGGAAGTAAAATCGGTATGGAGAACCACACATGACTTCCATGTTCTACGATTTATATTTAACATTGGAGTTTTCTACAAAACCAGACGTTTCGGAATACCATCGACTTCCATCATCAGAGAAAATCGAGTGTGATAACGAGAGGTGGTATACGTTAGTGACCACAGCACTGTGGTTAATGCTGAAGCAGTAAGTAGAAAGAAGTAGTTTCTATGGTAATATTTCATTTCGAAAATGATTTTAAATATAAATCTTAGAACATGGAAGTCATGTATGGTTCTCCATACCGATATTTTCTATGATGAACGATAACTGCCGTAAATTCAAACAGAATCAAATAATTAATTATATACGAGAATTCGTACCTTCCTGAATTATAGAGAACTCAAGGTCTTTTGATTTTGGTGAAGATCGGTTAAGGGAAATGGGTAGTTTACCAGCAACGTTTTATGTTTGAACAAGGGTAATTTTTCTTATGACGAATTGAAACTTCCGCATATTCAAAGAGAATCAAATAATTTTTTGCACACATTCCTGAAGTTTTAAGTAGTCAAGGTTTGTTGATTTTGGTGAAGATCGGTTAAGGGAAATGGGTAGTTTACCAGCAACGTTTTATGTTTTAACAAGGGTAATTTTTTCTATGACGAACGATAACTGCCTTAAATTCAAAGAGAATCAAATAATTTTTTTCATATGTTCCTAAATTGTAAAGAACTGAAGGCCTGTTGATTTTGGTGAAGATCGGTTAAGGGAAAGGGGTAGTTTACCAGCAACACTTTATGTTTTAACAAGGGTAATTTTTTCTATGACGAACGATAACTGCCACACATTCAAACAGAATCAAATATATTTTTGTGTAGGGTCCTGAATTGTAAATGACTGAAGGCCTATTGTTTTGGTGAAGATCGGTTACAGGGAAAGGGTAGTTTACCTGCAACATTTTATGTTTTAGGAATAGTAAAGTACTTAATTTTGATAAATAAAGTATCCTGATAAGAAGATCATAGTAATCCACTGTAGAAACGTCGATAGAATATCTATAAATGAAGAGGTTAGGTGAACGGGGTGGGGGTAATTTTCAATAAATGAATATTATATTTGAATGGGGAGGGGGGAATTTTGTATGTGTACTTCGTTATCGGCAACAAAGAAGTAGTTCTTTGTTAAAATTACTTCCCGGGCTGTTTAGCCGTAGTCCAATGTTTTCTGCAAAACCAGACTTTTCGCCAGTGCCATCGACTTCCGTCTCATTGAAAATCGGGTGCGAAAACGTGAGGTGGTATACCTTTAGTGACCACAGTACTGTGGTTTAAGGCTGAAGCAGTAAGTAGAAAGAAGTGGTTTCTATGGAAATATTTCATTTCAAAAATGATTTCAAATATAAATCTTAGAACATGGAAGTCATGTATAGTTCTCCATACCGATATTTTACTTTCATGTTCCTTAAGGAAATGGAAGTATGGCAATGGCAAAATAAAATCGTGTTCGAGATTATTGCAGATTCTGATTGTACTACACTCAAAACATGAAAAAAGGTCATTTTTCGAAAAGTTTCTGTGTGTGTGTCTGTCTGTCTATCTGTCTGTGGAGTTTTTATATGGCAACGATAACAGCCGCAAATTCAAACTGAAAAAAATAATTTTTTGCGTACAGCTCTGATTTGTACAGTACTCACTCCCTCTTGTTTTTGGTGAAGATCGGTTAAGGGAAAGGGGTAGCTTACCTGCAACATTTTATGTTTTAAAAAGGGTAATTTTTTTTTGACGAACGATAACTGCCACATATTCAAACAGAATCAAACAATTTTCTGTATGCGTCCCTGAATTGTAGAAGTTTCAAGGCATTTTGATTTTAGTGAAGATCGGTTAAGGGGAAGGGGTAGTTTACTTGCAACCTTTTACGTTTTAACAACAGTAAAGTACTTGAAAATTCATTTAAACTTTTTCAAACAATGGTAATTGTTAAAAATAAAATAATTTTGTTGCCAGGCAGTAAACAATAAAATTATAATTTTTTCATTTTAATGTAAATCATGTATGAGAGAAAATATATCGTTCGTGGCAGGCAAGCATATCTCAATTATGTAATGTTTACGTTTCCATTTTATTATTATGATTACTGCAATGAAAAGTCAGGGAAGACACACACACACACACAATTCGCGGTTATTTCTGGCCTCACTCATGTTTATTTTCTTACATTTGCATGCTTTTTAAATGGAAAGTGCCGAAACCCACACCAACATAACGCGTGCAAGCCGAAAAAGTGTCCAGCGTGGATAGCGTTTGCTTCCTGTGGATAGCTGGGCAGTGTAACTGCACGTGTTTACAGAAGAACGATTCATAGACTGACTTTTCGTATTTAGGGAATGAATCCTCTGCAAGATGCTGAGGGTCCATGAGTGACTTCGGAGCGCTCCTTCTTTTCTACGTGTTTGTTCTGTGAAACGTACACTGTAGATTCGCAGCTTTACTCTAAGCAACGCTCAATAGGAAATGTTGAAAATTTTTGTCCACGGTGTACTAACATACACACTAAACCTGCTCTGATGTTTTAATTACGGACATCATAATATTAAAACTTTGGAAACTTGAGCACTACTTAATGGAGATCAAACATTAACTTATACAAGCCATTAATTTTATGCATATTTGTTATATATATATATATATATATATATATATATATATATGTGTGTGAGTGTGTACAACGTTATTGGTAACAAAGAAGTAGTTTTTGTTAAAATTCCTTCCCGGGATGTTTGGCCGTAGGACATCTTCACCAAAAACAATAGGTCTTGAGGACTCTACAAATCAGGACTGTATGCAAAACATTATTTGATTCTGTTTGAATTTGCGGTTGTTACCGTTTGCCATAGAAAAAATGACCCTTGATTTAAAAAAAAAACTTTGCCAGTAAACTACCCCTTTCCCTTAATCGATCTTCACCAAAAACAATAGGTCTTGAGTACTCTACAAATCAGGAATGTATGCAAAAAATTATTTTATTCTGTTTGAATTTGCGGCTGTCATCGTTTGCCATAGGAAAAAAAAATCTAGAGGGACAGACACTTTTCGAAAAATAATTCCATGTTCCACCAGGAAATGGTAGTATGGTGATGGCAAAAAAATCGTGTTCGAGATTATTGCAGATTCTGATTGTACTACACTCAAAACATGAAAAAAATCGTTTTCCCAAAAGTGTCTGTGTGTCTGTCTGTCTGTCTGTGTGTGTGTCTGTAGATTTTTTTCTATGGCAAACGATAACTGCCGCAAATTCAAACAGAATCAAATAATTTTTGCATGCAGTCCTGATTTGTAGAGTACTCAAGACTTATTGTTTTTGGTGAAGATAGGTTAAGGAAAAGGGGTAGTTGACCCGCAACGGTTTTTTTTTAATCAAGGGTAATTTTTTTCTATGTCAAACGATAACAGCCGCAAATTTAAACAGAATCTACTACTCTTTTGCATACAGCCCTGAATTGTAGAGTTCTCAATACCATATGTATTTGGTGAAGATCGGTTAAGGGAAAGGTGTAGTTTACCAGCAACGCTTTATGTTTTAAAAAGGGTATTTTCTATGGCAAACGATAACAGCCGCAAATTCAAACAGAATCAAATAATTTTTTTCATACAGCCCTGAATTGTAGAGTACTCAAGACCTATTGTTTTCGGAGAAGATCGGTTAAGGGAAAGGGGTAGTTTACTTGCAGCGTTTTTATATCAAGGGTAATTTTACTTCCATATTCCTTAAGGAAATGGAAGTATGGTGATGGCAAAAAAAATCGTGTTCGAGATTATTGCAGATTCTGATTGTACTACACTCAAAACATGAAAAAAAATCGTTTTCCCAAAAGTGTCTGTGTGTCTATCTGTCTGTCTGTCTGTCTGTCTGTCTGTCTGTCTGTGTGTCTATAGATTTTTTTCTATGACAAACGATAACTGCCGCAAATTCAAACAGAATCAAATAATTTTTTGCATACGTCCCTGATTTGTAGAGTACTCACGACCTATTGTTTTTGGTGAAGATCGGTTGAGGGAAAGGGGTAGTTTACCTGCAACGGTTTTTTTTAGCAAGGGTAATTTTGTTTGTTTGGCAAACGATAACAGCCGCAAATTCAAACAGAATCAAATAATGTTTCGCATACAGTCCTGAATTGTAGAGTTCTCAAGACCTATTGTTTTGGTGAAGATCGGTTAAGGGAAAGGGGTAGTTTACCGGCAACGTTTTATGTTTTAACAAGAGTATTTTGTATGGCAAACGATAACAGCCGTAAATTCAAACAGAATCAAAAGATTATTCCACACAGCCCTAAATTGTAGAGGTCTCAAGACCTATTGTTTTTGGTGAAGATCGGTTAAGGGAAAGGGTAGTTTCCCGGCAACATTTTATGTTTTAGCAAGGGTATTTTCTATGGCAAAAGATAAGAGCCGAAAATTCAAACAGAATCAAAAGATTATTTGCATACAGCCCTAAATTGTAGAGTTCTCAAGACCTTTTTTTGTTTTTGGTGAAGATCGGTTAAGGGAAAGGGGTAGTTTACAACAACGTTTTTTCAACAAGGGTATTTTATATGGCAAACGATAACAGCCGCAAATTCAAACAGAATCAAATAATTTTTTGCATACGTCCCTGAATTGTAGAGATCTCAAGGACTTCCGATTTTGGTGTAGATCGGTTATGGGAAAGGGGTAGTTTACCAGCAACCTTTTACGTTTTAACAACAGTCAAGTACTTGAAAATTCATTTAAACTTTTTCAAACAATGATAATTGTTAAAAATAAAATAATTTTGTTGCCAGGCAATAAAATTAAAATTTTTTCATTTTATTGTAAACTATGTATGAGTTAATATACATGTATAAAATTATATATCGTTCCTGGCAGGTAAGCATATCTCAGTTATGTAATGTTTACGTTTCCATTTTATTATTATGACTGCAGCAATAAAAAGGCAGGGAAGACACACGCACACACACACACACACACACACACACAATTCGCGTTATTTCTGCCCTCACTTATGTTTATTTTCTTACATTTGCACCCTTTTTAAATGGAAAGTGCCGAAACCCACACCAACATAACGCGTGAAAGCCGAAAAAATGGACATTAATTTGCTTCCTGTGGATCGCTGGGCAGTGTAACTGCACGTGTTTACAGAGGAACGATTCATAGACAGATTTTTCGTCTTTAGGGAATGAACCCTCTGCAAGATGCTGAGGGTCCATGAGTGACTTCGGAGCGCTCCTTCTTTTTCGCGTGTTTGTTCTGTGAAACATACACTGTACACTAGATTCGCAGCTTTACTCTAGGCAACGCTCAATAGGAAATGTTGAAAATTTTTGTCCACAGCGTACCCTCATTCACACTAAACCTGCTCTGATGTTTTAATTACGGACATCATAATATTAAAACTTTGGAAATTTGAGCACTACTTAATGGAGATCAATCATTAACTTATACAAGCTATTAATTTTATGCATATTTTTTATATATATGTGTACAACGTTATCGCCAACAAAGAAGTAGTTTTGTTAAAATTCCTTCCCGGGATATTTGGCCGTAGTCCAATGTTTTCTACAAAACCAGACGTTTCGGCAATGCCACCGACTTCCATCATCAGTGAAAATCGAGTGCGATAACGTGAGGTGGTATACGTTAGTGACCACAGTACTGTGGTTAAGGCTGAAGCAGTAAGTAGAAAGAAGTAGTTTCTATGGTAATATTTCATTTCGAAAATGATTTTAAATATAAATCTTAGAATATGGAAGTCATGTATGGTTCTCCATACCGATATTTTTTTTGGCAAACGATAACAGTCGTAAATTCAAACAGAATCAAATAATCTTTTGCATACAGGCCTGAATTGTAGAGTTCTCAAGACCTTTTGGTTTTGGTGAAGATCGGTTTAGGGAATAGGGTAGTTTACCTGCAACATTTTATGTTTTAACAAGGGTAATTTTTTCTATGACGAAATGTAACTGCCACATATTCAAACAGAATCAAATAATATTTTGCATACATCCCTGAATTGTGTGATCTCAAGGCCTTTTGATTTTGGTGAAGATCGGTTAACGGGAAGGGGTAGTTTACCAGCAACCTTCTACGTTTTAATAACAGTAAAGTAAATATCACTATTACTTTAACGACCCGGAACACTAGGTTTTTTATAAGTAAAAGCAAAAAGTTTACCTTACAGCCTTAACCGGTTTTCTCGTTTTAAAGGCTTCTTCAGAGGCTGCCGCAGGTAGCGCTATCCGTCTTGTGGGTGACGAAATCGAATTTCGAAAGATCGATGCTCTGTGTGTGGGTGAGATATGTTCGAATTCGATTTCGTCACCCACAACTAGACGGATAGCGCTACCTGCGGCAGCCTCTGAAGAAGCCTTTTAAAGGAGAAAACCGGTTAAGGCTGTAAGGTAAAACTTTTTGCTTTTACTTATAAAAAACTTAGTGTTCCGGGTCGTTAAAGTAATAGTGCTATTTAGTTAAGTAACGCACACGTCATGGACAACGAAATCCAAGAAGAGTAAATCCCGTTCCTTCCCGGGATGTTTGGCCGTAGTCCAATGTTTTCTACAAAACCAGACGTTTCGGCAATGCCATCGACTTCCATCATCAGTGAAAATCGAGTGCGATAACGTGAGGTGGTATACGTTAGTGACCACAGTACTGTGGTTAAGGCTGAAGCAGTAAGTAGAAAGAAGTAGATTCTATGGTAATATATCATTTCGAAAATGATTTTAAATATAAATCTTTGAACATGGAAGTTATGTATAGTTCTCCATACCGATTTTTACTTCCATATTTCCTTAAGGAATGGAAGTATGGTGATGGCAAAAAAAATCGTGTTCGAGATTATTGCAGATTCTGATTCTACTACACTCAAAACATGAAAAAAAGTCGTTTTCCGAAAAGTGTCTGTGTGTGTGTGTGTGTCTGTGTGTGTCTATGTGTCTGTGTGTCTGTAGATTTTTTTTCTATGGCAAACGATAACTGCCGCAAATTCAAACAGAATCAAATAATTTTTTGCATACAGCCCTGATTTGTAGAGGACTCGCGATCTATTGTTTTTGGTGAAGATCGGTTGATGGAAAGGGGTAGTTTACCAGCAACGGTTTTTTTTTATCAAGGGAAATTTTTTTTTTTGGCAAACGATAACAGCCGCAAATTCAAACAGAATCAAATAATGTTTCGTATACTGCCCTGAATTGTAGAGTTCTCAAGACCTTTTGTTTTTGGTGAAGATCGGTTAAGGGAAAGGGGTAGTTTACTTGTAACGTTTTATGTTTTAACAAGGGTATTTCTTATGGCAAACGATAACAGCCGCAAATTCAAACAGAATCAAAAGATTATTTGCATACAGCCCTAAATTGTAGAGTTCTCAAGACCTATTGTTTTTGGTGAAGATCGGTTAAGGGAATGGGGTAGTTTACCTACAACGTTTTTTTAACAAGGGTATTTTTTATGGCAAACGATAACAGCCGCAAATTCAAACAGAATCAAATAATTTTCTGCATGCAGCCCTGATTTGTAGAGTACTCAAGACCTATTGTTTTTGGTGAAGATCGCTTGAGGGGAAGGGGTAGTTTACCTGCAACGTTTTTTATCAAGCATATTTTCTATGGCAAACGATAACTGCCGCAAATTCAAACAGAATCAAATCATTTTTTGCATACAGCCCTGATTTGTAGAGTACTCGCGACCTATTGTTTTTGGTGAAGATCGGTTGAGGGGAAGGGGTAGTTTACCTGCAACGGTTTTTTTTATCAAGGGAAATTTTTTTTTTGGCAAACGATAACAGCCGCAAATTCAAACAGACTTAAGTAATGTTTCGTATACAGCCCTGAATTGTAGAGTTTTCACGACCTATTGTTTTTGGTGAAGATCGGTTAAGGGAAAGGGGTAGTTTACCTGTAACGTTTTATGTTTTAACAAGGGTATTTCCTATGGCAAACGATAACAGCCGCAAATTCAAACAGAATCAAACGATTATTTGCATGCAGCCCTAAATTGTAGAGTTCTCAAGACCTATTGTTTTTGGTGAAGATCGGTTGAGGGAAAGGGGTAGTTTACGTGCAACGTTTTTTTAACAAGGGTATTTTCTATGGCAAACGATAACAGCCGCAAATTCAAACAGAATCAAATAATGTTTTGCATACAGCCCTGATTTGTAGAGTACTCAAGACCTATTATTTTTGTTGAAGATCGGTTAAGGGGAAGGGGTAGTTTACCGGCAACGTTTTTTTATCAAGCGTATTTTCTATGGCAAACGATAACAGCCGCAAATTCAAACAGAATCAACTAATTATTTGCATACGTCCCTGAATTGTAGAGGTCTCAATGACTTTCGATTTTGGGGAAGATCGGTTAATGGGAAGGGGTAGTTTACCAGCAACCTTTTACGTTTTAACAAGAGTAAAGTACTTGAAAATTTATTTAAACTTTTTGAAACAACGGTAATTGTTAAAAATAAAATAATTTTGTTGCCAGGCAATAAAATTAAAATTTTTTAATTTTAATGTAATATAATATTTTTCATTTAATACGGCAATAAAAAGGCAGGTAAGACACAAACACACAATTCACGTTATTTCTGGCCTCACTCATGTTTATTTTCTTACGTTTGCACGCTTTTTAAATGGAAAGTGCCGAAACCCACACCAACATAACGCGTGCTAGCCGAAAAAATGGACATCAATTTGCTTACTGGCGAAGCTAGTAGTTAATGAATGGGTAGGCAAAAATCTTATCTTAAATTTTTTTTAAGGAATCACTAAAAGGACGGTGGGTCAAATCGGACGCTGAGGTAGAGTTGCTGTAACCGAATGGTTCCACAAACAGCCGTAAGAATTTTACTAGCAGGGAATCTACAGGTTAGCGCAACAGTGGAACTCATGTCTTAATGTTATTGGAGACTTCTTTTAAAATCGTTGAATAAAAAATGCTTTACAGCTCTATACGTGTGTCTATTGAACAATCCTTGTATTAGTCATACACAATAATACAACTGATTGAACTTCAAATTTTTAAACTTGGTTAGTTTCTACATATATGTTTAATGTTACAAATAATTCAAATAACAATCTTGATCATCTGTTAGTTCAGCGGAATAACAGTGACACTTTTAATAACCGCATAAAATAAACACTTAGAAACAACACAGGCGCTTTAACTTAACTGTTTGGACCACAGAAGTGAGGCATGCCTCAACGCTCTGTGTGTACAGCGCGGGACAATCCCCCCTCCCTACACTTCCCTATCACACCACTACATTGCTTACATACGATGTATACAAAAAACGCTGAGGCAAGTTCAGGTTGCCTCATTCGCTTTAAACGAGCTATGCCGAATCCCACCTGTCACCATCTAGCGGTCGCTCAATAAAGCACGTTTCGGTTTAATAAATTTGACAGTCGCAGTAACAATGTATAATCTTTACGTTATGTAGTTCATACGTATTTATAATTTGTATTCTACAGAATTTTTTAGGGTAGGCATTGCCTCAATTGTCTCCATGTAACTTCGCCACTGATATATATGTGTACAACGTTATCGGCAACAAAGAAGTAGTTTTTGTTAAAATTCCTTCCCGGGATATTTGACCGTAGTCCAATGTTTTCTACAAAACCAGACGTTTCGGCAATGCCATCGACTTCCATCATCAGTGAAAATCGAGTGCGATAACGTGAGGTGGTATACGTTAGTGACCACAGTACTGTGGTTAAGGCTGAAGCAGTAAGTAGAAAGAAGTAGTTTCTATGGTAATATTTCATTTCGAAAATGATTTTAAATATAAATCTTAGAATATGGAAGTCATGTATGGTTCTCCATACCGATATTTACTTCCATGTTCCTTAAGGAAATGGAAGTATGGTGATGGCAAAAAAAATCGTGTTCGAGATTATTGCGGATTCTGATTGTACTGCATTCAAAACATGAAAAATAATCGTTTTTCGAAAAGTGTGTGTGTGTGTGTGTGTGTGTGTGTGTGTGTGTGTGTCTGTAGATTTTTTTCTATGGCAAACGATAACAGCCGCAAATTCAAAAAGAATCAAATAATTTTTTGTATACAGCCCTGATTTGTAGAGTACTAGCGACCTATTGTTTTTGGTGAAGATCGGTTGAGGGAAAGGGGTAGTTTACCAGCAATGGTTTTTTTTTATCAAGGGTAATTTTGTTTGTTATGGCAAACGATAACAGCCGCAAATTCAAACAGAATCAAATAATATTTCGCATACAGCCCTGAATTGTAGAGTTCTCAAGATCTCTTGATTTTGGTAAAGATCGGTTACGGGGAAGGGGTAGTTTACCTGCAACGTTTTATGTTTTAACAAGGGTATTTCTTATGGCAAACGATAACAGCCGCAAATTCAAACATTATCAAATAATGTTTTGCATACTGCACTGAATTGTAGAGTTCTCAAGACCTTTCGTTTTTGGTGAAGATCGGTTAAGGAAAAGGGGTAGTTTACCAGCAACGTTTTATGTTTTAAAAGGGTATTTTCTATGGCAAACGATAAGAGCCGCAAATTCAAACAGGATCAAATACGTTTTTGCATACTGCCCTGTTTTGTTGAGTACTAAAGACCTATTGTTTTTGGTGAAGATCGGTTAAGGGAAAGGGGTAGTTTACCAGACACTTTTTTTGTCTTATTAAGGGTAGTTTGTACGGCAAACGATAACAGCCGCAAATTCAAACAAAATCATATAAGATTTTGCATACAGCCCTGAAATGTAGAGTTCTCAAGACCTGTTGGTTTTGGTGAAGATCGATTAAGGGAATAGGGTTGTTTACCAGCAACATTTTATGTTTTATCAATCGTAATTTTGTTTGACGAACGATAACTGCCATACATTAAAACAGAATCAATTACTCTTCTGCATACCTTTGTGAATTATACAGAACTCAAGGTCTGTTGATTTTGTTAAAGATCGGTTAAGGGAAAGGGGTAGTTTACCAGCAACGTTTTATGTTTTAACCAGGCTATTTTTTCTATGACGAACGATAACTGCAGTAAATTCAAAGAGAATCAACTAATGTTTTGTATACAGCCCTGAATTGTAGAGTTCTTAAGACCTGTCGTTCTTGGAGAAGATTGGTTAATGGAATAGGGTAGTTTACCAGCAACGTTTTATGTTTTATCAAGGGTGTTTTATATGGCAAACGATAACAGCCGCAAATTCAAACAGGATCAAATAATTGTTTCCATACAGGCCTGAATTGTAGAGTACTCAAGACCTATCGTTTTCGGTGAAGATCGGTTAAGGGTAAGGTGTAGTTTACCAGCAACGGTTTTTATCAAGGGTAATTTTTTTCTATAGTAAACGATAACAGCTGCAAATTCCAACAGAATCAAATGATGTTTTGCATACAGCCCTGTATTGTAGAGTTCTCAATACCTATTGGTGTTGGTGAAGATCGGTTAAGGGAAAGGGGTAGTTTACCAGCAACATTTTTTGTCTTATTAAGGGTAGTTTGTATGGCAAACGATAACAGCCGCAAATTCAAACAGAATCATATAATATTTTGCATACAGTCCTGAAATGTAGAGTTCCCAAGACCTCTTGGTTTTGGTGAAGATCGGTTAAGGGAATAGTGTTGTTTACCAGCAACATTTTATGTTTTAACAAGGGTAATTTTGTTTGACGAACGATAACTGCCATACATTAAAACAGAATCAATTACTCTTCTGCATACCTTTGTGAATTATACAGAACTCAAGGTGTGTTGATTTTGTTAAAGATCGGTTAAGGGAAAGGGGTAGTTTACCAGCAACGTTTTATGTTTTAACAAAGGTATTTTTTCTATGACGAACGATAACTGCCGTAAATTCAAAGAGAATCAACTAATGTTTTGTATACAGCCCTGAATTGTAGAGTTTTCAAGACCTATCGTTTTTGGAGAAGATTGGTTAATGGAATAGGGTAGTTTACCAGCAACTTTTTATGTTTTATCAAGGGTGTTTTATATGGTAAACGATAACAGCCGCAAATTCAAACAGGATCAAATAATTGTTTCCATACAGGCCTGAATTGTAGAGTACTCAAGACCTATCGTTTTTGGTGAAGATCGGTTAAGGGTAAGGTGTAGTTTACCTGCAACGGTTTTTTATCAAGGGTAATTTTACTTCCATATTCCTTAAGGAATGGAAGTATGGTGATGGCAAAAAAAATCGTGTTCGAGATTATTGCAGATTCTGATTGTACTACACTCAAAACATGAAAAAAAGTCGTTTTCCGAAAAGTGTCTGTGTGTCTGTCTGACTGTCTGTCTGTCTGTCTGTCTGTGTGTCTGTCTGACTGTAGATTTTTTTTCTATGGCAAACGATAACTGCCGCAAATTCAAACAGAATCAAATAATTTTTTGCATGCAGTCCTGATTTGCAGAGTACTCGCGACCTATTGTTTTTGGTGAAGATCGGTTGAGGGAAAGGGGTAGTTTACCAGCAACGGTTTTTTTTTAGCAAGGGTAAATTTGTTTGTTTGGCAAACGATAACAGCCGCAAATTCAAACAGAATCAAATAATGTTTCGCATACAGCCCTGAATTGTAGAGTTCTCAAGATCTGCTGATATTGGTGAAGATCGGTTAAGGGAAAGGGGTAGTTTACCAGTAACGTTTTATGTTTTAACAAGGGTATTTCCTATGGCAAACGATAACAGCCGCAAATTCAAACAGAATCAAAAGATTATTTGCATACAGCCCTAAATTGTAGAGTTCTCAAGACCTATTGTTTTTGGTGAAGTTCGGTTGAGGGAAAGGGGTAGTTTACCAGCCACGTTTTTTGTTTTATCAAGGGTATTTTCTATGGCAAACGATAACAGCCGCAAATGCAAACAGAATCAAATACTGTTTTGTATACAGCCCTGATTTGTAGAGTACTCAAGACCTATTGTTTTTGGTGAAGATCGGTTAAGGGAAAGGGGTAGTTTACCAGTAACGTTTTATGTTTTAACAAGGGTATTTAATATGGCAAACGATAACAGCCGCAAATTCAAACAGAATCAAAAGGTTATTTGCATACAGCCCTAAATTGTAGAGTTCTCAAGACCTACTGTGTCTGGTGAAGATCGGTTGAGGGAAAGGGGTAGTTTACCAGCAAAGTTTTTTTAACAAGGGTATTTTCTATTGCAAACGATAACAGCCGCAAATTCAAACGGAATCAAATAATATTTTGCATACAGCCCTGATTTGTAGAGTACTCAAGACCTGTTGTTTTTGGTGAAGATCGGTTAAGGGGAAGGGGTAGTTTACCAGCAACGTTTTTTTATCAAGCGTATTTTCTATGGCAAACGATAACAGCCGCAAATTCAAACAGAATCAAATAATTTTTTGCATACGTCCCTGAATTGTAGAGGTCTCAATGACTTTCGATTTTGGTGAAGATCGGTTAAGGGGAAGGGGTAGTTTACCTGCAACCTTTTACGTTTTAACAAGAGTAAAGTACTTGAAAATTTATTTAATTTTTTTGAAACAATGGTAATTGTTAAAAATAAAATAATTTTGTTGCCAGGCAATAAAATTATGATTTTTTCATTTTAATGTAATATAATATTTTTCATTTAATACAGCAATAAAAAGGCAGGTAAGACACAGCCTGGCTGTTTGGCTGAAAATGATTTTAAATATAAATCTTAGAATATGGAAGTCATGTATGGTTCTCCATACCGATATTTTCTATGACGAACGATAACTGCCGTAAATTCAAAGAGAATCAACTAATGTTTTGTATACAGCCCTGAAATGTAGATTTCCCAAGACCTGTTGGTTTTGGTGAAGATCGGATAAGGGAATAGGGTTGTTTACCAGCAACATTTTATGTTTTATCAAGGGTAATTTTGTTTGACGAACGATAACTGCCATACGTTAAAACAGAATCAATTACTCTTCTGCATACCTTTGTGAATTATACAGAACTCAAGGTGTGTTGATTTTGTTAAAGATCGGTTAAGGGAAAGGGGTAGTTTACCAGCAACGTTTTATGTTTTAACAAAGGTATTTTTTCTATGACGAACGATAACTGCCGTAAATTCAAAGAGAATCAACTAATGTTTTGTATACAGCCCTGAATTGTAGAGTTTTCAAGACCTATCGTTTTTGGAGAAGATTGGTTAATGGAATAGGGTAGTTTACCAGCAACTTTTTATGTTTTATCAAGGGTGTTTTATATGGTAAACGATAACAGCCGCAAATTCAAACAGGATCAAATAATTGTTTCCATACAGGCCTGAATTGTAGAGTACTCAAGACCTATCGTTTTTGGTGAAGATCGGTTAAGGGTAAGGTGTAGTTTACCTGCAACGGTTTTTTATCAAGGGTAATTTTACTTCCATATTCCTTAAGGAATGGAAGTATGGTGATGGCAAAAAAAATCGTGTTCGAGATTATTGCAGATTCTGATTGTACTACACTCAAAACATGAAAAAAAGTCGTTTTCCGAAAAGTGTCTGTGTGTCTGTCTGACTGTCTGTCTGTCTGTCTGTCTGTGTGTCTGTCTGACTGTAGATTTTTTTTCTATGGCAAACGATAACTGCCGCAAATTCAAACAGAATCAAATAATTTTTTGCATGCAGTCCTGATTTGCAGAGTACTCGCGACCTATTGTTTTTGGTGAAGATCGGTTGAGGGAAAGGGGTAGTTTACCAGCAACGGTTTTTTTTTAGCAAGGGTAAATTTGTTTGTTTGGCAAACGATAACAGCCGCAAATTCAAACAGAATCAAATAATGTTTCGCATACAGCCCTGAATTGTAGAGTTCTCAAGATCTGCTGATATTGGTGAAGATCGGTTAAGGGAAAGGGGTAGTTTACCAGTAACGTTTTATGTTTTAACAAGGGTATTTCCTATGGCAAACGATAACAGCCGCAAATTCAAACAGAATCAAAAGATTATTTGCATACAGCCCTAAATTGTAGAGTTCTCAAGACCTATTGTTTTTGGTGAAGTTCGGTTGAGGGAAAGGGGTAGTTTACCAGCCACGTTTTTTGTTTTATCAAGGGTATTTTCTATGGCAAACGATAACAGCCGCAAATGCAAACAGAATCAAATACTGTTTTGTATACAGCCCTGATTTGTAGAGTACTCAAGACCTATTGTTTTTGGTGAAGATCGGTTAAGGGAAAGGGGTAGTTTACCAGTAACGTTTTATGTTTTAACAAGGGTATTTAATATGGCAAACGATAACAGCCGCAAATTCAAACAGAATCAAAAGGTTATTTGCATACAGCCCTAAATTGTAGAGTTCTCAAGACCTACTGTGTCTGGTGAAGATCGGTTGAGGGAAAGGGGTAGTTTACCAGCAAAGTTTTTTTAACAAGGGTATTTTCTATTGCAAACGATAACAGCCGCAAATTCAAACGGAATCAAATAATATTTTGCATACAGCCCTGATTTGTAGAGTACTCAAGACCTGTTGTTTTTGGTGAAGATCGGTTAAGGGGAAGGGGTAGTTTACCAGCAACGTTTTTTTATCAAGCGTATTTTCTATGGCAAACGATAACAGCCGCAAATTCAAACAGAATCAAATAATTTTTTGCATACGTCCCTGAATTGTAGAGGTCTCAATGACTTTCGATTTTGGTGAAGATCGGTTAAGGGGAAGGGGTAGTTTACCTGCAACCTTTTACGTTTTAACAAGAGTAAAGTACTTGAAAATTTATTTAATTTTTTTGAAACAATGGTAATTGTTAAAAATAAAATAATTTTGTTGCCAGGCAATAAAATTATGATTTTTTCATTTTAATGTAATATAATATTTTTCATTTAATACAGCAATAAAAAGGCAGGTAAGACACAGCCTGGCTGTTTGGCTGAAAATGATTTTAAATATAAATCTTAGAATATGGAAGTCATGTATGGTTCTCCATACCGATATTTTCTATGACGAACGATAACTGCCGTAAATTCAAAGAGAATCAACTAATGTTTTGTATACAGCCCTGAATTGTAGAGTTCTCAAGACCTGTCGTTCTTGGAGAAGATTGGTTAATGGAATAGGGTAGTTTACCAGCAACGTTTTATGTTTTATCAAGGGTGTTTTATATGGCAAACGATAACAGCCGCAAATTCAAACAGGATCAAATAATTGTTTCCATACAGGCCTGAATTGTAGAGTACTCAAGACCTATCGTTTTTGGTGAAGATCGGTTAAGGGTAAGGTGTAGTTTACCAGCAACGGTTTTTATCAAGGGTAATTTTTTTCTATAGTAAACGATAACAGCTGCAAATTCCAACAGAATCAAATGATGTTTTGCATACAGCCCTGTATTGTAGAGTTCTCAATACCTATTGGTGTTGGTGAAGATCGGTTAAGGGAAAGGGGTAGTTTACCAGCAACATTTTTTGTCTTATTAAGGGTAGTTTGTATGGCAAACGATAACAGCCGCAAATTCAAACAGAATCATATAATATTTTGCATACAGTCCTGAAATGTAGAGTTCCCAAGACCTCTTGGTTTTGGTGAAGATCGGTTAAGGGAATAGTGTTGTTTACCAGCAACATTTTATGTTTTAACAAGGGTAATTTTGTTTGACGAACGATAACTGCCATACATTAAAACAGAATCAATTACTCTTCTGCATACCTTTGTGAATTATACAGAACTCAAGGTGTGTTGATTTTGTTAAAGATCGGTTAAGGGAAAGGGGTAGTTTACCAGCAACGTTTTATGTTTTAACAAGGGTATTTTTTCTATGACGAACGATAACTGCCGTAAATTCAAAGAGAATCAACTAATGTTTTGTATACAGCCCTGAATTGTAGAGTTTTCAAGACCTATCGTTTTTGGAGAAGATTGGTTAATGGAATAGGGTAGTTTACCAGCAACTTTTTATGTTTTATCAAGGGTGTTTTATATGGTAAACGATAACAGCCGCAAATTCAAACAGGATCAAATAATTGTTTCCATACAGGCCTGAATTGTAGAGTACTCAAGACCTATCGTTTTTGGTGAAGATCGGTTAAGGGTAAGGTGTAGTTTACCTGCAACGGTTTTTTATCAAGGGTAATTTTACTTCCATATTCCTTAAGGAAAGGAAGTATGGTGATGGCAAAAAAAATCGTGTTCGAGATTATTGCAGATTCTGATTGTACTACACTCAAAACATGAAAAAAAGTCGTTTTCCGAAAAGTGTCTGTGTGTCTGTCTGACTGTCTGTCTGTCTGTCTGTCTGTGTGTCTGTCTGTCTGTAGATTTTTTTTCTATGGCAAACGATAACTGCCGCAAATTCAAACAGAATCAAATAATTTTTTGCATGCAGTCCTGATTTTGCAGAGTACTCGCGACCTATTGTTTTTGGTGAAGATCGGTTGAGGGAAAGGGGTAGTTTACCAGCAACGGTTTTTTTTTAGCAAGGGTAAATTTGTTTGTTTGGCAAACGATAACAGCCGCAAATTCAAACAGAATCAAATAATGTTTCGCATACAGCCCTGAATTGTAGAGTTCTCAAGATCTGCTGATATTGGTGAAGATCGGTTAAGGGAAAGGGGTAGTTTACCTGTAACGTTTTATGTTTTAACAAGGGTATTTCCTATGGCAAACGATAACAGCCGCAAATTCAAACAGAATCAAAAGATTATTTGCATACAGCCCTAAATTGTAGAGTTCTCAAGACTTATTGTTTTTGGTGAAGTTCGGTTGAGGGAAAAGGGTAGTTTACCAGCCACGTTTTTTGTTTTATCAAGGGTATTTTCTATGGCAAACGATAACAGCCGCAAATGCAAACAGAATCAAATACTGTTTTGTATACAGCCCTGATTTGTAGAGTACTCAAGACCTATTGTTTTTGGTGAAGATCGGTTAAGGGAAAGGGGTAGTTTACCTGTAACGTTTTATGTTTTAACAAGGGTATTTAATATGGCAAACGATAACAGCCGCAAATTCAAACAGAATCAAAAGGTTATTTGCATACAGCCCTAAATTGTAGAGTTCTCAAGACCTACTGTGTCTGGTGAAGATCGGTTGAGGGAAAGGGGTAGTTTACCAGCAAAGTTTTTTTAACAAGGGTATTTTCTATTGCAAACGATAACAGCCGCAAATTCAAACGGAATCAAATAATATTTTGCATACAGCCCTGATTTGTAGAGTACTCAAGACCTATTGTTTTTGGTGAAGATCGGTTAAGGGGAAGGGGTAGTTTACCAGCAACGTTTTTTTATCAAGCGTATTTTCTATGGCAAACGATAACAGCCGCAAATTCAAACAGAATCAAATAATTTTTTGCATACGTCCCTGAATTGTAGAGGTCTCAATGACTTTCGATTTTGGTGAAGATCGGTTAAGGGGAAGGGGTAGTTTACCTGCAACCTTTTACGTTTTAACAAGAGTAAAGTACTTGAAAATTTATTTAATTTTTTTGAAACAATGGTAATTGTTAAAAATAAAATAATTTTGTTGCCAGGCAATAAAATTATGATTTTTTCATTTTAATGTAATATAATATTTTTCATTTAATACAGCAATAAAAAGGCAGGTAAGACACAGCCTGGCTGTTTGGCTGAAAATGATTTTAAATATAAATCTTAGAATATGGAAGTCATGTATGGTTCTCCATACCGATATTTTACTTCCATATTCCTTAAGGAATGGAAGTATGGTGATGGCAAAAAAAATCGTGTTCGAGATTATTGCAGATTCTGATTGTACTACACTCAAAACATGAAAAAAAGTCGTTTTCCGAAAAGTGTCTGTGTGTCTGTCTGACTGTCTGTCTGTCTGTCTGTCTGTCTGTCTGTCTGTGTGTCTGTCTGTCTGTAGATTTTTTTTCTATGGCAAACGATAACTGCCGCAAATTCAAACAGAATCAAATAATTTTTTGCATGCAGTCCTGATTTGCAGAGTACTCGCGACCTATTGTTTTTGGTGAAGATCGGTTGAGGGAAAGGGGTAGTTTACCAGCAACGGTTTTTTTTTAGCAAGGGTAAATTTGTTTGTTTGGCAAACGATAACAGCCGCAAATTCAAACAGAATCAAATAATGTTTCGCATACAGCCCTGAATTGTAGAGTTCTCAAGATCTGCTGATATTGGTGAAGATCGGTTAAGGGAAAGGGGTAGTTTACCTGTAACGTTTTATGTTTTAACAAGGGTATTTCCTATGGCAAACGATAACAGCCGCAAATTCATACAGAATCAAAAGATTATTTGCATACAGCCCTAAATTGTAGAGTTCTCAAGACCTATTGTTTTTGGTGAAGTTCGGTTGAGGGAAAGGGGTAGTTTACCAGCCACGTTTTTTGTTTTATCAAGGGTATTTTCTATGGCAAACGATAACAGCCGCAAATGCAAACAGAATCAAATACTGTTTTGTATACAGCCCTGATTTGTAGAGTACTCAAGACCTATTGTTTTTGGTGAAGATCGGTTAAGGGAAAGGGGTAGTTTACCAGTAACGTTTTATGTTTTAACAAGGGTATTTAATATGGCAAACGATAACAGCCGCAAATTCAAACAGAATCAAAAGGTTATTTGCATACAGCCCTAAATTGTAGAGTTCTCAAGACCTACTGTGTCTGGTGAAGATCGGTTGAGGGAAAGGGGTAGTTTACCAGCAAAGTTTTTTTAACAAGGGTATTTTCTATTGCAAACGATAACAGCCGCAAATTCAAACGGAATCAAATCATTTTTTGCATACAGCCCTGATTTGTAGAGTACTCGCGACCTATTGTTTTTGGTGAAGATCGGTTGAGGGGAAGGGGTAGTTTACCTGCAACGGTTTTTTTTATCAAGGGAAATTTTTTTTTTTGGCAAACGATAACAGCCGCAAATTCAAACAGAATCAAATAATGTTTCGCATACCGCCCTGAATTGTAGAGTTCTCAAGTTCTGTTGATTTCGGTGAAGATCGGTTAAGGGAAAGGGGTAGTTTACCTGTAACGTTTTATGTTTTAACAAGGGTATTTCCTATGGCAAACGATAACAGCCGCAAATTCAAACAGAATCAAACGATTATTTGCATGCAGCCCTAAATTGTAGAGTTCTCAAGACCTATTGTTTTTGGTGAAGATCGGTTGAGGGAAAGGGGTAGTTTACGTGCAACGTTTTTTTAACAAGGGTATTTTCTATGGCAAACGATAACAGCCGCAAATTCAAACAGAATCAAATAATGTTTTGCATACAGCCCTGATTTGTAGAGTACTCAAGACCTATTATTTTTGTTGAAGATCGGTTAAGGGGAAGGGGTAGTTTACCGGCAACGTTTTTTTATCAAGCGTATTTTCTATGGCAAACGATAACAGCCGCAAATTCAAACAGAATCAACTAATTATTTGCATACGTCCCTGAATTGTAGAGGTCTCAATGACTTTCGATTTTGGGGAAGATCGGTTAATGGGAAGGGGTAGTTTACCAGCAACCTTTTACGTTTTAACAAGAGTAAAGTACTTGAAAATTTATTTAAACTTTTTGAAACAACGGTAATTGTTAAAAATAAAATAATTTTGTTGCCAGGCAATAAAATTAAAATTTTTTAATTTTAATGTAATATAATATTTTTCATTTAATACGGCAATAAAAAGGCAGGTAAGACACAAACACACAATTCACGTTATTTCTGGCCTCACTCATGTTTATTTTCTTACGTTTGCACGCTTTTTAAATGGAAAGTGCCGAAACCCACACCAACATAACGCGTGCTAGCCGAAAAAATGGACATCAATTTGCTTACTGGCGAAGCTAGTAGTTAATGAATGGGTAGGCAAAAATCTTATCTTAAATTTTTTTTAAGGAATCACTAAAAGGACGGTGGGTCAAATCGGACGCTGAGGTAGAGTTGCTGTAACCGAATGGTTCCACAAACAGCCGTAAGAATTTTACTAGCAGGGAATCTACAGGTTAGCGCAACAGTGGAACTCATGTCTTAATGTTATTGGAGACTTCTTTTAAAATCGTTGAATAAAAAATGCTTTACAGCTCTATACGTGTGTCTATTGAACAATCCTTGTATTAGTCATACACAATAATACAACTGATTGAACTTCAAATTTTTAAACTTGGTTAGTTTCTACATATATGTTTAATGTTACAAATAATTCAAATAACAATCTTGATCATCTGTTAGTTCAGCGGAATAACAGTGACACTTTTAATAACCGCATAAAATAAACACTTAGAAACAACACAGGCGCTTTAACTTAACTGTTTGGACCACAGAAGTGAGGCATGCCTCAACGCTCTGTGTGTACAGCGCGGGACAATCCCCCCTCCCTACACTTCCCTATCACACCACTACATTGCTTACATACGATGTATACAAAAAACGCTGAGGCAAGTTCAGGTTGCCTCATTCGCTTTAAACGAGCTATGCCGAATCCCACCTGTCACCATCTAGCGGTCGCTCAATAAAGCACGTTTCGGTTTAATAAATTTGACAGTCGCAGTAACAATGTATAATCTTTACGTTATGTAGTTCATACGTATTTATAATTTGTATTCTACAGAATTTTTTAGGGTAGGCATTGCCTCAATTGTCTCCATGTAACTTCGCCACTGATATATATGTGTACAACGTTATCGGCAACAAAGAAGTAGTTTTTGTTAAAATTCCTTCCCGGGATATTTGACCGTAGTCCAATGTTTTCTACAAAACCAGACGTTTCGGCAATGCCATCGACTTCCATCATCAGTGAAAATCGAGTGCGATAACGTGAGGTGGTATACGTTAGTGACCACAGTACTGTGGTTAAGGCTGAAGCAGTAAGTAGAAAGAAGTAGTTTCTATGGTAATATTTCATTTCGAAAATGATTTTAAATATAAATCTTAGAATATGGAAGTCATGTATGGTTCTCCATACCGATATTTACTTCCATGTTCCTTAAGGAAATGGAAGTATGGTGATGGCAAAAAAAATCGTGTTCGAGATTATTGCGGATTCTGATTGTACTGCATTCAAAACATGAAAAATAATCGTTTTTCGAAAAGTGTGTGTGTGTGTGTGTGTGTGTGTGTGTGTGTGTGTGTCTGTAGATTTTTTTCTATGGCAAACGATAACAGCCGCAAATTCAAAAAGAATCAAATAATTTTTTGTATACAGCCCTGATTTGTAGAGTACTAGCGACCTATTGTTTTTGGTGAAGATCGGTTGAGGGAAAGGGGTAGTTTACCAGCAATGGTTTTTTTTTATCAAGGGTAATTTTGTTTGTTATGGCAAACGATAACAGCCGCAAATTCAAACAGAATCAAATAATATTTCGCATACAGCCCTGAATTGTAGAGTTCTCAAGATCTCTTGATTTTGGTAAAGATCGGTTACGGGGAAGGGGTAGTTTACCTGCAACGTTTTATGTTTTAACAAGGGTATTTCTTATGGCAAACGATAACAGCCGCAAATTCAAACATTATCAAATAATGTTTTGCATACTGCACTGAATTGTAGAGTTCTCAAGACCTTTCGTTTTTGGTGAAGATCGGTTAAGGAAAAGGGGTAGTTTACCAGCAACGTTTTATGTTTTAAAAGGGTATTTTCTATGGCAAACGATAAGAGCCGCAAATTCAAACAGGATCAAATACGTTTTTGCATACTGCCCTGTTTTGTTGAGTACTAAAGACCTATTGTTTTTGGTGAAGATCGGTTAAGGGAAAGGGGTAGTTTACCAGACACTTTTTTTGTCTTATTAAGGGTAGTTTGTACGGCAAACGATAACAGCCGCAAATTCAAACAAAATCATATAAGATTTTGCATACAGCCCTGAAATGTAGAGTTCTCAAGACCTGTTGGTTTTGGTGAAGATCGATTAAGGGAATAGGGTTGTTTACCAGCAACATTTTATGTTTTATCAATCGTAATTTTGTTTGACGAACGATAACTGCCATACATTAAAACAGAATCAATTACTCTTCTGCATACCTTTGTGAATTATACAGAACTCAAGGTCTGTTGATTTTGTTAAAGATCGGTTAAGGGAAAGGGGTAGTTTACCAGCAACGTTTTATGTTTTAACCAGGCTATTTTTTCTATGACGAACGATAACTGCAGTAAATTCAAAGAGAATCAACTAATGTTTTGTATACAGCCCTGAATTGTAGAGTTCTTAAGACCTGTCGTTCTTGGAGAAGATTGGTTAATGGAATAGGGTAGTTTACCAGCAACGTTTTATGTTTTATCAAGGGTGTTTTATATGGCAAACGATAACAGCCGCAAATTCAAACAGGATCAAATAATTGTTTCCATACAGGCCTGAATTGTAGAGTACTCAAGACCTATCGTTTTCGGTGAAGATCGGTTAAGGGTAAGGTGTAGTTTACCAGCAACGGTTTTTATCAAGGGTAATTTTTTTCTATAGTAAACGATAACAGCTGCAAATTCCAACAGAATCAAATGATGTTTTGCATACAGCCCTGTATTGTAGAGTTCTCAATACCTATTGGTGTTGGTGAAGATCGGTTAAGGGAAAGGGGTAGTTTACCAGCAACATTTTTTGTCTTATTAAGGGTAGTTTGTATGGCAAACGATAACAGCCGCAAATTCAAACAGAATCATATAATATTTTGCATACAGTCCTGAAATGTAGAGTTCCCAAGACCTCTTGGTTTTGGTGAAGATCGGTTAAGGGAATAGTGTTGTTTACCAGCAACATTTTATGTTTTAACAAGGGTAATTTTGTTTGACGAACGATAACTGCCATACATTAAAACAGAATCAATTACTCTTCTGCATACCTTTGTGAATTATACAGAACTCAAGGTGTGTTGATTTTGTTAAAGATCGGTTAAGGGAAAGGGGTAGTTTACCAGCAACGTTTTATGTTTTAACAAAGGTATTTTTTCTATGACGAACGATAACTGCCGTAAATTCAAAGAGAATCAACTAATGTTTTGTATACAGCCCTGAATTGTAGAGTTTTCAAGACCTATCGTTTTTGGAGAAGATTGGTTAATGGAATAGGGTAGTTTACCAGCAACTTTTTATGTTTTATCAAGGGTGTTTTATATGGTAAACGATAACAGCCGCAAATTCAAACAGGATCAAATAATTGTTTCCATACAGGCCTGAATTGTAGAGTACTCAAGACCTATCGTTTTTGGTGAAGATCGGTTAAGGGTAAGGTGTAGTTTACCTGCAACGGTTTTTTATCAAGGGTAATTTTACTTCCATATTCCTTAAGGAATGGAAGTATGGTGATGGCAAAAAAAATCGTGTTCGAGATTATTGCAGATTCTGATTGTACTACACTCAAAACATGAAAAAAAGTCGTTTTCCGAAAAGTGTCTGTGTGTCTGTCTGACTGTCTGTCTGTCTGTCTGTCTGTGTGTCTGTCTGACTGTAGATTTTTTTTCTATGGCAAACGATAACTGCCGCAAATTCAAACAGAATCAAATAATTTTTTGCATGCAGTCCTGATTTGCAGAGTACTCGCGACCTATTGTTTTTGGTGAAGATCGGTTGAGGGAAAGGGGTAGTTTACCAGCAACGGTTTTTTTTTAGCAAGGGTAAATTTGTTTGTTTGGCAAACGATAACAGCCGCAAATTCAAACAGAATCAAATAATGTTTCGCATACAGCCCTGAATTGTAGAGTTCTCAAGATCTGCTGATATTGGTGAAGATCGGTTAAGGGAAAGGGGTAGTTTACCAGTAACGTTTTATGTTTTAACAAGGGTATTTCCTATGGCAAACGATAACAGCCGCAAATTCAAACAGAATCAAAAGATTATTTGCATACAGCCCTAAATTGTAGAGTTCTCAAGACCTATTGTTTTTGGTGAAGTTCGGTTGAGGGAAAGGGGTAGTTTACCAGCCACGTTTTTTGTTTTATCAAGGGTATTTTCTATGGCAAACGATAACAGCCGCAAATGCAAACAGAATCAAATACTGTTTTGTATACAGCCCTGATTTGTAGAGTACTCAAGACCTATTGTTTTTGGTGAAGATCGGTTAAGGGAAAGGGGTAGTTTACCAGTAACGTTTTATGTTTTAACAAGGGTATTTAATATGGCAAACGATAACAGCCGCAAATTCAAACAGAATCAAAAGGTTATTTGCATACAGCCCTAAATTGTAGAGTTCTCAAGACCTACTGTGTCTGGTGAAGATCGGTTGAGGGAAAGGGGTAGTTTACCAGCAAAGTTTTTTTAACAAGGGTATTTTCTATTGCAAACGATAACAGCCGCAAATTCAAACGGAATCAAATAATATTTTGCATACAGCCCTGATTTGTAGAGTACTCAAGACCTGTTGTTTTTGGTGAAGATCGGTTAAGGGGAAGGGGTAGTTTACCAGCAACGTTTTTTTATCAAGCGTATTTTCTATGGCAAACGATAACAGCCGCAAATTCAAACAGAATCAAATAATTTTTTGCATACGTCCCTGAATTGTAGAGGTCTCAATGACTTTCGATTTTGGTGAAGATCGGTTAAGGGGAAGGGGTAGTTTACCTGCAACCTTTTACGTTTTAACAAGAGTAAAGTACTTGAAAATTTATTTAATTTTTTTGAAACAATGGTAATTGTTAAAAATAAAATAATTTTGTTGCCAGGCAATAAAATTATGATTTTTTCATTTTAATGTAATATAATATTTTTCATTTAATACAGCAATAAAAAGGCAGGTAAGACACAGCCTGGCTGTTTGGCTGAAAATGATTTTAAATATAAATCTTAGAATATGGAAGTCATGTATGGTTCTCCATACCGATATTTTCTATGACGAACGATAACTGCCGTAAATTCAAAGAGAATCAACTAATGTTTTGTATACAGCCCTGAATTGTAGAGTTCTCAAGACCTGTCGTTCTTGGAGAAGATTGGTTAATGGAATAGGGTAGTTTACCAGCAACGTTTTATGTTTTATCAAGGGTGTTTTATATGGCAAACGATAACAGCCGCAAATTCAAACAGGATCAAATAATTGTTTCCATACAGGCCTGAATTGTAGAGTACTCAAGACCTATCGTTTTTGGTGAAGATCGGTTAAGGGTAAGGTGTAGTTTACCAGCAACGGTTTTTATCAAGGGTAATTTTTTTCTATAGTAAACGATAACAGCTGCAAATTCCAACAGAATCAAATGATGTTTTGCATACAGCCCTGTATTGTAGAGTTCTCAATACCTATTGGTGTTGGTGAAGATCGGTTAAGGGAAAGGGGTAGTTTACCAGCAACATTTTTTGTCTTATTAAGGGTAGTTTGTATGGCAAACGATAACAGCCGCAAATTCAAACAGAATCATATAATATTTTGCATACAGTCCTGAAATGTAGAGTTCCCAAGACCTCTTGGTTTTGGTGAAGATCGGTTAAGGGAATAGTGTTGTTTACCAGCAACATTTTATGTTTTAACAAGGGTAATTTTGTTTGACGAACGATAACTGCCATACATTAAAACAGAATCAATTACTCTTCTGCATACCTTTGTGAATTATACAGAACTCAAGGTGTGTTGATTTTGTTAAAGATCGGTTAAGGGAAAGGGGTAGTTTACCAGCAACGTTTTATGTTTTAACAAGGGTATTTTTTCTATGACGAACGATAACTGCCGTAAATTCAAAGAGAATCAACTAATGTTTTGTATACAGCCCTGAATTGTAGAGTTTTCAAGACCTATCGTTTTTGGAGAAGATTGGTTAATGGAATAGGGTAGTTTACCAGCAACTTTTTATGTTTTATCAAGGGTGTTTTATATGGTAAACGATAACAGCCGCAAATTCAAACAGGATCAAATAATTGTTTCCATACAGGCCTGAATTGTAGAGTACTCAAGACCTATCGTTTTTGGTGAAGATCGGTTAAGGGTAAGGTGTAGTTTACCTGCAACGGTTTTTTATCAAGGGTAATTTTACTTCCATATTCCTTAAGGAAAGGAAGTATGGTGATGGCAAAAAAAATCGTGTTCGAGATTATTGCAGATTCTGATTGTACTACACTCAAAACATGAAAAAAAGTCGTTTTCCGAAAAGTGTCTGTGTGTCTGTCTGACTGTCTGTCTGTCTGTCTGTCTGTGTGTCTGTCTGTCTGTAGATTTTTTTTCTATGGCAAACGATAACTGCCGCAAATTCAAACAGAATCAAATAATTTTTTGCATGCAGTCCTGATTTTGCAGAGTACTCGCGACCTATTGTTTTTGGTGAAGATCGGTTGAGGGAAAGGGGTAGTTTACCAGCAACGGTTTTTTTTTAGCAAGGGTAAATTTGTTTGTTTGGCAAACGATAACAGCCGCAAATTCAAACAGAATCAAATAATGTTTCGCATACAGCCCTGAATTGTAGAGTTCTCAAGATCTGCTGATATTGGTGAAGATCGGTTAAGGGAAAGGGGTAGTTTACCTGTAACGTTTTATGTTTTAACAAGGGTATTTCCTATGGCAAACGATAACAGCCGCAAATTCAAACAGAATCAAAAGATTATTTGCATACAGCCCTAAATTGTAGAGTTCTCAAGACTTATTGTTTTTGGTGAAGTTCGGTTGAGGGAAAAGGGTAGTTTACCAGCCACGTTTTTTGTTTTATCAAGGGTATTTTCTATGGCAAACGATAACAGCCGCAAATGCAAACAGAATCAAATACTGTTTTGTATACAGCCCTGATTTGTAGAGTACTCAAGACCTATTGTTTTTGGTGAAGATCGGTTAAGGGAAAGGGGTAGTTTACCTGTAACGTTTTATGTTTTAACAAGGGTATTTAATATGGCAAACGATAACAGCCGCAAATTCAAACAGAATCAAAAGGTTATTTGCATACAGCCCTAAATTGTAGAGTTCTCAAGACCTACTGTGTCTGGTGAAGATCGGTTGAGGGAAAGGGGTAGTTTACCAGCAAAGTTTTTTTAACAAGGGTATTTTCTATTGCAAACGATAACAGCCGCAAATTCAAACGGAATCAAATAATATTTTGCATACAGCCCTGATTTGTAGAGTACTCAAGACCTATTGTTTTTGGTGAAGATCGGTTAAGGGGAAGGGGTAGTTTACCAGCAACGTTTTTTTATCAAGCGTATTTTCTATGGCAAACGATAACAGCCGCAAATTCAAACAGAATCAAATAATTTTTTGCATACGTCCCTGAATTGTAGAGGTCTCAATGACTTTCGATTTTGGTGAAGATCGGTTAAGGGGAAGGGGTAGTTTACCTGCAACCTTTTACGTTTTAACAAGAGTAAAGTACTTGAAAATTTATTTAATTTTTTTGAAACAATGGTAATTGTTAAAAATAAAATAATTTTGTTGCCAGGCAATAAAATTATGATTTTTTCATTTTAATGTAATATAATATTTTTCATTTAATACAGCAATAAAAAGGCAGGTAAGACACAGCCTGGCTGTTTGGCTGAAAATGATTTTAAATATAAATCTTAGAATATGGAAGTCATGTATGGTTCTCCATACCGATATTTTACTTCCATATTCCTTAAGGAATGGAAGTATGGTGATGGCAAAAAAAATCGTGTTCGAGATTATTGCAGATTCTGATTGTACTACACTCAAAACATGAAAAAAAGTCGTTTTCCGAAAAGTGTCTGTGTGTCTGTCTGACTGTCTGTCTGTCTGTCTGTCTGTCTGTCTGTCTGTGTGTCTGTCTGTCTGTAGATTTTTTTTCTATGGCAAACGATAACTGCCGCAAATTCAAACAGAATCAAATAATTTTTTGCATGCAGTCCTGATTTGCAGAGTACTCGCGACCTATTGTTTTTGGTGAAGATCGGTTGAGGGAAAGGGGTAGTTTACCAGCAACGGTTTTTTTTTAGCAAGGGTAAATTTGTTTGTTTGGCAAACGATAACAGCCGCAAATTCAAACAGAATCAAATAATGTTTCGCATACAGCCCTGAATTGTAGAGTTCTCAAGATCTGCTGATATTGGTGAAGATCGGTTAAGGGAAAGGGGTAGTTTACCTGTAACGTTTTATGTTTTAACAAGGGTATTTCCTATGGCAAACGATAACAGCCGCAAATTCATACAGAATCAAAAGATTATTTGCATACAGCCCTAAATTGTAGAGTTCTCAAGACCTATTGTTTTTGGTGAAGTTCGGTTGAGGGAAAGGGGTAGTTTACCAGCCACGTTTTTTGTTTTATCAAGGGTATTTTCTATGGCAAACGATAACAGCCGCAAATGCAAACAGAATCAAATACTGTTTTGTATACAGCCCTGATTTGTAGAGTACTCAAGACCTATTGTTTTTGGTGAAGATCGGTTAAGGGAAAGGGGTAGTTTACCAGTAACGTTTTATGTTTTAACAAGGGTATTTAATATGGCAAACGATAACAGCCGCAAATTCAAACAGAATCAAAAGGTTATTTGCATACAGCCCTAAATTGTAGAGTTCTCAAGACCTACTGTGTCTGGTGAAGATCGGTTGAGGGAAAGGGGTAGTTTACCAGCAAAGTTTTTTTAACAAGGGTATTTTCTATTGCAAACGATAACAGCCGCAAATTCAAACGGAATCAAATAATATTTTGCATACAGCCCTGATTTGTAGAGTACTCAAGACCTATTGTTTTTGGTGAAGATCGGTTAAGGGGAAGGGGTAGTTTACCAGCAACGTTTTTTTATCAAGCGTATTTTCTATGGCAAACGATAACAGCCGCAAATTCAAACAGAATCAAATAATTTTTTGCATACGTCCCTGAATTGTAGAGGTCTCAATGACTTTCGATTTTGGTGAAGATCGGTTAAGGGGAAGGGGTAGTTTACCTGCAACCTTTTACGTTTTAACAAGAGTAAAGTACTTGAAAATTTATTTAATTTTTTTGAAACAATGGTAATTGTTAAAAATAAAATAATTTTGTTGCCAGCCAATAAAATTATGATTTTTTCATTTTAATGTAATATAATATTTTTCATTTAATACAGCAATAAAAAGGCAGGTAAGACACAGCCTGGCTGTTTGGCTGAAAATGATTTTAAATATAAATCTTAGAATATGGAAGTCATGTATGGTTCTCCATACCGATATTTTACTTCCATATTCCTTAAGGAATGGAAGTATGGTGATGGCAAAAAAAATCGTGTTCGAGATTATTGCAGATTCTGATTCTACTACACTCAAAACATGAAAAAAAGTCGTTTTCCGAAAGTGTCTGTTTGTCTGTCTGTCTGTCTGTCTGTCTGTCTGTCTGTCTGTCTGTCTGTCTGTCTGTCTGTCTGTCTGTCTGTCTGTCTGTAGATTTTTTTTCTATGGCAAACGATAACTGCCGCAAATTCAAACAGAATCAAATAATTTTTTGCATGCAGCCCTGATTTGCAGAGTACTCGCGACCTATTGTTTTTGGTGAAGATCGGTTGAGGGAAAGGGGTAGTTTACCAGCAACGGTTTTTTTTAGCAAGGGTAATTTTGTTTGTTTGGCAAACGATAACAGCCGCAAATTCAAACAGAATCAAACAATGTTTCGCATACAGCCATGAATTGTAGAGTTCTCAAGATCTGTTGATTTTGGTGAAGATCGGTTAAGGGAAAGGGGTAGTTTACCTGTAACGTTTTATGTTTTAACAAGGGTATTTCCTATGGCAAACGATAACAGCCGCAAATTCAAATAGAATCAAAAGATTATTTGCATACAGCCCTAAATTGTAGAGTTCTCAAGACTTATTGTTTTTGGTGAAGTTCGGTTGAGGGAAAGGGGTAGTTTACCTGCAACCTTTTTTTAACAAGGGTATTTTCTATGGCAAACGATAACAGCCGCAAATTCAAACAGACTCAAATAATCTTTTGCATACAGCCCTGATTTGTAGAGTACTCAAGACCTATTGTTTTTGGTGAAGATCGGTTAAGGGAAAGGGGTAGTTTACCTGTAACGTTTTATGTTTTAACCAGGGTATTTCGTATGGCAAACGATAACAGCCGCAAATTCAAACAGAATCAAAAGATTATTTGCATACAACCCTAAATTGTAGCGTTCTCAAGACCTATTGTTTTTGGTGAAGATCGGTTGAGGGAAAGGGGTAGTTTACCAGCAACGTTTTTTTAACAAGGGTATTTTCTATGGCAAACGATAACAGCCGCAAATTCAAACAGAATCAAATAATGTTTTGCATACAGCCCTGATTTGTAGAGTACTCAAGACCTATTGTTTTTGGTGAAGATCGGTTAAGGGGAAGGGGTAGTTTACCAGCAACGTTTTTTTATCAAGCGTATTTTTTATGGAAAACGATAACAGCCGCAAATTCAAACAGAATCAAACAATATTTTGCATACTTCCCTCAATTGTAGAGGTCTCAATGACTTTCGATTTTGGTGAAGATCGGTTAAGGGGAAGGGGTAGTTTACCTGCAACCTTTTACGTTTTATTTTCTATGGCAAACGATAACAGCCGCAAATTCAAACAGAATCAAATAATGTTTTGCATACAGCCCTGATTTGTAGAGTACTCAAGACCTATTGTTTTTGGTGAAGATCGGTTAAGGGGAAGGGGTAGTTTACCTGCAACGTTTTTTTATCAAGCGTATTTTCTATGGCAAACGATAACAGCCGCAAATTCAAACAGAATGAAATAATTTTTTGCATACGTCCCTGAATTGTAGAGGTCTCAATGACTTTCGATTTTGGTGAAGATCGGTTAAGGGGAAGGGGTAGTTTACCTGCAACCTTTTACGTTTTAACAAGAGTAAAGTACTTGAAAATTTATTTAAACTTTTTGAAACAATGGTAATTGTTAAAAATAAAATAATTTTGTTGCCAGGCAATAAAATTACAATTTTTTCATTTTAATGTAATATAATATTTTTCATTTAATACAGCAATAAAAAGGCAGGTAAGACACAGCCTGGCTGTTTGGCTGAAAATGATTTTAAATATAAATCTTAGAATATGGAAGTCATGTATGGTTCTCCATACCGATATTTTTCTATAGTAAACGATAACAGCTGCAAATTCCAACAGAATCAAATGATGTTTTGCATACAGCCCTGTATTGTAGAGTTCTCAATACCTATTGGTTTTGGTGAAGATCGGTTAAGGGAAAGGGGTAGTTTACCAGCAACATTTTATGTTTTAACCAGGGTAATTTTTTATATGACGAACGATAACTGCCGTAAATTCAAACAGAATCAACTAGGTTTTTGCATACCTTTTTGAAATAAAGAGAACTCAAGGTCTGTTGATTTTGTTGAAGGTCGGTTATGGGAAGCGGTAGTTTATCAGCAATTTTTTATGTTTTAAAAAGGGTAATTTTTTTATGACGAACAATAACTGCCGAAAATTCAATGAGAATCAAATAATTTTTTGCTCTCTTTCCTGAGTTGCAGAGTGCTCAAGGTCTATTGATTTTGGTGAAGATCGGTTAAGGGAAAGGGGTAGTTTACTTGCTATATTTTATGTTGTAACAAGAGAAATGTTTCCATGACGAACGATAACTGCCGCACATTCAAACAGAATCAAATAATTTTTGCATGCTTCCCTGAATTGTAGAGGACGGAAGGTCTATTGATTTTGGAGAAAATCGGTTAAGACAAAGGGGTAGTTTACCTGAAACATTTTATGATTTAACAAGAGTAAAGTACATAATTTTTATAAATAAAGTATCCTGATAAGAAGCTCATAGTAATCCACTGTAGAAACGTAGATGAAATATCTATAAATGAAGAGGTTAGGTGAACGGGGTGGGGGTAATTTTCTATTATTAAAAATTATAGTTGAAGGTGGAGGGGAGAATTTTTTATATGTGTACTACGTTATCGGCAACAAAGAAGTAGTTTTTTGTTAAAATTGCTTCCCGGGCTCTTTAGCCGTAGTCCAATTTTTTCTACAAAACCAGACTTTTCGGCAGTGCCATCGACTGCCATCATCGGTGAAAATCGAGTGCGAAAACGTGAGGTGGTATACGTTAGTGACCACAGTACTGTGGTTAATGCTGAAGCAGTAAGTAGAAAGACGTAGTTTCTATGGAACTATTTCATTTCAAATATGATTTTAAATATAAATCTTAGAACATGGAAGTCATGTATGGTTCTCCATACCGATATTTACTTCCATGTTCCTTAAGGAAATGGAAGTATGGTGATGACAAAAAAATCGTGTTCGAGATTATTGCAGATTCTGATTGTACTACACTCAAAACATGAAAAAAAGTCGTTTTTCGAAAAGTGTGTGTGTGTGTGTGTGTGTGTGTGTGTGTGTGTGTGTGTGTGTGTGTGTGTGTGTGTGTGTGTGTAGATTTTTTTCTATGGCAAACGATAACAGCCGCAATTTCAAACAGAATCAAATAATTTTTTGTATACAGCCCTGATTTGTAGAGTACTCGCGACCTATTGTTTTTGGTGAAGATCTGTTGAGGGAAAGGGGTAGTTTACCAGCAATGGTTTTTTTTTATCAAGGGTAATTTTGTTTGTTATGGCAAACGATAACAGCCGCAAATTCAAACAGAATCAAATAATATTTCGCATACAGCCCTGAATTGTAGAGTTCTCAAGATCTCTTGATTTTGGTAAAGATCGGTTATGGGGAAGGGGTGGTTTACCTGCAGCGTTTTATGTTTTAACAAGGGTATTTTTTATGGCAAACGATAACAGCCGCAAATTCAAACATTATCAAATAATGTTTTGCATACTGCACTGAATTGTAGAGTTCTCAATTTTTTTTGTTTTTGGTGAAGATCGGTTAAGGAAAAGGGGTAGTTTACCAGCACCGTTTTATGTTTTAAAAGGGTATTTTCTATGGCAAACGATAAGAGCCGCAAATTCAAACAGGATCAAATACGTTTTTGCATACTGCCCTGTTTTGTTGAGTACTAAAGACCTACTGTTTTTGGTGAAGATCTGTTAAGGGAAAGGGGTAGTTTACCAGACACATTTTTTGTCTTATTAAGGGTAGTTTGTACGGCAAACGATAACAGCCGCAAAAACAAACAGAATCATATAATATTTGCATACAGCCCTGAAATGTAGAGTTCTCAAGACCTGTTGGTTTTGGTGAAGATCGGTTAAGGGAATAGGGTTGTTTACCAGCAACATTTTATGTTTTATCAATCGTAATTTTGTTTGACGAACGATAACTGCCATACATTAAAACAGAATCAATTACTCTTCTGCATACCTTTGTGAATTATACAGAACTCAAGGTCTGTTGATTTTGTTAAAGATCGGTTAAGGGAAAGGGGTAGTTTACCAGCAATGTTTTATGTTTTAACAAGGGTATTTTTACTTCCATATTCCTTAAGCAATGGAAGTATGGTGATGGCAAAAAAAATCGTGTTCGAGATTATTGCAGATTCTGATTCTACTACACTCAAAACATGAAAAAAAGTCGTTTTCCGAAAAGCGTCTGTGTGTGTGTCTGTCTGTCTCTGTGTCTGTAGATTTTTTTTCTATGGCAAACGATAACAGCCGCAAATGCAAACAGAATCAAATAATGTTTCGCATACAGCCCTGAATCGTAAAGTTCTCAAGATCTGTTGATTTTGGTGAAGATCGGTTAAGGGAAAGGGGTAGTTTACCTGTAACGTTTTATGTTTTAACAAGGGTATTTTATATGGCAAACGATAACAGCCGCAAATTCAAACAGAATCAAAAGATTATTTGCATACAGCCCTAAATTGTAGAGTTCTCAAGACCTTTTGTTTTTGGTGAAGATCGGTTGAGGGAAAGGGGTAGTTTACCAGTAGCGTTTTTTTAACAAGGGTATTTTCTATGGCAAACGATAACAGCCGCAAATTCAAACAGAATCAAATGATGTTTTGCATACAGCCCTGATTTGTAGAGTACTCAAGACCTATTATTTTTGTTGAAGATCGGTTAAGGGGAAGGGGTAGTTTACCGGCAACGTTTTTTTATCAAGCGTATTTTCTATGGCAAACGATAACAGCCACAAATTCAAACAGAATCAACTAATTATTTGCATACGTCCCTGAATTGTAGAGGTCTCAATGACTTACGATTTTGGTGAAGATCGGTTAAGGGGAAGGGGTAGTTTACCAGCAACCTTTTACGTTTTAACAAGAGTAAAGTACTTGAAAATTTATTTAAACTTTTTGAAACAATGGTAATTGTTAAAAATAAACTAATTTTGTTGCCAGGCAATAAAATTATAATTTTTTCATTTTAATGTAATATAATATTTTTCTTTTAATACAGCAATAAAAAGGCAGGTAAGACACAGCCTGGCTGTTTGGCTGAAAATGATTTTAAATATAAACCTTAGAATATGGAAGTCATGTATGGTTCTCCATACCGATATTTTCTATGACGAACGATAACTGCCGTAAATTCAAAGAGAATCAACTAATGTTTTGTATACAGTCCTGAATTGTAGAGTTCTCAAGACCTGTCGTTCTTGGAGAAGATTGGTTAATGGAATAGGGTAGTTTACCAGCAACGTTTTATGTTTTATCAAGAGTGTTTTCTATGGCTAACGATAACAGCCGCAAATTCAAACAGGATCAAATAATTGTTTCCATACAGGCCTAAATTGTAGAGTACTCAAGACCTATCGTTTTTGGAGAAGATCGGTTAAGGGTAAGGTGTAGTTTACCAGCAACGGTTTTTTATCAAGGGTAATTTTTACTTCCATATTCCTTAAGGAATGGAAGTATGGTGATGGCAAAAAAAATCGTGTTCGAGATTATTGCAGATTCTGATTCTACTACACTCAAAACATGAAAAAAAGTCGTTTTCCGAAAAGTGTCTGTGTGTCTGTCTGTCTGTCTGTCTGTCTGTGTGTCTGTCTGTCTGTCTATCTGTAGATTTTTTTTCTATGGCAAACGATAACTGCCGCAAATTCAAACATAATCAAATAATTTCTTGCATGCAGCCCTGATTTGCAGAGTACTCGCGACCTATTGTTTTTGGTGAAGATCGGTTGAGGGAAAGGGGTAGTTTACCTGCAACGGTTTTTTTTTAGCAATGGTAATTTTGTTTGTTTGGCAAACGATAACAGCTGCGAATTAAAACAGAATCAAATAATGTTTCGCATACAGCCCTGAATTGTAGAGTTCTCAAGATCTTTTGATTTTGGTGAAGATCGGTTAAGGGAAAGGGGTAGTTTACCTGTAACGTTTTATGTTTTAACAAGGGTATTTCCTATGGCAAACGATAACAGCCGCAAATTCAAACAGAATCAAAAGATTATTTGCATACGTCCCTGAATTGTAGAGGTCTCAATGACTTTCGATTTTGGTGAAGATCGGTTAAGGGGAAGGGGTAGTTTACCTGCAACCTTTTACGTTTTAACAAGAGTAAAGTACTTGAAAATTTATTTAAACTTTTTGAAACAATGGTAATTGTTAAAAATAAAATAATTTTGTTGCCAGGCAATAAAATTATAATTTTTTCATTTTAATGTAATATAATATTTTTCATTTAATACAGCAATAAAAAGGCAGGTTAGATACAGCCTGGCTGTTTGGCTGAAAATGATTTTAAATATAAATTTTAGAATATGGAAGTCATGTATGGTTCTCCATACCGATATTTTTCTATAGTAAACGATAACAGCTGCAAATTCCAACAGAATCAAATGATGTTTTGCATACAGCCCTGTATTGTAGAGTTCTCAATACCTATTGGTGTTGGTGAAGATCGGTTAAGGGAAAGGGGTAGTTTACCAGCAACATTTTTTGTCTTATTAAGGGTAGTTTGTATGGCAAACGATAACAGCCGCAAATTCAATCAGAATCATATAATATTTTACATACAGCCCTGAAATGTAGATTTCCCAAGACCTGTTGGTTTTGGTGAAGATCGGTTAAGGGAATAGGGTTGTTTACCAGCAACATTTTATGTTTTATCAAGGGTAATTTTGTTTGACGAACGATAACTGCCATACGTTAAAACAGAATCAATTACTCTTCTGCATACCTTTGTGAATTATACAGAACTCAAGGTCTGTTGATTTTGTTAAAGATCGGTTAAGGGAAAGGGGTAGTTTACCAGCAACGTTTTATGTTTTAACAATGGTATTTTTTTTATGACGAACGATAACTGCCGTAAATTCAAAGAGAATCAACTAATGTTTTGTATACAGCCCTGAATTGTAGAGTTCTCAAGACCTACCGTTTTTGGAGAAGATTGGTTAATGGAATAGTGTAGTTTACCAGCAACGTTTTATGTTTTATCAAGGGTGTTTTATATGGTAAACGATAACAGCCGCAAATTCAAACAGGATCAAATAATTGTTTCCATACAGGCCTGAATTGTAGAGTACTCAAGACCTATCGTTTTTGGTGAAGATCGGTTAAGGGTAAGGTGTAGTTTACCTGCAACGGTTTTTTATCAAGGGTAATTTTTTTCTATAGTAAACGATAACAGCTGCAAATTCCTATAGAATCAAATGATGTTTTGCATACAGCCCTGTATTGTAGAGTTCTCAATACCTATTGGTGTTGGTGAAGATCGGTTAAGGGAAAGGGGTAGTTTACCAGCAACATTTTATGTTTTAACCAGGGTAATTTTTTATATGACGAACGATAACTGCCGTAAATTCAAACAGAATCAACTAGGTTTTTGCATACCTTTTTGAAATAAAGAGAGCTCAAGGTCTGTTGATTTTGTTGAAGGTCGGTTATGGGAAGGGGTAGTTTATCAGCAACGTTTTATGTTTTAAAGAGGGTAATTTTTTTATGACGAACGATAACTGCCGAAAATTCAATGAGAATCAAATAATTTTTTGCACTATTTCCTGAGTTGCAGAGTGCTCAAGGTCTATTGATTTTGGTGAAGATCGGTTAAGGGAAAAGGGTAGTTTACTTGCTATATTTTATGTTGTAACAAGAGAAATGTTTCCATGACGAACGATAACTGCCGCACATTCAAACAGAATCAAATAATTTTTGCATGCTTCCCTGAATTGTAGAGGACGGAAGGTCTATTGATTTTGGAGAAGATCGGTTAAGACAAAGGGGTAGTTTACCTGAAACTTTTTATGATTTAACAAGAGTAAAGTACATAATTTTTATAAATAAAGTATCCTGATAAGAAGCTCATAGTAATCCACTGTAGAAACGTAGATGAAATATCTATAAATGAAGAGGTTAGGTGAACGGGGTGGGGGTAATTTTCTATTATTAAAAATTATAGTTGAAGGTGGAGGGGAGAATTTTTTATATATGTACTACGTTATCGGCAACAAAGAAGTAGTTTTTTGTTAATATTGCTTCCCGGGCTCTTTAGCCGTAGTCCAATTTTTTCTACAAAACCAGACTTTTCGGCAGTGCCATCGACTGCCATCATCGGTGAAAATCGAGTGCGAAAACGTGAGGTGGTATACGTTAGTGACCACAGTACTGTGGTTAATGCTGAAGCAGTAAGTAGAAAGACGTAGTTTCTATGGAACTATTTCATTTCAAATATGATTTTAAATATAAATCTTAGAACATGGAAGTCATGTATGGTTCTCCATACCGATATTTACTTCCATGTTCCTTAAGGAAATGGAAGTATGGTCATGACAAAAAATCGTGTTCGAGATTATTGCAGATTCTGATTGTACTACACTCAAAACATGAAAAAAAGTCGTTTTTCGAAAAGTGTGTGTGTGTGTGTGTGTGTGTGTGTGTGTGTGTGTGTGTGTGTGTGTGTCTGTAGATTTTTTTCTATGGCAAACGATAACAGCCGCAAATTCAAACAGAATCAAATAATATTTCGCATACAGCCCTAAATTTTAGAGTTCTCAAGATCTCTTGATTTTGGTAAAGATCGGTTATGGGAAAGGGGTAGTTTACCAGCAACGTTTTATGTTTTAACAAGGGTATTTTTTATGGCAAACGATAACAGCCGCAAATTCAAACATTATCAAATAATGTTTTGCATACTGCACTGAATTGTAGAGTTCTCAAGACCTTTCGTTTTTGGTGAAGATCGGTTAAGGAAAAGGGGTAGTTTACCTGCAACGTTTTATGTTTTAAAAGGGTATTTTCTATGGCAAACGATAAGAGCCGCAAATTCAAACAGGATCAAACACGTTTTTGCATACTGCCCTGTTTTGTTGAGTACTAAAGACCTATTGTTTTTGGTGAAGATCGGTTAAGGGAAAGGGGTAGTTTACCAGACACTTTTTTTGTCTTATTAAGGGTAGTTTGTACGGCAAACGATAACAGCCGCAAATTCAAACAAAATCATATAATATTTTGCATACAGCCCTGAAATGTAGAGTTCTCAAGACCTGTTGGTTTTGGTGAAGATCGGTTAAGGGAATAGGGTTGTTTACCAGCAACATTTTATGTTTTATCAATCGTAATTTTGTTTGACGAACGATAACTGCCATACATTAAAACAGAATCAATTACTCTTCTGCATACCTTTGTGAATTATACAGAACTCAAGGTCTGTTGATTTTGTTAAAGATCGGTTAAGGGAAAGGGGTAGTTTACCAGCAACGTTTTATGTTTTATCAAGGGTGTTTTCTATGGCAAACGATAACAGCCGCAAATTCAAACAGGATCAAATAATTGTTTCCATACAGGCCTGAATTGTAGAGTACTCAAGACCTATCGTTTTTGGTGAAGATCGGTTAAGGGTAAGGTGTAGTTTACCTGCAACGGTTTTTTATCAAGGGTAATTTTTTTCTATAGTAAACGATAACAGCTGCAAATTCCAACAGAATCAAATGATGTTTTGCATACAGCCCTGTATTGTAGAGTTCTCAATACCTATTGGTGTTGGTGAAGATCGGTTAAGGGAAAGGGGTAGTTTACCAGCAACATTTTTTGTCTTATTAAGGGTAGTTTGTATGGCAAACGATAACAGCCGCAAATTCAAACAGAATCATATAATATTTTGAATACAGTCCTGAAATGTAGAGTTCCCAAGACCTGTTGGTTTTGGTGAAGATCGGTTAAGGGAATAGGGTTGTTTACCAGCAAGATTTTATGTTTTAACAAGGGTAATTTTGTGTGACGAACGATAACTGCCATACATTAAAACAGAATCAATTACTCTTGTGCATACCTTTGTGAATTATACAGAACTCAAGGTGTGTTGATTTTGTTAAAGATCGGTTAAGGGAAAGGGGTAGTTTACCAGCAACGTTTTATGTTTTAACAAGGGTATTTTTTCTATGACGAACGATAACTGCCGTAAATTCAAAGAGAATCAAATGATGTTTTGTATACAGCCCTGAATTGTTGAGTTTTCAAGACCTATCGTTTTTGGAGAAGATTGGTTAATGGAATAGGGTAGTTTACCAGCAACTTTTTATGTTTTATCAAGGGTGTTTTATATGGTAAACGATAACAGCCGCAAATTCAAACAGGATCAAATAATTGTTTCCATACAGGCCTGAATTGTAGAGTACTCAAGACCTATCGTTTTTGGTGAAGATCGGTTAAGGGTAAGGTGTAGTTTACCTGCAACGGTTTTTATCAAGGGTAATTTTTTCTATAGTAAACGATAACAGCTGCAAATTCCAACAGAATCAAATGATGTTTTGCATACAGCCCTGTATTGTAGAGTTCTCAATACCTATTGGTGTTGGTGAAAATCGGTTAAGGGAAACGGGTAGTTTACCAGCAACATTTTATGTTTTAACCAGGGTAATTTTTTATATGACGAACGATAACTGCCGTAAATTCAAACAGAATCAACTAGGTTTTTGCATACCTTTTTGAAATAAAGAGAACTCAAGGTCTGTTGATTTTGTTGAAGGTCGGTTATGGGAAGCGGTAGTTTATCAGCAACGTTTTATGTTTTAAAAAGGGTAATTTTTTTATGACGAACAATAACTGCCGAAAATTCAATGAGAATCAAATAATTTTTTGCACTCTTTCCTGAGTTGCAGAGTGCTCAAGGTCTATTGATTTTGGTGAAGATCGGTTAAGGGAAAGGGGTAGTTTACTTGCTATATTTTATGTTGTAACAAGAGAAATGTTTCCATGACGAACGATAACTGCCGCACATTCAAACAGAATCAAATAATTTTTGCATGCTTCCCTGAATTGTAGAGGACGGAAGGTCTATTGATTTTGGAGAAAATCGGTTAAGACAAAGGGGTAGTTTACCTGAAACATTTTATGATTTAACAAGAGTAAAGTACATAATTTTTATAAATAAAGTATCCTGATAAGAAGCTCATAGTAATCCACTGTAGAAACGTAGATGAAATATCTATAAATGAAGAGGTTAGGTGAACGGGGTGGGGGTAATTTTCTATTATTAAAAATTATAGTTGAAGGTGGAGGGGAGAATTTTTTATATGTGTACTACGTTATCGGCAACAAAGAAGTAGTTTTTTGTTAAAATTGCTTCCCGGGCTCTTTAGCCGCAGTCCAATTTTTTCTACAAAACCAGACTTTTCGGCAGTGCCATCGACTGCCATCATCGGTGAAAATCGAGTGCGAAAACGTGAGGTGGTATACGTTAGTGACCACAGTACTGTGGTTAATGCTGAAGCAGTAAGTAGAAAGACGTAGTTTCTATGGAACTATTTCATTTCAAATATGATTTTAAATATAAATCTTAGAACATGGAAGTCATGTATGGTTCTCCATACCGATATTTACTTCCATGTTCCTTAAGGAAATGGAAGTATGGTGATGACAAAAAAATCGTGTTCGAGATTATTGCAGATTCTGATTGTACTACACTCAAAACATGAAAAAAGTCGTTTTTCGAAAAGTGTCTGTGTGTGTGTGTGTGTGTGTGTGTGTGCGTGTGTGCGTGTGTGTGTGTGTCTGTAGATTTTTTTCTATGGCAAACGATAACAGCCGCAAATTCAAACAGAATCAAATAATTTTTTGTATACAGCCCTGATTTGTAGAGTACTCGCGGCCTATTGTTTTTGGTGAAGATCGGTTGAGGGAAAGGGGTAGTTTACCAGAAATGGTTTTTTTTTATCAAGGGTAATTTTGTTTGTTATGGCAAACGATAACAGCCGCAAATTCAAACAGAATCAAATAATATTTCGCATACAGCCCTGAATTGTAGAGTTCTCAAGATCTCTTGATTTTGGTAAAGATCGGTTATGGGGAAGGGGTAGTTTACCTGCAACGTTTTATGTTTTAACAAAGGTATTTTTTATGGCAAACGATAACAGCCGCAAATTCAAACATTATCAAATAATGTTTTGCATACTGCACTGAATTGTAGAGTTCTCAAGACCTTTTGTTTTTGGTGAAGATCGATTAAGGAAAAGGGGTAGTTTACCAGCACCGTTTTATGTTTTAAAAGGGTATTTTCTATGGCAAACGATAAGAGCCGCAAATTCAAACAGGATCAAATACGTTTTTGCATACTGCCCTGTTTTGTTGAGTACTAAAGACCTATTGTTTTTGGTGAAGATCGGTTAAGGGAATAGGGTTGTTTACCAGCAACATTTTATGATTTATCAATCGTAATTTTGTTTGACGAACGATAACTGCCATACATTAAAACAGAATCAATTACTCTTCTGCATACCTTTGTGAATTATACAGAACTCAAGGTCTGTTGATTTTGTTATAGATCGGTTAAGGGAAAGGGGTAGTTTACCAGCAACGTTTTATGTTTTAACAAGGGTATTTTTACTTCCATATTCCTTAAGGAATGGAAGTATGGTGATGGCAAAAAAATTCGTGTTCGAGATTATTGCAGATTCTGATTCTACTACACTCAAAACATGAAAAAAAGTCGTTTTCCGAAAAGCGTCTGTGTGTGTGTCTGTCTGTCTGTGTGTCTGCAGATTTTTTTTCTATGGCAAACGATAACTGCCGCAAATTCAAACAGAATCAAATAATTTTTTGCATACAGCCCTGATTTGTAGAGTACTCGCGAATTATTGTTTTTGGTGAAGATCGGTTGAGGGAAAGGGGTAGTTTACCAGCAACGGTTTTTTTTAGCAAGGGTAATTTTGTTTGTTTGGCAAACGATAACAGCCGCAAATTCAAACAGAATCAAATAATGTTTCGCAAACAGCCCTGAATTGTAGCGTTCTCAAGATCTGTCGATTTTGATGAAGATCGGTTAAGGGAAAGGGGTAGTTTACCTGTAACGTTTTATGTTTTAACAAGGGTATTTTCTATGGCAAACGATAACAGCCGCAAATTCAAACAGAATCAAAAGATTATTTGCATACAGCCCTAAATTGTAGAGTACTCAAGACCTATTATTTTTGTTGAAGATCGGTTAAGGGGAAGGGGTAGTTTACCGGCAACGTTTTTTTATCAAGCGTATTTTCTATGGCAAACGATAACAGCCGCAAATTCAAACAGAATCAACTAATTATTTGCATGCGTCCCTGAATTGTAGAGGTCTCAATGACTTTCGATTTTGGTGAAGATCGGTTAAGGGGAAGGGGTAGTTTACCAGCAACCTTTTACGTTTTAACAAGAGTAAAGTACTTGAAAATTTATTTAAACTTTTTGAAAAAATGGTAATTGTTAAAAATAAAATAATTTTGTTGCCAGGCAATAAAATTATAATTTTTTCATTTTAATGTAATATAATATTTTTCATTTCATACAGCAATAAAAAGGCAGGTAAGACACGGCCTGGCTGTTTGGCTGAAAATGATTTTAAATATAAATCTTAGAATATGGAAGTCATGTATGGTTCTCCATACCGATATTTTCTATGACGAACGATAACTGCCGTAAATTCAAAGAGAATCAACTAATGTTTTGTATACAGCCCTGAATTGTAGAGTTCTCAAGACCTGTCGTTCTTGGAGAAGATTGGTTAATGGAATAAGGTAGTTTACCAGCAACGTTTTATGTTTTATCAAGGGTGTTTTCTATGGCAAACGATAACAGCCGCAAATTCAAACAGGATCAAATAATTGTTTCCATACAGGCCTAAATTGTAGAGTACTCAAGACCTATCGTTTTTGGTGAAGATCGGTTAAGGGTAAGGTGTAGTTTACCTGCAACGGTTTTTTAACAAGGGTAATTTTTTTCTATAGTAAACGATAACAGCTGCAAATTCCAACAGAATCAAATGATGTTTTGCATACAGCCCTGTATTGTAGAGTTCTCAATACCTATTGGTGTTGGTGAAGATTGGTTAAGGGAAAGGGGTAGTTTACCAGCAACATTTTTTGTCTTATTAAGGGTAGTTTGTATGGCAAACGATAACAGCCGCAAATTCAAACAGAATCATATAATATTTTGCATACAGCCCTGAAATGTAGATTTCCCAAGACCTGTTGGTTTTGGTGAAGATCGGATAAGGGAATAGGGTTGTTTACCAGCAACATTTTATGTTTTATCAAGGGTAATTTTGTTTGACGAACGATAACTGCCATACGTTAAAACAGAATCAATTACTCTTCTGCATACCTTTGTGAATTATACAGAACTCAAGGTCTGTTGATTTTGTTAAAGATCGGTTAAGGGAAAGGGGTAGTTTACCAGCAACGTTTTATGTTTTAACAATGGTATTTTTTCTATGACGAACGATAACTGCCGTAAATTCAATGAGAATCAACTAATGTTTTGTATACAGCCCTGAATTGTAGAGTTCTCAAGACCTATCGTTTTTGGAGAAGATTGGTTAATGGAATAGGGTAGTTTACCAGCAACGTTTTATGTTTTATCAAGGGTGTTTTATATGGTAAACGATAACAGCCGCAAATTCAAACAGGATCAAATAATTGTTTCCATACAGGCCTGAATTGTAGAGTACTCAAGACCTATCGTTTTTGGTGAAGATCGGTTAAGGGTAAGGTGTAGTTTACCTGCAACGGTTTTTTATCAAGGGTAATTTTTTTCTATAGTAAACGATAACAGCTGCAAATTCCAACAGAATCAAATGATGTTTTGCATACAGCCCTGTTTTGTAGAGTTCTCAATACCTATTGGTGTTGGTGAAGATCGGTTAAGGGAAAGGGGTAGTTTACCAGCAACATTTTATGTTTTAACCAGGGTAATTTTTTATATGACGAACGATAACTGCCGTAAATTCTAACAGAATCAACTAGGTTTTTGCATACCTTTTTGAAATAAAGAGAACTCAAGGTCTGTTGATTTTGTTGAAGGTCGGTTATGGGAAGGGGTAGTTTATCAGCAACGTTTTATGTTTTAAAAAGGGTAATTTTCTTATGACGAACGATAACTGCCGAAAATTCAATGAGAATCAAATAATTTTTTGCACTCTTTCCTGAGTTGCAGAGTGCTCAAGGTCTATTGATTTTGGTGAAGATCGGTTAAGGGAAAGGGGTAGTTTACTTGCTATATTTTATGTTGTAACAAGAGAAATGTTTCCATGACGAACGATAACTGCCGCACATTCAAACAGAATCAAATAATTTTTGCATGCTTCCCTGAATTGTAGAGGACGGAAGGTCTATTGATTTTGGAGAAGATCGGTTAAGACAAAGGGGTAGTTTACCTGAAACATTTTATGATTTAACAAGAGTAAAGTACATAATTTTTATAAATAAAGTATCCTGATAAGAAGCTCATAGTAATCCACTGTAGAAACGTAGATGAAATATCTATAAATGAAGAGGTTAGGTGAACGGGGTGGGGGTAATTTTCTATTATTAAAAATTATAGTTGAAGGTGGAGGGGAGAATTTTTTATATATGTACTACGTTATCGGCAACAAAGAAGTAGTTTTTTGTTAAAATTGCTTCCCGGGCTCTTTAGCCGTAGTCCAATTTTTTCTGCAAAACCAGACTTTTCGGCAGTGCCATCGACTGCCATCATCGGTGAAAATCGAGTGCGAAAACGTGAGGTGGTATACGTTAGTGACCACAGTACTGTGGTTAATGCTGAAGCAGTAAGTAGAAAGACGTAGTTTCTATGGAACTATTTCATTTCAAATATGATTTTAAATATAAATCTTAGTACATGGAAGTCATGTATGGTTCTCCATACCGATATTTACTTCCATGTTCCTTAAGGAAATGGAAGTATGGTGATGACAAAAAAATCGTGTTCGAGATTATTGCAGATTCTGATTGTACTACACTCAAAACATGAAAAAAAGTCGTTTTTCGAAAAGTGTCTGTGTGTGTGTGTGTGTGTGTGTGTGTAGATTTTTTTCTATGGCAAACGATAACAGCCGCAAATTCAAACAGAATCAAATAATTTTTTGTATACAGCCCTGATTTGTAGAGTACTCGCGACCTATTGTTTTTGGTGAAGATCGGTTGAGGGAAAGGGGTAGTTTACCAGCAATGGTTTTTTTTTATCAAGGGTAATTTTGTTTGTTATGGCAAACGATAACAGCCGCAAATTCAAACAGAATCAAATAATATTTCGCATACAGCCCTGAATTGTAGAGTTCTCAAGATCTCTTGACTTTGGTAAAGATCGGTTATGGGGAAGGGGTAGTTTACCTGCAACGTTTTATGTTTTAACAAGGGTATTTTTTATGGCAAACGATAACAGCCGCAAATTCAAACATTATCAAATAATGTTTTGCATACTGCACTGAATTGTAGAGTTCTCAAGACCTTTTGTTTTTGGTGAAGAGGTTAAGGAAAAGGGGTAGTTTACCAGACACGTTTTATGTTTTAAAAGGGTATTTTCTATGGCAAACGATAAGAGCCGCAAATTCAAACAGGATCAAATACGTTTTTGCATACTGCCCTGTTTTGTTGAGTACTAAAGACCTATTGTTGTTGGTGAAGATCGGTTAAGGGAAAGGGGTAGTTTACCAGGCACTTTTTTTGTCTTATTAAGGGTAGTTTGTACGGCAAACGATAACAGCCGCAAATTCAAACAGAATCATATAATATTTTGCATACAGCCCTGAAATGTAGAGTTCTCAAGACCTGTTGGTTTTGGTGAAGATCGGTTAAGGGAATAGGGTTGTTTACCAGCAACATTTTATGTTTTATCAATCGTAATTTTGTTTGACGAACGATAACTGCCATACATTAAAACAGAATCAATTACTCTTCTGCATACCTTTGTGAATTATACAGAACTCAAGGTCTGTTGATTTTGTTAAAGATCGGTTAAGGGAAAGGGGTAGTTTACCAGCAACGTTTTATGTTTTAACAAGGGTATTTTTACTTCCATATTCCTTAAGGAATGGAAGTATGGTGATGGCAAAAAAAATCGTGTTCGAGATTATTGCAGATTCTGATTCTACTACACTCAAAACATGAAACATAGTAGTTTTCCGAAAAGTGTCTGTGTGTGTGTCTGTCTGTCTGTCTGTGTGTCTGTCTGTAGATTTTTTTCTATGGCAAACGATAACTGCCGCAAATTCAAACAGAATCAAATTTTTTTTTGCATACAGCCCTGATTTGTAGAGTACTCGCGAATTATTGTTTTTGGTAAAGATCGGTTGAGGGAAAGGGGTAGTTTACCAGCAACGGTTTTTTTTAGCAAGGGTAATTTTGTTTGTTTGGCAAACGATAACAGCCGCAAATTCAAACAGAATCAAATAATGTTTCGCATACCGCCCTGAATTGTAGAGTTCTCAAGTTCTGTTGATTTCGGTGAAGATCGGTTAAGGGAAAGGGGTAGTTTACCTGTAACGTTTTATGTTTTAACAAGGGTATTTTCTATGGCAAACGATAACAGCCGCAAATTCAAACAGAATCAAAAGATTATTTGCATACAGCCCTAAATTGTAGAGTTCTCAAGACCTGTTGTTTTTCGTGAAGATCGGTTGAGGGAAAGGGGTAGTTTACCAGTAGCATTTTTTTAACAAGGGTATTTTCTATGGCAAACGATAACAGCCGCAAATTCAAACAGAATCAAATGATGTTTTGCATACAGCCCTGATTTGTAGAGTAATCAAGACCTATTATTTTTGTTGAAGATCGGTTAAGGGGAAGGGGTAGTTTACCAGCAACGTTTTTTTATCAAGCGTATTTTCTATGGCAAACGATAACAGCCGCAAATTCAAACAGAATCAACTAATTATTTGCATACGTCCCTGAATTGTAGAGGTCTCAATGACTTTCGTCTTTGGTGAAGATCGGTTAAGGGGAAGGGGTAGTTTACCAGCAACCTTTTACGTTTTAACAAGAGTAAAGTACTTGAAAATTTATTTAAACTATTTGAAACAATGGTAATTGTTAAAAATAAAATAATTTTGTTGCCAGGCAATAAAATTATAATTTTTTCATTTTAATGTAATATAATATTTTTCATTTAATACAGCAATAAAAATGCAGGTAAGACACAGCCTGGCTGTTTGGCTGAAAATGATTTTAAATATAAATATTAGAATATGGAAGTCATGTATGGTTCTCCATACCGATATTTTCTATGACGAACGATAACTGCCGTAAATTCAAACAGAATCAACTAGGTTTTTGCATACCTTTTTGAAATAAAGAGAACTCAAGGTCTGTTGATTTTGTTGAAGGTCGGTTATGGGAAGCGGTAGTTTATCAGCAACGTTTTATGTTTTAAAAAGGGTAATTTTTTTATGACGAACAATAACTGCCGAAAATTCAATGAGAATCAAATAATTTTTTGCACTCTTTCCTGAGTTGCAGAGTGCTCAAGGTCTATTGATTTTGGTGAAGATCGGTTAAGGGAAAGGGGTAGTTTACTTGCTATATTTTATGTTGTAACAAGAGAAATGTTTCCATGACGAACGATAACTGCCGCACATTCAAACAGAATCAAATAATTTTTGCATGCTTCCCTGAATTGTAGAGGACGGAAAGTCTATTGATTTTGGAGAAAATCGGTTAAGACAAAGGGGTAGTTTACCTGAAACATTTTATGATTTAACAAGAGTAAAGTACATAATTTTTATAAATAAAGTATCCTGATAAGAAGCTCATAGTAATCCACTGTAGAAACGTAGATGAAATATCTATAAATGAAGAGGTTAGGTGAACGGGGTGGGGGTAATTTTCTATTATTAAAAATTATAGTTGAAGGTGGAGGGGAGAATTTTTTATATGTGTACTACGTTATCGGCAACAAAGAAGTAGTTTTTTGTTAAAATTGCTTCCCGGGCTCTTTAGCCGTAGTCCAATTTTTTCTACAAAACCAGACTTTTCGGCAGTGCCATCGACTGCCATCATCGGTGAAAATCGAGTGCGAAAACGTGAGGTGGTATACGTTAGTGACCACAGTACTGTGGTTAATGCTGAAGCAGTAAGTAGAAAGACGTAGTTTCTATGGAACTATTTCATTTCAAATATGATTTTAAATATAAATCTTAGAACATGGAAGTCATGTATGGTTCTCCATACCGATATTTACTTCCATGTTCCTTAAGGAAATGGAAGTATGGTGATGACAAAAAAATCGTGTTCGAGATTATTGCAGATTCTGATTGTACTACACTCAAAACATGAAAAAAAGTCGTTTTTCGAAAAGTGTCTGTGTGTGTGTGTGTGTGTGTGTGTGTGTGTGTGTGTGTGTGTGTGTGTGTGTGTGTGTGTGTCTGTAGATTTTTTTCTATGGGAAACGATAACAGCCGCAATTTCAAACAGAATCAAATAATTTTTTGTATACAGCCCTGATTTGTAGAGTACTCGCGACCTATTGTTTTTGGTGAAGATCTGTTGAGGGAAAGGGGTAGTTTACCAGCAATGGTTTTTTTTTATCAAGGGTAATTTTGTTTGTTATGGCAAACGATAACAGCCGCAAATTCAAACAGAATCAAATAATATTTCGCATACAGCCCTGAATTGTAGAGTTCTCAAGATCTCTTGATTTTGGTAAAGATCGGTTATGGGGAAGGGGTAGTTTACCTGCAACGTTTTATGTTTTAACAAGGGTATTTTTTATGGCAAACGATAACAGCCGCAAATTCAAACATTATCAAATAATGTTTTGCATACTGCACTGAATTGTAGAGTTCTCAAGACCTTTTGTTTTTGGTGAAGATCGGTTAACGAAAAGGGGTAGTTTACCAGCACCGTTTTATGTTTTAAAAGGGTATTTTCTATGGCAAACGATAAGAGCCGCAAATTCAAACAGGATCAAATACGTTTTTGCATACTGCCCTGTTTTGTTGAGAACTAAAGACCTATTGTTTTTGGTGAAGATCGGTTAAGGGAAAGGGGTAGTATACCAGACACATTTTTTGTCTTATTAAGGGTAGTTTGTACGGCAAACGATAACAGCCGCAAATTCAAACAGAATCATATAATATTTGCATACAGCCCTGAAATGTAGAGTTCTCAAGACCTGTTGGTTTTGGTGAAGATCGGTTAAGGGAATAGGGTTGTTTACCAGCAACATTTTATGTTTTATCAATCGTAATTTTGTTTGACGAACGATAACTGCCATACATTAAAACAGAATCAATTACTCTTCTGCATACCTTTGTGAATTATACAGAACTCAAGGTCTGTTGATTTTGTTAAAGATCGGTTAAGGGAAAGGGGTAGTTTACCAGCAATGTTTTATGTTTTAACAAGGGTATTTTTACTTCCATATTCCTTAAGGAATGGAAGTATGGTGATGGCAAAAAAAATCGTGTTCGAGATTATTGCAGATTCTGATTCTACTACACTCAAAACATGAAAAAAAGTCGTTTTCCGAAAAGCGTCTGTGTGTGTGTCTGTCTGTCTGTGTGTCTGTAGATTTTTTTTCTATGGCAAACGTTAACCGCCGCAAATTCAAACAGAATCAAATAATGTTTCGCATACAGCCCATAATTGTAAAGTTCTCAAGATCTGTTGATTTTGGTGAAGATCGGTTAAGGGAAAGGGGTAGTTTACCAGTAACGTTTTATGTTTTAACAAGGGTATTTTATATGGCAAACGATAACAGCCGCAAATTCAAACAGAATCAAAAGATTATTTGCATACAGCCCTAAATTGTAGAGTTCTCAAGACCTATTGTTTTTGGTGAAGATCGGTTGAGGGAAAGGGGTAGTTTACCAGTAGCGTTTTTTTAACAAGGTTATTTTCTATGGCAAACGATAACAGCCGCAAATTCAAACAGAATCAAATGATGTTTTGCATACAGCCCTGATTTGTAGAGTACTCAAGACCTATTATTTTTGTTGAAGATCGGTTAAGGGGAAGGGGTAGTTTACCGGCAACGTTTTTTTATCAAGCGTATTTTCTATGGCAAACGATAACAGCCGCAAATTCAAACAGAATCAACTAATTATTTGCATACGTCCCTGAATTGTAGAGGTCTCAATGACTTTCGATTTTGGTGAAGATCGGTTAAGGGGAAGGGGTAGTTTACCAGCAACCTTTTACGTTTTAACAAGAGTAAAGTACTTGAAAATTTATTTAAACTTTTTAAAAAAATGGTAATTGTTAAAAATAAAATAATTTTGTTGCCAGGCAATAAAATTATAATTTTTTCATTTTAATGTAATATAATATTTTTCATTTCATCCAGCAATAAAAAGGCAGGTAAGACACGGCCTGGCTGTTTGGCTGAAAATGATTTTAAATATAAATCTTAGAATATGGAAGTCATGTATGGTTCTCCATACCGATATTTTCTATGACGAACGATAACTGCCGTAAATTCAAAGAGAATCAACTAATGTTTTGTATACAGCCCTGAATTGTAGAGTTCTCAAGACCTGTCGTTCTTGGAGAAGATTGGTTACTGGAATAGGGTAGTTTACCAGCAACGTTTTATGTTTTATCAAGGGTGTTTTCTATGGCAAACGATAACAGCCGCAAATTCAAACAGGAACAAATAATTGTTTCCATACAGGCCTAAATTGTAGAGTACTCAAGACCTATCGTTTTTGGTGAAGATCGGTTAAGGGTAAGGTGTAGTTTACCTGCAACGGTTTTTTAACAAGGGTAATTTTTTTCTATAGTAAACGATAACAGCTGCAAATTCCAACAGAATCAAATGATGTTTTGCATACAGCCCTGTATTGTAGAGTTCTCAATACCTATTGGTGTTGGTGAAGATCGGTTAAGGGAAAGGGGTAGTTTACCAGCAACATTTTTTGTCTTATTAAGGGTAGTTTGTATGGCAAACGATAACAGCCGCAAATTCAAACAGAATCATATAATATTTTGCATACAGCCCTGAAATGTAGATATCCCAAGACCTGTTGGTTTTGGTGAAGATCGGTTAAGGGAATAGGGTTGTTTACCAGCAACATTTTATGTTTTATCAAGGGTAATTTTGTTTGACGAACGATAACTGCCATACGTTAAAACAGAATCAATTACTCTTCTGCATACCTTTGTGAATTATACAGAACTCAAGGTCTGTTGATTTTGTTAAAGATCGGTTAAGGGAAAGGGGTAGTTTACCAGCAACGTTTTATGTTTTAACAATGGTATTTTTTCTATGACGAACGATAACTGCCGTAAATTCAAAGAGAATCAACTAATGTTTTGTATACAGCCCTGAATTGTAGAGTTCTCAAGACCTATCGTTTTTGGAGAAGATTGGTTAATGGAATAGGGTAGTTTACCAGCAACGTTTTATGTTTTATCAAGGGTGTTTTATATGGTAAACGATAACAGCCGCAAATTCAAACAGGATCAAATAATTGTTTCCATACAGGCCTGAATTGTAGAGTACTCAAGACCTGTCGTTTTTGGTGAAGATCGGTTAAGGGTAAGGTGTAGTTTACCTGCAACGGTTTTTTATCAAGGGTAATTTTTTTCTATAGTAAACGATAACAGCTGCAAATTCCAACAGAATCAAATGATGTTTTGCATACAGCCCTGTATTGTAGAGTTCTCAATACCTATTGGTGTTGGTGAAGATCGGTTAAGGGAAAGGGGTAGTTTACCAGCAACATTTTATGTTTTAACCAGGTTAATTTTTTATATGACGAACGATAACTGCCGTAAATTCAAACAGAATCAACTAGGTTTTTGCATACCTTTTTGAAATAAAGAGAACTCAAGGTCTGTTGATTTTGTTGAAGGTCGGTTATGGGAAGGGGTAGTTTATCAGCAACGTTTTATGTTTTAAAAAGGGTAATTTTCTTATGACGAACGATAACTGCCGAAAATTCAATGAGAATCAAATAATTTTTTGCACTCTTTCCTGAGTTGCAGAGTGCTCAAGGTCTATTGATTTTGGTGAAGATCGGTTAAGGGAAAGGGGTAGTTTACTTGCTATATTTTATGTTGTAACAAGAGAAATGTTTCCATGACGAACGATAACTGCCGCACATTCAAACAGAATCAAATAATTTTTGCATGCTTCCCTGAATTGTAGAGGACGGAAGGTCTATTGATTTTGGAGAAGATCGGTTAAGACAAAGGGGTAGTTTACCTGAAACATTTTATGATTTAACAAGAGTAAAGTACATAATTTTTATAAATAAAGTATCCTGATAAGAAGCTCATAGTAATCCACTGTAGAAACGTAGATGAAATATCTATAAATGAAGAGGTTAGGTGAACGGGGTGGGGGTAATTTTCTATTATTAAAAATTATAGTTGAAGGTGGAGGGGAGAATTTTTTATATATGTACTACGTTATCGGCAACAAAGAAGTAGTTTTTTGTTAAAATTGCTTCCCGGGCTCTTTAGCCGTAGTCCAATTTTTTCTGCAAAACCAGACTTTTCGGCAGTGCCATCGACTGCCATCATCGGTGAAAATCGAGTGCGAAAACGTGAGGTGGTATACGTTAGTGACCACAGTACTGTGGTTAATGCTGAAGCAGTAAGTAGAAAGACGTAGTTTCTATGGAACTATTTCATTTCAAATATGATTTTAAATATAAATCTTAGTACATGGAAGTCATGTATGGTTCTCCATACCGATATTTACTTCCATGTTCCTTAAGGAAATGGAAGTATGGTGATGACAAAAAAATCGTGTTCGAGATTATTGCAGATTCTGATTGTACTACACTCAAAACATGAAAAAAAGTCGTTTTTCGAAAAGTGTGTGTGTGTGTGTGTGTGTGTGTGTGTGTGTGTGTGTGTGTGTGTGTGTGTAGATTTTTTTCTATGGCAAACGATAACAGCCGCAAATTCAAACAGAATCAAATAATTTTTTGTATACAGCCCTGATTTGTAGAGTACTCGCGACCTATTGTTTTTGGTGAAGATCGGTTGAGGGAAAGGGGTAGTTTACCAGCAATGGTTTTTTTTTATCAAGGGTAATTTTGTTTGTTATGGCAAACGATAACAGCCGCAAATTCAAACAGAATCAAATAATATTTCGCATACAGCCCTGAATTGTAGAGTTCTCAAGATCTCTTGACTTTGGTAAAGATCGGTTATGGGGAAGGGGTAGTTTACCTGCAACGTTTTATGTTTTAACAAGGGTATTTTTTATGGCAAACGATAACAGCCGCAAATTCAAACATTATCAAATAATGTTTTGCATACTGCACTGAATTGTAGAGTTCTCAAGACCTTTTGTTTTTGGTGAAGAGGTTAAGGAAAAGGGGTAGTTTACCAGACACGTTTTATGTTTTAAAAGGGTATTTTCTATGGCAAACGATAACAGCCGCAAATTCAAACAGGATCAAATACGTTTTTGCATACTGCCCTGTTTTGTTGAGTACTAAAGACCTATTGTTGTTGGTGAAGATCGGTTAAGGGAAAGGGGTAGTTTACCAGGCACTTTTTTTGTCTTATTAAGGGTAGTTTGTACGGCAAACGATAACAGCCGCAAATTCAAACAGAATCATATAATATTTTGCATACAGCCCTGAAATGTAGAGTTCTCAAGACCTGTTGGTTTTGGTGAAGATCGGTTAAGGGAATAGGGTTGTTTACCAGCAACATTTTATGTTTTATCAATCGTAATTTTGTTTGACGAACGATAACTGCCATACATTAAAACAGAATCAATTACTCTTCTGCATACCTTTGTGAATTATACAGAACTCAAGGTCTGTTGATTTTGTTAAAGATCGGTTAAGGGAAAGGGGTAGTTTACCAGCAACGTTTTATGTTTTAACAAGGGTATTTTTACTTCCATATTCCTTAAGGAATGGAAGTATGGTGATGGCAAAAAAAATCGTGTTCGAGATTATTGCAGATTCTGATTCTACTACACTCAAAACATGAAACATAGTAGTTTTCCGAAAAGTGTCTGTGTGTGTGTCTGTCTGTCTGTCTGTGTGTCTGTCTGTAGATTTTTTTCTATGGCAAACGATAACTGCCGCAAATTCAAACAGAATCAAATTTTTTTTTGCATACAGCCCTGATTTGTAGAGTACTCGCGAATTATTGTTTTTGGTAAAGATCGGTTGAGGGAAAGGGGTAGTTTACCAGCAACGGTTTTTTTTTAGCAAGGGTAATTTTGTTTGTTTGGCAAACGATAACAGCCGCAAATTCAAACAGAATCAAATAATGTTTCGCATACCGCCCTGAATTGTAGAGTTCTCAAGTTCTGTTGATTTCGGTGAAGATCGGTTAAGGGAAAGGGGTAGTTTACCTGTAACGTTTTATGTTTTAACAAGGGTATTTTCTATGGCAAACGATAACAGCCGCAAATTCAAACAGAATCAAAAGATTATTTGCATACAGCCCTAAATTGTAGAGTTCTCAAGACCTGTTGTTTTTCGTGAAAATCGGTTGACGGAAAGGGGTAGTTTACCAGTAGCATTTTTTTAACAAGGGTATTTTCTATGGCAAACGATAACAGCCGCAAATTCAAACAGAATCAAATGATGTTTTGCATACAGCCCTGATTTGTAGAGTAATCAAGACCTATTATTTTTGTTGAAGATCGGTTAAGGGGAAGGGGTAGTTTACCAGCAACGTTTTTTTATCAAGCGTATTTTCTATGGCAAACGATAACAGCCGCAAATTCAAACAGAATCAACTAATTATTTGCATACGTCCCTGAATTGTAGAGGTCTCAATGACTTTCGACTTTGGTGAAGATCGGTTAAGGGGAAGGGGTAGTTTACCAGCAACCTTTTACGTTTTAACAAGAGTAAAGTACTTGAAAATTTATTTAAACTATTTGAAACAATGGTAATTGTTAAAAATAAAATAATTTTGTTGCCAGGCAATAAAATTATAATTTTTTCATTTTAATGTAATATAATATTTTTCATTTAATACAGCAATAAAAATGCAGGTAAGACACAGCCTGGCTGTTTGGCTGAAAATGATTTTAAATATAAATATTAGAATATGGAAGTCATGTATGGTTCTCCATACCGATATTTTCTATGACGAACGATAACTGCCGTAAATTCAAACAGAATCAACTAGGTTTTTGCATACCTTTTTGAAATAAAGAGAACTCAAGGTCTGTTGATTTTGTTGAAGGTCGGTTATGGGAAGCGGTAGTTTATCAGCAACGTTTTATGTTTTAAAAAGGGTAATTTTTTTATGACGAACAATAACTGCCGAAAATTCAATGAGAATCAAATAATTTTTTGCACTCTTTCCTGAGTTGCAGAGTGCTCAAGGTCTATTGATTTTGGTGAAGATCGGTTAAGGGAAAGGGGTAGTTTACTTGCTATATTTTATGTTGTAACAAGAGAAATGTTTCCATGACGAACGATAACTGCCGCACATTCAAACAGAATCAAATAATTTTTGCATGCTTCCCTGAATT